>JALGQZ010000011.1:13545974-14745974 GCA_023105745.1 Austropuccinia psidii | reverse complement strand
GGGTCCCAACCATCTTTCTGAAAGTTTCTTGGTGGGTCTTGTTGTCTTGATGTTCTTGGAAGCTAGCCATACCTTGTCTCCAGGTTGGAAATCAAGTGGAATTTCTCTATTTCCATCACCATACTTCTTAAAGCGCTTTATTGCTGACTCTAATTCTTCTTTGAAAACTTGATGTACTGATTGAAGTTTTGTTTATAACTTTCCAGCAGGTGTATTTTGGAAAAATGTGAATTGATTCAAAGCTGGGATTTCTTCCATAATTTGAAAGGTGACTGTTTTGTTGATGAATGTTCTGCATTATTATAGGCAGAGTCGGACAGAGGGAGGCAGGTGTGCCATTCATCCTGATGGTAACTGACATACATCAGAAGATACTGTTATAAAATATGATTTACCCTCTCTGTCTATCCATATGTTTCAGGGTGAAAGGAAGTTGAAAGATCTCTTGATATCTTGAGCTGCTGACACAATTGAGTCCAAAATGATGAAACAAGTAATGAACCTTTATCACTAACAATACTTATTGGAAGACCATGTTTGGAAAAGACATGACTAATAAATCTGTGAGCTAAGTCCAAAGAAGTGATTTTTGAATAAGTTGGAATAAAGATTTCCATTTTTGAGAATCTGTCAACAACTAATAAAATGGAATCAAACTTTCTTTACAGAGGAAATTTAGTGATAAAGTCCATTGATAATGAATTTCAAGGACCAGATGGGATTTGAAGAGGCTTTAGTAATGGAAACTTCTTATGGTGAATGTTCTTGTTTCTTGAACATTTCTGACATGAGGACACATAGTCCTTGATAATTTGATTCATGCCAGCCCAATGAAAATCCCCCTTGATGACCTTGAGGCTCTTCTCCTGGCCAGGGTGGCCAGTCAATGGTGAGTCATGACACTTTTGAAGGATATCCAATTGAATTTAATGATTGCTTGGAATGACTACTCTATCTTTGAATAATAAAAATCTGGCTTGAGGTTCAAGAGAATAATCTGAAACTGATTCACCTCTTGCTAATTTCTTGAGAATTTCCTTATAATTGTTGTCTTGCCATACTGCCTTCTGAATTTTATCAACTAAATCTGAGAAAACTTCAACTTTGATTGAGAAAAATATTGACTTGTTAATTTCATTTTGCTTGGAAACTTGATGAAAGATTTGAGGATTGTTGGTGGTGAAGTCCCCCCCTCTCTGGGTACACTTTGTCCCAAAAAGGCAAGGCATCTGGTAAAGTGGCCATTCTGCCTGGGAAGTAAGTGATAGAGAAGTGAAATTCAGAGAGAAACTCTGCCCAGCGGGCTTGACAGAGAGTAAGGACTTTGGAATACATAAAATATTGAAGGGAAGAGTGGTCTTTAAAGACTTCAAAGGAATTAGAAAGAGACATAAGAAAGGCTCTCCAGCGCTTGAGAGCCCAAACTATGCAAAGGAGTTCCTTGTCATGAATTTCATAGTTGCGCTCATCTGGGAGGATCTTGCAACTATGAAATGGAATGGGATGCTTTCCTGAGTCATTCACCTGACTCAGTACAGCAACCAAGGCATAATAATAAGCATCAATCTCTACAATAGTTGGTAGAGAAGAATTGAAATGGGATAGGATAGGAGCAGTTGTGAAAGCTTCTTTCAACTTTTAAACTGACTAAGAGCTTCCTCATTAAAGATGAAGGGGGATTCTTTTTTGAGGAGGGACGTGAGAGCAGAGATTTTTTTGGAATAATTTTTGATGAAACAACAATTGAAGTTGGCAAAGCTAAGGAAAGATTGAAGTGCTTTGATGTTATTTGGCTGAGGCCAATTGAGGATTTGCTGAGCTTTTGGAAGAATCAATATTGAGGCCTTCACTTGAAACATCATAGCTCAAGTATTCCACACTTGAGGCATGAAATACACACTTTGAGGCTGTAGAAAAGAAATTATTGTCCCTCAGTCTTTGGAGGACAGAGGACAAATGTTTGGTATGTTCCTCCTCAAAACTAGAGAAGACCATAATATCATCTAGGTAGACTACAAGAAAAATATCCAAGAAATGCACAAAGATATCATTCACAAGATTCTGGAATGACGCAGGAGAATTGCTCAAGCCAAATGGAATAAATTCCATATTTAGCTCTAAAGGCAGTTGAATCGACATCCCTCTCTTTGATTCTGAAGAGATTATAAGCACCATGCAAATCTATCTTGGAGAAGATAGTAGAACCGTTAAAGACAGTAACGAGCTTATTCATTGGAGGAACAGGATACCTGTTCTTCCTAGGGACATCATTAAGTTTGTGTTAGTCAACACACAAACAAAGCCCACCATTTTTTTTCTTAACAAAAAGGACACATGCTCCTGTTGAAGACGATCCTGGACTGATGAAAACTTTCTCTACATTCTCTGAAATGTAGGCCAATAGTGTTTCTGACTCATTCTTTGATAAAAAGTAGATAAAACCAGCTGGAGGTAAAAGACCCTCCAGCTCAATATGATGATCACAGGCGGGGTGTGGAGGACGTTTCTCTGATTTCACCTTGGAGAATGCATCCAAATATTAGTGATAAGCAGGAGGGACTACCTTCAGCACAGTTTCAATGTTTTCTGGCTCTTCCTCCTCATCCCACTTCTCCTCCAGGGAGGCATGAAAAGATAAAGGAGGAGGGTCTATATACTCTTGAAAGAGATGAAGTGAAGATATAGAAACATCTTCTCCAGCATCTTTTATTGCTTTAAATACTTCATCTCTTGATGGAAGTAATTACTGAGAGGGAATGATGGAAGGGATATGGACAAAAGGAGGAATGGAAGGTGTCTTAAGTTCACCAACCAGAGCGAAACTGTTGACAGCAGTGGCAAAGTCATTGCTAGTAGAAAAAAGAATACCACAAGAATCCTTATGAATAGAATCATAGGTGATAAATAAGCTTTTCCAATTAATAATGTGATTAAAATGGTAAAGAAAATCATAGCCCAATCTTAGGTCTTTTCCCTAGGGTTAATCTATGATAAAGGAATCCCATTCAAAGTGTGAGCCTTAAGGTATATTTTGAATACCCAAATATGGTACAATTATCTTAAAAAGAAATTCTGAATTATGCATAACTCATAAGTAATGCATATATCCAAAATTTATTATTTTAGATTTCAGGAAAGATGAATACCTTTTTATTGAGTAGGTAAATCCATGGATTTAAGGCCAGATTTGAATTCTACACAAAAATTGATCTAGGGTAGCTCCATGGAGTGAATAAGCTCAAATTAACTCTTTGAGGTGGTAATATGGAAAATACTTCAATACCACATAAAAGATCAGTGAAAATGTCTGTTTTTCTTGATTTCACACCAAAATAATGTTAATGTGAGAAATCCCATGTTATATATACACTAAGAATAGTGTTATGCATGTTTTGGGCACTTAATATGATGGTATTCTTACATGGACTTTCTGTACACCCATAGTGAATATCTCACTTGAAGCTTAAAATTTCTATTTTGACGTGAAAAATAGGCAAGGGGGACAAAAGACATCAAAGAGAGCCAGGGTACCCAACTTCTGAGGCCTCAGAGGCGTGGAAAGCTCCAAAGCTTGGATCCATGGCTGGTCTTGGTCCAGTTAGTCAACTAAAACACTTTGGGAACTTGGTTACCATGTTACAACTACAGTAAATCATAAGAAAATAGCAAATAACCTGCTATTTTGATGTGCCAAGGAGGTAAAGAGCTACTAAGACTCCTGTAAGAATGTCAATTCTTAATGAATTACCATGGATAAACCCCAAAAGAGTAATTAAAACCCTTTTTGGACTAGTATGCATTAATTTACCTCATAGCAACCAGCTATATACTCCTATTTGCAATTCTATGTAGAAAGGAGGTAAAAACTTCAAAAATTCATTAAAAATACAATTCTTAATAAATATCTCTGAAACCTTCAGGACCAATGGAGAACATTATTATCTATGGTTAAACCCAAAAGCATTATGGCTCTACTAGTAAAATCCAAAGCTTTACTTACAGTCCATTTTTGTTATTCCACGTGAAACACTGAATCTTCAAAAATTCACAGTAAATACAACCTGTGATGAAATTACCAATAACATTGATACCTTTGATAAATTAATGATTTTTTTGGAATAAAAGAAGATTTACAGTTGATATTCCTTTTATTCTTAACCATATTTGAGTTGGTAGTCACATAAAAGCATCAATTAAGTAATTATGATAATCTTAAACAACAACAGATGATGCAATCAATAATCCAGAAGGTTTTATTGTTTTCTCACTCACTAGTTTTTCAGTTTTCTCCATGGAATGCCTCTGTGAGCTGTTGTTGACTTAAAAGAGGCCTCCTCTTGCTGTTTTTTCCACATCAAATCATCTTATCATCCATTTATATCATTGTTACCAAGAAGTAAGTATTAGTTAAACTATTACTAAGTGTTTTAATTCTTTCATAATCAATCAGAAAGACGTGAAAACATAGAATGCAACTATATATTGTTGTAATCCTGCTATAAATCATTTTGATCCCTCAAATCCACAATTCTACGTCAAATTTCTCTACTTATATCTTTCAATAAGCTCTTTGGAATATAAGTGAGTCATTTATCTTTAATTCTTGAAGTTTTTATCTAAAATTAGTTTTATTCAAGAATTATATTTATAATTATTCTGGAAAAAGATAATTTTATATTAAAATAATTTTATTATTTTGATGAAGAAGTTTTTATTATTAAATTCTTCTTGTAATTGATTCTTGTAGACAATTACTGCTCACTGTTAAAATCACTAGTAGTGTTTAACAAGTGAAAGAAATAATTCTTTAATTATTTAATTGTGGTTATAATAATATTTTATTATTATAATTCATACAAACAGACATAGTACTGTTGATTATTAGTAATATTATCATCAGTTTCATGGTCAAATCTTACACAAAGATTGGGAATGAAGGCAAGTCAAAAACCCACTTGGTATAATGGGTGATGAACAGGGAAGTGAATTCATTGGAATCCAAAAGGCAAAGGGGAATATTTTCAGGGAGCTCTGAGATTGTCAATGAGTACTTGAGAACCAAATTCTTTGCAATAAAAGAGTTTGTAGCACCACAATCACTGAGAATACTATAAAAATATCAGAGAGTGAAGAGAAAATAAGAAATTTTAAAGATTTATTGACACTAGTATAAAGAGTGCACAATTGTGCTCTTGAAGGAAATAATTGAGAACCATTTAACACATCACGATCCCCACTCAAGGTTTTCCCTGCTTGCTAGGGAAGCCTCTTGATGACGCTTGCCTATTTTGAGGCCTCTTGAAGGATTTGTAAATTGGGTGCTTACCACCACAATAAGTACATAAGCCTTCTTTAATCCTCCTCTCCTTTCCAGAACCAATGAATTTGTTGTAGTTAGTGAGGAGAGCAGCATGAGGCTTGTCTTTTGATACTTGAGAATTCTTCCCCTCCTTGTTCTTCCTGTGATAAGGCCTTTTTGATGATGAATTTTGGGAAGGCTTGGAGGACTTGGATCCATTGATTGGAGGCTTCTTCTCTTGATGACTACCCCTTTCCTTCTGCCCCTCATGGTACGTGGTATTTAATTCCAAACTAATGTCCATGAACTCTTGTAGGCTATCAAAGTTTTCAGGGTGAGAAGCCAATTGGTCCAACAATCTTGATGTCAAGCCTCTTCTATACACATGAATATAGGTGTTTTCCCCCCAGTCTCCAATTCTTGACATAAAGCTTCTGAAGTCTGCTATGTACGAGACACCTTTCCCACTTTCTTTCATCCGGAGATTGTCTAATTCTTGCTCAGCATTCCTGACTTCATTAGGGTCGGCAAAAATAGTGAATAGCTGGGTTTCAAACAACTGCTAGTTATTAGGGAGATAAGAAGGTTCTTCATTGCAGATATTTGAGAGGTAAGGTTAAATCCATTTTCCAGCTCTACCAGTTAGAAAAGAAGTGGAGTAAAAAACCTTCTTCCTATCAGAGAAGAAGCTTTCTGGGTCATTATGGAAAATTAATTGACAAGATTGAATAAATCCTCTCAATTTGTAAGCTTTAGTAAACTCAAAGGAATCAGGTGCCTTCATTGATGGAGTCTTGAATACTGGGACTCTTGAAGTGTCCCTTGGGGCAACTTCTTGAGTGAGTTGTCCCATGAATTGAGTCATCTTCTCCATAATCTTGAGAAAATCTGTCAGCCTGTGGTTCAAAACCAAAGCACAAGCATGACAGCCAAAGTCCATAATTCAATGGTATAGCCAAGATACCACCAAAACATGGAGCTAATCCAAATCAGCTCAAAAGGTATCAAAAGAAAGAGGAAACACACCCCTTTCCAAATATACAAGTCCCATCAACATATGAGAAAGAATAACAAAGTTATTCCTGCTCAAAGTTGTTGCTGAGCATAAACCTTCATTTTCACCTCTCATCTGAAATGGAAATTAAGAGACGTAACCCCATCAAATACGTTTTCAAAAGGAAGCTCTAAGTCAGGGGTATCCAATGGTACCAGCCAAACTGATCTAGCAGCAGTATTACAGAAGTTATAGCCAAATTCAGGCCCAATAAGGATGAATAAAATATTCACCTCCCATCTAACTTCTACAGTCTTTGTGTGAGATAACTAAAGTGGGTCTTTTTGGAAAGAGCGAGATCAGGGATATCTGATGATGCCATTCATTTCCCCATATCTCATCTGGAGCAAAAGTTATAAGGCAAACAAACCCAATACAGCTTTTTGCCTAAAACATGCATATGTACAAAAATCATGTACATAGAATAACTTTGCCGAATTGAGTTATGACCATATAAAGTGAGGTACCATTGTGTAGAACACATACAGGGCTACACACCAAACCAATTTTGAGGTTGATATCTTAACAACTGACAAAGTTATGGCTGTTTTAAGGTCAAACTTTTGCAGTTTGAGCAATAGAGCCTTACCATGGGATAATATCCCATAACCATGATTATGAGGTGTGAAACAGACAAAAAAGCTTGTTTTGATTTCAATATATCATACTTCATTCAATACTGGGGACCCATACAGGTTCTATACAGAATTCTACGCATCATAAACATCAGAATCAGGCTGTGTGGTCCCCAGACAAAAACCTTCACCCTGTGTTGGTGAAAACTGCCCAGATGTTGTTTCAAAACCACATCTGAGCCCTATACAGGCTATAAAGGCCTTTTGAAAACCACAAGCCCATCCTTGAGAGTGAAAAATCTGCACTTCCTCTACATGAAAAGGTCTAGCCGCCTTTTCACACCATTTCAAGATAAAAGGAGGCTTTTTCACTTCCAGAAAAGGAATACCCATCCTGCTCTTGAATTACTATGTAGTACAACTGTCAAAAACATTTATACTCTTGGAAAATAAACATGTTATACTTTAAATGTAAGAATTGTAGCTCTTATTATAGTAATACAACTGGTAAGACTGCACCCAGGGCTTTCAGCAGTGCTCACCACCACTATATCATCATAGTAAAGCCCTTATTATTTTATTTTAAACCCTTATTACAACCAACAAATCTTTTTATTATCAGTTTTATCGTGTCACAGTCATAGTTAAAGCCTGTCAATACAATTATACACCTTTATCATAGACTCAGGCTGAAAAAAATAAATTCAGCTTGAGAGACAAGAGGTTGATTAGAAGGGGATAGATTTGGAGCTTCAGAAGCCTCAGGGGCACCTGCCAAAGAAGCTTCTACTCCAGTTTCTTCAGACTCCTCCACCTCTTCATCTTCAGCTTCCCCTGATCTGCTTCTAGGCCCTTGAGAAACGCTTGGATAGCCACCCAACAAGCCAGAGAATGATCTTTATCTTCTTGACTTCACACCTCCTCTTTTCAAGGGTGCTGATCCTTCCATTGGTGGTCCTCTGTCCAAATTTGCACTCATTTGATGAACTGATTGTGTGCAGTCAATAGGAGCCCTTGCTGTAGGAGTGATAACAGCTTGATGTCTTTGAGATCTTGTCTTCTTGGCTTGAGGGCTAGGTTGGGCTGGAATAATTGAAGAAAGAAAACAAAATTTGATGATACTTGAGAATAAAACAAGCCTTGACCAAATCAATCATATTAGAATCTGGATGAACTTTAGAAAACAATCAAAAGTCTTGAAGTGAATCAATATGAATAAATCTCAAAAGATGAAAATGAGAAGGTCAAATTATTATGAATAATCAAGTTCAATAAATAAGTCAAATTAATTCAATCAATAAATAAAATCAAATCAATCAAGTCAATTAAAATCAAAACAATTATGTCTTGAGGAATTAAATCAATATCTTCAAAATCAATTCAAATTCTTGAGGAATAAACTTCAAATAAATCAATTAAATCAAATCTTGAGGATAAATCAGCTATCTTGAGGAATCAAATCAGATCAATAAATAAAATCAAATCAGAATCTTGAGTTAAATTAAATTCCTTGAATGATCAATTCAATCAATCAATAATTCTTGAGAAATTTCAAAATAAACAAATAATAACCCCAATTCAATGAGAACTCCTGAAATAATGAATCAATTAACCCTAAATTTCCATGAATTAAACCTGATAAAAGAACCTTAATTCAGAAATAAAATGAAAATAAAATTTTCTTGAGAATTAAGAAGAAAGTGAAATAGTCAGCAAAATTTAAGAAATGAGAAAGAGAATCTATTTTCATTTGATTAAAATTAATGAGATGAAAATTAATGACAGATAATGAAATCATAAAAATCATAATTGAGAATGAGAGAAATGAATAAGAATGAATGAAAGAAAAGAAGCAATTATGAGTTAATTGAAATAATGTCACAGGGGCTCTTCCAAATGAAGAGGGCCTGGCACTCAGTGAACAGACTTACTTATGGAGGGCTCAAGGGAAGAACTCAAAGCATAAGAGTAATGAGATAAAGTATAAAATTCCTACTGATAAGGAATCAGAATTAAAATTCATGAAATAAAAACAAAAGTGGTAAAAAGAGCCAACCACAAATAATCCTGAATCACTGTTTCAACCTGTTTAGAAAAGAGAAAAGTATTAATGAGGATATTACCACAAGGACTCCACTGTAAAGGTGAGAGAATGGAACGACTAACTTAATAATTAATAAAATGATACTTCTGAATAAGAAATAAAATAATATAAATCAAATATCTTAATTAACTGGGGGAAAAATCCCCAGGTGGGTGAAAGGGGGCTGGTATATGTGAAAACATTGTGAGTGTATTTTGAAGAACCTGTATTTGATACTTGATACTGTATTGGTGTATCCAATACAGTAATTTGAATTAATACAGGTGTTTGAACCTGTATTGAGCACAGCCCTTGTAAGCTTTGACTATGAAACAATAAGTAAAAGTTACTAATATTTTACTTATTGTACTCTGAATGTCCTTATAAATGAAATACATAAGATAAAAATAATTATAATAATAAAGATTTATTATAATTATGGCATCAAAAAAATCATATTATTAAATAAATATAGTAATATAATTTATATTATAAAAGAATAATATAATAAATATAATAATATTTAATAATTAATATATTTGAAAGCACTTTATCATTGTTACAAAACAATCATAAAGGCCTAAAAAATTGTTTGTCATGAATCAAAAACAATTAATAACAATAATATTATTAATATTAAGGTATACATTAAGATAAATACTATTTATATTAATAAAAGAAGTATTAAGAATAATAATGGAGAGAAATTATTATAATAAAAGAAAATAACCTAGTTTGAAGACTTAATATAATAATTTTGAAAACCTTTTATGCCAAATAATGTAAATAAAATTTATTCAAATGTATTCACAAATAAAAATGAAAGAAATTACAAATATTATTGATTTTACATGGAAATGGGATTTTTAGGAGAATTATAACAAAAACAGTTGAACAATTGGAGTAATCATGTAAATATTGATGATTATAAGAAAGATTACCATTGATATTTGATAATATAATTGATTGATATAAAAATAATTAAGATTTTACCTTTGATTTCATTGTTTTATTGTTTTTGATGTGTCTGAGGGGGAAACAGAGTAAAAAGAGCTCTATTTATAGTAGATTTATCCCTTCTAGAGTCCAGTAGTCTTCTAGTAGACGTTTACTGACGGTGTCCACAGTAAATAATCAGTATTTTAAGATTTACTTATGATTAAATCATGATCAAATCATCTTATCTCATTATTATGCCATTATTTAGAGTTATCACTATAAATCTAAGTTTCATGACATCATAGGCTTCGTAGAATCCTAAAATGCATGGATTTTATTATTATTATTAATAATATAATAGTTTTCACCAGTTTTTTCACCTATATAATTGTTAAGAAAAAATAAGATTACAGTGAGTGATAATAGATGATACAATTGAATCTTAAACTTTGAGCATTAATACCTTTCAAGTTATACAGGATGAAGCTATTCAGAGAGTGAATTCTGATATTTTGGCATGTTCTTATTGAACTTCCAGGAGCATTTTTTTACATAATCAAAACTCTATTTTTGATGATTTTTCTTGTATCTCATCTTTCCTGTTGAAATTCAATATTTTAAACTTAAAAAATTGATTTCAAGGGGTTTTATCTTGAATATAATGATAAAAAAGACCTCATTATTCACGTATGAACTGGTAGAACCTTAATATCCACTTTTTTACGTTTGGACCACTCTCACAGCAAAGTGGTCAACAGCTCTAGCAATTTTGTTCAATAAACCCCTAAAGGTTATAACCCTGTTTGTAACTTGTAAAATAAAGTTCATATCTGTATTTTGAAAGTAATTACATGTTCAATTGATTTTTTGTTCAAATCTCTATCATGTATAATTAAAATGATATTAGCTAAAAATCATGAAGGTATGCACTGACCAAAAAAGTGCATATATTCAGCTTAATTCTTTAATTATTGATTTTAGAGAAATGACATAAAATGTTTTTATGTGAAGCCTTTAATGGGTAATTCAATGGTGAAATATTTTTCACATTTTGTTTCATTGGCGTCTGAGTTAAATAAGATTTTATGCCTTCTTCAGGGTATTCTTAATTATTATTCAGTAATTTACAGATATTCCATAAAAATGATATATGTCTATTTTATCATGAGGAATCTGATGGTGTAATTTATTTTAAAATTTTACCCATTATATTATGAGTTTCTCCAAATTTTATGCCTATTTATGGCATTTTCACTGATTTTAAGATACTTATCAAGAGTATAATTATTATAAAGTTTTCTTGTGAACTTTTGCGATATGTGGTAATATCTCAAAGGCTCACAGGCCCATATTTTGTGAATCCTGTATTGAGCTGTATTGAGGTTTTGAGACTATATTTGGTGAATCTTCCATGAAGCCTCTTGCTGATTAGGTGTTGGAAGATTTTCCATTAGTAATGAATGGTAATCCCCTGCCTGTCTCCATGGCTGTGACATACTGCCACTTTTGACTATAATAGCACAGTTATTATAACTCAGAACAGCAATGCAGAGCAAATTTCTCATGAATTAATTAACTTGGACATAAGTAATACCCTTCATAGGGCAAAGAATTTGACCAATGGTAAGTTTTTTGACGTAAAATTACTATTTTTATGATTTTTGATCATAAATATTCCTTTAACAAAATAAGGAGCCAGCTATAACCCCTCAACAAGCTCCCAAAAAGGTCATACACGTGATTATGGCAGAAGCCAATCAGTTACACAAGAGCAAGGGTCGGTAAATGAATCCCAAACTAATAAATTATGTCATTCTGAAGCTGATAATGCTGTTTTACCTTCACACAGAGCTTGAACCACCACGAGGAGCTTCAGTGGGCATTTGCAAATCCAGCCAGAATTCATAAAGAAATACATTGCTGCACAGAGTCACAGATCCTTGTAGATATGTGGAAAAACTGCATTAATTTTACTTGACTGTGAGAAATTTCCTGGGCCATACCAACACTTGCAAGTTACTCAATTTATGTAATCCATTGATGAAAAGAAAAAGATGATGCTTTTTAAAGCATAATGGAGGAAAAACAACCCTCCACCATCCAAGCAAGTGCCAAAAACAGCTCCAGTAGCCCACAGAAGCAATTCCAATGTCAAAAAGCAGCAAAAACCTCAGAACAAGGGCAAAGTAAAAGCACCAGCTACAAAACCTTACAGCCAGGGCTACAGAATCCCAAAAATTCAGCAGGATGCCATGTTAAATGTATTTGTGAGCCTTGGAGGTAATTTCATATACCCAAAAGACCACAAATACAAAAAAAACATATCAATATAAATAAAATAAATTTATTTATATTATTAAAATGAAAATCAAAATATAAATATAAAATTATATTAAAAATAAAAAAATTAATTACAATTTAAAAAGAAAAATACATTAAATGTTGTAAGTATAAAATTACATTTATACTTGAAAAAATTAAGTAAAAATGAAATTTTAACAGAATTGTGAAAAAATAAATAAATTTGGAAAAAAGTTAAATAAAAATTATTATAACTTTTTATCCAATAAATAAACACATAAAAATTCATTCACCATTGGATTCCTCATAAAAAATCAGGTGGGGTCACCTCTGAGTGAAATTCTTGTAACTCAACTCTAAAAAAGCTTAAATTAAGTTTTTAGTATTTTCAATACAAAAGTTGAAAATCCTCAAAACTTTAAATTAATTCACACCACATGTGGTGTTAACCATCAAATTTTGTGTTAAAATTGAGGTGTTGTGTTTAGTTTAGAAGTTATGAGGAATTGAAGTATTTTCAATTGAATTCAATTGAAATGTCAAAATGTGCGTGTGTATTACATAAGTGAACTTTGATTTACATATGAGGTATCAATTATTACTGTATTGTACTGTACAATTGAATTGAATTCCATATGTAAATTATAAGTATAATACATGATGAGGAATTAAAGGAAAAATAAATTGGAAAGATTAAATTTGGGGGGGGAAAGGAACTCCAGCTCTAAGGGGGAGCTAGACCCCCAAAATCCTTGCTGACAGGCATGGGATGTCAAAATTCACGCAAAAGTTCATCACTTTTGGCCTGGAATTGAGTTACAGGGTCTGTGAACTCAATTGATGATGAGGTTTTGATACCAACTGGGGTAGTTTTAGCTGTTGCCAAGAGGGTAAAACTACCCTTAGGATAAAACAATCATAGTAAAAACAGTTTTAACTGGTTTCTACGCCTCTGACACACATTCTGACGTGTTTTGAAGGCTCTAGGCCTGGTATTGCTATAGTAATGGCTGATTTAAGGGTCTAGAATGGCTAAAAATGGCTTAAACCAGCCCTTTTTGGTCTGAACCAGGGTTCAATGATGCCATAATTGGCTTTTCTGTTGTCTGACTGTTTTTCACGACTGACAAGAGTAAATTTTACTTTTAGAGTAAGAGAATTGGTGGCTATAAAAGAATGTCTTCTTTGCCCCACTTTTCACTTCATGTTAGAATCTTTTCCTTTTATTAATTAGTTTAAACACTGTTAAACCAATCTATAAAAGATTCCAACCACCATTTTTAAATCATTTTAATCCTTTTAACCACGTGAAAAAATCATTATAATCATTGTTTGCAACTCTTATAATCATTTTTTACCCCTTAACCACCCCAAAAGTGAATTAAAGCATCTTTCATCACTGTAAACTTTGTCACTTTTGGGTGTGTTTTCTCTTTAATATTCTTTCTAAAGACTCTGTTCTTTAATTAATTGCTTGCAGTTCTTTTCTCAATTAATTCCAATTGAAATTGCTCTTGAAGAAATTTCTTTTGTAGCCTTAAAATATCTCTTGTAGAGTATTTTTTGGATAAATTTTTATTGTTGGTAAAACAATAAATTTTTATAATATTGTTGTTTTATACTAATAAAGCTATAAACAATCAAATTGGCGTGTTTTCTCTTAAAAATAATATTTCTTACTATTTTTAATCGATTTTTACCTTATACAAATTTTGAGGACAGGAAAAGTACTTGATTTTTAATCAAAGTTTCATATCCACACCTTACATTTGGGGGCCCAGCCGTGATATTTTACCTGTGACATATTTTTTTTTTACTCTTTTTAAATCCTTTTTCTTATATTGAAAAATTTAAAAACATATAAAAAATACTTATAATTCAAAAAAAATCCATAAAAAAATAATTTTTTCATATTATAAGTGAGGCTTATATTTTTATTTCCTTTTTGAAATAACCTCTTTTTACTCAATTAATCGGCTTTTTCATCAATTTTAGTGTTTGACAACGTGGTAAGACAAGAAAACATTGAAACAGCCTCAACAGTCACCAGCATTGTTCCTGCAAGCACTATTAATTCAGGCCATAATAGTACTGTGATTGTGACTCAAAATAATCAACCTGAACCAATATGTTCTGAATTAATTAACTTGGACATAAGTAATACTCTTCAGAAAGCTAAGAATTTGGCCAATAGTAAGTTTTTTGACGTAAAAATACTATTTTAAGCCTTTTTAAACCATAATTATGCCTTCAACCAGGTCAGGAGCCAGCTACAACCCCTCAAGCAGCTCCCAAAAAGGTAATAGACATGATTATGGCAGAGGCCAATCAGGTACAGAAGGAAAAGGGTCGGTTGATGACTTCCAAACAACTAAATTAGGTCATTCTGAAGCTGATAATACTATTTTACCTTCAAAAAGAGCTGACACCGCCACAACAAGCCTCTGTGGACATATACAAAGCCAGCCACAGTGCATACAACAATGCACTTCAATTCAAGGAGTACCAGATCCTTGCAGACCTGTGGAAGAATTGCATGAATTCTTACCTGACAGTAAGAAAATTCTTGGGCCATCCCAACACTTGCAAATTGCTCAATGGATGGCATCCATTGATGGAGAAGAAAAACATGATGCTTTTGACACTAGAATGGAGGAAAAACAACCCTCCACCACCCAAACCAGTGCCAAAAACGGCCCCAGTGGCCAGCAGCAGCAATTCCAATGTGAAAAAGCAGCCACAAACTCCAAACAAGGGCAAAGGGAAGGCACCAGCCGCAAAACCTTACAGCCAGGGCTACAGAATCCCAAAGATTCAGCAGGATGCCATGGAAAATGTATTTCAGATGGCCAGAACCATGATGGAATTACAGAAGAAGGAGGAAGCCAGATTAAGGTTCCAGAAATGATTTCTGACATATTTGATTCCATCCCAGAGTTTCATAATGCTATAAATGACGTGAAAAACCATCTTTCTGATAAAAATGAAACCATTTGTAACAACATTAAAACAAACAACCTGAGTCTGTGCCAAATCAATGAAACACTTATGTGTTTTGAAAAAGTTTTAAGGACAATCAAAAATTCCAATAATGATAATTTTTCTAACAATAAAATAAATGAACAATCTGCTATTATTAAAGAATTAACAGATAAATATTCTAAATTCAATATTGATTACATAATTGAAACAAGAATTAAACAAGCCATAAATATTATCAAAACAGATAACAAGAAAGTCCTTGATGACATTTCAAATTCATTTACTGAAGTAAAGACATATACCATTGCCTTGAAAAAGTGTTTTTATGCTTCACAAGAAGAAGTATCAAAACTATCAATGAAATTGAATCAACTCACTGCTGATAATACAAGACAGACAGAGTTATGGCAAGAACTGACATATAAGGAAGACATGTATAAAATTGAAGTAATAAATTTAATACAAAGCTTCCAACATGTATACAGAAGTTCCCAAAGGTGTAGCAAGAGTAAAATGAATGACATTGAACAAATACTGAACACCTTACCAAGAATGTCTACACCTCTGAATCAAAATAAGGGCACAAGAATTCCAAATCCACAAGTATTGGATCCTGATAATTCACAATTAAAAAATGAATTAACCACTTCATTTCATAACTTGGAACCATCAATGGGCCAAGCACTCTTGAAAGAAGCTCCAAAACTTAAAGAATGGCCTCACTTCAGTGGTGAAGGAGAGTATGACCATATGGAATTCATTAGAGGTATTGACATGATCAAAGAGGATTTTGAATTACCAGACAGATTGGTAACAGCCAGGTTTAACACCTTGTTTACCAGATCAGCTCACAGATGGTACATCAAAATAAGACAAGCACATGGACACCATAGTTGGACTTGGTGGAAAACCCAAATCATCAACAAATGGGCAAATGATGCTTGGAGGTTTAAAGTTGAAACAGCCTTTGAATCTGCCAAATTTAATTCTGATAAAGACAAAGCTTTACCATGGTTTTGCCAACAAAAAGACAGATTAACAGCATTATATCCTGACATGTCAGAATTTATGATCCATAGAAAAATTCTGAGACAATGTGGAGGTGACTTAGAGCATGCTGTCAAAAGCAGGACTACTGAACCATCTTCAGCAGAAGATATTATCAATATATTAGAAGAAGTAACCACCAGAACCAAAATTGGTTCTAGTAGGGTAAATCTCAAAACAAGGTTTAATAATCCTTGGAAAGATTCTGTGGACAAAAACCCCAAAGAAAATTCTAGTAATATTAAGTATAAATCTGCAGATACAGTCAGAAAGTGCCATATTTGCCAAAGCACCACCCATTTAGCCAATACATGTCCAAAAAGGGGAAAAGTCAACGAAATTGACATTGAAAAGGAACCAGATGTTGAAAAAGAAGACATAACTGAAGACGATTCAGATGATAAGTCATCCATATTTTCTGAATCTTCAGAAGATATAGAAAATATCAATGCCACTTTTGACATCATGGAATCTTATTCCCACTTGCCACAATTGAGCAATGGTCAAGTTGATTTATCAAAATTTCAAGATGCACAGCTTATGAAGACAAAACCAAATAGAGGGAAAGGTTACACAGCTGATAACTCCTGTATAACAGAAGTGGTGATTGACAACAAGCCCACCAAACTTTTGCTTGACCCAGGAGCCTTCTGCTCTTGTGTTGGAAAATCTTTTCTTAAAACTTGTGTACCAAATTTTGAAGACCAATTGTTACCAATTGATGGTATAAAATTCAACAGTGCAAGTAACCCAATGAAAGCATTAGGAATCTTTGAGACCAATGTCATATTCCCACACATAAATGGGAATTTAAGGATCACAGTTGAATTTGTTGTTATGGAAAATTGCTCTAGTACCCATTTTTATTGGGAAATGACTATTTAATCATGTATGGGATAGATTTACATAATAACAAAGACAGATACTTTACAATTGGGGACAATAAGCGCCAGAAATTTGCCTTTTTACAATTTAAAAGACAACTTACAGTAAACAAAGTATCACCAGTCAACATAGAGTTAGAGAAATTCAAGTCTGAACAGTTAAATGAGGCTGAGATAAGCCTTCATCTGACTGATAAACAAGAAAATGAACTTTCTTCCCTTTTGTATGACCACAGAGGAGCATTTGCTACAGACAAAGAACCTCTGGGAGCAATTATTGGTCATGAAGTTGACATCATTCTTAACATTGAGAGACCTTATCCACCACTCTTAAGAAGACCTGCTTATCCAGAAAGTCCAAAATCAAGAGAAGCTCTAGAAATTCATATCAAAGAGCTTCTGGACCTTGGTGTAATAAGAAAAGTAGGCCACAATGAGGAAGTAGAAATAACTACACCAGTCATAGTGGCGTGGCATAATGGAAAATCCAGAATGGTTGGGGACTTTAGAGCTCTGAACACTTACACTGTTCCAGACAGATACCCAATACCAAAAATCCAAATTGCCCTTACTCAAATATCTCAAGCAGTGTTTATAACCACTATGGATTCCCTTAAAGGATTCGATCAAAATGTGGTAACAACAAGAGCAAGAAAATACTTGAGAATTATTGTTCATTGTGGAGTGTATGAATACTTAAGGATGCCCTTTGGTATCAAAAATGCACCTTCACACTTCCAAAGAATGATGAATGAAATCTTCCCTGAAGAACTCTCAGAGGGTTGGTTAATTGTTTACATTGATGATATTATTATCTATTCCAAGACTTGGGAGGAGCACATGTACAGATTATCAAGAGTTTTGACAAAAATCCAATCAGTAAACATGAAAATCTCCTTGAAGAAATTTCATTTTGGATTCAAAGAACTTGAAGCACTAGGACATGTTGCATCTGGTTTGTCCCTTGGAATTGACAAAAACAAAGTTGCAGCAGTATTGTTAAAACCCATGCCTCAGAATAAGAAGGAAATTCAGTCATTCTTAGGTTTTGCAGGATATTACAGGCAAGACATTAAAGATTTTGCATCCATAGCAAGACCACTTTATAAGTTGTGTGACAAAGACACAGTGTTTGAGATGACTGTTGACAGAGTCAAAGCTTTTGAGTCTCTAAGAAAAGCATTGACCACTGCTCCACTCTTACTGATGCCAGACTTTAAATTGCCTTTCAAACTGTATATTGATGCATCAGGGGATGGACTGGGTGCTGCACTTCACCAAGTTCAGATCATAAATGATAAGTATGTAGAAGGACCCATATGTTTCATATCCAGCCAAATCAAACCAACTGAAGCCAGATATGGAGCAAGTCAAATGGAATGTCTATGCCTTGTCTGGGCCTTGGAAAAATTGAACTACTTTTTAAAGGGATGTGTTTTTGAAGTGATAACAGATTGTACAGCTGTCAAATCACTTTTGAACATGAAAACACCCAACAGACACATGCTCAGATGGCAAATAGCCATACAAGAATACAGAGGCAATATGACTATTGTTCATAAGGATGGGAATATTCATAAGAATGCAGATGGACTAAGCAGATGGCAATTACCAAATAATATTGATAATCCTTCTTATGTGCCAGAAGAAGCTTCACCACAAATTCCAATAGAAGGAATAAGTGTTACAGATTTGAACACCACCTTCTTTGAAGAAGTCAGAGGTAGCTACACTCAAGATAAGAATTGTAGCATCTTATGCCAATTACTTAACAAAGACTGTAAAGACAACTCTCTAATACATGCCTTGGATGAAGTATGGAGGAAATCTTATGATGAGGGAAGATTTCACCTACTGGATTGTATAATTTATCACAGAACCAAGCACACATGTGTCATGACAGTTGTAGACAGGTCATTAATCAATCTTGTACTGAAAGAATGCCATGATAGTCCCTTTTCGGGACATCTGTCTGAAGACAGAACCAGAGAGAAAGTAAAGACCTACATATGGTGGCCAATGTGGCAGAAAGATGTTGCAGAGTATTGCAAAACCTGTGACAGATGCCAAAAGGCAAATAAATCCACTGGCAAAAGACTTGGAAATATGATAAAAATCCAAGAACCAAACAGACCTTAGGAAATGGTCCATATGGATTGGGTAACTGGCCTACCACCAGGAGGTGACAGGAGCTATAATGCTTGTCTAGTAATTGTGGACAGATTCAGTAAAACTCCAATCTTTTTACCATGTCACAAAGATGATACAGCCATGGATACAGCTCTTCTGATATGGAATAGATAGTGTCATGGACTGGGATATTTACAAATATCATCAGTGATAGAGATCCCAAATTCACTTCAGCACTATGGACAAATCTTCACCAATTATTTGGCACTAAACTGTCTTTCTCTACAGCCTACCACCCACAAACTGATGGCCTGGCTGAAAGAATGATCCAAACCTTAGAGGACATGGTGAGAAGAGTTTGTGCATATGGCCTTGAATTCAAAGATTGTGATGGATTTACCCATGATTGGTGTACTCTTTTTCCAGCACTAGAATTAGCATATAAAACATCAATCCATGCCAGTACCAATCAGACTCCTGCTATTCTAGAAAAAGGATGGAACCCCAAGTTACCCCAAGATTCCTTGAGGAAAGACTTAATTGAAATACATCCCACAGCTGCTAGCTTCAAAGGAATGCTAGACAAAGCTAGAAAGCATGCAGTAAGGTGCATGGAGGACTCTTTTGCATATGCTAAAGACAAATGGGATAAATCACATGCAACTCCAGATTTCTAGGTGGGGGACCTAGTTCTTGTATCCACCACTAACTTCAATAACATTAAAGGATGTAAAAGGTTGAAAGACTCCTTTCCAGGACCTTTTGTGATTAAAGCCCTCCATGGAGAAAATGCTGTTGAAGTAGAGTTATCTGAAGAACTTAGCAATAAGCATCCTACATTTCCAGTGAGCTTGATAAAACCATATAAATCTAGTGATGCTGAGAAATTTCCCTTGAGGAATATGATTCCCCAAGTTATACCTCCTATTGAGACATCTGGTACTAAGAAAATAACCAAAGTTCTTAAAGAAAGGAAATTAAGAACCAAGAAAGTAAGGGAATACCTTGTTAGGTACAGTGACCCAACTTGTGAAGATGAATGGTTAGAAGAAAAAGATATACCAGAAGCTACCAAACTCCTCAGAAGATTCAGAAACACTAGAAACACCGATATTACAAAGTAATATTCTTTTTTTAGGGGGAGGGAATGTGAGCCTTATAGGTAATTTCATATACCCAAAAGACCACAAATACAAAAATAACATATCAATATAAATAAAATAAATTTATTTATATTATTAAAATGAAAATCAAAATATAAATATAAAATTATATTAAAAATAAAAAAAATTAATTACAATTTCAAAATAAAAATACATTAAATGTTGTAAGTATAAAATTACATTTATACTTGAAAACATTAAGTAAAAATGAAATTTTAACAGAATTGTGAAAAAATAAACAAATTTGGAAAAAAGCTAAATATAAATTATTATAACTTTTTATCCAATAAATAAACACATAAAAATTATTTCACCATTGGATTCCTCATAAAAAATCAGGTGGGGTCACCGCTGAGTGAAATTCTTGTAACTCAACTCTAAAAAAGCTTAAATTAAGTTTTTAGTATTTTCAATACAAAAGTTAAAAATCCTCAAAACTTTAAATTAATTCACACCACATGTGGTGTTAACCATCAAATTTTGTGTTAAAATTGAGGTGTTGTGTTTAGTTTAGAAGTTATGAGGAATTGAAGTATTTTCAATTGAATTCAATTGAAATGTCAAAATGTGCAGGTGTATTACATCAGTGAACTTTGACTTACATATGAGGTATCAATTATTACTGTATTGTACTGTACAACTGAATTGAATTACATATGTAAATTATAAGTATAATACATGATGAGGAATTAAAGGAAAAATAAATTGGAAAGATTAAATTTGGGGGGGGGAAGGAACTCCAGCTCTAAGGGGGAGCTAGACCCCCAAAATCCTCGCTGGCAGGCGTGGGATGTCAAAACTCACGCAAAAGTTCATCACTTTTGGCCTGGAATTGAGTTACAGGGTCTGTGAACTCAATTGATGATGAGGTTTTGATACCAACTGGGGTAGTTTTAGCTGTTGCCAAGAGGGTAAAACTACCCTTAAGATAGAACAATCATAGTAAAAACAGTTTTACCTGGTTTCTACGCCTCTGACACACATTCTGACGTGTTTTGAACGCTCTAGGCCTGGTATTGCTGTAGTAATGGCTGATTTAAGGGTCTAAAATGGCTAAAAATGGCTAAAAATGGCTTAAACCAGCCCTTTTTGGTCTGAACCAGGGTTCAATGATGCCATAATTGGCTTTTCTGTTGTCTGACTGTTTTTCACGACTGACAAGAGTAAATTTTACTTTTAGAGTAAGAGAATTGGTGGCTATAAAAGAATGTCTTCTTTGCCCCACTTTTCACTTCATGTTAGAATCTTTTCCTTTTATTAATTAGTTTAAACACTGTTAAACCAATCAATAAAAGATTCCAACCACCATTTTTAAATCATTTTAATCCTTTTAACCACGTGAAAAAATCATTATAATCATTGTTTGTAACTCTTATAATCATTTTTTACCCCTTAACCACCCCAAAAGTGAATTAAAGCATCTTTCATCACTGTAAACTTTGTCACTTTGTTTCCAAATTCACTCTGGTCACTTTTGGGTGTGTTTTCTCTTTAATATTCTTTCTAAAGACTCTGTTCTTTAATTAATTGCTTGCAGTTCTTTTCTCAATTAATTCCAATTGAAATTGCTCTTGAAGAAATTTCTTTTGTAGCCTTAAAATATCTCTTGTACAGTATTTTTTGGATAAATTTTTATTGTTGGTAAAACAATAAATTTTTATAATATTATTGTTTTATACTAATAAAGCTATAAACAATAAAATTGGCGTGTTTTCTCTTAAAAATAATATTTCTTACTATTTTTAATTGATTTTTACCTTATACAAATTTTGAGGACAGGAAAAGTACTTGATTTTTAATCAAAGTTTCATATCCACACCTTACAGTATTTCAGATGGCCATAACAATGATGGAATTACAGAAAAAGGAGGAAGCCAGCCTGAAATAGCAGAAATCATTTCTGATATTCTGTATGGCATTCCAGACTTGCACATAGCTATAAATGATGTAAAAGGTCATATTTCTCATAAAAATTCATCAATTTGTAACAACCCTAAAACAAATAATTTAAGTCTGGGCCAAATAAATGACACACTTATGTGTTTTGAAAAAGTTTTAAGAACAATTGAAACTTCTACCAATTTAAATTCATTTGGCAATTAGTTAAATGAACAATCTGCCATTATTAGAAAATTAACCAACAAATATTCTAAATTCAATATTGATGACATAATTGAAACAAGAATAAAACATGCCATAAATATTGTCAAATAAGATGATAAGAAATTCCTTGATGATATTGAAAATTCATTTAATGAAGTCAAGACATATATAATTGCCTTCAAAAAGTGTTTTGACACATCAAAAAGAGAAGTATCAAAATTAACAAGGAAGTTGAATCAAGTCATTTTTGATAATACTAGACAGAAAGGATTATGGCAAGAATTTGCAAATAAGGAATATATGTATAAAATTGAAGTAATAAATAAAATACAAGGCTTCCAACATGAATTCAGAAATTCCCAAAGGTGTAGCAGCAGTAAAATGAATGAAATTGAGCAATTAATGCACACCTTACCAAGACTATCTGAACCTCTTAATCAAAATGAGAGTACAAGAATTCCAACACGACAAGTATGAGATGTAGAAAATTTACTATTAAAAAATAAATTTTCCACCTCCTTCCATAGCTTGAACCCATCAATGGGCCAAGCACTGTTGAAAAAAGTACCAAATTGCAAGTAATGGGCTCAATTCAGTGGTGAAGGATAATATGACCATATGAGATCAATCAGAGGTATTGAAATGATGAAAGAATACTTTGAACTACCAGAAATATTGGTAACAGAAAGATTCAACACCCTGTTTACCAAGTCAGCTCATAGATTGTATATCAAATTAAGACAAGCACATGGAAACCAAAGTTGGGGTTAGTAGAAAACCCAAATTATTCATAAGTGGGAAAATAATTATGAGAGATTAAATGTGGAAGCAGCCTTTGAATATGCTAAGTTTAATGCTGACAAAGACTTAGCTTTACCATTGTTTTTCCAACAGAAAGACAGATTAACTTTATTATGTCCTGAAATTTTAGAATTTATTATTCATAGAAGAATTCTGAGACAACTCAGACATGACTTCGAGCATTCTGTCAAAAGCAGGACTACTGAACAATCCTCAGCATAATATATTATCAATATAATAGAAGAAATAAGCACCAGAACCAGAATTGGTTGTAGGACGGTTAATCTCAAAGCAAGGTTTAATAAACCTTGGAAAGAGGCTGTGGACAGAAATACAAAGGAAATAAAATCTATCATGACATATAAATCTGCAGATATAATCAGGAATTGCCATATTTGCAAGAGCACCACACATTTAGCTAATTCATGTCAAAGAAAGGAGGAAATCAATGAAATTGAAATTGAAAAGGAACCTGATTTTTGAAAAGATGGTGAGGTAATTCAGGAAAATTCAGATGATGAATCATCAATATTCTCTGAATCTTAAAAAGATATACAAAATATCAATTCCACTTTTGACATCATAGAATCTTATTCCCACTTGCCACAATTAAGTGATGGTAAACTTGATTTATCAAAGATTCAAGACTCACAAATAATGAGGACCAAACCAAACAGGGGAAAAGGTTATAAAGCTGGTAACTCCTGTATAACAGAAGTTGTAATTTACAACAAGGCCACTAAGGACCAGTGCAAATATTGCGTCAATTGCCAGCAATTGATTTCACATCCCCCTGCTGTCAGTATGAAATCTTGCTTCAGTTGCGTTAGTATCACATTATAGTCAATGGATTTAGTGGGCCAAGTCATATCTGCATCCAGACAACACAAATGGTCACATGTGTAACATGAGTATGTCACCCAAAGCCCAAACCCTTCTCAACACCATTTGCAAGGTTTGGGTAATTACACCTTATGGTGCATGCCAGAAGTTTTGCATGCTCATGTTTGTGAATGAGATAACTTCTGCCCCTCCTCCTGGTCATCTCACCCCTTTACCATGCCTACTCTCACATATGAATTGGCCTTCACATCCTGGCTTAATCCTCTCTGACCCTTAACATGCTTATGCTTCTGCACCTCCCTCAAGATATGCCTCTGTGGCAGCTCCCCCATATCCGCCCACACCCAACCCTGCTGCTTAACATTCTCAAACTCCCACTGCACCCTCAAGATATGCCCACAGCCCTCCTTACGGCTGTTCCCACCCACCTAAGCCTCTCTGGAACTTACCATCCTCACGCTCACATTGTGCCCTCCCAACATTCCTCCAATGCCACCCTCATACCAGTCTAATTCTCAACACCGCTTATCATCCTTATGCTCCTCAGGCACCCTCAAGATGTGCCTCTGACATCATCACCTCAACTCCGCGCTCACCCCTCCTTATGCCTCCACACCCACGCCGCTTAACATGCTAAGGCTACTGCTGCACCCTTACAATATGCCTCTGATTCTGGTCTCACCCCTCCTTATGCCTAATCCTCTCCATTGCTTTCCAACCTTATGCTCACTTCATGCCCTCCTGACATGCCCCCAATTCCACCCTCACACTGGCCTAATCGTCAACACCGCTTACCATCCTTATGCTCCTGCAGCACCCTCAAGATGTGACTCCGATGCTGCCCTCACCACTCCTTATGCTCCTGCGCCACCCTCAAGATAAGCCTCTGACACCAGCACCTCATCTTGGCACTCACCTTCACCTTGTCTTCTCCGCCACTTACCATCCTTACGCGTCTATATTAGATCCATAGGGTACAGTGGCTTGTTGGTGTACACAATGAATGAAATCACAGAAATATGCTGAGTAGCCTTCTCTGCCAACAGGTTCTTGGGGGAAATTGGTGGGGATATTCAAAATGTTGTGGTTAGGGCTTCAATCATGAGACTCACAAATTAAAACATAATAATTGGACAATTTAAGACAAAAATTGTGTCTCCTGTTTCCCCAACAAAACCATTTTATTTCATATCTTTCAAATGGAACACTTTGCTTAGTCCTTACCTCATGAGAATTGAATAGTTTAAAAGTTGACTTAAGTAGGTTGCTCACTAGACAGATTTATTCAATTTCTCACAGGGAAGTGATTTTGTCAGCCTGTGACTCAAAACAGAGCACTAGCATGACATCCAACATACCATAAATAATGGTATGACAAGTATTGAACAAACATAGTCAATACAGGTAATAATTAAGAGAAAACAATCCTCTTACATTAAACACCAACCTTATCCAAACAGAATAAGGAAACCTAGAGGAGAATAAATAAGTCAAAACCCTTATTTTCACCTCTCATCTAACTTATGCATATTTAAGTTATCCTATACCAAAATGGTATTTTTCTTAAAGCTCACATAGAGAGCTACACAATGATATCATCCATGTTGTTGTAACACCACTACCACTGGAGATACCATATAACCGCATTTCCAAAACCAAGTCCCCCTGAAAGTCAAAGAGGGCTTGTACAAAACTGTACAAAAGTATAACCAAATTAAAGATCTCAACAAGAGCCTTAATTTTAGACACCTTAGACCTCTGTATCTCTTAAATTGACTGAGGGATCTTGGTTCAAAGGTTTAATAACCAAAATACAGATATTCTGAAAATAAGAAAATAAACAAACCCCTGTATCTTTGGCATACACTCATACAACTGTCCAGTGTAATATACCAAACTGTAGAGCTAATCAAGCCCTACAAATCTGTATCATCAGAATACAGATATCTTCCAAAGTGAAGAAGATATCTAGCATGGAAGTTTTTGAATCTTCATACTGATGTACAAAATTACCTCCAAAAACTTAAAACCCTTATACCTTTTGCTATTTGCAAGAAGGGTAAACATGAAGCATACCAAATTGAAGAGCTCATTAAGCCCTTCAATTCTGTGCTCTTGGTTTCTTGATATCTCAAAAACTGACTGAGATATCTTGGTTGGAAGTATTTTGACCAATACTGGTCTGTACCAAACCTGTACCAACCACTACAGTCTTGATACTTAAAATAATGGTTATTTAAAGATTAAACCCGCCCAGAATGACTAATATTGATCATACAGACACCAGAACAACGTCATCCAAGTGCTGACGTGGCAGGTGAAAAGTTTTTTCACCCTGTATTGATCCAGAATGATCATTTGTGGTTCCAAAACCACAATTCTGTCTATATTGACGTCAGAATTGAGGATCCAGAACCACAGACTGACCACTGGAGTGAAAATTTTCACTCCTCTGACGTGTGAAGAGTTAATAACTCTTGAAAGTCTTGAAAGATATAAAAAGAAGGGTTTTTCCCTTGAAAACCCATCATCTTATCTTACCTTACCAATATTCTTACGTGAAAAGACTGTTATTCATCAGTAGTGTCCTTAGAATTATCAAAGATATAATTAGAACATAATTATTGTAGTGTTTCTTTACAGTCAAAGATATTAGAGCATTGCAACCCAGGTCCTCAATAGACTCATCACCTCTGTTACCACGTAGCAGTAGGACGTGAAGATTTCATTTTTATTTATTTGACGTGTCACAGTCATAGTACTAGCTTGTATTTACTATTTTTAAGCTACTACATAGACTCACCCTGACATTTTGGGGGCCTGGCCGTGGTTTTTCAACCTTATTGGACGTATTTGAACTGAATTAGGCGTAAAATCCAGTCATTTAAAACGTATTTTACTAACAGTAAGTAAAATTTCGAATTTTTTTTATTTTTATCATTATTTTTTAGAATCATATACTATATATACAAATTTTTCCTCCAAAAAGCATATATTATAAATATTTTTTGTTGAGAGTAAGAGTACATATCCTCTTTTTTATTATATTGCAATAATTTCCACGAAATTTGATAATAATACAACAGTATTATTCAAATTTCAATAAAAATAATAATATACAAACAGTATATTATTCATTTTACTATTATTTTTCACCAAAGTGCGTGAAAATTAATATAGAAACAATTTATTAATAAATAATTAATAAATATTAAATAATAAAATAATTTTTTATTATTTATAAGGAATATTTTAATTAAATATTTCCTTTAAAACAAGATATCACTCAAATTGACGTGAAAACTTGTAATTCATTGATATTTTTAATCAATATCAAGTGTTATAATAAATATTATTTATAATATTTATAATAACAAATCAAATTTATTATAATTTAATAAATTTGACGTGTTTATATAAAAACACAATAATATCCAAGTGAATCTTTCACAAAACACTTGGATATTACAGTTTTCACTTAAAAAACATAAGTGAAAAACTCAAAAACTGTTATTTTTCAATAAAAAAATACATAAAGATAATAAAAAAAACATAAAAAACCTCAAAAATTTCGAAAAATAACAGTAGAATTGAATATAATCATTTTGTTTTATCATAAAATACTGATATACAATCTGAAATATCTTTTCTGAATAGTGTAAAAAGACTATATTCCATTAGAAACCCAGTCACAAGGAAATCCATCTGTGACAGCCTCAGAAGACAGAGAGGTGCTGCCAAAAACCAAGGGCAAGCAGAAAAGACACAGTGAAGTGACAATCAACTCAAAAGATTGGACACCAATAGCCGTGCCAAGGGCCAAAAAACCCAGAAAAGCTCCAACAAAACCAGTTGGATCACCAAAACAGATTGAGAAACAGAAAATCACTGTTACCAACCCAGTTGTAAACTCTAAAGGCAAATTACCAAAGAGTATAGACCATAAATTTGTACAAGGGCCTGCTAAAGGTAAATAAACCTTGAAAAATACAACATTTTTTATTGTCTGTCATTTTTTAACATTGTTAACATGACACCTCCACTTCTTAGAGATCTTGGATTCCCAAGAAATCAACCAGAACACTGGCCAAGAATACACAGAGGAAGAAGAACTGGAGCAAATGACCAGCAAAGGACTTACCATCAGGGAACTCCTACCCAAGGTCTTATTCCAAATCAAATTCAACCCAGAAGTCCAACCAGGAGATTGGACAGATGCAGAACAGGTCCTCCAAATACACAAACTCCTGAGAGACCTCTTCACATGGAGCATGGACAACAAAATGTTCACTATGGCAGCATCATGGGCAGAAGTGGGGATAACAACCCAGAAGATCTGTCTCAAGCAAATGGCTTGGATGGAACTTATGACAGAAATGCAAGGTTGGAATCCCAACAAGAATTTCAAACTCTTAGAAGAAAGAGAAACCAGAATCAAAGAGAACCAGGAAGCCATACAAGCCATAGAGAGCTCTTGGCACAAGGAAGAGCCCAGTCAGATTCAGGTACCCCCAGAAATGGAAGTAGAAGTCCCATCTTCCCCACAACAATCCAGCAGTTCCAGGCCCTACAAGCCAAAGGAAACTTCATCCAAGACTCCCCAACCCTTCCAGGTAGTTTCCAACAGGAGAAAAGGAGCCCAAGGGAAAAACAAAACTTCTTTCAACCAGAGGAAGAAAGAAGCAGACCCATTGATGAAAAAGCTGATGAACTTAGTCCAAGAAGTACACAAAAGCAAGAAATAGTTGTACCTACAAATAGTTTTGATAGTTCTGACTCAATAGACCCAGAATTAATTACTGAAAATACAATCCACACTCATGAGTTTGAAAACAAATTCACATGGACCAAATTGGCCCAATTCATGGATTGGACACATGAAACCTCAGGGAAAATGAGGACAGAAGTGGAAACATTGAAAGAAGAAAATGCTTTACAAGCAACAGTCATTAAAGACTTAAATACAAATCTGGCCAAAATTTGGACAGAATTTGAAAAAACTAACAGACAGTTGAATTCAATTCTAGAAGAACAACAAACTGTGAGGAGGGATCTGAGGAATATCCAGCAGCAACAGGATAACTTTGACAAAGAAATTGATTACCTCTATGACAGAGAAGACAATCAATACCCTCCAACACAAGGTCAACCTACTACCTCTACAAAATTGAAAGAAGAGGATAAAGACTATGACCAGGAGCCTGAATATCAGATTCCAAAGTTAAGATCAGAGTCAGTGTACCAAGATGGGGAAAATCTCAACTATTAAGAGAAACAGGCACTAAAACAGTTACCAGAAGTAACAAACTGGCCAAAGTTCTCAGTAATTGGGGAATATGACCATATGGAGATCATTGACTATATTGATGGACTCTTTGTTGATGTCCCAAAGATACCATACTACTGGATCACAACAAGACTTAACACAGCATTCAGAGGCCATGCAAACATATGGTATACTGAGATGAAAGAAATACATGGCAGGAAAAGCTGGCCATGGTGGAGGAACCAGATTATACAAAAGTATAGCAATGGTAGTTGGATCTGGCAAAAGACCATGTCCTTTGAAAGTGATAGATACTCCACAGAAAAAGACCCTTATGAATGGTGCCTCAAACAAACAAAGAGGCTAAAAGCTATTGATCCCAATATGACAATAGAAATGAGAAACCATAAACTCCTAACAAAATTGCCAGGAGATCTAGAACATGCAGTCAAATGCAGATGCAACAACATCAGCAGCATTGATGACATAGCAAATGTCATACAAGATGTGAGAAAGAAAACCTCCATAGGAAGGTACACATCCTATAAACCAAACTTCAAAGACAAGAGGTCTGAAGTTAAAGAGACAAACAAAGAAAAAGGGAAAGAAACCCCAAAAAAGAAATATGTGTGCCACAACTGTGGATCACCAGACCACTATGCCAACAATTGCACAAAACCAAAAAAGAAAATATATGCAATTGATGAAGAATCAGAAGAAGAACAAACAGGTGAAAAATCTGATTCTGACAGCATGGGAAATGGTATGAGAGCAGAATCACAAAGTGAACCTGATACCATGGAAGAATACATAGTGGAATTCAATGAAGAAAGTTCACTTGACATACAAGACATTGAATTGGATTCAGGAATACCACAAATAACAACAGACAAGGAGCTCTGTAAGCACACACAGAATGCACAAACATTCCTGGTAACCCCAAATAGAGGGATGGGATTCATTCATGGAACACCTACAAAATTGACAGTTTACATTGAGAACTGTAAACACCCAATGATCATTGACACAGGAGCAAGTTTCTCCATAGTGGCAAAAGAATACTTGAAACAACACTTCCCCAAATGGGAAGAAGAGATAATCACAACAAAAGCTAGAAACTTTAAAAGTGCATCAGGCAAAATGCACTCATTGGGGACAATAATCAAAGAGATAATTATCCCACACCAAAAAGGAAACATCAGACCGGAACCTGAATTTGTAGTTCTAGAAAATGCACATGTACAAGGATTCTTACTAGGTACAGAGTACCAAAGAATGTATGGCATGGATATTTGCAATAGTAAAAACAGATATCTTACCATAGGTACAAACAAAGACAAAAAATTTTCCTTTGACATAAATCATGTAACAAATGATAACGCCTTGAAAGAACTAGTGGAAGAATTCAAAGAAGCTCAATATGGCACTCAACTCACCAGTAAAATGAAACTCAACTTACTGAAAGTATTGAGAAAACATAGAGAAGCTTTTGCAATAGGAGATGAACCACTAGGAAAAATCAAAGGACATGATATAGAATTATATCTAGATGTAGAAAGACCATATCCACCCATGCTTAGGAGACCACCATACCCAGCCAGCATGGAAACTAGGAAAGAAATTGAGAAACATATCAATGAACTCCTAGAAATGGGGGTAATAAGAAAAATTGGACATAATGAGATAGTAGAGGTCACTACACCAGTCCTTATAACTTGGCATGATGGTAAATCCAGACTATGTGGTGACTTCAGGGCTTTGAATAATTACACCAAAGCAGACAGGTACCCCATCCCAAGGATACCACATGCACTAGATAAGCTAGCAAAAGCCAAGTTCATTACAAAAATGGATTGCATGAAAGGTTTCCACCAGAATGGGGTGAAACCAGATTCCATCAAATTGCTAAGAATTATATGCCATATTGGCATATATGAATATACCAGAATGCCATTTGGCATTAAGAATGCACCAGCCCATTTTCAGAGGATGATGGATACCATATTTTAAGATGAAATAATGGAAGGGTGGATGGTAGTGTACATTGATGATATCATAATATACTCAGAAACATGGGAAGACCATGTGAGGAAAATTGATAAGATATTGGGAAAATGTACACCAATCAACATGAAGATATCTCTTAAAAAATGTAACTTTGGACAGCAAGAACTGCTAGCCCTAGGACACAAAGTTTTAGGTTTGAGTCTAGCTATAGACCAAAATAAAGTTGCTGCAGTACTGAAAAAACCAGTACCAAAGAACATTAAGGAAATGCAATCTTTTTTGGGCTTTGCTAGTTACTACAGAAGCCACATAAAAAACTTTGCACACATCACTAGTAGCCTATACAAACTGTGCTCAAAAGATGTAGTCTTTGAAATCACCAAAGAAAGGAGGGATGCATTTGAGAAGATCAAATATGAACTGACCAATGCCCCCGTCATGATGATGCCTGATTTTGAACTACCATTCAAACTACATATAGATGCAGCATGTAGCCAAGGACTAGGAGCAGCACTACACCAGAGGCAACTAGTGGATGGAATACCCAAAGAAGGAGTAATTTGCTATATATCAAGACAACTGAAAGACTCAGAAGCCAGATATGGAGCTACTCAGACAGAATGTCTCTGTTTGGTATGGGCATTAGAGAAACTCCATTACTACTTAGAAGGAGCAGTATTTGAAGTTTTTACTGATTGCACAGCCCTCAAATCACTGTTGAACATGAAGACAACAAACAGCCACATGCTTAGGTGGCAAATAGCCATACAAGAATATAGAGGGAATATGACTATCATCTATAAAGAAGGGAAAAGTCATACTAATGCAGATGGCCTCAGCAGGTGGCCACTGAAAAATGACCAAGAGAATCCAGCATATGACCCAGAAAATGGGGCCAAAATACCCATACAATGCATGGAGATAGATAAGAGAAAGAACTTCAAACTATCAAACTGGGCATTAGGGAATGATCCATCAAACCCAGCACAGAGCTTTGGAGAGAGCAAAGAGATACCTATACTGGGAATCAGCTCCTCTAATCTGAACACAGAGTTCTTCAGCATAGTACAATCATCATACAATAAACACAAACAGTGTAGTATATTGATACAACTATTCAAACAAAAGTACAGGAGTCCTGAACTAGAAAGCCAATTGGAAGAGCCATGGCTCAAAAACTTCAGAGAGAATAGATTTTTCCTGATAGATGATCTACTATACCATAGGGAAAAACACACAAGTGCCCTGGTAATAATAAATAGAGAACATATTTCCCTGATACTACAGGAATGCCATGACTGCCCATACATGGGACATATGAGTGAAGAGAGAACTAAAGAAAGAGTCTTTAGCACAGCTTGGTGGCCAAAGTGGGAACAAGACTTGAGTGAATACATCAACACTTGTACCAGATGCCAGAAAGCCAACAGAAGTCATGGCAAAAGATATGGATTACTCCAGAGTATAGAGGAGCCCAAACACCCCTGGGAAATAATAAACATGGATTGGGTAACAGGCCTGGTACCTGGAGGGAAAGACAGCTTTAATGCATGCCTAGTAGTAGTAGACAGGTACAGCAAGAGTGTCAGATGTCTCCCCTGTCACAAAGAGGACACAGCAATGGACACAGACATATTGTTCTGGAACAATGTGATAGCAAACTGTGGAGTCCCAAGAATTATAATTAGTGACAGAGACCCTAAATTCACATCAGAATTTTGGACTAATCTATATGAGATGCTGGGAACCAAACTAGCATTCTCCACAGCTTACCATCCACAAACAGATGGTCTAGCAGAAAGAATGATCCAAACATTGGAAGACATCATTAGGAGGTTTTGTGCATATGGCATGGAATATAAAGACAATGAGGGATATACCCATGACTGGTTAACCCTCCTACCAGCTGTACAATTGGCATACAACACAAGTATACACTCTGTGACAGGAAAATCCCCTGCCACATTAGAGAAAGGATGGAACCCACTACTTCCAGTAGACTACTTGAAGAAGAACCTCCTCTCAGTACACCCCACAGCTAAGGACTTCCACACAATGTGGAAGACTGCCTGTGAAAAAGCAGAGCAATGTGTGGCTGAAGCCAAATTATATAACAAACAGAGATATGATAAAAGTCACCAAGAACCTGATTTCAAAGAAGGAGACCAAGTTCTAATCTCAACTCTTAACTTCAACAACCTAAGAGGACCCAAGAAGATGAGAGACTCATTCATAGGACCATTCACCATTATTAAATTAATAGGAAAGAATGCAGTAGAAGTCAACCTGACCAAAGAGTTCTCTAGGAAACATCCAGTTTTTCCTGTGAGCCTGGTCAAACCTTATCACCAGACAGATGAGGAGAAATTCCCTGACAGAAAGAAGACAGTCACCCATGAAAGATTGGTAGAGGAAGATGACTCACCTGGACCAGTGAAAAAGATCATTAAAGCCAGGAAAATAAGAATTAATGGGAAAGACAACAGGCAATACCTGGTTAGATTTAAGAATCAACCAGCAGATAAAGACAAATGGTTAACTGAGAAAGAAATCCCAGATGGACAAATACACCTGAGAAGATTCAGAGCCTCCAGGAGGGCTGAAGAGTCTCATCAATGATGAGCCTTCTTTTGAGGAAGGGCATGTCAGCCTGTGACTCAAAACAGAGCACTAGCATGACATCCAACATACCATAAATAATGGTATGACAAGTATTGAACAAACATAGTCAATACAGGTAATAATTAAGAGAAAACAATCCTCTTACATTAAACACCAACCTTATCCAAACAGAATAAGGAAACCTAGAGGAGAATAAACGAGTCAAAACCCTTATTTTCACCTCTCATCTAACTTATGCATATTTAAGTTATCCTATACCAAAATGGTATTTTTCTTAAAGCTCACATAGAGAGCTACACAATGATATCATCCATGTTGTTGTAACACCACTACAACTGGAGATACCATATAACCTCATTTTCAAAACCAAGTCCCCCTGAAAGGCAAAGAGGGCTTGTACAAAACTGTACAAAATATAACCAAATTAAAGATCTCAACAAGAGCTTTAATTTGAGACACCTTAGACCTCTGTATCTCTTAAATTGACTGAGGGATCTTGGTTCAAAGGTTTAATAACCAAAATACAGATATTCTGAAAATAAGAAAATAAACAAACCCCTGTATCTTTGGAATACAGTCATACAACTGTACAGTGTAATATACCAAACTGTAGAGCTTAACAAGCCCTACAAATCTGTATCATCAGAATACAGATATCTTCCAAAGTGAAGAAGATATCTAGCATGGAAGTTTTTGAAGCCTCATACTGATGTACAAAATTACATCCAAAAACTTAAAACCCTTATACCTTTTGCTATTTGCAAGAAGGGTAAACATGAAGCATACCAAATTGAAGAGCTCATTAAGCCCTTCAATTCTGTGCTCTTGGTTTCTTGATATATCAAAAACTGACTGAGATATCTTGGTTGGAAGTATTTTGACCAATACTGGTCTGTACCAAACCTGTACCAACCAGTACAGTCTTGATACTTAAAATAATGGTTATTTAAAGCTTAAACCCGCCCATAATGACTAATATTGATCATACAGACACCAGAACAACGTCATCCAAGTGCTGACGTGGCAGGTGAAAAGTTTCTTCACCGTCTATTGATCCAGAATGATCATTTGTGGTTCCAAAACCACAATTCTGTCTATACTGATGTCAGAATTGAGGATCCAGAACCACAGACTGACCACTGGAGTGAAAATTTTCACTCCTCTGACGTGTGAAGAGTTAATAACTCTTGACAGTCTTGAAAGATATAAAAAGAAGGGTTTTTCCCTTGAAAACCCATCATCTCATCTTACCTTACCAATATTCTTACGTGACAAGACTGTTATTCATCAGTAGTGTCCTTAGAATTATCAAAGATATAATTAGAACATAATTATTGTAGTGTTTCTTTAAAGTCAAAGATATTAGAGCATTGCAACCCAGGTCCTCAATAGACTCATCACCTCTGTTACCACATAGCAGTAGGACCTGAAGATTTCATTTTTATTTATTTGACGTGTCACAGTCATAGTACTAGCTTGTATTTACTATTTTTAAGCTACTACATAGACTCACCCTGACAGATTTCATTTGAATGATATGAAATAATTTGCAACTCATCCCATTTGTGAATTTCCCGACAAATCATATTTTGCAAATGCAATACAATTTTGATCAATATTGATGGAAGGTTCCCAGGCTGTTGATGGGCAGATTTCTTTTGGTCCACTTGTGGCTCTAAGATGTCTTTTTTCTAGAAGATTCACTAACAATTAAGCCCATTTTAATTGATATTTAACCTGTTTCAAACTTTCCAAAATTCTCCAATATTGATATTACCTAAAAAAGAATATATTATCTTAAGCTTATTTTACTTCCACCACTTTCAGAACTCCCACCTTTTTTCTTCAATTTTGATCTTTTTATTCTAGAATTTTGAATCAAATTTTCAATCAACTAATCACCATCTATTTACTTAATAAACTACCTCTGCTATGCCCCAAGCAATGCCCCAAAACAAGGAAATTCAACTGAATTCAATGAACAATAAACTTCAGCCCCAGAGAGTGGAAGTGAAATCTCTGATATGGTCAGTAGTCATGAATTAGGCATTGAAGTAGAGAGCCACTTACATGAAAATAATCAAGATCCACCAGTTCTTCCATAATTTGAGCATGCATCCATCTTGAATATTTGGAATATCTCAAAACCTGATATTGTGTCATAGCCTTCATTTCAGCTCAGCCTCTAAGCTCTCAAAAACTAAATTGTAAAAGCTATTAGAAGGAAAAGACTGTTGAGCTTTGTGCACCAACAGAAGATGCTGGACAAGATGACATAATCTTCAGTGGCAAGGTTCAAATTATATCCAAGGAACAATTTATCTAAAAAATTTATCAAACAATCCCAAGGCTGGAAAAAATTAAAAATGGTAGTAAATCTCCTGGTTATGTATTTCAAAAGATTTCTGAAACAATGAGCCTCCTCAAAATGAATTTGAACTGCAAGTCTATTAATATTTCAATATAAAAACTTTCAAAATAGCTGCCTACAATATATTGGCGGGTGTGGAGGTTGGAGAATTGATACCTGAACTATCTCAAGTGGTAATTGGAGTTCCAGGAAAAGGTTTAGTAAAAAGACCAAATATCAATGCCACCAAAAAAACCAACAAAAAACGCCATACCTCTGAAGCCACAAACAACTCCTGGGATCAAGGTGATGACATGATCAATGTTGAAGTGGACCATATTGATAATGAACCTCAGCATACTGAAAGCCACCATACTCAATGAAAAAATCCATGATGAAAACACTCCTGCCTCTCCTTAAAATATTCAAGCCTTTCAAGAAAGGAAGACAATTTAACATGATACAATGGGTCGAGATATGAGTGATATAATGCCTGACCCTGATCCCAAAGTATCATGCTTCACTAAATTTCAAGGAATATTCTTATCCTGCATTGAAGAGTGGGGAGACATTCTGAATTATCATTACAATATTAATAAAGAATCATGGAAAGGGGGCCTTGATAATATCAATATCATTTACAAAAATCAATGGCACAATTTACCAACAAATGATGATTATACATTCCTGCCTGTTGGTATTAAGGTGATCTGTAACTGAGAGCTTAAAATGTTTGCATGGCTTTAGGAGCTTGAGATTTCAGGTTATTTATAGCTTGGTGAATGATACATTATGATTTGGCTCATGACTCAAGTGATATACCTTGCAACATACAGGGTTAGATTTTCTTAAGGAAACAGAAACAGAGGAATTTTGCATTGATAAAATTTGGAATCTCATGTTTATTAACGAATTGGCTAAACCTCCAGATAATCTCCTGAAATTGGAACACTCATTCTTCAAAATGGTTCAGAGCCTTCTTTACCCCTCCAATCCAATTAAACATTTTTGAGAGAATGTTATGTTTGAATCATTTAGTTTAGTCTCATACAATTTGATTGCACCCAAACCATATGTGGTACCAAGAACAAGTTCAATAAATCCTTTTGGACTCAAATGGGGAGTGGTTGAATTCCTTTCCTCCTGCTTGAGTAAATCAAAGCAACATTAAACACAACTGAGCATTGAACATGGCAGGGCTGACAATGAGATATTGACAAAGCTGCACAAGAGCCTGAAGGATCTAATGCATACATTTATACACTTGATGATTGCGTAAAACATGGTATGAGCATAAAAAAATGAGGCCATCAAAGATATTTTGGCCTATTGCAAGAATCTTTGAATAAACTGAATTTTCTGTGGTATATTAGCAGCATTCTGTGCAGAAGGGGTTTGTGGTTTGAAGGTATTCTCAGATGACTGGATAAAAAGCTTGATGAAAGGGGCTCTATCACTCATTGACATTTTCAAAAGACTTTAAGAGGGTAAAAATCTAGTAGAGCCGGTGTGGCTCTGTACTAATAAGTATATATGTAATTTACTGAATAAGAGTTTCTCCTCATCCGAGTCTTTTAATCCCACTGTACCTCTTAGATTTGAATTTGCATGATGCTTGGTATTAGACTTTGGTAATGCCTGGGTGGAGATGTTCAGTCTTGGTTCAAGTGATGAGGTCACATTGACTGTACGCAGGTCAGCTAAACTTATAACCAGGATTGACCCTTTTTAAAATAGCTTTGTATCAGATAGACTGTAATTTAACTTTAGAAAGTGATTTATGACTTTAATAATTGTGACTACCTGTCCTACTATTGCCCCAATGCCTCAGTATGAATGCCAATAATAACTACCTTTTTACAGAGGCATGCCTCTGTACACCATTCAAATTACTCCAAGAAGACAAAAACTGAACCAGGAAGTTGTGCCCGCAATTAGAACATGCAGGGGCTTTGTGCAAAGTGTGTTTTATCACTTCCCACCAGCTCATAATAGCCCAAATGGGACTCGTTCTTTCAAGAGTAATATGATGTTTAGGGATCTGCAGAGGAGTGAATATTGCATTTGTGTGTTCTTGCAATATGCCACATGGTTGGATTTGAACTCATTAAATGGGAAAATCAATGTATCAAATTGAATAATGCAGTATCCACTTTATTATTTTAGGCTAAGGTACTTGAGATTGCTGATTCACAAAATTCAGATGTAATATTTCTTTTTTAGTGGAAAAGAAAAAACATTCATCAACCAAAATCAAATCAAGGTTAAATTAATAATTCACACAATGGTCACTCATCCTTGGTTTTCATTTCATTTTCCTGTGCAAGCATTCCATTCAGGAAAAAAGGAAATGAGCATAAAAGGTAACTCATGAGAAGATGTTGGGGTGAGGAAGGAAAATGTGAGTGGTTCACTTATTCTCAGGATATATATATAGATATACGTATGGGTTAGTATTTATGTGGCACCCTCATTGGGCCCCATGGAAGAACATTGGCTTTAGTCAGTTTAGATCAATCCAATGCCATGTGGGCTCCAACAAGTAAGTCAAGGATCTGTGCTGAATAAAGATCATTGGGCATTGGGCACCATTCTGGTTTGAAAAGGTGTTAGCTTCAAATGGGGGTCGGCAGTATCTGATATCTTGTATGCTTCAAAAAAAAGTGATCCCTCAACCACATGGGAATAGTGGGACATCCCAAAAGACAAATGAGGCCAAGAGCACTTGAAAGAATAATTTTGTTTCCTCCACTCAACCAACAGCACAAATATCAATGCCAGTATCAACAAATATGGCCCCAAGTGACATTGAGGGGGTTGGGGATGTCAATCAGATCAAATGCATTCACTTTGACCGCATGGCAATTTTCTCTGCAACCGGATTACTCATTGCCTTGTTGAATTCAGACCATTCACAACAATGAGTGAAGTCAAGGTCAATCAATGGGATGTATTATCACAATTCCTATTTTGCAAAAAACACTTCACAAAGACAATTGAAACAAATGCGGAAGTTCTTGAGGAATTTGTGTTTGCTATTGGGTGGCGCAAATGTAGCACAAAGAACAAAAAAATTGGGATTTACAGAATCCTTGGGACAATTGAAGATGAAAAGATGAGTGGCGGAACCAAGGAACAAATCTTAGCTCGGTGGGTTGCATTCTAAGTCAATCCTTACAATATGTTGGGGATAAATTATTTCAAACAATGAAAACTTGCTACGAGTCATTGGGGTCCCCTCCTTCAATCAAGTCAACTATGAAGCCAATATTTCCCCAAAGCAGGGGGTGTTTGAGTTTGCTTCCCCACTCACTTTTACCATGAATGGAGTCAAATATTTGCCTCATGTTGATAAGTATGCATGTGTGTATGCTTTGGGATGGTAGTTTCAAGCTGATAAGCAGACTGGAAAAATTCAAAAAAAAAATCCCAAATGGGCATTTTTGGATTGATCTATCCAAATGTCATGGGCTCATTCAGGTTGTGTGGGAAAGTAGTACATTCTTTCACTCTACTGATACACGACAGGAAAACAAAAGCACAACCCTAGTGGGGATGTCCGCGCAATGCTCAAGGAGGTTAGCAATAACAATGTGGCAGAAAAGCCACGGCTGTTATGAGATTGGCAAGGGATCAGGCTATCACATCAGGGATGGTAATAAAATCTAAGCTGAATTGGAAGAATGAGGGGATTTGGATGTGTTGGGGAGTTAGAGGGTGTGGTAATGTGCAGTACAGTATACACCTGGTTTTGATGGGTTTTAATTGCGGAGATGCAGTGGCTTCAATGAGAAAGGGGATAAATGGCTCATTTACGGTTTCATTCCACCATACATGGGAATATAATGAGGTTATTAAGGCTATTATCACTTGTCGTCAATAATGGGACCAGCTGGACAACCTGGTAATTGGTAGTTCCCCTAATGATTCTTGTATCCTTCATGGTCACAAAAAGGTCCTGGAAGTCATTCAGGGATTTGGAGGCATCCACATGCCCAGTATCCTGGTCCTTCACATGCAAATACTCATGCTTTTCCTGGCTGCTTGTTATGCTTCCACACCAATCCTTGCGCTTGTCCAGGATCTCAACACTTCACATGCAAATCTTTATTCCTGTCCAGGATCCTGGCCATTCACATGCAAATCCTTATGCCTGTCCTGGTTCCCAACAATTTAAGCAACTCCTCACATTGGGGCAGGCTACTGACAATTTCAAAACTTCCTTAGGCTTGTCCAGGCTCCCAACTCTTCACACGCAAATCCTTATGCTTGTACAGGTTCCCAACAATTCCAACAACTCCTTAAACCAGTGCAGGCTGCCAATACTTCACAAGAAAATCCTTATGCCTGTACAAGCTCCCAACAATTCAAACAATCGATTATTACAGTTCAGGCTCCCAATTGTTCACATAGGAAAGGAAATGACTCACAAATCACCATCAGATTGCTCACATGCAGGGAGCCCACAGTTTTTTACAGTTAAGATCTCATACGGTTTAGAACAATGGAAGCAGATAATGTAGGAGGTGGTAATGGTGACTACTTGCCCATTTTCTGAAAAAGAGGATCACACAAAGAAATACTGACTGAAATATTTTGTTGGGCACTTACACAAATTATTTGCACACAATAGGTCATTTTCACAATTGGCAAAAAAGGAAATCCCAAGGGAAAAATGAATGTAAAAAAATGTAAAAAATAGTGTATTTTTTACAACTAACTTCTTTGAAAGACTGTATTACAAAGCAAATAAGTGAAAAGAATGTGTGTGTTTCTTCAAGGAATCTCGAGACTATCCTGCTGATGTCCTTCTTTGGAAAAGCCTCTAATTCCCGGCCAAGGAGGGAGTTCAGTTCCTGCCGTAATTGCTGGTGCATCTCATTTCACTGAGTTGTATTCACAAAGGGAATCATGTGGAGAAATCAGCAATTCTCCAACAAGATTTGGTTGATTGAGTAGTGGAGAATTGCTCAAGGAATCATTAGGGTCAGTTGCAAGTTGGTAAATTCCTGCTGAGCGTCATTGTGGGAATGAGGGGAGCTGACGGGCATATCATCGATGATAATGACAGAGCGGGGAGTAGCAGGAAAAGCTGGAGATGGAAAAAGGAGGGGTGAGAGAAAGTTGGTAAGAGTAAAAAAAGTAAAGTGGGGACTTACCAAAAGGTTCCTCCATGGATTGCATTGGAGCCACCTGAGGTTCAGGCTCAGGAGTCAAAGCCTCCTCATGTGATGGGACTTGAGATTTGGAGGATTGACCTGGGCCTGGAATAGGTGGCTCATCCTGTTGGGAGGGTTCTACAAAAGGAGGAATGAGTCAGTTAACTTGGGTCAAAGTTTGAAATCAGCAAAGGAATGATTTGCTGCTTACTGCAACTTGGGCCTGGTGCTGGTTTCCGTGGAGCTTTCTTGCACGGCATATGAGGAACAAGAGTCTCTTTTTGCTGGGGATCTGGTGGGTTTTTTTCTATGGGTAAAGAAGAATATTTATTATGATTGTGTGAAGAAAAATGAGTCAGAGAGGAGATGTCAGTCTGAGTCTATGTTGAAGCAGTAATTAGGCTATTTACAACTAGAACTTTCACTGTGACACATAAAGAATGATTTTAAGATAATAGTATTTGAGTAAAAAAAAGATTTTATAATAAAGTTAAAGGGTTCTACTATTAAATAATAGTGTTGGTGAGCGCTATTGAGAACCCTGGGTGCAGTCTTACCAGTTGGATTACTATAATAAGAAATACAATAATTAAAATTAAATTTATACCTGATTATTACCCAAGAGTAAAACTGTTTTGGACAGTTTACTACATAGGGTATTCAAGAGCAGGATGAGGAAACAATTCTGGCTGTGGAAAGCCTCTTTTTTATCCTGAAATGGGGTGGAAAGGGTGATAGACCTTTCCACGCGAGGAAGTGAAAATTTTTAACTCTCTGGGACAGGCTTGTGGTTTTCAAATACCTGTATTAACCTGTATTGGGCTCAGATGTGGTTTTGAAAGCACATCTGGGCAGTTTTCACCAATACAGGGTGATAATTTTCATCTGGGGACCTGATAGCCTGATTCTGACATGTATGACGCCTAGGATGCTGTAAAGAAACTGTATGGGACCCCAGTATTGACTTACATATCAGGTATTGGAGCAAAAACAGGCTGCTTCATCTATTTGACACCTCATATTCATGATTATGGGATATTATCCCATGGTCAGGCTGTATATGACAGCAGCTGGGAATCTGACCTTAAAACAGCCATAAAATTGTCAATTCTTTAGATATCAACCTCAGAATTGGTTCAGTGTGTAGCCATGTATGTGCTCTACACAATGGTACCTCATTTGATATGGGTATGATTAAATATGACAAAGTTATCCCATGTACAAGGTTTTTGTACATAGGCATGGATTGGGCAAAAAAGCTGTATTGAGCTTGTTTGCCTCATAACTTCTGTTATAGTTGAGATATGAGGGAGTGGATGGCACCATAAGGTACCCCTGATGGTGATCTTTCCAAAAAGACCCCACTTTAGGTATCTCACACTAAAACTGTAGAATTTAGATGAGAGGTGAATGTTTTGTTCACCCTTATTTGGCCTGCATTTGACCATAACTCAAGAAATACTGGTGCTAGCTCAGTTTGGCTGGTACCATTGGATAGCCCTGACTTGGAGCTTCATTTTGAATACCCATTTGATGGGTTCAAGCCTCTCCTTCTGGCATTTAGATGAGAGGTGAAAATTAAGGTTTATGCTCAGCAATAACTTTGAGCATGTATAACTTTGTCATTCTTTGTCCTGGGGATGGGACTTATATTTTCAGAAAGGGGTGAATTTCCTCTTTCTTTTGATACCTTTTGAGCTGATTTGGGTCAGCTCCATGTTTTGGTAGTGTCTTCGCTATACCATTGGTTTATGGTATTTTGGCTGTCATGATTGTGCTCTGGTTTTGAGGCACAGGCTGACAGGACAAATAAAAGCTTAATTTGACGTTTGAATCTCATGGGTGTCAAGACATGGTGACAATGAGCCCAAGCTCAAATGTCCTCCAACCATTGCCATCCTTCATTGCCCGGATCATCACTTTTCTGCAGTCAAGGAGTAAAGTGACCATTGGATAGTGACCTTGGAGGGGGGTGAAAAAATCAATACTTGAGGGCATGGGGCTAATTTTCTGAAAGTGTTCTGTCTGCCAACTTGGGGTCCCAGAGTCCATTCCTGCTTTGAAATGCTTTCATTATCTTCAACAATGGCCACGTCCTAAATAGGGCTTCTTTTGCAGGATCACCTCTCTCCGCATGGTCAAAATGGTCGCACAATAAATGAGAATTTTTTGTGTGATTGTCGGCAAGCATCACAAGCTTCAGTCATTGTGGAGGAGCAAATGCAGGGGATACCCCGCTTATTGCACAAAGTGCACAACATCTAAAACAAGATAACTCAGGTTAGTAACTGAATAGAAAGGAATATTTCAAGGAAAGAGAAAGACATACAATGAATTAAAAAATCCAAACATGATCAAAATAATTAAGCTGTAGTAGCAAGTTTCTGAAAGTCTGAAAGAAAATAAGGATAAAAATTTAGTATCAAGAGCGGAACATAAAATGGGAAAAACTATTAAATGGAGAATATGACACACAATGTAGATAGAAATTTGTTTCTGAAGGTATAATTGGCAAAAAGGGAGGTAGGGGAGTGTTTATTTTGGTGCAATAGATATGAGTGGAAAGGGTGGAAGACAAAGGGGAATATGCATAAGAATAAGAGCAGGTCATCTGGGAAAAAGTGAAGCAGGTGAGAAAAAAAGTGAATGGCATGTTGGGCAAAGATGGCCTTTTATACAAGGGAGAAGCTGATCCAATCGCGGAAGTTTCAGCACCTGCCAAGGTCTCAGATTCAAGGCCTGTTGGAAAAATGAAGGCTCAGTTGCAGCCAGTCCTGTGACTGAGAAGGGGAATTCCTGTGTGAGGCAGGGGACCAAAAGGGTTTGGGCTGAGTATTGCAATGGATCAAATTATCACACTCAGTCAGATCCTCTGTGTTGCATTAAATAAACACCCAATTGCCCATGAGTATTTTTGTGAGGGCATTGTTGAATGTACATGGTGCAATGTGGGAACTCCTTTTGTTGTGGGACGAAATAAGGCAGTATGTTGAGGGGGAAATTATTGGTAAGTCCGTTTTGAATTTGAAAATTGTCCAATAACAATGGGTGCTAAAGTGTATTAGCTGCCCCTCTAAATAATACTGAATAGTCAGCCTACAGAGAATCACAAAATAAAATAATATTTGTGGCTTTAACAGATAGATAAAACTTATCAGCAGTCTCTAAATCAGACCTATCAGTAACAGTATAGTAAAAACTGTGATTTAAAACTAAAATTTCTGATAAAATAAAGACTCAGGTTTTTTTTTTCATTTTAATAAAATTAATGATGACACTTTTTTTGTTGTTTTCTTTTATTGTAATTAAAGTAATAAGAATATTTTTTTTGGTTGTATTTTGCTTATAATGATTTTATATATATATGAATACTAATAATAAGACTAATGGATTTTCTTCTTTTGATATTTTTAATGTTGAGTTTATATCACTAATTCTTTTATTTTGTAATACTAGGCTTTTGAGAAAAGCTACTGAGCTTTGAACTGAGGTTATACTACTCTTCTTCAATAATATTATGCTAATGAGAAAGGCTACTCAGATTTTACTACGTTTATACTACTATTCTTCAACCATACTAGGCTCCTGAGCTTTTTATACAGTTCTACTACTATTCTTCAAAAATAATAAGGTACTGAGCTTTTACTATGGGTATACTACTATTCTTCAACAAGAATAAGCTACTGAGCAAGGCTACTTGTCAGGCTAAGTCTCTGATGAAGGTATAATAAGGCTATCTACAGCTTTAACTATGACTGTGACACAGTAAAATTAATTAAAAATGGTTATATTATAAAAAATAAAGATATAAAATAAATTTTTAAGGGCTTTACTATTGTAAAGTAGTGGTGGTGAGTGCTGTTGAAAGCCCTGGGTGCAGTCTTACCAGTAGGGTTATTATAATAAGGCCTACAATACTAAAGTTTACAGTGTAACACAATTATTTTCCAAGAGTATAAATTTTTTTGACAGTTGTACTACATGGAAATTCAAGAGCAGGATGAGGAAACCTTTTCTGGTGGAAAAATGCCCTCCTTTTATACTAGAATGGGATGGAATGGCCCTCTAGATCATTCACGTAGAGGAAGTGAAGAGTTTTTCACTTCAGAGCACTGGCTTGTGGTTTCCACAAAGCCTTTATACACTGTATTGAGCTCAGAGTTAGTTTTGAAACAACATCTGGCAGTTTTCTCCAATACAGGGTGAAAAGTTTCATCTGGGGACCACACAGCCCCCTTCTGACATGTATTACATGTACAATTCTGTACAGAACCTGTATGGGACCCCAGTCTTGAATGGACTATGATGTATTGAAATATAAACATGCTTCTCCACCTATTTGACACATCATAATCATGGTTGTGGGTTATTGTCCCACAGTAAAGGTGTATTGACCCAACTGTGAGATTTTAACATTAGGCCTGCTATAGCTTTGTCAGTTTTTGAGATATAGAGCTCAAAGTTGGTTCATTGTTTAGCGTTGAATGATATCTACAACATTGCACATCATTTGGTATGGGTAGCATGAAATATGGCAAAGTTATGCCATGTACAAGTTTTGTTATCCATACATATGATTTTCTCAATATTTGTATGAAGCTTATTTTATCCCTAACTTTTGCTTTAGATGAGATATGAAGAAATTAAAGGAACCATTGGATATCCCTGATTGGTGACTTTCTAAAAAGACCCCATTTTAGGTATCTCACACAAAAAATGTAGAAGTTAGATGGGAGGTTAATATTTTGTTCACCCTTATTTGACATTATTTTGGCCATGACTGCTGTAATCTTGATGCTAGCTCATTTTGGCTAGTCCCATTGGATATCCCTGAGCTAGACCTTCAATTCAAATACCCATTTGATGGGGTTAAGACTCTTCTTTTGCATTTCAGATGAGGGGTGAAAAATAAGGTTTATTCTCAACAACTTTTTTATTACTTGTCAGCTTGTGACTCAAAACCAGAACACAAGCATGACAGCCAAATACCATAAATCAATGGTATAGCCAAGATACCATCAAAAAATGGAGCAGAGCCAAATAAGCTCAAAAGGTATCAAAGGAAAGAGGAACCTCACTCCTTTCCAAATATATAAGTCCCATCAACATAGGACAAAAAATAACAAAGTTATTCCTGCTCAAAGTTGTTGCTGAGTATAAACCTTGATTTTCACCTCTCATCTTAAACACAGAGTAAGAGGATTAATCCCATCAAATGGGTATTCAAAATGAAGCTCTAAGTCAAGGCTATCAAATGGTACCAGCCAAACTGAGCTAGCACCAGTATTACAGAGGTTATGGCCAAATTCAGGCAAATAAGGGTTAATAAAATATTCACCTCCCATCTAACTTCCAAAGTTTTAGTGTGAGATACCTAAAGTGGCCTCTTTTTGGAAAGAGAAAAATCCGCCCTATCTGATTGTGCCATTCATTTCCCCATATCTCATCTAGAACAGAAGTTATAAGGCAAACAAGCCCAATACAGCTTTTTTCCTAAAACACGCATATGTAAAAAAATCTTATATATGGCATAACCTTGCCATATTCAATCATAACCATATCAAATGAAGTACAATTGTGTAGAAAGAATACAGGGCTACATACCCAACCAATTTTGAGGTTGATATCTCAAAAACTGACAAATTTATAGCTTTCTTAAGGTCAAAATCCGACAGCTTGGCCAATGCAGCCTTACCTTGGGATAATATCCCATAACCATGATTATGAGGGGTCAAACAGACAAAGAAGCTTGTTTTCACTTCAATACCTCATATTTAATTAAATACTGGGGTCCCATACAGGTTCTATACAGCATTCTACCCGTCATACACATCAGAATCAGCTTGCTTGGTCCCCAGATGAAACCTTTCACCCTGTATTGGTGAAAAATGCTCAGATGTGGTTGCAAAACAACATTTGAGCTCAATAAAGGCTATACAGGTATTTTGCAAACCACAAGCCTGTCCTTGAGAGTGAAAAAGCTTCACTTCTGCTATGTGAAAAGGTCTAACAGCATTTTCACCCCATTTCAGGATAAAAGGAGGCCTTTTCACTGCCAGAAAGGAATCCCCATCCTGCTCTTGAATTCCTACATAGTACAACTGTTAAAAACAGTTATACTCTTGCAAAATAAACAGGTTATACTTTAAACTTAAGTATTGTAGCTCTTATTATAGTCATCCAACTGGTAAGACTGCACCCAGGGCTTTGAGCAGTGCTCACCACCACTATAATATTATAGTAAAGCCCTTAATATCTTGAATTAATCATTTATTATTACAAATAAAACCTTTTTAAACTATTTTCACTGTGTGACAGTGATAGTTAAAGCTGTAGATACTACTACACACATTTTATCAAAGACTCAGCCTGACATTCCTTGTCCTATTATGGTTCCACTTATATATTTGGAAAGTGTGGGTTTTCCTCTTTATTTTGACAGCTTTTGAGCCTATTGCGCTCAGCTCCATGTTTTGGTGGTATCTTGGCTCTACCATTGGTTTATGGTATTTGGTAGTCATGCTTGTGCTCTGGTTTTGAGCCACAGGCTGACATTAGTGAGCTTTTCACTACTAAAGCACTACTACTACTCTAGATATCCTCCTAGTTCAGGGATGGCAGTTATCCTGGATAGTGGGAAATTGTTTGATGATGATGGGAAGATGAAGGAGAGAGGACCTCTATTTACAGCATTTGGGCCTCCATAGAGCTTCTCAAAACAGGGTACTTAGAAAATATCATATTTGAGAGGGTCTAATTGGTGAGACATGTAGTTTTGGTGTAGGAACATGACACAAGATCCAATTTCTGACCAATGAGATTGACTTGTTACATCAATTGGTAATTATTGGTATGCACCTGGAATTAATTTGAATTCCAAATAATCATATGGTGTTATTATATTTTGTGAAATTTGTACGTGAATTAAATAAACTTATGTTATGATAAGTATTCAATAATTTGTGGTTTGTATTTGAAAGGATTAGTCAGCTGCTGTGCAGTTGTTGTCCATTTTGATGTACAGCTTATGGGTTAGGTTAAAAATAATTTTTTCTTTAAAAAACATCCTCTGTTTTCTTCCAAAAATATTTTATTATTCTGTTTTGGTCTTTGTTTTTTTATTCTTCTTGAAGCTTCCACAAACAATAAGTTTGAAATTTCCTTCAATGTCGCTTGAACAAGCTATATGACCACTCCAGAGGTGAACAGATCCTCCTTGTCAACACAGCAGGCAAAGAAATGACGCTGCCAATGCTGCATCGCGCAGACGTTTCACTTGGGTTTTGCAGTGTCAAGGAAACACCAAATTTGACGCGCATTATTTTTTGGGTGAAGTCACCTCTGTTATGTGGAAAAAACAATGTTATTTTGTAATTACAGTATGAGTCTTTGTAACCACTTTTAACTATTTTGTAACAAATGAATTAAGTGAGAAATTGCATCAGCTAGACATTTTTGATAACTAGATTGTGAATTCAGTCAATCCCACATGAGCTGATTGAGATGGCCAGGCTAGATAGTTGTTAGAGCAAGCATAAAATCACTTTGGAAATTTCAAACAATATTATAAAACAAGCATAAATTAGTTTTATAAAAAAAGAGGCTCTTGATGGGAGATAGAGCATGATTGAGAGGAAAGTAGGAAAGGAAAATGATTTCAAGCGCCATTGTTTGAAAAGTGTTGCCTTCTGATTTCTTGAAAGTAAAATAGAAGTCTAATCAGTTGCTTAATATATAAAGAGAGAATAGGAAGCTAGAAAGAATCACTCACAGAGTTGTTCTTTATGGCCTGTAATTTGGCTGACAAGAGTTTAAATTCTTCAATTGTACTTTTATGTTGACAATTAATATTAATTCTTTTGTGGGTTCATACACTCATAAGACCTTGCTTTTTGTGTTGTGAGAGGATGTTCTCAATCGATCTTTTTTATTGGCTTTATGGATAATAAATATGTTTGAGAAAAACAATGAGATAAATATAAATATAAATGGAATTGTTTAGACTGTAAAGATAGAGCAAGAGAATAAAATGAATGATTATAAACATTGAGTCAAAGATTTTTGTTATCAAATTAAAAGTAAGAGATAGCAAGTAGAAAAAGAAGATATAATGAATTGTGGAATGGAGAATAGGAAATGCAATGTGGATTATAATAGAAAGAACCACTAGTGGAAGCAACATGAGAAATACTGCTAATAACAGGATTAGATGAAAGAAACTGACAAGGTTATTGTTTGAGGGATGAAAGATTGAAACAAAATGATCTCTTCAAGATTTAAATACACTTCCACTTAGTTTCAACCAAGGCTTAAGTTAGCCATTGATGTTAATTCAAAGGACGGTTTGTAGCTTGATATTCATTTCAAAAACTGCTAATTCGTCTTGCTTGAACTTTAGTCTGAATTGAGCAGGATTAATTGTTCAGAAAGAAAAGCTAACTACTATTTTCTTCTTGAATCAACCTAATTCATTCACTGAGTAAGAAACAGAAACAATCAAATCAAAATTATGATTCCCATGAAAAAAGTTATGGACTTACTTTTGATTTGTAAATCTCTTTGAAAATTTGCATTGGGAGCAGTACAAAAAGGCATTTGCTCAGCCAGAACATTTGGGAAACTCTGCAGTTACGGTTTGGTTTTAGGGTGTGCAGCTGACTTCTCAGCAGCGCAAGCGTTTTCCTCAATAATTGAATAATTATTAAGCTCAATCATCATTGATTTCTTGTGAATGGCACTTCTCTTTTAATTAATCAATCTAATCAAAGTTATCACAACATTCCTTTATTCTCACAAATAGTGTCACATTATTGCATTAAACAATATGTAAGTTTCTCATCTTTTTTGTTGATTTCCCTTCAAATGAATAGTTTATTTACCATTCTCTAATCTATTGTTCTAAATGTTTCTATTCAATAGAAATGTGGTTTGTGCAAATAATACCCAGTTTCGCATGTTGAAATTACATGTCCACTTTTTTTAAGCAATGGAAAAAGACAATTTTCCAACCTGAAGTAAATAGAGAAGCTGAAACAGACTCAGGGGGCAAACTCTTTTTGATTACCCTTTTGGATTGATTCATGAGCTGCTAAAAACCAGGTAGAATTACGTACTCACCTTTTGAATTTATTTCTTTTTATCCTTTTTTTTTGCATTTCATTTCACCCTCAAACACATAAAGATATTTTTTAATAAAATCTGTTGAAAATCACTCCTGAAAGTCTTTACTCACTCCAGAATCATCTCATATTATTACTCTAAACGTGTTTTGATAAGGATGAATCCCTCTCCTTACTCATACAATCCATAAGACTTTGGTTACAACAACTTTTTCCCACAAAGTTCTCATGAAAATGGTGTTGAAAACCTCAGAAAGACCATTTCAGCCAATGATGAAATTATTGAAAAATTAATGAAAAAAGTAGAAGGCCTGGAGGTTAAGTTTGCATCACAAAAGGAACCAAAATAAAAAGTCAGTCAACAAGAAAAAAGAAAATCATCAAAAAAAGGAAAAAATCAAGCCAATTCAAAAAGGCCCAAAAAGGAAAGAAAGTCAGTCCATCACCTAAGCGTAGCCCTTATAAGAAGCTCACATCTGAGGTACCTGAAGACTTTAACGTTACAAAGGTTTATCATGTATAATGCAGCTATTCACATATCATTTTCCAATTTGTCGCTTTGATCTAGGAAGCACCTTCTATACACATCAAGGTATTATGGGGCATGCTGGAGAAACAATGTGTTCCTGCTTCACCTGATCACACACTACTAAAAGAGTTTTTTGAGCAGTTTTCTAATCATGATCAGGTTAAAAATGCTGCTAGCCTTATACAGCAGAACAATGTTCAAAATCTGCATGATGCTCGTGCAGGCTGCAGAAAAATCGGCAAGTACATTCAAAACCTTGAAGGCTTTAATTTTCACTATATTCGGGCACTTCTTTCAAAACCTGGAATTTGTATTTGGGCTCCAGACCTTGAGGATGCACCAGGATCATTATACAATGAGTCATGTCAGACTGTGGCACTTATTACCTTCCGCCAGGTTGCCTGCAGTGGGGCTTACCAATATATGCAAGCAAACTTAACCTACTTGAACAACTTCGGGTTACTACAGAAAGCTTACAATCACTTTGTTCACTTTTTAATCGCTCAAAAATACAAGAAAGAGATTTAAGAGTCTTGAAGCAATGAACGTGAAGATAATAAGAGAGTCATTCAAAGGAGAAGGCAAAGAGTAAGAAATTTTCAATATCATGTTTTGAAAATTAATTATTTGAAAATTAACTTTGATATTACCCCTTCAAAACAGCTCTGCAAAAAACATTACACATTTGCTTTATCCAACAATTATCCAAAACACTATGTAAAAGTCTTAGCAGCAGTTGATACTCACAGTGAGGATGAGCTCAACTATTGCTTCAATTTTTATTCAGTAAGTAAACTGGCTTATAGATAAGACAGTGCTGATATCTTTTTTTGAAATTTGGACCAAAAAATGCATCAAAGCAAGAGTATTGGAGGCAAAAATGATGAGAGAAAGCCACGTTATCAGCCAAAAGTTCCCATTCCCTCCACAATGACAAAGGCTCCAAAGTTGATGCCATTAGAATTTTATCCCCCTGAGTGGTTCAACAAGCTCAACTATTCTGAACATTTTATTATTGCAGATACAAAAAAGGTTGCATTTATACCAACAAGCAATTTTCAAATGAGCCAACAAGTGAACAGCAATGACTTTCTTGGTGATAGAACATTAAATCAAAAATACTGGGATATTGTGATGCAACCATATGATTTATCCCATGAGATAGCAAAAAGTAGCAATGAGGATGAAGATAGTGAAGAAAGCCAAATGAATGAGTTTTCTGATGGCAATGTGATTGATATGCAAGAATCCAACAACAACAGTATGGAAGATACTGATTCTGAAAATGAAGACGAGAAGACAGATCGTTCTGGATTCCTACCTGATGTTGATCAAGAAATGGCTTATGTTTTTGAAGTTTGATCAAGAAATGGAAATCCTCTTTTTGCTGGTGAGGAGTTCACTTCAGCATTGTGGGAGTGATCAACTCCCCAGGATTATGTTTTCTTTGCAAAAGACTTTTATTTCTTATTTCATAATAAACTTCTTTCTTCTTTGTGTTATTCTTAATAGTTTTTATACTTGTAATTTCCGATTGATTGATTCTTGGTGATCCAAGTGATAAAGCTTAGATTTTTGATATCTGAAATACATACCAAAAAAATATGTTTTATGAGTTTAGTTATGGGTGTTGTTCTCAAATGACAAGGAAGCAGTTCGTAAATTGATCCAAAGTGGAGGGATTTCATTGTACTAAAAAAGCTTTGACATAATATTTCTTTTAAGGAATTCTTCAATACAAAAATTGTAAGATGTTGATATGAAACTTTGATTAAAAATCAAGTACTCTTCCTGTCCTCAAAATTTGTATAAGGTAAAAATCAATTAAAAATAGTAAGAAATATTATTTTTAGGAGAAAACATGCCAGTTCTATTGTTTATAACTTTATTAGTATAAAACAATAATATTATAAAAATTTATTGTTTTACCAACAATAAAAATTTATCCAAAAAATACTCTACAAGAGATATTTTAAGGCTACAAAAGAAATTTCTTCAAGAGCAATTTCAATTGGAATTAATTGAGCAATGAACTGCAAGCAATTAATTAAAGAACAGAGTCTTTAAAAAGAATATTAAAGAGATAACACGCCCAAAAGTGACCAGAGTGAACTTGGAAACAAAGTGACAAAGTTTACAGTGATGAAAGATGCTTTAATTCACTTTTGGGGTGGTTCAGGGGTAAAAATGATTATAACAGTTAAAAACAATGATAATAATGATTGTTTCATGTGGTTAAAAGGTTTAAAATGATTTAAAGAAGGTGGTTGGAATCTTTTATTGATTGGTTTAACAGTGTTTAAACTAATTAATAAAAGGAAAAGATTCTAACATGAAGAGAAAAGTGGGGCAAAGAAGACATTCTTTTATAGCCATCAATTTTCTTACTCCAAAAGTAGAATTTACTCTTTTCAGTCGTGAAAAACAACCTGACAACAGAAAAGTCAATTATGGCATCATTGAACCCTGGTTTGGATGAACAAATGGCTGGTTTATGCCATTTATAAGCATTTTTGGACATTGTAGACCCTTAAATCAGCCATTACGTTAGCAATACCTGGTCTAGAGCCTTCAAAATACGTCATAATGTGTGTAAGAGACGTAGGAACCAGTTAAAACTGTTTTTAATATTATTAGTTTATCTTAAGGGTAGTTTTACCCTCTTGGCAACAGCTAAAACCACCCTAGTTGGTATCAAAACCTCATCATCAATTGAGTTCACAGACCCTGTAACTCAATTCCAGGCCAAAAGTGATGAATTTTTGCGTGAATTTTGACATCCCACGCCTGTCAGCAAGGAATTTGGGGGTCTAGCTGCCCCTTAGAGCTGGAGTTCCTTCCCCCCCAAATTTAATCTTTCCAATTTATTTTTCCTTTAATTCCTCATCATGTATTATACTTATAATTTACATATGTAATTCAATTGAGTTGTACAGTTCAATACAGTAATAATTGATACCTCATATGTAAATCAAAGTTCACTTATTTAATACACGCGCACATTTTGACATTTTGATTGAATCCAATTGAAAATACTTCAATTCCTCATAACTTCTAAACTAAATACAACACCTCAATTTTAACACAAACATTGATGGTTAACACCACATGTGGTGTGAATTAAATTAAAGTTTTGAGGATTTTCAACTTTTGTATTGAAAATACTAAAAACTTAATTTAAGCTTATTTGGAGTTGAGTTACAAAAATTTTATCCAGAGGTGACCTGTCAACCTGTGACTCAAAACCAGAGCACAAGCATGACAGCCAAAATACCATAAACCAATGGTATAGCCAAAATACCATCAAAACATGGGACTGAGCCAAATCAGCTCAACAGTTTTCAAAATAAAGAGGAACCTCACCTCTTTCTGAAAACATAACTCCCATCACCATAGGACAAGAAATAACAAAGTTATTCTTGCTCAAAGTTATTGCTGAGCATAAACTTGAATTTTCACCTCTCATCTAAAATCTAGAAGAAGAGGCATAAGCCCATCAAATGGGTACTCAAAATGAAGCTTTAAGCCTGGGGTATCCAATGGTACCAGACAAACTGAGCTAGCACCAATATTACTGGAGTTATGGTCAATTCAAGGCCAAATAAGGGTGAACAAAACATTCACCTCTCATCTGACTTCTACAGTTTTAGTGTGAGATAGTTGAAGTGGGGTCTTTTTGGCAAGAGCACAGTTAGGGCTATCTGATGGAGTCATCCATTTCCCCATAGATCAATTATAAAAAAAGTTATGGGGCAAATAAGCTCAATACAGCTTTTTGCCTATACCACGCAAATGTACAAAAATCATGTACATGGGATAACATTGTCTTATTTAATGATACCCATATCAAATGAGGTACCCTTGTGTATAGCACATCCAGGGCTACACACTGAACCAATTTTGAGGTTGATATCTCAAGAATTGACAATTTTATGGTGGTTTTAAGGTCAGATTCCCACCTGCTGTCATATACAGCCTTACCATGGGATAATATCCTATACCCATGAATATGAGGTGTCACATAGATGAAGAAGCTTTTTTTTACTTCAATACCTCATATGTCAGTCAATACTGGGGTCCCATACAGCTTCTGTACAGCATTCTACGCGTCATACACATCAGAATCAGGCAGTGAGGTCCCCAGATAAAAAGTTTCACCCTGTATTAGTGAAAACTGCCCAGATTTGGTTTTAAAACCACATCTGAGCCCAATACAGGTTTTACAGACTGTTTGCAAACCACAAGCCAGTACTAGAGAGTGAAAAAATCTTCACTTCCTCTACGTGGAAAGGTCTAGCACCCTTTCCACCCCATTTCAGGATAAAAAGGAGGCTTTTCACAGCCAGAATTGTTTCCTCATCCTGCCCTTGAATATCCTACGTAGTAAACTGTCCAAAACAGTTTTACTCTTGGGTAATAATCAGGGTATAATTATAAATTTAATTATTGTAGTTCTTATTATAGTAATCCAACTGGTAAGACTGCATCCAGGGTTCTCAATAGCGCTCACCACCACTATTTTCCAATATTAGAACCCTTTTATTATATTATGAACCTTTCTATTATTTAAAAACCCTTATTTCAAAATTATTTTCACGTGTCACAGTCATAGTTCAAGTTGTAAATAGCCTAATTACTGCTTCAACATAGACTCCAGCTGACATGACCCCACCTGATTTTTTAAGAGGAATCCAGTGGTGAAGTAATTTTTATATGTTTATTTATTGGATAGAAAGTTATAATAATTTTTATTTAACTTTTTTCCAAATTTGTTTACTTTTTTACAATTTTGTTAAAAATTAATTTTTACTTAATTTTTTCAAGTATAAATGTAATTTTACAATTTAAAAAATTCAATGTAATTTTATTTTTAAATTTAAATTTTTAATTTTGAATATAATTGTATACTTCTATTTTGATTTTCATTTTAATAATATAAATAAATTTATTTTATTTATATTTATATGTTAATTTTGTATTTGTGGTCTTTTGGGTATATGAAAATACCTCTAAGGCTCACAAAAATTATACCATGCAACTCAGGGTAATCATGAACTTAATTGTTTACATAATCCCTATAGCAATATTTAATTAAAGATACCAATTTGCTGGGCTCATTGATACCCAAACTCCAAGCTGCAAACTCCCGGTATGCACAGACTTCTGATATCTCACTGTACTGGACAATATCAGTCTGAGAAGGTTTTTGTAAATGACTGATTGAGAGTCAGGTGAATAAATTTGAAAGCGCCTGATATTTTTCTTGATAATAATTAATTCTTCTAAATCTTTTCAGTAGTACAAAGATATGGTGTGAATAAAGCAAAACCTTCAAGATGTGCAAAACTGTACCGTAAACTACTTTTCCCTCACTTGACAAATACTGGACCACGTTATTAGGTACCAGCTTCCTAATTTTGAAGACATGTGGTCCATTGTTGCATTGTAATGCCAAAATTTCTTTTGCATAATTCATAAAGACTTTGGAGTCTAGTGGATGAGGTATTTCTGAGTAATTTCAAATTGTTGGGTCTTTGATCTTGAGAATTGAAAGAACTTACAGGTATTTAGCTGAATCAAGTTCAAAATCCACATCTGCATCATGTGGTGTTTTTGAGTTGGTGGGAATAATCTTATTTTCCATGAGTCGTTGCGATTGATAAAAATTTGTAATTGTTTCCAAACCAAACTCTTCTAAATTAATTGAGAAATAGTCTCAGTAATAACCTTTTTGGAAAGAATGAATTTAATCAAAATTAATCACCAGGATTCCCATTGTTTCCAAGTGTTTGAAGAAAACCATTAAGTCATTCACCTGAATTTTCTGATACTCCATTTAAGGTACCCCAATATCAAAGTTTATTTTTCACATGTAGTGCATAATGATGATTTGGTACAATGTTACAATTTTCAAACAAATTATTGGACGTCTGGAAGTAAATTTTGTAATTCTGTAAAAATGTGTGGCCATCATCTTTCTCAATTGATTTGGAGGCCAAGATATTTGTGCATGTAATTAAAACACAGGTGTTCTTCAGAAGAAGCCAATTTGATAATAAGTTTGATGCGAAGTTTTCAAGATCATCCAGAAAGGCATTGAGGAAAACTAAAGGAAGGTAAATAGAGAATAGTGAGTGCCACTTGCTTGCTTTTATCTTTCCACCTTTGTAATTACCAATCTTATGAGGCACTCTTGTAACTCCGGTTGGTACAGCAACTTCCTCAAATCCAGCCTTCAACCTGGTTACTTGCTCAAAGGACAAGCCAGCTATTTTTTCCAATGGCTCATTGTTTTCAAAGTTGGGGTGTTGAGCCAAATATTGATTGTTTTAGTTAGAATTGTCTGCCCTATCTTTTGAAGTGGCTTCAGAAAAGCTCCAGAGCCATCCATTTAAAAAGTGGTTTTGAAGGACTCCTTCATATCCCATGTGCATTATACCCAGTGAGACTTGGTTGACCGGATCCCAATAAGGGATTTGGTTTAGCTCTGACCATCAAATTCCCTTCCTTTTCCAAAAATTGTCCCATTCGGTTTTATTTTTGGCTTCTTTGAATGCATATCAATAATCTTTGATAATTCTTGGTTGTCAAAGGCGGCCTATTTCTAAATTTGATATATCGGATTTGTGGCATTCACACCATGAGCAGTAATAATTGGCTGAATGTGATGCATACCTGGCAACGTTACATGTTGCAAGAAAGTCTCCAATTAAACAACCAAGCTTGACTATCACATTTTGGCCATTTGGATGCTTTGGGGTGAGAATAGAAATTCCCATTGAATTTTGAGTAGTTCATAAACAAAATAACTAAGAAAATTGTGATGGTGATCATATTTGGTTGTTTCAGATCAGGAATCATACTAGAAATAAAAGTGTTGTGTTGTTTCCATTGAATATGTGGGGGAAGATTCGAGAAGTTCAGTGCTATCACACCAAGCAATATCTTCTTTCCAGCTAGTTTGTTAGTCAGGGGATTGAACCAATCAGCAAACAGGCTGAATCAAAGTTGAATTGTTGAGCTTTGACTATCATGGGATTTGGGATAAAGTTTTTTCCAAGCAGGTGACTTTTGCTAATTGCACATTACAAGACTTTCATCTTGAACCTTAATCTTCCATTCATTAATTGAATGTTAAACCTGTGGTATAAACCACTTAAGCCAATCAGAAAAGTCTTGAGTGACAAGTATTTATGCTGGCTTTTGAGTAGTTGCAGCTGTTGAAAGTCTTGAGAAGTGTTGTGATTTTTTATTTATTTCAGGAATATGTGTTGGTTTTTTTGAAAAAAATTAAGATTTTCCACAAGGAGGGGAGTAAGTAAACTGCCTATGTCCACACTCTGATGGTGCAGTTTCAATATTGTAAATGCAGTAACATCTTGGGAAAAAAAGATGCTTCATGAGTTGAGGAATAAGGTTGAGTCATTTTAAAAACGTATGTATATCCTTTGGAATATTCTTTTTGGCATTTGAGTTCTTTCCCTCGAATTGAGTTATTTCAAGAAATCGCACTAATTATTTTCTAGCAATCTGGCATTTCTGACGGCGGACAACACCAACAAGGCACAGCCATGCCATTAAGCATAAAAGAAGCTCTAATAAAAACAGTTAGTAATATGTAATATATTAGAAGAAAGAAAAAGCTTACCTATTAATTCTGAAGCAATATTTTGATTGAACAAAGAGGAAGGATAACTTTCAAAGCCTTCAAAAAATACCTGTGGGCCCTCTTCCAAGTTATCTTCTTCTATTCAAAACCTGGAGGTAATATCACTGAGTCCTACTAGAGCTTGTGATGTAATTTCCCAATGTTTGTTATGGGTGCTTCAAGAAACTAATACACCATTATGTTGTTTTCCATTTTCATAAGTATATTGATCGACTCTGCACTTAATGCAATCACAGACTTCCATCAATGAAGAGAATCTATCAAGATGCGTATAATGAAAATTTGTTTGCAAGAGAAATAAAATTTACAAAGAAAAAAAAAAGTTGTTTGAGTGCAAAAGCTATTAAGTGTGAGGTGACACACCAAGCATAAGAAATTTAAACATCTGCACGACGCAGCAGTTGCAAAAGCAATGCTTTGCCTCCTGTATCAACTGAGAAAGAAAGGTTTTCTTTTTCCTTTTTAGTCCAGAATTGTAACTGTGTCTGTAGCAATAACTTCTTTTCAGCTTTCAATTTATCTTAAAAAATAATTGGTATCTATATTCTACTTTTTTATTTATTCTTCTTCTAAGCTTGAAACTGGTAATAATGGTATGGAATACAACATCCCCCTCTCCATTTAATGCTTTCCCCAGAATTCCAGTTGAAAAGCTTGCAATTATCAATCATATTCATTTTATTCAATTTCTTCTCCCCAAATATTGACTCTTCATCTTCAATTTCTTCACTTCTTTCATTCTCTGACTCTGAACTTGAGTGAAATTTTTTTGATCTGGGATAAAACCTCTTGATGTGACTTACTGCAAATTTTCTTGTAAGTTTAGTGCCATCCAGTTCTCCAGGATCATAAGGTCAATTATTAATTTGATTGATAACTGTATAAGGTCCATTCCAACAGTTCTTGAAGATTAAACTTCAGTGTCACTCAAGTGGCTTATTATAAACTAATACCAAGTCCCCTGGTTCAAGTGAATTTCTCAGTCTATGTGCCATCTTTTTTTCAAAATATTGAACTGATTTTTGTCTTGAATCTCTGAATTTCTCTGCTGCTGCTAATTTTGTTTCCTCTTTTGCTTCAATCTGTATGGTTCTTGATTCCAACAGTTCTTCTATTGTTGATATTTTATTCCATTTGATGGCTAGATATGTATTTGTTTCAATATCAATTGGCAAAACAGCTTCCTGACCAAATTGAAGCTCAAATGGTGAGTATCCTGTTGTTCTTTTTGTTGATATTCTATTTTCCAAAGTCACAATTGGTAAGTATTCTTTCCATTTGGATCCATTTTCACCACACATTTTTAAAAGGGCATCTTTCAATTCCTTATGTCCTCTTTCAACCATTCCCTGTGATTATGGGTAGTAAGGTGTGGTTATTCTGATTATTTATCCTACTCTTTTCACTTCTTCTTGTAGTTATTTTCCAAATTATGAACCTCTGTCAACTGTCACTTCATTTGGAGATCCATACCTATGAATCCGTTCTGACATAAACCATTCTGAGACTGATTTTACATTTCTCCTTGTTAATGCCACAGTTTCTGGCCATCCTGAAAAGATATCTATTTCTACAACGAAGTATTCCCATCTTCCTTCCTTAATGTGATCTGCATTCATGCTGACTCTTTCAAATAAAGTAGATGTTCCAGATATCTTTTCTTCTTCTTTTTTTTGAAAATAGATCCTTTTTTGACATTCTTGACATGATTTTACCCCTTTCTTGACTATATTTTTCATCCCTTCCCACCAATATCTTTTCTTTATTCTCCTGCATTTCTGATTTTTCCCTCTATGCCCAAATTTTTCATGCATTTTCTTTAGTATCTGTTTCTGAACTTTTTCATTTTATACAACTATTTGTGGATGTTCTTTATTTCTTCTTTTCATCTTCCCTCCTTCTAAATGGAAACTCACTGATCTTCCTTTAATTTTGTTGAATTATTCTTCTCCAATAAATTTTTGGCTTTTGAAAAGTATTCAAATATTCCTGCATATTTTTTCCAAATCCTACCTGTTTTGTTGGAATTTCACTATTGCTTTTATTTCTTGCTAATTTTCACACTTTGCTTGTATTTACTTCTTTTATGCCAAATCCTGGATGAGGTTTGATCCAATCTTCCACTTCATCAAAATAATCCCTTTCACTTTCTTCTTTGTCTTCTCCCTTTGGTCTTCTTGATAACCCATCTGGAATATTAAATGTCTTCCCTGGTTTATGTACAAGATCAAATGATAAAAGCTGAATAAATGCCACCCATCTTGTCATTGGTGCATTTGGTAAGAAAAGTGTGTTGATCATTTCTACTAAAGCTTTAGCATCTACTTGAAGCTCAAAGTGTTGCCCCCATAATATTGTTTGAAGTTTTTTGAGTATTCTTGCTACAAAAAACAGTTCTAATTTTGGTTGAGGTTATTTGATTTCTAGCCTGGAAAATGTTACTGATTCATATAGTACTGGTCTATCCTTTCTATTCTCATCCTCTTGCATAAGAACTGCACGAACTGCAATATAACTTGAATATATTTCTAATTTTATCTTCCCTGACTCTTTATCATAATTTGATATCTTCAAAGTATTTTATTCTCCTACTATCTTCCTAAGTTTTATAAAAGCTTTTTCAAATTTTTCATCCCATTTCAATGATACATCCTCCCTTGTCAATTTTCTCAATGGTGATGCAACTTTTGAATAGTCCTTTATAAGCATTCTGACATATGCACATAGCCCTAATAATCCTCTAGCTTCCTTATTTATTGGTTGTCTGGGCCAGTTTTGTATCTTGTTTATCTTCTGCGTTGGAATCTTTCTTCCTCCAAAGACACAACATGTCCCACAATACCAAGTGCTGGAACAAAACATGCAAACTTCAATCCTGAAATTGTGAGTCCTGCCTCTTCTATCCTGAAAAGTATTCTCTCTAATGTTACTGCATATTCCCAAACAAATATTCTTATTAGAGGATTCTCCTTCAATGTTTTGTGCTGATATGCTGATCTGGGTCCTTTAACTCCTCCATCATCCATAAATATTCCAAGGTGCTCTTGTATTTCCTCCTAAAGTATTGAAGTTATTTATACTTGATAAAATTCCACAGATTTTGTTGCTCCTTGAGGTAGTATTGTAAGCTAAAGTCTTCCAACTGGTGTTTCAAATGCTGTAAGTGGTCTTGTAGTAATATCCAGTTCTCTTTCATCATATCCTCCCATAATATCTCCTAATCCATAACATTTTCTTCCTGAAAATGATCTTACAAACTAATCAACATTTGGTGGCAATCCTGCATCTTTTATTGTTACTTTCTTGATGTCTTGAAGGTCATGAACTATTCCAAGTTTTCCATTGGGCTTTGCCAGACAATATACTGGGCTTTTATAGCTTGATGTTGATTGTTAATAGAGTCCTGTATTTATTCTTTCTCTGACTAGTTCAATAAATTGAGGTAAAATTGATTTTGGTATTGGTATTGGTTAATTTTTCCATGGTTCATGTGGTATAACTGATATTTTATAAGGTTTTCCATATGAATGTTTTACTACGCCTCTTTCTTCTTCACAAAATGCTATAGCCTTTTAGCTTAGTAATATAAGCTTTTTTAATAAATTAATTTTTTCTTCTGATAACCATCCAGATAGTCCAAACTTTATCATTGAAATTCTTTCTTCTTTAACTTTTGATGTTTCAAAAAAAAAGGTGGGTTAGGTGATAGGGGGGTTTCGTATGCATCTCTTGATAATCCAGTTCTTTTCAAAGGTGGATTAAGATCTTGAGGCATAGCTTCATTGAATGGTCTAACCTTCTTGAGTCCTGACTTATATTTCACAGTGTTGGCTTGAGATTCCATGATTATTAGTCTGGTTTAAAGTATCAATTGATAGTAATATTATTGTATTTTATTTTTAATAGTTTTCTTTAGTTGAAATAAAACAGTCTCTTCAGTTTCTTCTTTTCTTTTTGTTCATAATTAAATTTGAGTTGTAGTTTTAATTCATGCAAGGACTTTACCTCTAGGTGGATAAAACCCAGTATATTACATATACCAAATCCTGCAGCTTAATGTCATACAAGGAAATTTGTGAAACCTAGTCTTAATTTTACTGTTTTATTTGAAGCTTTAATTATTCTATCATTTGCTTTTGTTTTACTCTTGATATCTTGTTTTTTATTCTCTTGATTACTTGATTTTACTTGCATATTCAGCCCTCTGGCGTGTTGCCCCTGTAGTTTAAGTCATACAAAGCCTGAATTTGGCCATCTGGGAACCACCCTGTAGTTAAATTCATACAAAGACTGATTTTGGCCTTCTGGTAACCACCCCATAGTTCAAAGTAATAAAAGCATTAATTTTAACTTTCAAGTTGCTACCCTGTAGTTTAAAGTCATACAAGGACTAATTTTAGACTTCAGGTTACTACCCTGCAGTTTAAAGTAATACATGAACTAGTTTTAGCCTTCAGGTTGCTACCCTGTAGTTTCAATTCATACAAAGACTAATTATAGCCTTCAGGTTCCTACCCTGTAGTTTAAAGTCATACAAGGACTAATTTTAGCCTTCAGGTTGCTACCCTGTAGTTTAAAGTTTTACAAGGACTAATTTAAGCCTTCAGGTTGCTACCCTTTAGTTTAAAGTCATACAAGGACTAATCTTAGCCTTCAGATTGCTACCCTTTAGTTTCAAGTCATACAAGGACTTATTTCAGCCTTCAGGTTTGTACCCTGTAGTTTTAATTCATACAAGGACTAATTTTGCCTTCTATATTGGATTTGTTCTTTTATCCTTTATGTTAATTAAGAATTTTCATTATTCTTATTATTATTTTTTACTTATTGGAAAAAAAAATATAATTTTTCTTTATGTTTTCAATTTTTTTTTCTTTTTATGTTGGGAATTTTTAATTTTTTTTTGTTACATTGAAAATTGTTCTTTTTTCTTTTTATGTTGACAAGAATTTTTTCATTTTTATGTTGAAAGAAATTTTTTTTTGTATGTTGAGATAAAATTATTTTATGTTGAGAAATTCTTTTTTTATAATGAAAATTTTATTTTATTTTATTTTTTTTTCTATATTCAAAAGTTTTTCTTTTTTTTGTGGAGAATTTTTTTTTTTTTTTTTTTTGAGGAGTGATTAAATTAATGGGGTCTCAATTTGAGTAGTGATGTTATATTTTCAAATCACCCCCAACAATTGGGTGATGTGGGGCACTTTGCATTGCACTGTTGTCCTGAATTATCACACCATGTATGTTTTTTTATTCCAACTCAATTAAATGATGGGGAGTCCTTTCACCATCTTTTATAACCCTTTCTTCTGTTAAACTCATTGAAAATGAAGATTATCTCTTTCAAATTATTTGCTCTATTTTTTTTCTAAAACTTACCATGAATTTTTATTTCTTTTCTACCAATGATTATGTTGGTCCAGATGACCCTCTAACCAAAACTCATTCTGGTATTGTAATTGAGCAGCAAAATCATCAAATTTCAATCTTGCAGCAGAAACTCAACAATCACAAACTTCATATCAAGATATTCTAGAAAAAATCAAATCCCTCAAATTAGATAAGCAAAAGAAAGCTTCAAAAAGTCATCTTCCACCTTTGAAGCTATATAAGAACTCAAAATTACCGGTAAACAAAAATCCAGAAAATTGTTTGCCCAAGTCGAACCCATACCAATTGATTATAGTTAACCCACCTCCTGATTTTCAATATACAAAGGTCAGTATTAATGTTTCATAAAATTAATAGATAAAGAGGCCATATGAATGAACTATTTAAGCATCTATATTTAAGATTCCTTTTATATCCATATCAAAGATCTGTGGGACATGGTTCATGCACATTTGGTTCCCATTGCGCCAAACCTTTCTACACTCAAGGAGTTCAGCAATTGCTTCAAAAGTGCCAAGGAAATTAAAAAAATGTCTGAAAGTGATACAAGCATACCACCCATTCCTGAAAGTCAGGTTCTAAAACTGAAAGGAGTTTATCCTGGAAAAAAGAAGGTTGGGAGAGTTATAGTCTACATCAAGTAATTTTTTATTTTATATTTACAGGCATTGCTTTCTAAATTGTGGATTTGTCAATGGGACCCAAATCTCAAAGAAGCAAGTGACACATTATAAAATTAAACCTGTCAAATCAGTGCTATTAAAAGCTTTTTTCAAGTTGGGATTGGTGGTGCCTATCAGCACATGAATATCAATCTGAGCTATCTTAATGAGATTAAGCTGCTTCACGACACATTTAATCACTATTTTCATTACTATATGTCTCAGCATTTCAATACAGATATGAAAGAAGTCAGAAAGCACAGAAAATATCAAGATAAAAGGTGCGATGAAACTATCAAGGAACCGTGGAAGATATCACACTAAATCTCTTTCTTTTTCTGCTTACTGATAAAAACATTTGACAGCTTTGTGATATTTGTTACAACATTGGGTTGGAAAGTAATTTTCAAAAGATATACTTAAAAATATTATACAAACAAGATTCTCATAGAAATGATGAGTATATATTGAAGAATACCTACAAAATCAGTAAACTCATCTTTTGTTCAAATAATGCAGAAAAGTTCATGAGATGGGTTGATGAGGAAATTGAGAAAGCAAAAAGGATTCAAGGCAAGCAATCAAGAAGACAAATATGGATTGAAGTTGATCCATCTGTGGTTTCACCAAATTCTCAAACCCCCAAAGGCCTTGTAATAGAATTTTACAATTCAAAATGGTTCAATAATTGCCACATTTGTAAAAAAACGTTGTTGGCTGATTCCTTCAAAGTTCCCTTCTTACCCAAAGCCTCTCAAGCTATTCATGGGATACAGCATCAAGACAAAAGGCTTAATGACCAAATATTCACCAAGAAGTATTGGGAAAAGTGCGCTTTTTCTTATGACCTTTCACACAAAATTTCAAAGGAAGATGATGGTTAAGAAAGTGATGATTATGAATCTGAAATCATTGAAAATTCTTCCAAATGTTATGAGGAGATTTCAGCAAACAACAATGAAGAGGAATAAAATCAAGCAGAATTCAATCACATTTTGTATTTTGATACACCTATGGCTCATGCAGAAGATCCCAGTGAATTTGTTGTTGGAGGCTCAAGTTTCTTATTGGGGGATGAGTGGAACAGGGATTGGTAATATTAATTTCTCATTCAGTAGAAAGTGTGTTTTTTGAAATGCACTTATGAGCTTTCATATTGTTTTGTGTATCTTACATGTTTTATCTCTTGAAATTTATACATAGTTTTTTATTGTGAAAGTTTTATTGTTTGGTAATACATCCACAGTACCAGTTTTTTTCAACATAAACGTGTGTCTGATCACTGTAGACTATTTGAAAATCATTTTGTCAATAAATCTGTTTCTTGGGGAGTTTGCAAACCAAACAAAATGGATTTCAAAATTGTATACTGAGTATAAATATTATGCAATCTACGTAGAATCGCTCAAATAGGCTGTATTTATTAATCAAAAAAATAAAAAAAATTATAGTATCTTTTCCTGGAGGATTTCAGAATTCAAAGGAAAAGAAACTCAAAAAATATTTAACAAAGGAAAATACAAAATAACAAAACTGAAAAAGAACAACATAAAAAATCCATTTGGAAAACCTAAAAAAATTTTGATATATATAAAAATTCGTAAATAAAGCTCATATACTTAAAAATTGATAATGCCTCTTACAATATTTGTTAACCTCTCAGCTGAAACTGGCTGCTTCACAAAGGTCATATTTTGTGATCACAACAAGCCAACACTTGCTGGAATTAGTATAAATCAAGAACACCAAATTTATTTACATTGCCCTTGAAAAGATGCAAAAAATCACAGTTCAAAAGATGGCTGTCAATTCTTTGGTAAGCTTATTTAAAAAGAGTTTTTATTTTTTACTTTCAATACTAATCTTGTTGTTTTTTAAGCATGGATAGATGAATATGTTTGGAAACACACAGTGTTAAAGGTTCCAGTGTTTCTTATGGTACAGACTATTCTATGGGGAAAAGAAAAAGGGGGAACATTGCAAGCTTGTTGAAATTGGAAATGAAGTACTTTTTATCACATTGTAATTAAGAATTCAAGAAGATTTGTCTAAGAAACATTTGTTCAATAGAAGGTGGAAGGACCTTCATATCTCATGGAGAAAAAAGAAACCAAACCAGCAATATGCATGTGTTAATTGAATTGATAAATAGTAATATAGCTACAACAAACCAAGAGTATGACATGGAAACTGTCATGAGAAGAATGTATGTAATCAAAAGGGTCTTTCACACTTTGTTAGAAGATTCCAACTTGTTTATCTAAACAAATATGTCATTCTTCATTGGCCTTGATTATCTTATTGTTGGTTTTTGGTGTTGGTGAAATTTTTATGGCATTTTATCTCACAAAAAATATAGGTGTCAAAAGCACTGTTTTTTTTTGGTCTTGTGAATATATTTTTGAAAAAGAACAAATTGCTGCTACTGTGTGTACTGTTGCAAGTAACACTTTTTATTAGATACATAAGGTCATTTTCCTTAATCAGAAAAAGTGTACAAACAATTTGTTTCCAAAATACTTTTTTATTGACTAAGAAGGCACAATAGGTACGACCTAGATCCTCAAAAGCAAGTGCTTTTAATACCAACAAGCTTATTTATAAATTTCAAAAGAAAGCTGATATTCCTGCTACCTAAAGACTATGCTGGGAGTTGAAGGTATGCAGCTGATCCCAAAACATCACTCACTGGAACAAAGACCAATTGTTGAGTCGGTACCACATATGCCAGCTCCAATGCATTTAAGAGAATTTCAACTTTTTTTAAATCTTTTTCATGGTTTTTTACTGGCCCATAGTCCTCCTGAACTATCAAAGGACCTGAACGCATTTTTGTATCACTCAGATCCAAATTGGGCGTTGAGTCCACTCTTGAATTTGACAAGGTTGTTGAGAGTTTCCATTAATAGTTTCAAGCCTACTAGCCATTTTATTGATTTCAAATTTCTTGCAAACTTTGTAAGTACTAATGAATTATTAGGATGAGGGATAATACTAAGGTCATGCAAGTTTGGGTGACTTTGTTTTATGTATTTCAATAATGAAAAATAAGTTTCATCATTAACTTTAAGATTTTGATTTAATGATTTTTCTTTGTTATCAGATTTCTGGTCTTTGAAGACTTATAGACTTTTCCTTTGACAGAACTTTGACATAAAAGTCTCTTCAATTGAACCTGTGCTTCAAAATCAAATAATCAAAAAAAATAAGAGAAAACCTTGACGTGATAGAGAAATACAAACCTGGCAAAAAAATTTCATTTCAGGTTTTGAATTTCACCAATAAAATTCTTGCCTGGGAATCCCGAAATTCCCATAGGTGGGCCCCATTATTGTAGCTTCTCTGGTATATGCATCACATAATGGTGGTTGGGAACATGCCTGAATTGTGGAAAGAAGTTTAATGATGTGTTCTGATATGTATTGTAGTTTTTGGCAAATCTTGGGGAATCTTCGATTTTGAAAACTTTTGAACCAACAATATTTGTACATTGCACAAGAAACGCAAAACTCAAAAGAATTTCCAATGACTTGCCTGCATAATAATTCACTGAAATTTCCCAGATGGCTTCCAGAAATACCAATGGAAGATAAACTGAAAACAAGCATTGCCACTTGCTTTATTTGAGTTTTCCAATCTGGGATTTACCAACCAACAGTGGTATACGTGTGAATCCTTTTGGGACAATCACTTCAAAATTTTTCTCTCAAATCCTTTTATTGAGATCTTTTGAAAGATAACCAGAATTTTTGTCATTGCTTCAAAGCTTCTGTTTATTTCATTCCTGGTAACCATCTTGCAATCTTCACTTTGTGAGTGCTGAGAGATTTTGATACATTCATAATCTGCATTTGTTTCGGTTGGTTTGAAATAAAATCCCCATTGGATTATGAAATGATGCTGTAGAACCCCCTCAAACCAATTGTGCGTCACCCCCAAGCAACATTAAGAACAGGGTCCCAGTAAGGAAGCCGATTAAGCTCTGAAAAACAGACTCCTTTCCTTATTGATACCTTCTCTTGGCTGAATTTGGAAACCATGTCTTTCCAATGGTTGGTGGCCTCCAAAACCTTCTGCCCTGTGTCAGGCTGAGTCTATGATGAGAGTATTGAAAGGTATTTACAACTCTTAACTATGACTGTGACATGGTAAATAAAGATTTAAAAGACTTTTTTCAGAGTTAAAGATGGTTTAATTTAATAATAAGAGGGCTTTATTAGAAGGAATGTAGTGGTGGCGAGCACTGTTGAAAGCCCTGGGTGCAGCTTTACCTGTTGGGTTACAATAATAAAGACTACAATACTTTAAATTAAGAGTATACCTGGCTATTACCCCAGAGTAAAACGGTTTTTGACAGTTTACTACATAGGGTATTCAAGAGCAGGATGAGGAAACAATTCTGGCTGTGAAAAGCCTCCTTTTTATCCTGAAATGGGGTGCAAAGGGTGCTAGACCTTTCCATGTAGAGGAAGTGAAGATTTTTCACCCTCCAGGACTGACTTGTGGTGTGCAAACCGCCTGTTTACCCTGTATTGGGGTGAGATGTGGTTTTGAAACCAGATCTGGGCAGTTTTCACCAATACAGGGTGAAAGATTTCATCTGGGGACCTCACAGCCTGATTCTGACGTGTATGACACGTAGAATGCTGTACAGAGACTTTATGGGACCCCAGTATTGACTCACTAATGGAGTATTGAATTATTAACATGCTTCTTTGTCTGTTTGATACCTCATAATCAGAGTGCAACTGTATCCTGTCAGAATACACCTGTATTGGCCATATTGTGGGATTATAACATTCCAATGGTCATAACTCTGTTGGTTTTTGAGATGACATGCTCAAAGATGGTTCATTGGATAGCCCTATATGAGCTCTATACAATGATACTCAATTTGGTATGGTCATCATTAAATATTACAAAGTTATCCCATGTACAAGGTTTTTGTACATAGGTGGGGATTGGGCAAAAAAGCTGTAGTGAGCTTGTTTCCCTCATAACTTCTGTTATAGTTGATATATGAGGAAGTGGATGGCACCATCAGGTAACCCTGATGGTGCTCCTTTCAAAAAGACCCCAATTTAGGTATCTCACACTAAAACTGTAGAATTGAGATGAGAGGTGAATGTTTTGTTCACCCTTATTTGGCCTGAATTTGACCATAACTCAAGAAATCCTGGTGCTACCTCAGTTTGGCTGGTACCATTGGATAGACCTGACTTAGAACTTCATTTTGAATACCCATTTGATGGGGTTAAGCCTCTTCTTCTAGATTTTAGATGAGAGGTGAAAATTAAGGTTTATGCTCAGCAACAACTTTGAACAGGAATAACTTTGTTATTCTTTGTCCTATAGTGATGCGACTTATATTTTCAGAAAGAGGTACGTTTCCTCTTTCTTTTGACACCTTTTGAGCTGATTTTGCCCAGTTCCATGTTTTGGTGGTATCTTGGCTATACCATTGATTTATGGTAATTTGGCTGTCATGCTTGTGCTCTGGTTTTGAGTCACAGGCTGACATACCCTCCCTCTAAAAAAGGCTTATCATTGATGAGACTGTAAAGTCCTCCTAGAGGCCCCAAATCTCCTTAGATGAAGGTTCCCATCTGGTATGGCATCTTCTGCCAACCATTTGTCTTTATCAGCTGTTTGGTGCTTGAATCTGACTAAGTATTGTCTTTGATCCTTTCCATTAAGTCTGATCTTCCTGGCTCTGATGATTTTACTCACAGGTCCTGGGGAATTCTCCACTTCCACTATATCAGGTGGTGTGGGGTTCTTCTTCCTGGAGGGGAATTTGTCCTCCTCTGTTTGGAAGTGTGGTTTAACCAAACTCACTGGGAAGACTGGGTGCTTCCTGGAAAATTCCTCTGTAAGTTTGACTTCCACTGCATTCTTTCCTATCAACTTAATGATAGTGAAAGGCCCTACAAATGAGTCCAGTGTAGACACTAGTACCTGGTGCCCTTCCTTGAATTGAGGTTCCATGTGTGTCTTGTCCCACCTCTGCTTATTATAATCTTTTGCTTTGGCTATGCATTTAGCAGCTTTATCACAAGCCCTCTTCCACATATAATGGAAGTTGTTGGCTGTGGGATGGATGGTTAGAAGATTCTTCTTCAAATGATCCACAGGCAACAAGGGATTCCACCCTTTCTCTACCATTGCAGGTGTTTTTCCTGTGGTAGAGTGCTGACTTGTATTATAAGCCAGTTGGACAGCTGGTAGAAGGGTAGCCCAGTCATGGGTATATCCCTCATGGTCCTTATACTCCATGCCATAGGCACAGAACCTTCTAAGGATGTCCTCCATAGTCTGGATCATCCTTTCAGCTAGGCCATCTGTTTGGGGATGTTAAGCTGTGGAAAAAGCAAGCTTGGTGCCAAGCATGTCATACAAGTTGTTCCAAAATTCAGATGTGAATTTTGGGTCCCTATCACTAATGATGATTTTAGGGACTCCACATGTAGATATGATGTTATTCCAAAATAACAGAGCAATATCCAAGGCTGTGTCCTCTTTGTGGCATGGTAGACACCTAATGCTCTTGCTGAAACTATCAACTATGATCAAGAAGGCATTGTAGTTTTCTTTGCCTCCTGGGACAAGTACTGCAACCCAGTCCATGTTGATGGTCTCCCATGGGTGTTTGGGTTCTTCTACATGCTGAAGTAAACCATACTTCTTCCCATGTTTCCTATTTGCCTTTTGGCATCTTTCACAAGTGTTGATGTATTCTCCCAACTCTTGATTGCACTTGGGCCACCAAGCTGTGCTAGCTACCCTCTCTTAGGTCCTGTCTTTACTCATGTGTCCCATATAGGGGCAGTCATGGAATTCCTGCAGGATTAGAGAGATGTGGTCACTGTCTACCACTGTGAGTGCACTTGTGTGTTTTTCTCTGTGGTAGAGCAGGCCATCTATAAGGAAAGACTTGTTGTCCTTATAGGCCCTCAAACAGGGTTCTTCCAGCTGGGCTTGCAGTTCTGGAGTCCTGTACTTTTGTTGAAGGAGTTGGAGTAGTATGCTACACTGTTTGTGTTTGGCATAAGAGTTCTGTACTGCACTAAAGAATTCATTGTGCAGTTCTGAGGAACTTATTCTCAGGATGGGAGTTTCTGTTCCTTCTGAATCAGTGTTTTCACTGTCAGGGGTACCACTCTCTGGTGCCCATTCAGAGAATCTGAAGTTCTTCTTCCTATCCACTTCCATTAAATGGATAGGAATCTTGGCTGCAACTTCAGCATCATAAGATAGATTGCTTTTGACATTGTCCAGTGGCCATCTGCTAAGGCCATCTGCATTGGTATGACTTTTACCTTCTTTGTATATGATGGTCATGTTCCCTCTACTCCTGGATGGCTATTTGCTATCTCAGCATGTGTTTATTTGTAGTCTTCATGTTCAGTAAAGACTTCAAGGCTGTGCAGTCTGTGTAGATTTCAAAGACTGCACTCTCCAAATAATAATGGAGTTTCTCTAGAACCCAGACTAGATGTGAGCCTTGAGGTATATTTTACATACCCAAATAGGCCACAATTATCTTAAAAAGAGATTTTGAATTATGCACAACTCATAAGTCATGCATATATCCAAAATTCATCATTTTCAATTTCAGAAAAGATGAATAACTTTTTATTGAGTAAGTAAATCCATGGATTTAAGACCAGATTTGGATTTTACACAAAAATTCACCTAGGGTAGCTCCATAGAGTGAATAAGCTCAATTTAAGTATTTGAGGTGGTAAAATGGAAAATACTTCAATACCACATCATTAATACCACATAAAAGATCCGTGAAAATTTTTGTTTTTCTTGATTTTTAGCCAAAATAATGGGAAAGTGAGAAATCCCATGTTACATATACACTAAGAATAGTGTTATGCATGTTTTGAGCACTTAATATCATGGTATTCTTACATGGAATTTTGGTACACCCATAGTGGATATCTCACTTTAAGCTTAAATTACTATTTTGACGTAAAAAATAGGCAAGGGGGACAAAAGACATCAAAGAGAGCCAGGGTACCCAACTTCTGAGGCCTCAGAGGCATGGATAGCTCCAGAGCATGGATCCATGGCTCATCTTGGCCCAATTGGTAAACTAAAACTCTTTGGGAACTTGGTTACCAAGTTACAACTACTGTAAAACATCAGAAAATAGCAAATAACCTGCTATTTTGACGTGCCAAGGAGGTAATGAGCTACTTACACTCCTGTAACCATGTCAATTACTAATGACTTTCCATGGATAAACCCCAAAAGAGTAATTAAAACCCTTTTGGGACCCATATTCATTGATTTACCTCATAGCAACCAGCAAAACACTGCTATTTGCAATTCTACGTAGAAATGAGGTAAAACCTTCAAAAATTCATTAAAAATACAATTCTTAATGAATCTTTCTGAAACTTTCAGGACTAAAGGAGAACTGTATTATCTATGGTACAACCAAAAGGAATTACAGTTTTACTAGTAAAATTAAAAGTTTTACTTACAGTCCATTTTTGGATATTCTACGTGAAACACTGAATCTTCAAAAATTCACAGTAATTACAACCTGTGATGAAATTGGCAATAACATTGATAACTTTTAGAAATCAATGATTATTTTAGAATAAAAGAAGATTTACAAGTGTTACTCCTTTTATTCTTAACCATATTGGGGTTGGTAGTCACGTAAAAGCATCAATTAAGTAATTATGATAATCTTACATGACAACAGATGATGCAATCAATAATCCAAAAAGGTTTATTGTTTTCTCACTCACTGGTTTTTCAGTTTGCTCCATGGCACGCCTCTGTGAGCTGTTATTGACTTAAAAGAAGCCTCTTCTTGCTGTTTTTTCCGTATCATCATCATCATATAAATTTATTAAACCATTATTACCAACAAGTAAGTATTAGTTCAAGCTATTCTTAAGTGTTTTAAATCTTTCAGAATCAATCAGAAAGACGTGAAATCATAGAATCCAACTATATATTGTTGAAATACTGTTATAAATCATCTTGATCCCTTAAATCCACAATTCTACGTCAAATTTCTCTACTCTTATCTTTCAATAAGTTCTTTGGAGTATTAGTGAGTCATTTATCTTTAATTCTTAAAGTTTTTCTCTAGTAATAGTTTTCTTCAAGAATTATCTTTATAATTATTCTTGTAAAAGATAATTATATATTAAAATAATTTTATTATTTTAATAAAAGAAGTTTTTATTATTAAATTCTTCTTGTAATTGATTCTTGTAGACAATTACTGCTCACTGTTATAATCACTAGTAGTGTATAACACGTGAAAGAAATAATTTTATAATTATTTAATTGTGGTTATAATTATTTTTATTATTATATTTCATAAGAACAGACATAGTACTGTTGATTAATAGTAATATTATCATCAGTTTCATAGTCACATCTTACATTTGGGGGCCTGGCCGTGTTTTTTGAACCTTGTACCCTTAATTAATATATTTTTAAGCTCTAAAATATATTAATTTAATTAATTTTTTTCTTTCAATTTGGAGTTAAAATATTTTTATTTTTGAAATTGTTTTAAAATCTTTTTCATTGAGGAATTTGGTTTAATTTTATATTGTTTTTACACGTGGCTTTTTCACATCCAAAAACTTATAAAATTATTCTTTGAGTTACTCTGAATTAATTTTCATTCAAAATCTTAAATTTTAATTTTTTTTCTTTAAAAAGAATAATTTTTTTAATATTAAAAAATATAAAACTTATAAAAAATCTTTAAAAAATATTTTAAAAAGTATAAAAAATAATTTTTTTCTCTTTTATAATTTCTTTTAGTGTCTTTAATCAAATACTGTGCAGCTGGCAACAGACTCAGTAAAAGATATATCACTAGTCCAGAATCTTCAGAAGCAGAATCTGAAGACAGTATTGAGGTGCAGATTGCTAAAAGAGGCACCTTATTCAACTCAGAAAAAGCTAAATTACCACCAAAAGGTGTGTATTTTATCTTATATTTTCACCTTTTATCTTTAAATTGACGTGAAAATGGTGCATACCAGAAATGGAAGCAACTATTCAGTCCAACCAGATGGATGTGGACAAGGAAGAGGCAAGACCAAATCCAGAAGTGCCAAATCTTCCACAAGAAAGGCACATCTGGAGGATGCCAGAGTTGCCCCCAATCCCCAAGGTCTGTACCAACAGATTTTGACGTGAATTCTGAGCCTGAACTAATTTATGATAATATTTCCAGGGCTGAACCATTTTCAAGTGGCAGCAATAGAAATATATCAGAGCCAGTACAAAAATTGGTTCAGAGCAGCCAAAGAAGAGGAGTGGGAAATCTGCCCAAGCCTTTGGCAGGGGGCCATGAACTCCTACTTACACATCAAGAGCTTTCTGGGACAGGAGAAGACCATAGAACTCTTAGGAGGTTGGAGCCCCCTGTCTTGCAAAGACAAGGTCAAAAAGATAAAGAATTGGTTGAAGAACCAGAGTCTTTTATCCATAGACCAGAAGAAAGAATTGGAAATGACTCCAACTTTGGAGACAGAGGCACCAGTGGCATCTACCAGCTCCAAACCAGCTCCAGAAGCATCCAAGGACAAGCCCAAAGGACCTCAAAAGAAACAGAGAGGTCCCAAGAACCATCAAGGCAAGGGCAAAGGCAAAGCCAATTGGCACAGACCTTACCCACAAGGGTACAGGATCCCCAGATTGGAGCCTTCAGCCGTGGACAGTGTCTTCAATATGGCCAGAACTCTTATGGAATTCACAGCCAAAGAGCAGGAAAGGATGAACAGGACTTTTCCACGCAAATAAATGATGTACATAGAAGTATTAGTGTAGAAATTGGCAAACTTGAGTCAAAGTTGAAGCAAATTACATTAGAAATCAATGATTTAAAGAAAAATGACAAGCAACATTCTGATTGGCATAAATTGACAACTGTCACCCTTGAGTCAATTAGCAATGCTTGTGAAAGAATTGAGAACCAATGTCAAAATAATGACACAGAGGATCTTTCCATCTTTAAAGTAAATGATAGACTTAAAACTCTTGAAGACCATGTCTTACAAATAGTTAAGAACACCAATCAATTTGCTATACATTTAGCAAAAAGTGACAGTGAAAGGCAGAAATTGAAGAATGAAATAATTGCAAGTGTGGAGCAAATTCATAAGAATCATGAACCACATATGCCAAGACATTCTACACCTTTGACTGAAGAAAAACTTTCTGTCAAAGAAAGTTTGACTCCATTCTTAGGAGAGAATGTTATTTCTGCAAAGGATATTCCCAAATTAGAGGAATGGCCAACATTCTCTGGTGAAGGAGAATACAACCATATTGAATTCATCAGGACTATTGATATGTTGCAAGAAGACTTTAATATACCTGATGAAATCATAGTAGGAAAATTACATTGTTTGTTTACCAAGACTGCAAAGAAATGGTATTACAAGATGAGAATGGATCATGGAAGACATGACTGGTCTTGGTGGAAATCTGAAGTGATTACCAAATGGGCCAATAATTCTTGGAGGTTTAAAATGGAGAATGCTTTTGAAAGTGCCATTTTTAACTCAGAAAAAGACAAACCACTTACTTGGTTCTTCAAACAAAAAGACAGATTATCTGCTTTACACCCAGATATGTCTGACACTATGATTAATATGAAAATATTAAGAAAGTGTGGAGGAGAACTGGAACATGCTATCAAAAGCAGATGTGTGGAACCCTGTTCAACAGAGGACTACATTAATGCTATGGAAGATATCATTACCAGAACAAGAATTGGTAAAACTTGGGTTAGCAACCCAATAGAGTCCAAAATAGTCTCAAAGATTGCTAGAGAGGAAAGAAGACCAGAAAGACCTGTCTTGAAGTGTCATAAATGTGGAAGTACTTCACATTTAGCCAACACTTGCCCTAAGAAGACAAAGATCAATGAAGTTCAAATCATTGAAGACATTCAGTGTACTGAAGAGAAAGAAGAGTCTGATCAAGATTCTGCAGTCTCTGAAGATACATCAGTAGAGGACTATCCCATTGAAAACATTTCAGCTTTCTTTGAGGTCACAGAAGTCCATACCCACTTGCCACAGTACAGTGAGGATTGCTACAACCTGATCAATATCCAAGATGCCAGAATGTGTAAAACAAAACCTGCTAGAGGAAAGGGTTATACTGCTGGAGCATCCTGTATCACATCAGTTCTAATGGGTGATATTGAAGCCAAAGTAAATCTGGATACAGGGGCATTTTGCACTTGTATTGGCAAGGATTATCTCCAAATTATACTTCCTGAATGGAAAAACCATCTATTACCAATAGAAGGTGTACAGTTCAGTAGTGCCAGTAACAATATGTACCCCTTGGGCATATTGGATACTAATATTGTATTCCCACATCCAGCAGGAAGTGTAAGAATGAAAACTGAGATTGTAGTAATGGATAATTGTACATCTCAGCATATCATTCTTGGAAATGATTACTTGAATATTTATGGTATTGATATAAATAACCATAAAGACAGATATTTCACAATTGGAGATAACAAAAGGCAAAAATTTGCTTTCTCCAATATGCCAAAACAGATATCTGTAGTATCTTCTGTCAAAGATACTTACAAAGATGAATTTGTGTCTAAACAACTTGTTGAAGCACAAATTAATCCATCATTGTCACCAAAGATGAGGAATGAACTTATTGATGTATTATATACATACAATAATGCATTTGCATCTGATAATGAACCATTAGGCGCTATAAGGGGACATGAAATTGATATTACTCTTAATATTGATAGACCATATCCTCCAGTACTTAGAAGACCAGCTTATCCAGCCAGTCCCAGAGCTAGAGAGGCCTTGGAAAAACATATCCAAGAGTTGATCCAACTTGGTGTGCTAAGGAAAGTAGGCCATAATGAGGAAGTTGAAGTGACAACACCTGTTATTATTGCATGGCATAATGATAAGTCAAGAATGGTTGGAGATTTTAGAGCTTTGAATACCTACACAGTTCCAGATAGGTATCCAATCCCTAGGATCCAAGAAACCTTGACTCAATTGTCTAAAGCCAAGTATATAACATCAATGGATGCATTAAAAGGCTTCCATCAAAATGTTTTGACGCCTAAAGCTAGGAAATTACTTAGAATTATCACTCACTGTGGTATTTATGAGTATCTTAGAATGCCATTTGGCATTAAAAATGCTCCATCTCATTATCAAAGAATGATGAATACCATCTTCCCCACAGAATTGTCTGAAGGATGGCTTATCATTTATATTGATGATATTATTATATGTTCTGACTCATGGTCTTTGCACCTTGAAAGACTTGCAAGAGTACTTCATAAAGTTGCAGAAGTGAACATGAAAATTTCACTTAAGAAATGCAATTTTGGTTTTGAAGAACTCAAAGCATTAGGACATGTTGTTTCTGGTTTGAGCTTGGGTATTGACAAGAATAAAGTAGCAGCAGTGTTACTTAAGCCAATACCCCAGAATAAAAAAGAAATGATGTCTTTTCTTGGATTTGCTAGTTACTATAGGCAACACTTGAAAGATTTTGCAATTCTAGCCAAGTCACTTTATAGAATCTGTGATCAACAGACTGTATTTGAAATGACACAGGAAAGAATTAAAGCTTATGAGAAGATAAAGAAAGCCCTTACAGAAGCACCTTTACTCCTCATGCCTGACTGGAATATTCCTTTTAAATTGTACATTGATGCATGTGGGGATGGATTAGGGGCAGCCCTACACCAAGTCCAAATTATTGATGACAAACCTACAGAAGGACCAGTTTGTTATGTCTCAAGACAAATCAAACCAACAGAAGCCAGATATGGTGCAAGCCAAATGGAGTGCTTATGTTTGGTATGGGCACTTGAGAAATTACACTATTACCTTGATGGCAGTGTTTTTGAAGTGATAACTGACTGTAATGCCGTGAAATCACTTCTTAACATGAAAACTCCCAACAGACATATGTTGAGATGGCAAATAGCCATTCAAGAATATAGAGGAAACATTACTATAGTTCATAAAGCAGGAAACATTCACAAAAATGCTGATGGACTTAGTAGATGGGCTTTAGCCAACACTCCTGATAACCCAGCTTATGTACCTTTGGAAGCTGAACCACAGATTCCAATTGAAGGGATTAACATAACTGATATTGGGACTGAATTCTTTGAAGAGGTCAGAGAGTCTTATAAACAAGACAAGAATTGCCATATCTTGACTTCTTTATTGGATAAAGACTGCAAAGACACATCTTTGGTTAATACACTAGATGAAGTTTGGAAAAATTCCTATTCTGAAGGAAGATTTCACTTGTTTGATGGGATTATTTACCATAGAACAAAACATTCTTGTGTGATGACATTGTGTAGTAGATTGCTCATCAATACCATTCTTCATGAATGCCATGATAGCATTTACTCTGGACACCTATCAGAAGACAGAACACTTGAAAAGGTGAAGAACTGTGCATGGTGGCCATCTTGGAGAAAAGAAACCATTGAATATTGCCATACCTGTGATAGATGCCAAAAAGCAAACAGGAGTACGGGCAAGAAATTTGGATTAATGATCCATATTCAAGAACCAAAATCCCCTTGGGAAGTTGTTCACATGGATTGGGTCACAGCACTTCCTCCAAGTGGTGACAAAAGTTATAATGCTTGTTTAGTCATTGCAGACAGAGATAGCAAAACTCCCATATTCTTACCATGTCATAAAGATGACACTGCTATGGATACAGCTCTTCTTTTATGGAGTAGAGTTATTTCTCATACAGGGTTATTTAAGAATATCATAAGTGACAGAGACCCCAAGTTCACATCTGCACTTTGGACCAATCTTCATAGATTGTTTGGGACTAAGTTATCATTCTCTACAGCATATCACCCTCAAACAGATGGGCTAGCAGAGAGGATGATTCAAACTTTAGAAGACATGATCAGGAGATTTTGTGCTTATGGATTAGAATTCAGAGACTCAGATGGCTTTACCCATGACTGGTGCACTTTGATACCTGCATTAGAATTGGCATACAAGACATCAGTCCATTCTTCCACAGGACAAACTCCTGCTATGTTAAAAAAGGATGGAATCCAAGACTCCCAGCAGACACACTGAGGAAAGACTTGATTGACATTCATCCTACAGCTTCCAGCTTCAAATTAATGCTTGATAAAGTAAAACACCACGCAAAACAAAGTATGGATAATGCTTTTGATTATGCAAAACAGAAGTGGGACAAGAGTCATAAAGTGCCAGACTTCAAAGTAGGGGACTTAGTTCTAGTTTCAACCTTGAATTTTAATAATATCAAAGGCCCAAAGAAACTTAAAGATTCTTATGTAGGACCTTTTGTTATTGTTGCTTTACATGGAACCAATGCAGTTCAAGTGGAATTGAGTGGTGAATTGGAAAATAAACACCCCACATTTCCAGTCAGCTTGATAAAACCTTATCAACCAGCTGATAAAGAATTGTTTTCTTTAAGAAACCCAACTCCTTTAACTGTACCACCTGTGGAACAGAATGAAGACAAAAAGATTAAGAAAGTCATCAAAGAAAGGAGACTTAGGGGTAAAAATCAAAGAGAATATCTTGTCAGATATAGAAACCCAGTACATGAAGATGAATGGATGGCAGAATCAGAAATACCTGACTCAGATAAACTCTTAAGAAGATTTAGACATGAAAGAAGGCCACAAGCCTGAATATGTCTATAAATGTGCTTTAAATTACTTGATCTGAGTAATAAAAAGAGGTTGGACAGTGGACATTACCCCTTTTTGGGGCCTTATTCTTTTATCACTAATAAAATTGTAATACAATTTTATTTTTTGGTGGGAGGGAATGTGAGCCTTGAGGTATATTTTACATACCCAAATAGGCCACAATTATCTTAAAAAGAGATTTTGAATTATGCACAACTCATAAGTCATGCATATATCCAAAATTCATCATTTTCAATTTCAGAAAAGATGAATAACTTTTTATTGAGTAAGTAAATCCATGGATTTAAGACCAGATTTGGATTTTACACAAAAATTCACCTAGGGTAGCTCCATAGAGTGAATAAGCTCAATTTAAGTATTTGAGGTGGTAAAATGGAAAATACTTCAATACCACATCATTAATACCACATAAAAGATCCGTGAAAATTTTTGTTTTTCTTGATTTTTAGCCAAAATAATGGGAAAGTGAGAAATCCCATGTTACATATACACTAAGAATAGTGTTATGCATGTTTTGAGCACTTAATATCATGGTATTCTTACATGGACTTTTGGTACACCCATAGCGGATATCTCACTTTAAGCTTAAATTACTATTTTGACGTAAAAAATAGGCAAGGGGGACAAAAGACATCAAAGAGAGCCAGGGTACCCAACTTCTGAGGCCTCAGAGGCGTGGATAGCTCCAGAGCATGGATCCATGGCTCATCTTGGCCCAATTGGTAAACTAAAACTCTTTGGGAACTTGGTTACCAAGTTACAACTACTGTAAAACATCAGAAAATAGCAAATAACCTGCTATTTTGACGTGCCAAGGAGGTAATGAGCTACTTACACTCCTGTAACCATGTCAATTACTAATGACTTTCCATGGATAAACCCCAAAAGAGTAATTAAAACCCTTTTGGGACCCATATTCATTGATTTACCTCATAGCAACCAGCAAAACACTGCTATTTGCAATTCTACGTAGAAATGAGGTAAAACCTTCAAAAATTCATTAAAAATACAATTCTTAATGAATCTTTCTGAAACTTTCAGGACTAAAGGAGAACTGTATTATCTATGGTACAACCAAAAGGAATTACAGTTTTACTAGTAAAATTAAAAGTTTTACTTACAGTCCATTTTTGGATATTCTACGTGAAACACTGAATCTTCAAAAATTCACAGTAATTACAACCTGTGATGAAATTGGCAATAAAATTGATAACTTTGAGAAATCAATGAGTATTTTAGAATAAAAGAAGATTTACAAGTGTTACTCCTTTTATTCTTAACCATATTGGGGTTGGTAGTCACGTAAAAGCATCAATTAAGTAATTATGATAATCTTACATGACAACAGATGATGCAATCAATAATCCAAAAAGGTTTATTGTTTTCTCACTCACTGGTTTTTCAGTTTGCTCCATGGCACGCCTCTGTGAGCTGTTATTGACTTAAAAGAAGCCTCTTCTTGCTGTTTTTTCCGTATCATCATCATCATATAAATTTATTAAACCATTATTACCAACAAGTAAGTATTAGTTCAAGCTATTCTTAAGTGTTTTAAATCTTTCAGAATCAATCAGAAAGACGTGAAATCATAGAATCCAACTATATATTGTTGAAATACTGTTATAAATCATCTTGATCCCTTAAATCCACAATTCTACGTCAAATTTCTCTACTCTTATCTTTCAATAAGTTCTTTGGAGTATTAGTGAGTCATTTATCTTTAATTCTTAAAGTTTTTCTCTAGTAATAGTTTTCTTCAAGAATTATCTTTATAATTATTCTTGTAAAAGATAATTATATATTAAAATAATTTTATTATTTTAATAAAAGAAGTTTTTATTATTAAATTCTTCTTGTAATTGATTCTTGTAGACAATTACTGCTCACTGTTATAATCACTAGTAGTGTATAACACGTGAAAGAAATAATTTTATAATTATTTAATTGTGGTTATAATAATTTTTATTATTATATTTCATAAGAACAGACATAGTACTGTTGATTAATAGTAATATTATCATCAGTTTCATAGTCACATCTTACACTAGACATAGGCACTCAGTCTGGGTGGCCCCATACCTGGCTTCTGAATCTTTCAGCCGCCTTGAGATGTAGCAAATTACTCATTCTCTTGGTTCACCATCCATGATTTTTCTTTGGTGAAGGGCTTCTCCCAGTCCTTGACTGCATGCTGCATCTATATATAACTTGAATGGTAGTTCAAAGTCAGGTAAGATGAGCACAGGTGCATTTGTGAGTTCATATTTGATCCTCTCATACGCATCCCTCCTTTCCTTGGTTATTTCAAAAACTACATCTTTTGAACATAACTTGTATAAACTCCCAGTTATGTGTGCAAAGCTTTTGATGTGGTTTCTATAGTAGCTAGCAAACCCAAGGAAGGATTGCATCCCTTTGATTCTTTTTGCTACTGGTTTTTGCAGTACTGCTGCTACTTTATTCTGGTCAATTGCCAGAATAAGACCTGAGACTTTATGTCCTAGAGCCAGTCACTGTTGTTGGCCAAGATTGCATTTTTTAAGGAAAATTTTCAGGTTTATGGTTATGCATTTACTTAGTACTCTGTCTATGTATTGCACATGGTCCTCCCATGTCTCTGAATATATAATGATATCATCAATATATACCACCATCCAGCCTTCCAGTATCTCTTCCAGAAATATTGTGTCCATCATCCTTTGGAAATGGGCTGCTGCATTATTGATGCCAAATGGCATCCTGGTATACTCATATATGCCCATATAGCATATTATTCTCAGTAATTTGATGGATTTTGGTTTAACTCCATTCTGGTGAAAGCCTTTCATACATTCCATCTTGGTTATGTATTTGGTTTTTGCCAGTTTGTCTAGGGCATGAGGTATCCTAGGTATAGGGTACCTGTCTGCTTTTGTGTAGTTATTCAGAGCTCTGAAGTCTCCACACAGTCTAGACTTGCCATCATACCAGGTGATTAGGACAGGTGTGGTGATTTCCACTATTTCATTATGTCCAATCTTCCTGATGACATCCATATCCAGGAGTTCATTGATATGTTTCTCAATTTCTTTCCTGGTTTCCAGTCTTGCTGGATAAGGAGGTCTCCTAAGCATGCGTGGATAAGGCCTTTCCACATCCAGATATAGTTCTATATCATCGCCTTTGATTTTTCCCAATGGTTCTTCACCAATGGCAAATACTGGTCTGTTCTTTCTCAGCATCTTTAGTAAACTTAGTTTTTGTTTACTGGTGAGGGTAGTGCTAAACTGTCCCTCCCTGAATTCCTTCAGAAGTTCTTCTAGTAGATCCTGAGAAGATATCTGGTATATATCAAGTGAAAATTTCTTTTCCTTGTTAGTATAAATGGTTGCTGTTGTAAATTTCTATGCCATACATCCTCTGGTAATCTGTTCCCAGTAAAAACACTTGGATGTGGGCATCATCAAGCACTACAAACTCTGGGTTGAGTCTGATATTACCCTTCCTGTGGGGTATAATTATCTCCTTGATAATTGTTCCAATGGAAGTCATCTTCCCTGATGCACTTTTAAAGTTCTTTGCCTTAGCGGGAAAGAGCTGTTTTTCCCAGTTTGGGAAGTGGTTATCCAGATAATCTCTGGCCACTATGGAGCAGTGTGCTCCACTGTCAATGATCAATGTATGTTGAGAATTGTCAATACATGAATTCATCTTTGTGGCTGTTCCATGTATGTATGCCATTCCCTTGGTTGGTGTAACCAGGAATGATTGTGCCTCTTGTGTGTGTTTGCACAAGTTCTTGTTAGCAGTGTCCTGTGGCATGCCTGCTTCCAACTGTATGTCCTGAATGTTGAGTGGGGTTTCCTCTTGGTATTCCACTAGATATTCCTCTCTTGGGTTTTGATCATCATCAGATGATTCTCTGATGGCATCACCCATGGAGTCTGATTCAGAATCCTCTGTTGGGGATTCTTCCTCTGGGACTTCCTCAATGGCATAGACTTTTTTCTTTGCCTTTGGGCAGTTGTTGGCATAGTGGTCTGTTGAACCACAATTGTGACAAGAATTTCTCTTCTTTTCCACTTCTGCCACTCTTTCCTTGGGTTTGTCTTTAAACTCTACCCTGAAAGGTTGTTTCTCTTTGAAACTACTGCTCTTATATGGGGTGAATTTCCCTATATTAGTCCTTTTCCTTATGTCTTGTAAGGTGTTGGCAATGTCATCTAGAGTGCAATTTTGGTTGCATCTGCATTTTACTGCATGCTCTAGTTCTCCTGGTAGTTGTGTCAGAAGCTTATGGTCCCTCATTTAGATGTTCATCTGATTATCAATGGCTTTCAGTCTCTTGGACTGTCTAAGAAACCACTCATATGGATCTTTGTCCACGGAGTATTTGTCATTTTCAAAGGACATGGAATTTTTCCATATCCAAGTTCAATTACTGTACTTTTGGATGATTTGACTCTTCCACCATAGCCAGTTTCTTCTGCCATGGATTTCTTTCATATCTGTGAACCATATACTAGCATGACCTTCAAATGCTGTATTCAACCTAGCAGTAATCTAGTAATCTGGTATACTTGGTACATCAATGAAGAGTCCATCAATATAATCTATGAGTTCCATATGATCATATTCTCCTGAACCACAGAATTTGGGCCAACTGGAGGCCTCAGGAAGCTGTTTCAAGGCTTTGTTCTCTGAATAAGACATGCCATCTCCATCCTTGTATTGTGATGGGGATGTTGCCTTATTCATCAACATGGCATCTGGTTTGATGTCATCTGGTTGATATGGATTATCCATAACTTGGCCTGGTGGTTGGGGCTTCAAGCTATGGTAGGCATTAAACAATTTGTTAAGATCTTGATCCAGACACTCTCTGTCTCTTGTGCTGTGGTGTTGTTCTTCAAAGACTTGATTCAGTCTTTTGTTGGTTTCTTCAGAGGCTTTGCTCAGTTGAGCATATCCTTCCTGAAGGTTCTTAACTATCTGTTCCAAGGAGGCTTGAGTCTTTCTCATCCTCTCTTGGCCAGCTTCAATTTCTGCAACCTGTTTTGCAGATTTCTCAGCATATTGGGACATTTGTAACCACAGTGTATCACTGTTGATGTTACTCTCAGATTTGACAATGTTATGTTTGGTCTGAGTAGTGGTAATGTTTCTATTACTAAGACTACTGATTCTAGAGTGGTTTACAACTACTTCTGGTTCTTGTGTACTTTGTTTACCAAATCTAACAGCTTCTGGATCATGGGGTCTGACTCTTTCCTCCTCTGGTTGAAGGAGGCTTTGTTCTTGCCCTTGTTTCCTTGTCTTCTCCTGGAAACTTCCTGGAATTGTGAAGAATGGTGACTCTTGGCAACTGATCTGCTGGTTTCTGAATGGTGTGAAGCCACTGGAGAGCTGATTTGGCCTGCTCCTTGTGTGACTGTAGGAATCTGAGTAGGCCCTGTCTGGGTTAACTGTTCTTCTATAGATTGGATAATGGCTTGATTCTCCCTTATCCTCTGTGCCCTTGGCTCCAGGAGTCTGAGCTCGCTGGTAGGATTCTGACCTTTGGTGATTACCATCAGGTCTTTGAAGTCTATCTCTTTAATACAGATCTTCTGGAAACTTTCTCCAAGCTCTGCCCAGTGACTTGCCAGGTTGAAACTTCTGTTGTCCATGCTCCATTGAAAGAAATCTTCAAGAAGTTGGTCTAGCTGAAGAACTTGATCCATATCCTTCCAATCCTCTGGTTTGAGGTTCCTGTTGAATTGGAGTGTGAATGGAAAGGTTGATATTATCTCCCTCATGGTTTTGCCATCCACCATTGTGTCCAAAGGGTCCTCTTCCAGGTCTTCTGGTTCTGGACAAGCCTTCTCTGTCCTCTGGCGGGTTCCTTTGGAAGCCAAGGTCTGTGAGTTATGCAGGGGACATATCAGTGTTTGCAAGCAGTCAAAAACTTTATTTTCTTAGGGTATTTACCTTTGAATGTGTGTTGTACAAATTTGTTATCTGCTGATTTGGGCAGTTTGCCTTTGGAGATTAAAACTGGTTTAATAATTGTAATATTTCCTGTACAAGTGGTCAAGGTTGGTTTACCTTGTATTGAAGCAGAGTTTCGTGGTTTTCTACTCCTCTGAGTGGCTATTTGTGTCCACTTTTTGGCTTTAATGAGGCCTTCACTAAGTCTTTTTCCTTTGCCCTTTCTGCCCTCTGGTTCTGAGGGTGTCACTGGTGTGTTGGCCTGTGACTGGGTCTCAAGTGGTATGAAATGTTCTTCCACTGAACCAAACAGGAAAAGAGCGCTTATGTCAGTTAAGACTTCTTAAAGGGCTGGTTTTGCAAGTCTAAGAATCGCCTCTGGGCTTGTATATTATTACAATATGTCCTTGTATGATGACAGTGTAATTTAATTAACAATTCCACATCAAAAATACAGCTTATTGATATGTGGTAGACTGTTTGTATACCAATATCTTACAGAATACTTGTAGTTAGCAAGTATAATTTGTCAAAGATGGTGTATTACAGGGCAATTAAGTTGACAATGTGCCCAAACACGCCTCAACTGTTGGCTTATCAGTATGAGCTGTCTTGATTCAATTAAGAATTAAGACTTTATTAGTGTCTTGAAGGTGTTTTTATATACAAAACACGCCAAAAATACTGGTTTTGTGGTTATTAGCCACATGACAGATACTCTTATTAAAATATGAGTATTTTAAATAAAAAGTGAAAAAATATATAAAATATATTTTTACGAAGAAATGATGCCTAAAAAAGATAAAACAAGTGTCAATAAATGATAAAAAGAGAAAAACTTACTTGTAATAAGTCCAAAAGGTTTTGAAACACAGCCAGGCCCCCAAAATGTCAGGCTGAGTCTATGATGAGAGTATTAAAAGATATTTACAACTCTTAACTATGACTGTGACGCAGTAAATAAAGATTTAAAAGACTTTTATAAGAGTTAATGATGGTTTAATTTAATAATAAGAGGGCTTTACTATAAGGAATATAGTGGTGGTGAGTGCTGTTGAAAGCCCTGGGTTGACCTTTACCTCTTGGGTTACAATAATAAAGACTACAATACTTTAAATTAAGAGTACAACTGGTTATTACCCAAGATTAAAACTGTTTTTGAAAGTTTACTTCGTAGGGTATTCAAGAGCAGGATGAGGGGACAATTCTGGCTGTGAAAAGCCTCCTTTTTATCCTGAAATGGGGTGGAAAGGGTGCTAGACCTTTCCACGTGGAGGAAGTGAAGATTTTTCACCCTCCGTGACTGAATTGTGGTTTGCAAACAGGCTGTATACCCTGTATTGGGCTCAGATGTGTTTTGAAACCACATCTCGGCAGTTTTCACCAATACAGGGTGAAAATTTTCATCTGGGGACCTCACAGCCTGATTCTGACGTGTATGACGCGTAGAATGCTGTACAGAGACTGTATGGGACGTTAGTATTTACTGACTTATGAGGTATTGAAGTATTGACATGCTTCTTCATCTGCTTGATACCTCATAATCAGAGTACAACTGTATTCTGTCATAATACAGCTGTATTGACCATATTGTGGGATTATAACATTCAAATGGTCATAACTCTGTCAGTTTTTGAAATATGATGTTCAAAGTTGGTTCATTGGATAGCCCTGTATGAGCTCTATACAATGATACCAAATTTGGTATGGTTATCACTAAATATGACAAAGTTATCCCAAGTACAAGGTTTTTGTACATAGGTGTGGATTGGGCAAAAAAGCTGTATTGAGCTTGTCTGCCTCATAACCTCTGTTATAGTTGAGATATGAGGAAGTGGATGGAAACATTAGGTGCCCCTGATGGTTATCTTTCCAAAAGACCCCACTTTAGGTATCTCACACTGAAACTGTAGAATTTAGATGAGAGGTGAATGTTTTGTTCACCCTTATTTGGCCTGAATTTGACCATAACTCAAGAAATACTGGTGCTAGCTCAGTTTGGCTGGTATCATTGGATAGCCCTGACTTAGAGCTCCATTTTTAATACCCATTTGATGGGGTTAAGCCTCTTCTTCTAGATTTTAGATGAGAGGTGAAAATTAAGGTTTATGCTCAACAACAACTTTGTTATTCTTTGTCCTATGGTGATGGGACTTATATTTTCAAAAAGAGGTTAGTTTCCCCTTTCTTTTGATACCTTTTGAGCTTCTTTGGCTCAGCTCCATGTTTTGGTGGTATCTTGGCTATACCATTGGTTTATGGTATTTTGGCTGTCATGCTTGTGCTCTGGTTTCGAGTCACAGGCTGACACCCTGTGTGAGGACGTCCTAACTTAAGTTAATGTTGATGAGATACATTGACTTAACACGATGAACAAAGCTTCTTAGCTGAATGTGATTTGAAGCCTGCAGCTTTGTGAGCTGGAATGATATCACCAACCAGGGTAACTACTTTCACAACTACCTTCAGTTCATGAGGATACTCTGGCATCCATATTGTGAGTCCATTATTAAGTTCATAAATATCATCTATGATTGGTCTTAATACATTTTTGACAGTAATCATAGTTGGCTGGTTGGGTGAAGGAGTAATTCCTGTTAGGCAGGTACATTTGGTTTGATATCAAAGACACAGAGGGAAATTGAGGCAATCCAGAGAAAGAATACCAATTGATAATTGATTTCCATAAAGTTTGTTTTTGAGTGGCTTGAACCAATTGATAAACAATGAGAGCCCCAATTAAAGTCCAGAACCAGTGCAGTTGGATTAAAAAGGTTTTTTTCAAACCTTTCCTTGAGCCACATCACAAATAGAATCAGAATCTTCATCTTTTAAGTCATGTGCTCATTAATCAGTAGATTCTTCAACCATTGGTCAGCTGAGGAACCACTTCAGCCATTCCGTTATGCTTTGTGTAACAAATGTGGAATTTGGAACTCTTGGTTGACACTGCCCCAAAAGCTGAACAATACCATAATTTTGAATTCAATTTTTCTGTTGTATGTCACTGAAAAATTGATTTTTGAGTACACCTGATACTGGGTTTTCTTTGAAAAGCTGTGCACCACATGATTGACTTTTTGACAGAGTTTGATATCCACAGTCATCTGGTTCTGTTTCAATATCATACAATGAGAGAAATTTCAAAAATAAAAAATACCTTTCAAAGAATTTCTCCAAGTTAAACCACTTATTCATAACTCGGAAATCATGAGGGGTGGAGGAAAGGACTTTCAATTGAACCCAAATCTTTCAGAAACTGATAAATTTATTTCTACAAGATCATCCCTCTGTCTTCTGTAATTTAGTTTTCTGAATCCACAAATTAAATGAAACCACATGATAAAATGCATAATAAGACCTGTAAATTAAAAAGAAAATGATAGGTAAGCAAATTATTGAGGGCTGAGATTAATATTTTGTACACACAAATAATTTCTTATTCAGTACTTCTTTCTGGTTGGCTTTCATTTTCACTGTCAAAATATGAAGTTGATTTTGTTTTGCTTTTTGTGGATGAAATAGTTGTTTGTGGAATTGATCTTAATCAATTGTTTTGGTTAATTTGACTTATTTTTTCATCTTCTTGTGTCAAAAACTTTGCACTATGTCATCCACAAGTAGTTTGATGGACAAATAGTCCGTGATGAGTATGGCCTTCTGCATCTGTAATGGTGTTCTGTTGACATCTGGGGCATGTGCAGAGTTCCATTGAAAAAAAAGCCTTGAAGACATATTGTTGGGTTTCTTATTGCCCAATACCTAAGAAAGTAGGAAACTAAGTGGAATAATGTTGTAGAGTATTTCAAATTGGGACAAAGAGAAATGGAGAAATAAAAAAAATAGGTTGATTGAGATTTATATTTAGGAGAAGTGAGTGATGAAGAAATCTTTTTGAGAGATTAAAAAAAAGTCAACAAAAAAGCCAAAGTTACAAGACATGTCATAAGAATTTGTCTAGTTTTCTGACTGTGCAATGCAGGGGGGTTAAGATCATCTGTTTGCCAGGGATGGTAGTGGTTAGTGATTCTGGGTTGCTTTCAACTTCCATCAAATTTGGAATGGGTTCAATTCCTCCCTCTGGCGGTAACCATGCTGGGTAGCCTATTCTGAGCCTTGTGCACGCTTAGTGATGCAATTTGATATTGCTGTGTTCCTTTAGTCTTTCAAACCAGGTGATTGTTGGAGACTTGTTGTGATTGAGGGTGCTCAACCTTGATCATGATTTGTGAAGTACTGATTTCAATTTGCTTATTTAAAATGCTGAAAGGATGCATTCTTGTCAAAGAGTGGCCAAACTCATTAATTTGGGGCTATGAGAACATCAATGTAAGGTTTGTCTATGAAACTCTTGATAACAGTAACAATATCAAGAGTACTATGAATCTCCACAGTAGAAAAATATAATATAATAAAATATTATAACCACAAATTTCAATATAATTATTAAAAAAAATTAAATAAAAAAAATTAATTTAATTATTATTATATAAAATAACAATAAAAAAATATAATAATTATAATAAATTATAATTATTCTATTATGGTTATAGTCACCGATAATTGTAACAATAAGAAGTGTAAATCTCTTAATGAGACAATTAAACGTGGAAAATATAAATATTTAACCACTCATATATAATAAATAAACATTATGTATAAAATAAATATAACACACACTGTCCAAAAATAATTCCTATAGAAAAATTCTATATAAAAAAACTAATAATAGGTAAAAAAAATAGAATTTTAGAGGAAACTTACTTATAATATATGCTTAATACAACAAGTCAAATACAAAATTTATTATGTTAAATAATTATTTTAAGTTATAAAAAAGGCAAAAGATCAATAATTTTAAATCAGAAAACGACTTCTTATGATAAAAAAAATTGATTAAATAGTTTTTGAGAGAAATTTGTGGATTTTAACATATATTTTAAAGAAAATAATTGTATAAAATAAAATATATTATAGGTGTTTACAACACTAATCTAGTTTCTATGACTTCAATTCTTTAATTCATGATTTCTCAAAAAGAAAATCCTTAAGAATTGTTTTAATAATAATATCTTATGTGTAATAAAACTTGACCTGTTTAAATGTGAAATATGATTGGATTGATAATTGATGATGGACAAAAACAGTGATCAAAAGACTCATTTTATGTCTACAGAGCAGCTCTCATAATTCATAATGGATATAAAGGGCGTTCTCAGGTCAAAACTGAAAAACCATGCTTGAAAATAAGGTTCTTAAGTTAAGGTAACTTATTTTTAATTCCAATTCAAAGTTACCAATGTTATTCTTCACTCCAAGTACTTTCAATCTTAATTTAAGTTAATTATTTTGAGTTTTAATATAAAAGAAGCTTATTTATATTGGGCTCATCAATTGAACAACTTAAAAATACAGTTTTGAGCAGAGATCTCTTGAGCTCAGTTTTTGATTAATTTTTAAAGAAATCTTAATTTTCTTCAAGTATAATTAAAAGAGGAAATTTTCAGGCTAATGACCCAGGAATTCCTTTTATAAAAGAAACTTAAAACTTGACTTATATATAGATAAGATTGAATTGTAATCTGTGTGAAACGTTGAAGCCAATGCATTAAAAATTTGATTTTTAATGAATTTTGAAGTTATTCCTATTTTTCCACGCAAAATAGAAATACACACTAAACCTTAACTTTTGATAACATTTTAATGCTTGTAAACTTAAGATTTTAAGCTCATTTAAGCTTTGACAGGTCTCAAAAAATTATTTCCAAGCCTTCATATTGGGATTTACCCTTTGGCAGCTTGAAATTCCCGTCCAAATTGGGATAAAACGAGTTTAAACTTTAAGGTTGGATCAAAGTCTAATCTTAAAGTTTGAATAAGGTTCAAAATCCTCCAATACAGGTGTAAAACCTCAATTTAATCCTTGCAGATCAAAAAAGCTGGGTACCCCAGCTCTGTTTGGTCTTTTTCCTATGTCCCGCCTTTTTTCCTGGATTTTGCCCTTTCATATATCTAAAGCCATACTATGGCCTTAAACACTTTTAAATTGAGCTCACACAGGATTTACATTCTGTATGGCAAATCCTTCCCAATTCAGTAAAGATATACAACTCCTCAATTTTAACTAAAATATTGGTAAGGCTTAATAAACCTTATGCAACTTTAAACTTAATCTCATTTAACCTTAAATTTAATTTTTTTGAAAAAATGTTAAAAAAGCTACATTGGTAGTGTGAGATTCTTCAAACTTCCAATAACATAAGAAATACGCCTTTTTGGCTAGAACACCCTATTGGTGTACCCTAGGTTATTTTTGGTGTAGAATTCAAAAATGACATAATATTTATAACTTTGTTTATCCAAAAAAATGTTTTCACGTTGAGTCTATGATGAAGCAGTAATAGGCTATTTACAACTTTAACTATGACTTTGACATGTGAAAAAAGATTAAAAATAAGAGTGTTTTATGAAAATAAGGGTTTATAATAAAATTAAAGGGCTTTACTATTATAGAATAGTGGTGGTGAGCGCTTTTGAAAGCCCTGGGTGCAGCTTTACCTGTTGGATTACAATAATAAAAGCTACAATAATTAAAATTAGAATTATACTTGATTATTTTCCAAGAGTATAACTGTTTTTGACAGTTGTACTACGTAGGTATTTAAGAGCAGGATGAGGAAAGCAATTCTGGCTATGAAAAGCCTCCTTTTTATCCTGAAATGGGGTGGAAATGGTGTTAGACCTTTCCACATAGAGGAAGTGAATATTTTTTTCAATATCTGAGACAGGCTTGTGGTTTGAAAAGACCTGTATAGCCTGTATTGGGCTCAGATGTGGCTTTGAAAAAACATCTGGGCAGTTTTCAACAATACAGGGTGAAAAGTTTCATCTGGGGACCTCACAGCCTGATTCTGATGTGTATGACACATAGAATGCTATACAGAAACTGTTTGGGTCCCCAGTATTGGCTGACATATGAGTTATTGAAGTAAAAACAAGCTCCTTTGTCTATTTGAGACCTCAGATACATGGTTATGGGACATTATCCCATGTCAAGGGTTGAAACTGCCATAAACTTGTCAATTCTTGAGATATCAGCCTCAAAATTGGTTCCGTGTGTAGCCCTGTATGTGCTCTACACAATGGTACCTCATTGGATCTGGGTATCATTAAATATGGAAAAGTTATCCCATGTACAAGAATTTTGTACATTTGCGTGGTTTAGGCAAAAAGCTGTATTGAGCTTATTTGCCTCATAACTTTTGTTCTAGTTGAGATATGGGGAAACGTATTACACCATCAGATAGCCCTGATTGTGCTCTTTCCAAAAAGACCCCACTTTAGTTATCTCACGCCAAAACTGCAAAAGTTGGATGAGAGGTGAATGTTTTATTCACCCTTATTTGGCCTGAATTTGGCCATAACTCAAGTAATACTGGTGATATCTCAGTTTGGCTAGTACCATTGGATAGTCCTGGCTTAGAGCTTCATTCTGAATACCAATTTACTGGGGTTAATCCTCTCCTTCTGGATTTTAGATGAGAGGTGAAAATTAAGGTTTATGCTCAGCAACCCCTTTGAGTGGGAATAACATTGTTATTCTTTATCCTATGGTGATGGGACTTATATATTCATAAAGGAGTTAGTTTCTTTTTTCTTTTGATACCTTTTGAGGTAATTTGGCTAGTTCCATGTTTTGGTGGTATCTTGGCTATACCATTGGTTTATGGTAATTTGGCTATCATGCTTGTGCTCTCGCTTTGAGTCACAGGCTGACATACCCTCCCTCTAAAAAAGGCTAATTATTGATGATACTGTTCCGTACTCCTAGAGGCTCTGAATCTCCGTAAATGAATTTTCCCATCTGGTATGGCATCTTCTGCCAACCATTTGTCTTTATTAGCTTTTTGGTTCTTGAATCTGACTAAGTATTGTCTTTGATCCTTCCCATTAAGTCTGATCTTCCTGGCCCTTATGATTTTACTCACAGGTCCAGGGGAGTCCTCCACTTCCACTATTTCTGGTGATGTGGGGTTCTTCCTCCTGGAGGGGAATTTTTCCTCCTCTGTCTGGAAGTATGGCTTGACCAAACTTACTTGGAAGACTGGGTGCTTCCTGGAAAATTCCTCAGTAAGTTTGACTCCCACTTTATTCTTCCCTATCAATCTAATGATAGTGAAGGGCCCTACAAATAAGTCTCTCATTTTCTTAGGTCCTTTAAGGTTACTAAAGTTCAGTGTGGACACTAGTACCTGGTCCTCTTCCTTAAACTCAGGTTCCATGTGTGTCTTGTCCCACCTTTGCTTATTCTATTCTTTTGCCTCAGCTATGTATTTGGCAGCTGTGTCACAAGCCCTCTTCCACATATCATGGAAGTCTTTGACTGTGGGGTGGATGCTCAGAACATTCTTCTTCAAGTGATCCACAGGCAACAGGGGATTCCACCCTTCCTCTACCACTGCAGGTGTTTTTCCTGTGGTAGAGTGCTGACTTGTATTATAAGCCAGTTGGACAGCTGGTAGAAGGGGCACCCAGTCATGGGTGTATCCCTCATGGTCCTTGTATTCCATGCCATAGGCACAGAACCTTCTAAGGATGTCTTCCATTGTCTGTATCATCCTTTCAGCTAGGTCATCTGTTTGTGGATGGTAAGCTGTGGAGAATGCAACCTTGGTGCCAAGCATGTCATATAAGTTGGTCCAAAACTCAGATGTGAATTTTGGGTCCCTATCAATAATGATTATCTTAGGGACTCCACAGGTGGATATGATGTTATTCCAGAATAACAGAGCAGTATCCATGGCTGTGTCCTCTTTATGGAATGGTAGACACCTCAGCCTCTTTCTGAACCTATCAACTATGATTAGGCAGGCATTGTAGTTTTCTTTGCCTCCTGGGACAAGTCCTGTGACCCAGTCCATATTGAAGGTCTCCCATGGGTGTTTAGGCTCCTCTATATGTTGAAGTAACTCATACTTCTGCCTATGTTTTCTATTTTCCTTTTGGCATCTTTCACAAGTGTTGATGTATTCACTCAACTCTTGTTCCCACTTGGGCCACAAAGATGTGCTTGCTACCCTCTCTTTGCTCCTGTATTCACTCATGTGTCCCATATAGGGGCAGTCATGACATTCCTGCATGATCAGACAGATGTGGTCTCTGTCCACCACTGTGAGTGAACTTGTGTGTTTTTCTCTGTGGTAGAGCAGGCCATGTATAAGGAAGAACTTGTTATCCTTATAGGCCCTCAACCAGGGTCATTCCAGCTGGGATTCCAGTTCTGAACTCCTGTAATTTTCCTGAAGGCGTTGTATTAATATGCCACACTGTTTGTGTTTGGCATAAGACTTGAGTACTGCATCAAAGAATTCATTGTGCAGTTCTGAGGAAATTATTCCCAATATGGGAGTTTCTGTTCACCCTGAATCTGTGTTTCCACTGTCAAGGGTACCACCTTCTGGTGCCCATTCAGAAAATCCAGTCTTCTTCATCCTATCTATTTCCATGAAATTGATAGGGATCTTGGCTGCAACTTCAGGGTCATAAGATGGATTGCTCTTGACATTATCCAGTGGCCATCTGCATTAGTATGACTTTTACCTTCTTTGTATATGATGTTCATATTACCTCTATACTCCTGGATGGCTATTTGCAATATCAGCATGTGTCTATTTGTAGTCTTCATGTTCAGTAAAGACTTCAAGGCTGTCTAGTCTGTGTAGAATTCAAAAACTTCACCCTCCAGATAATAATGGAGTTTTTCTAGAGCCCAGACTAGACATAGACATTCTGTCTGGGTGGCCCCATACCTGGCTTCTGACTCTTTCAGTTGCCTAGAGATGTAACATATTACTCCCTCTCTTTGTTCACCAATTACTATTTGTGTTTGGTGAAGGGCTGCTCCCAAGCCTTGGCTACATGCTGCATCTATATATTCCTTGAATGGTAGTTCAAAGTAAGGCAAGATTAGCATAGGGGAATTTGTGAGTTCATATTTATCCTCTAATATGCATCCCTTCTTTCATTGGTGATTTCAAAAACTACACCTTTTGAGCATAACTTGTATAAACTACTAGTTATATGGGCAAAGATTTTGATGTTGTTTCTGTAGTAGCTAGCAAACCCAAGGAAAGATTGCATCTCTTTGATGTTTTTTGGTCTTGGCTTTTGCAGTACTGCTTCTACTTTATTCTGGTCATTTTTCAGACTAAGACCTGAGACTTTATGTCCAAGAGCTAGTAGCTCTTGTTGGCCAAAATTACACTTTTTCAGTGAAATCTTCATATTGATGGGTGTACATTCTCTTAGTACTATTTCTATGTATTTTAAATGGTCTTCCCATGTCTCTGAGTATATAATGATATCGTCAATATACACCACCATCCATCCTTCCAGTATTTGTTCCTGAAATATTGTGTCCATCATCCTTTGGAAATGGGCTGCTGCATTTTTGATGCCAAATGGCATCCTGGTATACTCATATATGCCCATATGGCATATTATTCTGAGTAATTTAATGGAGTTTGGTTTAACTCCATTTTGGTGGAAGTCTTTCATATAATCCATTTTTGTTATGTATTTGGCTTTTGCCAGTTTATCCAAGGCATGGGGTATCCTGGGTATAGGGTACCTGTCTGCGTTTGTGTAGTTATTCAGAGCTCTGAAGTCTCTACACAGTCTAGAATTGCCATCATGCCAGGTTATTAGGACAGGAGTGATGATTTCCACTATCTCATTATGTCCAATCTTTGTGATGACATCCATGTCCAGGAGTTCATTGATGTGTTTTCCAATTTCTTTCCTGGTTTCCAGGCTTGCTGGATAAGGAGGTCTCCTGAGCATTGGTGGATGAGGTCTTTCCACATCCAGATATAGTTCTATATCATGGCCTTTGATATTTCCTAGTGGTTCTTCACCAATGAAAAATGCTGGTCTATGCTTCCTCAGCATCTTCAGTAAACTTAGTTTTTGTTTACTGGTGATGTTAGTGATAAACTGGCCCTCTCTGAATTCATTCAGTAACCCCTCCAGTGGGTCATGGGTAGAGATTTGGTATATATCAAGTGAAAATTTCTTCTCCTTGTTGGTACCCAGGGTAATGTGCCTTTTTTTACTATTGCAAATATCCATGCCATACATCCTTTGGTAGTGTGTTCCCAGTAAGAGGCCTTGGAAGTGGGAATCATCAAGCACTACAAACTGTGGGTTGAGTCTGATATTACCCTTCCTGTGGGGAATGATTAGCCCTTTGATAATTCTCCCAATAGAAACATCTTCCCTGAAGGACTTTTAAAGCTCCTTGGCCTGGTGGGGAAGAGCTGTTTTTCCCAATTTGGGAAGTGTATATCCAGATAATTTTTGGCCACTATGGAGCAATGTGCCCCACTATCAATGATCAGTGAATGTTGAGCATTTTCAATAGAGACAGTCACTTTTGGGGCTGTTCCATGTATACATGCCATTCCTTTGGTTGGTGTAACCAGGAATGTTTGTGCATCTTGTGTGTGTTTGCAAAAGATTTTGTGGCAGTGTCCTGTGGCATGCCTGCTTCCAACTCTATGTCCTGAATTTCTAGTGGGGTTTCCTCTTGGTATTGTGGTATTCCATACCATTTTTTTTCACCAGGCTCAAGCTCATAGTACCCCAAAAACAGCAGTCAATCCAGCCTACAGGCAGACTTACACTCAAATCTTACACCAAAAGGTCAATTTTACAGCAAGAAGCTGGATTTAACTCATAAAACCATTGCACAGGCACCAAAGGGCAGTGTATGTGTTTAAATAAATTATTCAATTTCATTATGCATATGTAAAAAATCAAGTTACATATAGTACACTAGTTACAACAAATAAGGTACCACCCTTTAAATTACACCCCCTTACAGCCACAGGACTCATGCAGCAAGAAAATTACACATGCATTAGCTACACAGCCAACTTGCATTCAAAATCACATGATGCAAAGCTCAACTCCATGGAATTCCTGCAAGTCATTTATAACACAGCCACAGGAGTACCTTATCTTATATCCTCAGTAACCCCACTTAAAACCTTAAAACAGAATCATAATTATTTACACCACTCATCACCTCATGCAAACCAAAGCTAGTTACAACAGGCTGCATGCAGTACACAATTCTAATCAAATCTCAACCATATGACTATGAAAAACAACCATGACACCTGCATAAATTACACAGCCACTTATACCAAAACTAAAATAGGATATATGCAAAGGAATTACAAGGTAATCATGTGATACTGAATCCACCAACAGAATATCATGTGACAGAAAAAAGGCTGTGCACAAGAGAACTCCTCAGCCAAAATTGAATCACCTCATGTATGCAAGGAAAATTCAAGAATATCACATCATAATTAGTTCACCAAAAGACAATCATGTGATAAATGGAGGCTGTGCAGAAGAAAATTATCACCAAAAACCTTAAATCACCTGCCCCATGCAAGAAAGGTCCTCACCAAAAATGGAGTCACATGATGAAGTCAAGAGGAATTAAAGTGGAAAAAAACAGCTCCCATGGAGGGCCCCCTGGGCTCCCAAAAGGTATAAATAGAGGGGCTCTCTCCCCCCAAATTTCAAAATCCCCCCCATGCACATTATATCCCATGCAAATTATATCCACTGCACAGTAGGAGCATAGGAATAATTCATCCCTCACCTGGGAGGTAGTCCAGAAAATTATAGTGAATTTTACTTGCCCAGTAGCTAAGCTCAGTGGAAGTATAGTGTTGAAGATTACCCAGTAGCTAAGCTCAGTGGAATCTTATTATTATTAAAATAAAAATAAAAATTACCCAGTACCCAAGATTAGGGTTACTACTCTATTAAAATATTTCACCTAGTAAAATTAACACCATTTATCAAGAATTAAAAAATAACTTACCCCTTAAAAAAAATCCAATATCAAAGAATCTTACCTCTTAAATTTAACACATACAATTATATTTTATTATCAAACACTCTTAAAAAAATAACAAACCTTTAAAAAAATTATTTTAATCTCTTTCAACTTTACCTTAACAAAATTACCTTTAGCAACACTCATCCAACTTTTCAAAACACCTTAAAAAAAATCCATCTTACAAAAAGACTTTTAACCAAGAAGAAACAACTCACCTCAATTAAACTAAAGAAAAAATAAAATTAAAACAGACAATTATTTCATTAAAATCTCAAATTTAACCAAAATTACTGACATTATTTTTCATATTATTTATTGAATAGGTCTGATCTGAGACTGCTGAATTTTGCCTTCTGCAGTTGAAAAGCCACTTACTAATTTTATTTTGGTTTGTGAGCTCCAAGGAAGATTTTGTTCAGTATTTTAGGAGGGGCAGGCAATACACCCTTGCCACCCTTGGTTACAGGAGTTATTAGCAATTGAAAACTAGTTACCTGTGATTTCCCCCTCCAGGTACTGCCTCATTTTAATCCCACACAAGAGGAGTTCCCACAGTGTTCTACTAGAAATTCATCTCTTGGGTCTTGGTCATCATCAGATGGTTCTCTAATGGCATCTCCATGGAGTCTGATTCAGAATTCTCTGTTGGGGTTTCCTCCTCTTGGACTTTCTCAATGGCATAGAATTTTTGCTTTGCCTTTGGATAGTTGTTGGCATAGTGGTCTGTTGAACCACAATTGTGACAAGAATTCTTCTTATTTGTCACTTCTGCCACCCTTTCTTTGGGTTTGTCTTTAAACTCCACCCTGAAAGGTTGTTTCTCTTTGAAACCACTGCTCTTATATGGGGTAAATTTCCCTATATTAGTTCTTTTCCTTATGTCTTGTAAGGTATTAGAAATTTCATCTAGAGTGCAATTTTGGTTGCATCTGCATTTGACTGCATGCTCTAGTTCTCCTGGCAGTTGTGTCAGGAGTTTGTGATTCCTCATTTGGATGTTCATCTGAGGATCAATGGATTTAAGTCTCTTAGACGGTCTAAGACACCACTCATATAGATCTTTGTCGACTGAGTATTTGTCATTTTCAAATGACATGGTCTTTTGCCATATCCAAGTTCCATTACTGTACTTTTGGATTATTTGAGTCTTTCACCATGGCCAGTTTCTTCTGCCATGGATTTCTTTCATTTCTGTGTACCATATACTAGCATGGCCTTAAGATGCTGTATTTAATCTAGAAGTAATGAAGTAGTCTGGTATGCTTGGTATTTCAATGAAGATTCCATCGATATAATATATGAGTTCCATATGATCATATTCTCCTTTTCCAGAGAATTTGAGCCAGCCTGAGTCCTCAGGAAGCTGTTTCAAGGCTTCCTTCTCTGAATAAGACATGCCAACTCCATCCTGGTATTGTGATGGAGATCTTGCCTTATTCATCAAAATGGCATCTGGTTTGATGGCATCTGGTTGATATGGATTTTCCATAACTTGGCCTTGTGGTTGGGGCTTCAAATAATGGTAGACATTATACAATTTTTTTATGCCTTGAGCCAGACAATCCCTGTCCCTTTTCCTGTGATGTTGTTCTTCAAAGACTAGATTCAGTCTTTTGTTGGTTTCTCCAGAGGCTTTTATCAATTGAGCATGTCCTTCTTGAAGAGGTTTAACAATTTTATCCATGGAGGCAGTTGATTTCTTCATCCTCTCATGGCTTGCTTCAAGTTCTGCAAACTGCTTTTGAGTTTGCTCCGCATATTGGGACATTTGTAACCACAGTGCATCACTGTTTATGCTACTCTGAGGTGTGACAATATTATGTTCAATCTGAGTGGGGGTAATGTTTCTATTACAAGGACTACTGATTTAAGTGTGGTTTACAACTACTTCTGGTTCTTGTGCACTTCTTTCACCAAATCCACCAACTTCCGGATCATGGGGTCTGACTCTTTCTGCCTTTGGCTGAAAGAGGTCTTGTTTTCCCCTTGTATCCTTTTCTTCTCCTGGAATCTCCTGGAATTGTGAATAGTGGTGAATCCTGGTCATTGATTTGTTGGTTTCTGAATGGTGTGAAGCCACTGCAGAGCTTATTTGGCCTGCTCCTTGTGAGCCTGAAGGAATCTGAGTAGGCCCTTTCTGGGTTAACTGTTCCTCTATAGCTTGGATAGTGGCTTGATTCTCCCTTATCCTCTGTGCCCTTGCCTCCAGGAGTCTGAAATGCCTGGTAGGATTCCAACCTTTGGTGATTATCATAAGGTATTTGAAGTCTATCTCTTTGAGACAGATCTTCTGGAAACTTGCTCCAAGTTCTGCCCAGTGAGATGCCAGGTTGAACCTCTTGTTGTCCATGCTTCATTGGAATAGGGCCTTGAGGAGTTGGTGGAGCTGAAGAACTTGATCCATGTCTTTCAAGTCCTCTGTTTTGAGGTCTCCATTTAATTGGAGTGTGAATGGAAGGGTTGATATTATCTGCCTCATTGTTTTGCCATCCACCACTGTGTCCAAGGTGTCCTCTTCAAGGTCTTCTGGTTCTGGACAAGCCTTCTCTGTCCTCTGGCTGGTTCCTATGGAAGCCAAGAGCTCTGAGGTATACAGGTGACATGTTAGTGTTTGAAAGCAGGCAAAAATTTTATGTTCTTAGGGTATTTGCCTTTGACTGTGCCTTGTACAAATTTGTTGTCTGCTGATTTGGGCAATTTACCTTTGGAGGTTGAAACTGGGTTAATTATACTAATTTTCCCTGTACAAGCTATCAAGGTTGGTTTACCTTGTATTGAAGCATAATTTCATGGTTTTCTACTGGTCTGTGTGACAATGGGTGTCTACTTCTTTGCTGTTATGAGGCTTTCACTGTGCCTCCTTCCTTTGCCTTTTCTGCACTCTGGTTCTGAGGGTGTCACTAGTGTGTTGGCATGTGACTGGCTCTCAGGTGGTATGAAGTTATCTTCCACTGAATCAAACAGGCAAAAGAGGGCTTCATGTCAGTTAAGACTTCTTAAAATGCTGTTTGCACGTCTAAGAATGGCCTCTGGGCTTGTATATTACTACAATATGCCCTTGTACAATGACAGTGTAATTGAATTGAAAATTTCACGTCAGAAATACAGCTTACTGATATTTGATATACTGCTTGTATACCAATATCTTAGAGAAGAACTTGTAATTAGCAAGTGTAAAGTGTCAAAAAGTGGTATGTAAGAGGGTAATTGAGTTAAAAATCTGCCCAACCACGCCTCAACTGTTGGTTCATCAGTATAAGGTGTCTTAATTTAATTGAAAAATAAGACTTTATTAATGGCTAAAAAGTGTTTTTATATATAAAACACACCAAAAATAAGGGTCTTGTGGCTATTAGCCATGTGACAAGTACTCTTTCTAATATGAGTATAAGGATAAATATATAATAAATATATATTTTTAAGAAAGAATTATGCCTAAAAAAGGATAAAACGAGTGTCAGAAAATAAAAAATTAGTAAAAAACTCACTTATAAGGTCAAAAAAGGTCAAAAAACATGGCCCGGCCCCCAAATTGTTGGGTTGAGTCTATGATGAAGCAGTAATTAGGCTATCTACAGCTTTAACTATGACTGTGACATGTGATAAAAGATTTAAAATAAGAGTGTTTTATGAAAATAAGGGTTTATAATAAAATTAAAGGGCTTTACTATTATAGAATAGTGGGGTGAGCGCTGTTGAAAGCCCTGGGTGCAGCTTCACCTGTTGGATTACAATAATTAAAATTATAATTATACCTGATTATTTTCCAAGTGTATAGCTGTTTTTGACAGTTGTACTACGTAAGAATTTGAGAGCAGGATGAGGAAGGCAATTCTGGCTGTGAAAGCCTCCTTTTTATCCTGAAATGGGGTTGAAAGGGTGTTAGACCTTTCCACATAGAGGAAATGAAGATTTTTTCACTCTCTGAGACAGGCTTGTGGTTTGCAAATACCAGTATAGCCTTTATTGGGCTCAGATGTGGTTTTAAAACCACATCTGGGCAGTTTTCACCAAAACAGGGTGAAAAATTTTATCTGGGGACCTCACTGCCTGATTCTGATGTGTATGACGCGTAGAATGCTGTACAGAAGCTGTATGGGACCCCAGTATTGACTGACATATGAGGTATTGAAGTAAAAACAAGCTTCTTCATCTATTTGACACCTCATATTTATGGTTATGAGCTTATTTGCCTCATAACTTCCATTCTAGTTGAGATATGGGGAAATGGATGACACCATCAGATAGCCCTGATTTTTCTCTTTCCAAAGAGACACCACTTTAGGTATTTCACACCAAAACTGCAAAGGTTGCATGAGGGGTGAATGTTTTATTCACCCTTATTTGGCCTGAATTTACCCATAACTCAAGTAATACTGGTGCTGGCTCAGTTTGGCTAGTACCATTGGATATCCCTGGCTTAGAGCTTCATTTTGAATACCCATTTGATGGGGTTAAGCCTCTCATTCTGGATTTTAGATGAGAGGTGAAAATTAAGGTTTATGCTCAGCAACAACTTTGAGCAGGAATAACTTTGTTATTCTTTTTCCTATATTCAGAAAGGGGTGGGTTTCCTCTTTCTTTAGATACCTTTTGAGCCAATTTGGATCAGCTCCATGTTTTGGTGGTATCTTGGCTATACCATTGGTTTATGGTATTTTGTCTGTCATGCTTGTGCTCTGCTTTTGAGTCACAGGCTGACAAAAGTTATACTTATTTTTTTTTATTCTCTATTTTAAATTCAATCAAAAAGTCTTTTGAAGACTAATACAGCTGTATATAAAGTAATTTATGGCCTTATGGGTATGTTATACATACCTCAAAGGCTCACATTCCCAACCACCAAAAAGAATTGTACCCCAATTTTCTTTTAGTAGTATACCCCCAAGTTAGTTGGGGAGTATCATCCACTTTACAACCTCTCTAATTATACTTTCAAGTATTTAAAGCACACAATTCAGATGTTTTTTGAGGAATTGGTCTTCTCTCATGTCTGAATCTTCTGAGAAACTTTTGGGAATCAGGTATCTTTTCTGCTAAAATCCATTCATCTTCATGTTGTGGATTTCTGTGCCTGACCAAGTATGCTCTTTCATCTTTTCCCGTAAGTCTTCTTTCTTTTAAGACTTTTAGTACTTTTTTCTCTTCACTCTGATCAAGTGGAGGTACTTCTAAGGGTGTTTCATTTCTCAAAGGAAATAATTCCTTATCACTTGAAGTGTAATGCTTTACCAGAATAACAGGAAAAGTTGGATGTTTGTTTTACAACTCCCCTGAAAGCTCGACTTGTACTGTATTTGTCCCATGAAGGCCTTTAATAATAAATCCTCCTGCAAAGCAATCTCTCAATTTCTTTGGGCCTTTAATATTATCAAAGTTCAAGGTTGAAACTAGTATTAAGTCCCCTACTTTGAATTCTGGGGTTTTATGTCTTTTATTCCATTCCTGTTTATCATATTCAAAGGCATCATTAATGCTTTGATTTGCATGATGCCTTACTTTATCAAGCAATAACTTAAGACTTGAAGCAGCTGGATTAATATCAACTAAATCTTTCTTCAAAGTATCAACTGGAAGTTTGCGGTTCCATCCTTTTTCCAACATTTCAGGAGTCTTGCAGGCTAATTCCAATGCTGGTATAAGAGTACACCAATCATGGATAAAGCCATCAGAATTGTTAAACTCAAGGCCATAAGGACAAATTTTCTTATCATGTCCTCAAGTGTTTGAATCTGTCACAGGGCACTTATGGAAGCAAGAGTGGCATGGCACTCAGGAATCAAGAGCTCACTTGGAGGGCTCCAAAGGATATAGGAAATAATAATGATTAAATTTCTTTAAAGAAGAATAAGGGAAAAGACAAGTATACCAAAGATAAAAGAAAGAGATAAGAAGCCAAAGGCCAAAGATAATAAGAGGAGCCAAAGTCCAAGAATCCAAAAAGTGAATCCTCAATTCACTGTTTCAACCTGCCGTAGGAAATGGAATTAGCAAAGGGAATGACCACCAATATCCACTGACAGGACAGGAAGAAAAAGAGAAAAGGTGCTGAATGATTGACTTAAGATTATCAGTATTAACTTTAATAGAGTAAAATAAAATAAATATAAAAATAAATCCAGTATATTAATTAACTGGGGAAAAAGTCCCCAGGGGCTGAAAGGTTGCCAGTATATGTGAAAAGCTGAAAGACTGATCCTGGAAGGTGAGTTACTGGCTGTATTTTCTGGATTGGGTCAATGAAGATCTGTCCATCTTGAAATTTGAACTGTCTTACTGAATTCCCACAGTGGAATATCAATTGGCCCAAATCGGCGAAGTACATACAGGTTGATTGATTGCTGCCTGTATGGACCAATTTAGTTGTCCAAGGAGTATTGAAATACTTGATGCCTTGAAAACTGATTGAAATAATGTATAACCTCTGAGAATGGCCCTTGGAATAATCCTGAATGAATTGCCAACCCAACTCCTGCAAGGCCAGGTGATTGGGATCCTTGAATAGTCTTCTGATTGCTGCCATGGATTGTCAGACTGATGAGTTATAAAGTCCTCCTTTGAAATGGGTGTTGCATTTTGGGACCTTGATTTGGACAGATGAAATTTGGTTCTGAAACCGTCACCATTGAATTGCTGAGCAAAAACGGTGCATAATGGTATATAATACCATATATGCATCACTCCTGCAACGTTGAGTACGGGGTGCATGGAGGAAAGGAAGAATTCCCCTTAAGGTGATGGGAAGGATTGAGCTGAGCTGATCTGGTGGCCTCTGGTGGTTACCAGGAGCCATGGGCTGAAAAGTGGTCCATGGTGATTTGTGGCCAAATTTGGCTCAGGTGGGCCCAATCGTGGTTTGGGATCCACCTGGCCTTGGGGCTGGTGGGCAACCCAGTTTGGCCTCATGGGATTAGGCCAAAAAGGCGCCTAATCAACCCACAGGCCATAGAGGCCATAGGGGGCCTATATGGCCCAAAAAGGCCATTTTTGGCCAGGTCCCCCCTAATAAAAAGGGTTGGCCCAAAAACAATGATGAGGGCTAGGAGACAGAGAGACCCCCCAGGCCCAAAAACCAAGATTGAGGCCTGGGGGTTGAGGATATGGGAATTGGCTGGGAGGCCAATGATGGCAGGATATGGCCTGAGGCCATAATTGGACAGGGAAGAGTGATATGGCCAAAAGGCCATAGAGCAGCAGAGGAGGCCGAATTGGCCATAAAGATATGGTTTGGCAAATTGTCCCCAACCTGGTCTCAGGTTGGAATTGCCCCAACAACAATAGAGGGGGGGTCCTTCTTTGCAGTTGTGACATAATCATTCTTTCTGCTAGCCCATCTGTTTGTGGATGGTATGCTGTTGAAAATGATAGCTTTGTACCCAAAAACTTATTTAAATTGGTCCATAAGGCTGATGTGAATCTTGGGTCTCTATCACTAATGATATTTTTAAAGAGACCAGTTTGGGATATGACTCTATTCCAAATTAAAAGAGCTGTATCCATAGCTGTGTCATCTTTATGAAATTTTAAAAAGATTGGTCTTTTGCTATATCTGTCTACAATGAAAAGACATTCATTGTGACTTTTATCACCTCAATGTGGTAAGGAAGCTATCCAATCCATATGAACCACTTCCCATGGGGTACTTGGTTCTTGGATATGAATTAACAAACCAAATCTTTTACCAGTAGCTTTATGGGCTTTCTGACATCTATCACAACTATGGTAGTAATCAATGACATCTTTTCTTCAAGATGGCTACCAGGCACATGTATTAATTCTTTCCATTGTTCTGTCTTCAGAAAGATGTCCAGAATGAATGTTATCTAATGAAGTTTTTCTGGAGCCCAAACAAGGAAAAGGCACTCCATTTGGCTAGCTCCATATCTGGGCTCAGTAGGCTTTATTTTTCTTGAAATAAAACAAACTGGACCTTCATAAGGTTTGTCATTGACAATTTGAACTTGATGAAGAGCTGGACCTAGGCCCTCACCAAATGCATTGATATACAGCTTGAAAGGAAGTTTTCAGTCTGGCATCAATAATAATGGTGCATTGGTCAAGGCATATCTGATCTTTTCATATGCTTGAATCCTCTCCTGTGTCATTTCAAAGAAATTTTGTTGATCACAAATTCTGCACAATTACCTGGTATGGATTGCAAAATCTTTAAGGTGTTTGCTGTAATAACTGGAAAACCCTAAGAAAGACATCTTTTCTTTCTTGTTCTGGGGAATTTGTTTCAGTAACACTGCAGCCACTTTGTTTTTATCAACACCAAGGCTCATTCCTGAGACCACATATCCTAGAGCATTCAGATCATGAAACCCAAAATAACATATTTTAAAAGATATTTTCATGTTCACCTGAAGAATTTTCATAAGTACTAATGAAAGGCTCTCTAAATGCAACTGCCAGGTTTCTGAAAAAATGATAATGTCATCAATATAAATGATTAACCATCCCTCTGGTAATTCATTTGGTAAAATGGTATTCATCATTCTTTGATAATGAGAGGGTGCATTTTTAATACCAAAAGACATCCTCAAGTATTCATAAATACCACAATGAGCAATAATTCTCAATAATTTCCTAGCATGAGGTGTTAAAAAATTCTGATGGAAACCTTTAAGAGCATCCATTGAAGTGATAAACTTTTCTTTGTATAATTAAGTCAAAGTCTCATGGATTCTAAGAATTGTATACCTATCTGGAATAGTGTGGGTATTCAATGCTCTAAGATCATCAACCATCCTTCATTTATCATTATGCCAACTAATGATTATGGTATTTGTGACTTCTACTTCTTCATTGTGTCCAACCTTTCTAAGAATTCCCAGTTTCATTAGTTCATTAATATGACTTTCCAAAGCTTCTCTGGCCCTAGGGCTAGCTGGGTAAGCTGGTCTTCTTTAAGCTGGAAGGTAATGTGAGCCTTAGAGGTAATTTTATATACCCAAAAGACCACAAATATAAAAAATAACATATTAATATAAATAAAATAAATTTATTTATATTATTAAAATAAAAATAAAAAATATAAATATAAAATTATATTAAAAATAAAAAATTAATTATAATTTAAAAATAAAATTACTTTAAATTTTGTAAATATAAAATTACATTTATACTTGAAAAATTTAAGTAAAAATGAAATTTTAACAAAATTGTGAAAAAATAAATAAATTTGGAAAAAAGTTAAATAAAATTTATTATAACTTTTTATCCAATATATAAACATATAAATTTTATTTCACCATTGGATTCCTCATAAAAAATCAGGTGGGGTCACCTCTGAGTGAAATTTTTGTAACTCAACTCTAAATAAGCTTAAATTAAGTTTTTAGTATTTTCAATACAAAAGTTGAAAATCCTCAAAATCTTAATTTAATTCACACCACATGTGGTGTTAACCATCAATTTTTGTGTTAAAATTGAGGTGTTGTGTTTAGTTTAGAAGTTATGAGGAATTAAAGTATTTTCAATTGAATTCAATTGAAATGTCAAAATGTGCGCGTGTATTACATAAGTGAACTTTGATTTACATATGAGGTGTCAATTATTACTGTATTGTACTGTACAATTGAATTGAATTACATGTGTAAATTATAAGTATAATACATGATGAGGAATTAAAGGAAAAATAAATTGGAAAGATTAAATTTGGGGGGGAAAAGGAACTCCAGCTCTAAGGGGGAGCTAGACCCCCAAAATCCTTGCTGACAGGCGTGGGATGTCAAAATTCACGCAAAAGTTCATCACTTTTGGCCTGGAATTGAGTTACAGGGTCTGTGGACTCAATTGATGATGAGGTTTTGATACCAACTGGCGTAGTTTTAGCTGTTGCCAAGAAGGTAAAACTACCCTTAAGATAAAACAATCATAATAAAAACAGTTTTAACTGGTTTCTACGCCTCTGACACACATTCTGACGTGTTTTGAAGGCTCTAGGCCTGGTATTGCTATAGTAATGGCTGATTTAAGGGTCTAAAATGGCTAAAAATGGCTAAAAATGGCTTAAACCAGCCCTTTTTGGTCTAAACCAGGGTTCAATGATGCCATAATTGGCTTTTCTGTTGTCAGACTGTTTTTCACGACTGACAAGAGTAAATTTTACTTTTGGAGTAAGAGAATTGATGGCTATAAAAGAATGTCTTCTTTGCCCCACTTTTCTCTTCATGTTAGAATCTTTTCCTTTTATTAAATTAGTTTAAAACTGTTAAACCAATCAATCAAAGATTCCAACCACCACTTTTAAATCATTTTAATCCTTTTAACCACGTGAAAAAATCATTATAATCATTGTTTGTAACTCTTATAATCATTTTTACCCCTGAACCACCCCAAAAGTGAATTAAAGCATCTTTCATCACTGTTAACTTTGTCACTTTGTTTCCAAATTCACTCTGGTCACTTTTGGGTGTGTTTTCTCTTTAATATTCTTTTTAAAGACTTTGTTCTTTAATTAATTGCTTGCAGTTCTTTGCTCAATTAATTCCAATTGAAATTGCTCTTGAAGAAATTTCTTTTGTAGCCTTAAAATATCTCTTGTAGAGTATTTTTTGGATAAATCTTTATTGTTGGTAAAACAATAAATTTTTATATTATTGTTTTATACTAATAGAGTTATAAACAATAAAATTGGCGTGTTTTCTCTTAAAAATAATATTTCATACTATTTTTAACTGAATTTTACCTTATACAAATTTTGAGGACAGGAAAAGTACTTGATTTTTAATCAAAGTTTCATATCCACACCTTACATTTGGGGGCCCAGCCGTGATATTTTACCTGTGACATATTTTTTTTACTCTTTTTAAATCTTTTTTCTTATATTGAAAAATTTAAAAACATATAAAAAATACTTATAATCCAAAAAAATCCTTAAAAAATAATTTTTTTTCATATTATAAGTGAGGCTTATATTTTTATTTCTTTTTTGAAATAACCTTTTTTTTTACTTAATTAATTGGCTTTTTCATTAATTTTAGTGTTTGACAACGTGGTAAGACAAGAAAACATTGAAACAGCCTCAACAGTAACCAGCATTATCCCTGCCAGTACTGTTAATTCTGATCATAATAGTACTGTTATTGTGACTCAAAATAATCAACCTGAACCAATATCTTCTGAATTAATTAACTTGGATATAAGTAATACACTTCAGAAAGCCAAAAATTTGGCCAATAGTAAGTTTTTGACGTAAAAATACTATTTTAAGCCTTTTTTAACCATAATTATGCCTTCAACCAGGTCAGGAGCCAGCTACAACCCCTCAAGCAGCTCCCAAAAAGGTAATAGACGTGATTATGGCAGAGGCCAACCAGGTACAGAAGGAAAAGGGTCAGTTGATGACTTCCAAACAACTAAAATGGGTCATTCTGAAGCTGATAATACCATTTTACCTTCAAAAAGAGCTGACACCGCCACAACAAGCCTCTGTGGACATATACAAAGCCAGCCACAGTGCATACAACAATGCACTCCAATTCAAGGAGTACCAGATCCTTGCAGACCTGTGGAAGAATTGCATGAACTCTTACCTGACAGTAAGAAAATTCTTGGGCCATCCCAACACTTGCAAATTGCTCAATGGATGGCATCCATTGATGGAGAAGAAAAACATGATGCTTTTGACACTAGAATGGAGGAAAAACAACCCTCCACCAGCCAAACCAGTGCCAAAAACAGCCCCAGTGGCCAGCAGCAGCAATTCCAACGTGAAAAAGCAGCCACAAACTCCAAACAAGGGCAAAGGGAAAGCACCAGCCCCAAAACCTTACAGCCAGGGCTACAGAATCCCAAAGATTCAGCAGGATGCCATGGAAAATGTATTTCAGATGGCCAGAACCATGATGGAATTACAGAAGAAGGAGGAAGCCAGATTAAGGTTCCAGAAATGATTTCTGACATATTTGATTCCATCCCAGAGTTGTATAATGCTATAAATGACGTGAAAAAACATCTTTCTGATAAAAATGACACCATTTGTAACAACATTAAAACAAACAACCTGAGTCTGTGCCAAATTAATGAAACACTTATGTGTTTTGAAAAAGTTTTGAGAACGATTAAAAATTCCAATAATGATAATTCTTCTAACAATAAAATAAATGAACAATCTGCCATTATTAAAGAATTAACAGATAAATATTCTAAATTCAATATTGATGACATAATTGAAACAAGAATTAAACAAGCCATAAATATTATCAAGACAGATAACAAGAAAGTCCTTGATGACATTTCAAATTCATTTACTGAAGTAAAGACATATACCATTGCCTTGAAAAAGTGTTTTGATGCTTCACAAGAAGAAGTATCAAAATTATCAATGAAATTGAATCAAGTCACTGCTGATAATACAAGACAGACAGAGTTATGGCAAGAACTTACACATAAAGAAGACATGTATAAAATTGAAGTAATAAATTTAATACAAAGCTTCCAACATGAATACAGAAATTCCCAAAGGTGTAGCAACAGTAAAATGAATGACATTGAACAATTACTGAACACCTTACCAAGAATGTCTACACCTCTAAATCAAAATGAGGGCACAAGAATTTCAAATCCACAAGTATTGGATCCTGATAATTCACAATTAAAAAATGAATTATCCACTTCTTTTCATAACTTGGAACCATCAATGGGCCAAGCACTCTTGAAAGAAGTTCCAAAACTTAAAGAATGGCCTCACTTCAGTGGTGAAGGAGAGTATGACCATATGGAATTCATTAAAGGTATTGACATGATCAAAGAGGATTTTGAATTACCAGACAGATTGGTAACAGCCAGGTTTAACACCTTGTTTACCAGATCAGCTCACAGATGGTACATCAAAATAAGACAAGCACATGGACACCAGAGTTGGACTTGGTGGAAAACCCAAATCATCAACAAATGGGCAAATGATGCTTGGAGGTTTAAAGTTGAAACAGCCTTTGAATCTGCCAAATTTAATGCTGATAAAGACAAAGCTTTACCATGGTTTTGCCAACAAAAGGACAGATTAACAGCATTATATCCTGACATGTCAGAATTTATGATCCATAGAAAAATTCTGAGACAATGTGGAGGTGACTTAGAGCATGCTGTCAAAAGCAGGACTACTGAACAATCTTCAGCAGAGGATATTATCAATATACTAGAAGAAGTAACCACCAGAACCAAAATTGGTCCTAGTAGGGTGAATCTTAAAACAAGGTTTAATACACCTTGGAAAGATTCTGTGGACAAAAACCCCAAAGAAAATTCTAGTAATATTAAATATAAATCTGCAGATACAGTCAGAAAATGCCATATTTGCCAAAGCACCACCCATTTAGCCAATACATGTCCAAAAAGGGGGAAAATCAATGAAATTGACATTGAAAAAGAACCAGATGTTGAAAAAGAAGACATAATTGAAGACAATTCAGATGATAAGTCATCCATATTCTCTGAATCTTCAAAAGATATAGAAAATATCAATGCCACTTTTGACATCATGGAATCTTATTCCCACTTACCACAATTGAGCAATGGTCAAGTTGATTTATCAAAAGTTCAAGATGCACAACTTATGAAGACAAAACCAAACAGAGGAAAAGGTTATACAGCTGGTAACTCCTGTATAACAGAAGTGGTGATTGACAACAAACCCACCAAACTTTTGCTTGACCCAGGAGCCTTCTGCTCTTGTGTTGGAAAATCTTTTCTTAAGACTTGTGTACCAAATTTTGAAGACCAATTGTTACGAATTGATGGTATAAAATTCAACAGTGCAAGTAACCCAATGAAAGCATTAGGAATCTTTGAGACCAATGTCATATTCCCACACATAAATGGGAATTTAAGGATCACAGTTGAATTTGTTGTTATGGAAAATTGCTCTAGTACCCATTTTATATTGGGAAATGACTATTTAATCATGTATGGGATAGATTTACATAATAACAAAGACAGATACTTTACAATTGGAGACAATAAGCGCCAGAAATTTGCCTTTTTACCCTTTAAAAGACAAATTACAGTAAACAAAGTATCACCAGTCAGCTTAGAGTTAGAGAAATTCAAGTCTGAACAGTTAAATGAGGCTGAAATAAGCCTTCATCTGACTGATAAGCAAGAAAATGAACTTTCTTCCCTTTTGTATGACCACAGAGGAGCATTTGCTACAGACAAAGAACCCCTGGAAGCAATTATTGGTCATGAAGTTGACATCATTCTTAACATTGAGAGACCTTATCCACCACTCTTAAGAAGACCTGCTTATCCAGCAAGTCCAAAATCAAGAGAAGCTCTAGAAATTCATATCAAAGAACTTCTAGACCTTGGTGTAATAAGAAAAGTAGGCCACAATGAGGAAGTAGAAATAACTACACCAGTCATAGTGGCGTGGCATAATGGAAAATCCAGAATGGTTGGGGACTTTAGAGCTCTGAACACTTACACTGTTCCAGACAGATACCCAATACCAAAAATCCAAATTGCCCTTACTCAAATATCTCAAGCAGTGTATATAACCACTATGGATGCCCTTAAAGGATTCCATCAAAATGTAGTAACACCAAGAGCAAGAAAATACTTGAGAATTATTGTTCATTGTGGAGTGTATGAATACTTAAGGATGCCCTTTGGTATCAAAAATGCACCTTCACACTTCCAAAGAATGATGAATGAAATCTTCCCTGAAGAACTCTCAGAGGGATGGTTAATCATTTACATTGATGACATTATTATCTGTTCAAAGACTTGGGAGGAGCACATGTACAGATTATCAAGAGTTTTGACAAAAATCCAATCAGTAAACATGAAAATCTCCTTGAAGAAATGTCATTTTGGATTTAAAGAACTTAAGGCACTAGGACATGTTGTATCTGGTTTGTCCCTTGGAATTGATAAAAACAAAGTTGCAGCAGTATTGTTAAAACCCATGCCTCAGAATAAGAAGGAAATTAAGTCATTCTTAGGTTTTGCAGGATATTACAGGCAACACATTAAAGACTTTGCATCCATAGCAAGACCACTTTATAAGTTGTGTGACAAAGACACAGTGTTTGAGATGACTGTTGACAGAGTCAAAGCTTTTGAGTCTCTAAGAGAAGCATTGACCACTGCTCCACTCTTACTGATGCCAGACTTTAAATTGCCTTTCAAACTGTATATTGATGCATCAGGGGATGGACTAGGTGCTGCACTTCACCAAGTTCAGATCATAAATGACAAACCTGTAGAAGGACCAATATGTTTCATATCCAGGCAAATCAAACCAACTGAAGCCAGATATGGAGCAAGTCAAATGGAATGTCTATGCCTTGTCTGGGCCTTAGAGAAATTGAACTATTTCTTAGAGGGATGTGTTTTTGAAGTAATAACAGATTGTACAGCTGTGAAATCACTTTTGAACATGAAAACACCTAACAGACACATGCTCAGATGGCAAATAGCCATACAAGAATACAGAGGCAATATGACTATTGTTCATAAGGATGGGAATATTCATAAGAATGCAGATGGACTAAGCAGATGGCCATTACCAAATAACATTGATAATCCTGCTTATGTTCCAGAAGAAGCTTCACCACAAATTCCAATAGAAGGAATAAGTGTTACAGACTTGAACACCACCTTCTTTGAAGAAGTCAGAAATAGTTACACTCAAGATAAGAATTGTAGCATCTTATGCCAATTACTTAACAAAGACTGTAAAGACAACTCTCTAATACATGCCTTGGATGAAGTATGGAGAAAATCTTATAATGAAGGGAGATTTCACCTACTGGATGGTATAATTTACCACAGAACCAAGCACACATGTGTCATGACAGTTGTAGACAGGTCATTAATCAATCTTGTACTGAAAGATTGCCATGATAGTCCCTTTTCAGGACATCTTTCTGAGGACAGAACAAGAGAGAAAGTAAAGACCTGCATATGGTGGCCAATGTGGCAAAAAGATGTTGCAGAATATTGCAAAACCTGTGACAGATGCCAAAAGGCAAATAAATCCACTGGCAAAAGACTTGGAAATATGATGAAAATCCAAGAACCAAACAGACCTTGGGAAATTGTCCATATGGATTGGGTAACTGGCCTACCACCAGGAGGTGACAGGAGCTATAATGCTTGCCTAGTAATTGTGGACAGATTCAGTAAAACTCCAATCTTTTTACCATGTCACAAAGATGATACAGCCATGGATACAGCTCTTCTGATATGGAATAGACTAGTGTCATGGACTGGGATATTTACAAATATCATCAGTGATAGAGATCCCAAATTCACTTCAGCTCTATGGACAAATCTTCACCAATTATTTGGCACAAAACTGTCTTTCTCTACAGCCTACCACCCACAAACTGATGGTCTGGCTGAAAGAATGATCCAAACCTTAGAGGACATGGTGAGAAGATTTTGTGCATATGGCCTTGAATTCAAAGATTGTGATGGATTTACCCATGATTGGTGTACTCTGTTACCAGCACTGGAATTAGCATATAAAACATCAATCCATTCCAGTACCAATCAGACTCCTGCTATTCTAGAAAAAGGATGGAACCCCAAGTTACCCCAAGATTCCTTGAGGAAAGACTTAATTGAAATACATCCCACAGCTGCTAGCTTCAAAGGAATGCTAGACAAAGCTAGAAAGCATGCAGTGAGATGCATGGAGGACTCTTTTGCATATGCTAAAGACAAATGGGATAAATCTCATGCAACTCCAGATTTCAAAGTGGGGGACCTAGTTCTTGTATCCACCACTAACTTCAATAACATCAAAGGATGTAAAAAGTTAAAAGACTCCTTTGCAGGACCTTTTGTGATTAAGGCCCTCCATGGAGAAAATGCTGTTGAAGTAGAGTTATCTGAAGAACTTAGCAATAAGCACCCTACATTTCCAGTAAGCTTGATAAAGCCATACAAATCTAGTGATGCTGAGAAATTTCCCTTGAGGAATAAGATTCCCCAAGTTATACCTCCTATTGAGACATCTGGTACTAAGAAAATAACCAAAGTTCTTAAAGAAAGGAAATTAAGAACCAAGAAAGTAAGGGAATACCTTGTTAGGTATAGTGACCCAACTTGTGAAGATGAATGGTTAGAAGAGAAAGATATACCAGAAGCCACCAAACTCCTGAGGAGATTCAGACACACTAGAAACACCAATATTACAAAGTAATATTCTTTTTTAGGGGGAGGGAATGTGAGCCTTAGAGGTAATTTCATATACCCAAAAGACCACAAATATAAAAAATAACATATTAATATAAATAAAATAAATTTATTTATATTATTAAAATAAAAATAAAAAATATAAATATAAAATTATATTAAAAATAAAAAATTAATTATAATTTAAAAATAAAATTACTTTAAATTTTGTAAATATAAAATTACATTTATACTTGAAAAATTTAAGTAAAAATGAAATTTTAACAAAATTGTGAAAAAATAAATAAATTTGGAAAAAAGTTAAATAAAATTTATTATAACTTTTTATCCAATAAATAAACATATAAATTTTATTTCACCATTGGATTCCTCATAAAAAATCAGGTGGGGTCACCTCTGAGTGAAATTTTTGTAACTCAACTCTAAATAAGCTTAAATTAAGTTTTTAGTATTTTCAATACAAAAGTTGAAAATCCTCAAAATCTTAATTTAATTCACACCACATGTGGTGTTAACCATCAATTTTTGTGTTAAAATTGAGGTGTTGTGTTTAGTTTAGAAGTTATGAGGAATTAAAGTATTTTCAATTGAATTCAATTGAAATGTCAAAATGTGCGCGTGTATTACATAAGTGAACTTTGATTTACATATGAGGTGTCAATTATTACTGTATTGTACTGTACAATTGAATTGAATTACATGTGTAAATTATAAGTATAATACATGATGAGGAATTAAAGGAAAAATAAATTGGAAAGATTAAATTTGGGGGGGAAAAGGAACTCCAGCTCTAAGGGGGAGCTAGACCCCCAAAATCCTTGCTGACAGGCGTGGGATGTCAAAATTCACGCAAAAGTTCATCACTTTTGGCCTGGAATTGAGTTACAGGGTCTGTGGACTCAATTGATGATGAGGTTTTGATACCAACTGGCGTAGTTTTAGCTGTTGCCAAGAAGGTAAAACTACCCTTAAGATAAAACAATCATAATAAAAACAGTTTTAACTGGTTTCTACGCCTCTGACACACATTCTGACGTGTTTTGAAGGCTCTAGGCCTGGTATTGCTATAGTAATGGCTGATTTAAGGGTCTAAAATGGCTAAAAATGGCTAAAAATGGCTTAAACCAGCCCTTTTTGGTCTAAACCAGGGTTCAATGATGCCATAATTGGCTTTTCTGTTGTCAGACTGTTTTTCACGACTGACAAGAGTAAATTTTACTTTTGGAGTAAGAGAATTGATGGCTATAAAAGAATGTCTTCTTTGCCCCACTTTTCTCTTCATGTTAGAATCTTTTCCTTTTATTAAATTAGTTTAAAACTGTTAAACCAATCAATCAAAGATTCCAACCACCACTTTTAAATCATTTTGATCCTTTTAACCACGTGAAAAAATCATTATAATCATTGTTTGTAACTCTTATAATCATTTTTACCCCTGAACCACCCCAAAAGTGAATTAAAGCATCTTTCATCACTGTTAACTTTGTCACTTTGTTTCCAAATTCACTCTGGTCACTTTTGGGCGTGTTTTCTCTTTAATATTCTTTTTGAAGACTTTGTTCTTTAATTAATTGCTTGCAGTCCTTTGCTCAATTAATTCCAATTGAAATTGCTCTTGAAGAAATTTCTTTTGTAGCCTTAAAATATCTCTTGTAGAGTATTTTTTGGATAAATCTTTATTGTTGGTAAAACAATAAATTTTTATATTATTGTTTTATACTAATAGAGTTATAAACAATAAAATTGGCGTGTTTTCTCTTAAAAATAATATTTCATACTATTTTTAACTGAATTTTACCTTATACAAATTTTGAGGACAGGAAAAGTACTTGATTTTTAATCAAAGTTTCATATCCACACCTTACAGGTAAGGTCTTTCCGCATTAAGCGTAATGTCCACTTCATGGCCTTTGATAGCCTCAATTGTTCATTATCAGAAGCAAAGGCTTCCCTGTATTGAAATAAAATTTCAATAAGTTCTTCCTTCCTTTCTAGTGTTAATTCAGTACTAATTTGTGCTTTAATCAACTGATCTGACACAAATTTCTCTTTGTTAACATTTTCAATTTGTCTAATGACAGTGATTTATCTTTTTTCTAGAGGAAAAAAAAATTTGCCTTTCATTTTCCCCTATAGTGAAATACCTGTCTTTGTGATTATTACTATCAATACCATAAATATTGAGATAATAATTTCCAAGTATAAATTCTTGTGAATTACAATTATTCATACAACAAATTCAACTTTTAATCTGATACTTCCTGCAAGATAAGGGAATATCATTTTATGCTTCAAATATACCCAAGGGGTGCATATTTTGTTTGGAAATTATGAATTTTATACCTTCAATTGGCATTAACTTGGCGTTCAAATTGATATAAATCTTGTCAAGATAATCTTTTCCAACACAAGTATAAAAGGCACCTGGGTCAAAATGTATCTTGGCTTCTCTGTTGTTTATCACAATATCAGTGATACAAGATGATCCATCTGTATATCCTTTACCTCTGTCTGGCTTGGCTTTCTGCATTTTAGAATATTGCACATGTATGAGATCCACACATTCATCACTGTACCATGTTAAGTGAGTATGCAATTCTGTGACTTCAAAAGAAACATTAATATTTTCTACACTAAACTCATCTGGTATTTCCTCCTCTTCAGAAGGTTCAGAATCACTTTCATGTACAGGGACATCATTTGTTTCTTTTGTGTCACCTTTTTCAATTTCTATCCCATTGATTCTTGTCTTTTTGGGACAATTATTAGCCAAATGGGATGTACTTCCACACTTATCACATTTCAAAGGAGCTTTGTCATGTGGTTTATTGAGCTTTGGAATTGGTTTCCCACTGGCCTTGTTGTCCATTGGGGGTTTATGCCAATTTCTACCAATTTTTGTTGTAGTAGTGATGTCCTCCATAGAATTGATATAATCTTCTGTAGAGCAAGGCTCAATACATCTGCTTGTTATGGCATGCTCAAGGTTACCAGAACGCCTTCTTAATATCCTTTTATGTACCATTTTTTCAGACATATCAGGATGAAGGGCAGTTAATCTGTCCTTTTTTGTAAGAAACCAAGACATGGTCCTGTCTCTCTCAACATTAAAAATGGTTTCTTCAAAGGAATTCTCCATTTTAAATCTCCAGGAATCATTTTCCCATTTGGAAATGATTTTTTCTTTCCACCAAGGCCAAGAATGTTTACCATGGTCTTGTCTCATTTTGTAATACCATTTCTTCGCTGATTTGGTAAAAAATGAGTGTAATCTGGAACTTATGTATTCATCTGGTATGTTAAAGTATTCTTTAAACATATCAGTTGTTTCCATAAATTCCAGATGATTTCATCCCCCTTCACCACTGAAGGTTGGCCATTCTACTAATCTTGGAATGTCTTTCAAATTGCAAGTAGCTTCCACTTCCGCATTACTTGAAATTGTATGATGTCAGTAATTATGCAAGTTTATCCCATTTATGTCAAGAATTGGTATAGAATTTCTTGGAAAATCATTCTCCAGTGATATATGATTAACACTTGATTGAATATCTTCTTTCAATTCAAGTCTTGCTTTATCACTTTTTTCCAATTGTTCTTGGAAAAGAGCCACATTGTGCCCAGTGGAGTTTTCCAAGTTTTGAACTTGTATTCTTAATTCTTTTAACTGTCTGCTTACAAAAGAAATAGAATAGAATCAATTCTTGCACAACTTTGCACCAAACACAGAATATTTTCTTTATTAACATTTCAAAGGCAAATAATAGTATTTTGTGATTCTTTTACTTGTAGTATCTCATTACCTAACTTTTGTTGGATATACTCAAATTTTTTAAGCTTTGTTATAATTTCTTTATCACAAGTTTCAATTTCGTATATGTAAGATGTGACTATGAAACTGATGATAATATCACTATTAATCAACAGTACTATGTCTGGTCTTATGAAATAAAATAACAAAATGTTATTATAACCACAATTAAATAGTTATATAATTATTTCTTTCACGTGTTAAACACTACTAGTGATTTTAACAGTGAGCAAGTAATTGTCTACAAGAATTAATTACAAGAAGATGTTAATAATAAAACTTCTTTTATTAAAATAATAAAATTATTTTAATATATAATGATCTTTTGCAAGAATAATTATAATGGTAATTCTTGAAGAAAACTAATTTTAGAGAAAAACATTCAAAAGTAAAGATAAATCACTCACTAATATTCCAAAGAAATTATTGAAAGATAAGATTGAGAGATTTAATGTAGAATTGTGGATTTTAAGCATCCAAAATGAATCTATCACAGTATTACAAAAATATATAGTTGGATTCTATGATTTCACGTCTTTATGATTGATTCTGAAAGATTTAAAACACTTAAGAATAGCTTTTAACTAATACTTACTTGTTGGTAATAATGGTTTAAATTGGTAATAAGATGATGATGTGGAAAAAACAGCAAGAGGAGGCCTCTTTTAAGTCAAAAACAGCTCACAGAGGTGTTCCATGGAGCAAACTAAAAAACTAGCGAGTGAGAAAACAATAAATACTTTTGGATTATTGATTGCATCATCTGTTGTCAGGCAAGATTATCATAATTACTTAATTAATGGTTTTACGTGACTACTAACCCCAATATGGTTAAGAATAAAAGGTGTAACATCTGTAAATCTTCTTTTATTATAAAATAATCATTTATTTCTCAAAGTTATCAATTTTATTGCCAATTTTATCACATGTTGTAATTACTGTGAATTTTTGAAGATTCAGTGTTTCTCGTAGAATAGTCAAAAATGGACTGAAACTAAAACTTTTAATCTTACTAGTAAAACTGTAATTATTTTTGGTTATACCATAAATAATACAGTTCTCCATTAGTCTTGAAAGGTTCAGAAAGATTCATCAATATTTTTATTTTTAATGAATTTTTGAAGTTCTTGCCTCATTTCTACATAGAATTGGAAATATCAGTGTTTCACTGGTTGCTATGAGGTAAATCAATGGATACAAGTCCAAAAAGGGTTTTAATTACTCATTGGGGTTTATCCAAGGAAAGTCATTAAGAATTGACATGGTTACAGGAGTCTAAGTAGCTTTTTACCTCCTTGGCACGTCAAAATACCAGGTTATTTGCTATTTTCTTGTAACATGGTAACCAAGATGCCAAAAGGTTTTAGCTTACCAATAAGGCCAAGATCAGCCATGGATCCAAGCTTTGGAGCTATCCACGCCTCTGAGGCCTCAGAAGTTGGGTACCCTGGCTCTCTTTGATGTCTTTTGTCCCTCTTGCCTATTTTTCACGTCAAAATAGAATTTTAACCTTAAAGTGAGATATCCACTATGGGTGTACCAAAGGTCCATGTAAGAATACCATGATATTAAGTGCTCAAAACATGCATAACACTATTCTTAGTGTATATGTAACATGGGATTTCTCACATTCCCATTATTTTGGCATGAAATTAAGAAAAACAAGAATTCTCACAGATCTTTTATGTGGTATTGATGATGTGGTATTGAATTATTTTCCATTTTACCACCTGAAAGAGTTAATTTGAGCTTATTCACCTCATGGAGCTACCCTAGGTGAATTTTTGTGTAGAATCCAAATCTGGTCTTAAATCCATGGATTTTCCTACTCAATAAAAAGTTATTCATCTTTTCTGAAATTAAAAATGATTAATTTTGGATATATGCATGACCTATAAGTTATGCATAATTCAAAATTTATTTTTAAGATAATTGTGCCCTATTTGGGTATGTAAAATATACCTCAGGGCTCACAGTATACAAGCTTTACAAGATCTACTTATTTGGAAAATATTGGTTCAATTTTTCCTCTTCCTTGTTTTTGAATTCCATCAGAGTTCTTGCCATATTTAACACATTTTCCATGGCTGTCTTCTCTTTCTTGGGAATATTGTGATTCTGCGGGTAAGGCTTGCTCCACTTCCGCTTTGCCTTTCCCTTTGCCTTTTACTTGCCCTTCTGGTTGGTCTTTGTTGTTTTCTTGGGCTTTTTTGGCACTTGTTGAGGTGGACTTTTGCTTTTTGAGGCTTGAGGATCTTCCACTGGGCTGTTTTCCTTGCCTTTGGCCACCTTCTCTTCTGGTCCTCTGATAACATGCTTTGGTTTTTCAACCAAGCTTTTATCTGTTGGACTGGTCCATTGCAAGACATGGGTGTCCAACCCTTCAGAAGTTCCTCTGTCTTTTCTGGCCCCATGAACTTCTTTACTTTAAGATATGAGCTCATGGTGCCTAGCCAAAGAATTGGGAGAAGTTCCCACTTTTGCCATTTTGCTGCCATAAAGCAGTTCTTGTACTGATACTGGTATATCTCTATTGTTGCCTGTTGAAAGTGATTCAGGTCTAACACCAGCAATAGCAGCTATGTCAGCTTCTAGACTCTCAATAAGAGTGTCAAAGCTGCTTGCTAACCTTTGGGAACTGGTTGAAGTTTTGGCGTCCTGCATTTGTGCCTCTCCTCTGGGCTGACATTGTTGTCTTTTGGATTTATGACTTGAATGCCCTGCTCCAGATCCATTTGATTGGATGGAGGAGTTCCTTCCACTTCTAGCCGGAGTAAATTCACGTCAATATGAAGCAATTAAGACTAAGTAATGGATTGAATTCACCTGCTGGACCTTTAAAGGGTTCTTTGGTAATTAAACCCCTTGGTGCTGGGCTAGTTTGAATTTCAATACTAGACTCTGAGGCTTCAGAGTCTAAAGAAATTTCTCTCAAGGATGACTCTAGAGAAAAAAAATGTAAGTTATTTTATCAAACAATAAAAATAAGTAATAAACTTAACTTATTGGATAAAGTTGTTTGAATAGAATTTATTGCAAATTAAGTCAAAAATAAAGAAAAATATTTTTAGTAAATATTTTCAATTCTTAAATTTTTGATTTGATTTTTCATTTTCTCTAAAGAAATAATAATTATGCAATTATCAAGTTATTAAGTAGAATTGTATTATTATTCACTTTATACTAGAATAACTCAAAGAATAAATTTCAAGCCTGTAATGTGAAAAAGCCACTGGTTAGACAAAAGAAATTTATTCAAAGTCTCTCAATGGTATATTGTTTCAAACAATATTATTACAAAAAAAATAACTGTATTAATATTCTAAAGATTATTTATATATGGGATAAGTCCCAAAAAAGCCAATATTAAAGTAAATATGGCAATTATATGTCAAAAACAGTAAAATGAGGTATAGAATATGATTTTTGTCCCAAAAATTGGTTAAAATCATGGCCGGGCGGCAAATGTAAGGTTTCTCTATGAAACTCTTGATAATAGTAAAAAAATCAAGAGTACTATGACTGTCCTCAGTAGCAAAATATAATATAATAAAATAATATAACCCCAAATTTAAATATAATTATTGAAAAAAATTATATAAAAAAATCAATTGGATTCTTATCATATAAAATAACAATAAAAAATATAATGATTATAATAAATTATAATCATTTTATTATTGTTATAATCACTGACAATTATGACAATAAGAAGTGTAAAGCTCTTAATGAGACAATTACACATGGAAAAGAGAAATATTTACCCACTTATAAATAATAAATAAATACAATTCATAAAAGAATTATAACACACCCTGTGCAGAATTAATTCTTATAGAAAAATTTTATTTAAAAAAACTAATAATAGATAAGAAAATATAGAATTTTAGAGAAAACTCACTTATAATATAAATTTAATACAACAAGTCAAATACAACAGTTATTATATTAAATTATTATTATAGGCTAAAAGACACGCCAAAAATCAATATTTTGAATGATAAAACAACTTTCTATGATCAAAAAAATGTGATTAAAGAGTTTTTGAGAGGAATTTGTGAATTTTAAAACAAAATTTAAAAACATTAATTTTATAAGATAAAATGTATTATAGGTGATTAAAGAAATAATCCAATTTCTATGATTTCAATTCTTTAATTTAAGATTTATAAACAATAGAATACTTAAGAAATAATTTACTAATAAGTTTTTTATGTAATAAAGCTTTACCTGTTTAAATGTCTAATATGATTGGATTGATAATTGATGATGGACAAAAACAGTGATGAAAAGACTCTTTTTATATCTACAGATCAGCTCTCAGGATTCATAATTGATATAGAGGCATTCTCAGGTCAAAACTGAAAAACAATGCTTGAAAATAAGGCTCTTAACATAAGGTGATTTATTTTTAATTCCAATTTAAAGCTACCAGTGTTATTTTTAACTCCAAGTAACTTTAATCCTCATTTGAGTTAATTATTTTGAGTTTTGATATGAAAGAAGTTTATTTATATTAAAGTTCATCACATGAACAACTTAAAAATAGAGTTTCAAACAGAAATCTCTTAAACTCATTTTTCAATTCATTTTTAGAGAAATCCCAATTTTCTTTAAGTATAAGTAAAAGAGTAAATTTCCAGGCTAATTACCCAGGAGATCCTTTTATAAAACATACTTAAAACTCAATTTATATATAGATAATATTAAATTTCAAGTTGTGTGAAATGTTCAAGCAAATGCATTAAGAATTTGATTTTTAAAGAATTTTAGAGTTATTACTATTTTTCCATGTAAAATAGAAATACACACTAAACCTTAACTTTTGATAACATTTTAATGCTTGTGAACTTAAGGTTTTAAGCTCATTTAAGCTTTGACAGGTCTCAAAACATTTATTTCAAGCCTTCATATTGGGATTTACCCTTTGGCAGCTTGAAGTTCCTGTCCAAGTTGGGATAAAACCATTTTAAACTTTAAGGTTGGATAAAAATCTAATCTTAAAGTTCAAATAAGGTTGAAGATCCTCCAATACAGGTGGATAACCTCAATTGAATTGTTTCAGATCCAAAAAGTTGGGTACCCCAGCTCTGTTTGGTCTGTTTCCTATGTCCTGCCTTTTTGCCTGGATTTTGCCCTTTTATTTATTTAAAGCCATACTATGGCCTTAAACACTTTTAAATTGAGCTCACACAGTATTTACATTCTGTATGGAAAATCCTGAGCCAATTCAGTAAATATACACAAGACCTCAATTTTAACTAAAATTTTGGTAAGTTTGCATAAACCTTATCCAACTTCAAATTTAAGCTTATTCAAGCTTAAATTTAAATTTTTTGAAAAAATGTTAAAAAACATACATCAGTACTGTGAGATTCTTAAATTTTCCAATAACATAAGAAATAAGCCTTTTTGGCTATAACACCCTATGGGTGTACCCTAGGTTTTTTTTGGTGTAGAATCCAAAAATGACACTATATTTATAAATTTGTTTATCCAAAAAAAGTAATACTTATTTTTTGTTATTTTCTATCTTAAATTCAATTGAAAAGTCTGTGGAAGACTAAATCAGCTGTATATAAAATCATTAGTGGCCTTCTAGGTATGTTATACATACCTCACAGTCTCACAATCATCCAGTCTAAATGGTAGTAGCCTTTTGGTGAGTTGAATTATCTTATGTATTGAGGTGGTCATTTCATTACCAGATGTCATAATTTGATACTTTTTTTGATTTTCTTCTTTTTTCTGATTTACACCCATATATTATTTTATATTGAGGTGGTCATTTTATGACTGGAAGTCATAATTTGACACTTTTTCCTTGATGATGTTTGCCCATAAATTAATCTCCTGTATTTGGGTGGTCATTTACTGACTAGCACTCATAATTTGACACTTTTTTTGATGATGTTTTCCTGTACATTAATTGTCAGGCTCAGTCTATGATAAAGCTAATAAAGACCAATTAAAAGCTTCAACTGTGACTGTGAAAGGGTAAATTTCAAAAAAAACTATTTTTTGATGATAATAAGGGTTTACAATGAAGTATAAAGGGCTTTACTATTGAGAAATAGTGGTGGTTAGCACTGTTGAAACCCCTGGATGCAATAATTATCAGTTGGTTTACTATGATAACTACTTCAATAAATCATATTATAATTATAACTTGATTATTTTCCAATAGTATAACTGTTTTTGACAATTGTACTGCGTAGGAATTCAAGAGTAGGAGGAGGAAACCTTTTCTGGTTGGGAAAAGGCCGTTTTTATCCTAAACTTGGGTGAAAAAGTCTTCTAGACTTTCCACCTAGAGGAAGTGAAGACTTTTCACTTCCAAGAACTGGCTTGTGGCTTTCACAAGGCCGGTAAAACTTGTATTGGGCTCAGATGTGGTTTTGCAACCACATCTGGGCAGTTTTCACCAATAAAGGGTGAAATTCTTCAACTGGGGATCACATAGCCCTCTTCTGACGTATATTACCCATAGAATGCTGTACAAAACCTTTACAGGACCCCAGTATTGGCCAAACTATGAGGTATTGAAGTATAAAAAAGCTTATCAATTCGTTTGACACCTAATAATCATAGTTATGAGATATTGTCCCTTAGTAAGGCTGTATTGGTCTAACTGTGAGCCTTTGAGATATGACCACATATCCAATAAGGTCACAAAAAGGATTAATAATAATTATACCTTTAATATAATTATATTAAAATTAATTAGAATAATTATACACTAAAAATAATTACTCAAATATACAAAAAATACCATAAATTGGTACTAAAATTGGTTTAACTTAAAAACCAATGAATGAACATGTGAAATAAATTATACCATTGGATTCCCCATGGAAAAATACACATATACCACTTTTATGGCATATCTGTAAAGTCAATATTTAAGGAATTATAAGGTATAATACCTTATAAAAACCATAAAACCTTATTTATCTCAGAAACTAATGAAACAACATGTGGAATAAATTGTACCAGTGGATTCCCCACAAACATCCACATATAAAACAATTAATAAGCTAATTCCCAAAATCAATACTTAAGGAATTATCCTGAATATATGCACTTTTTTGGTCAACGCATATATTTAGTGATCATAGCTAATATCTTCTAAAATATACATGATAGAATGATGAACCAAAAATAAAGTTACCACGTAATTACTGTAAGAACACAGATATGAACTTTATTTTACAAGTTATAAACAAGGTTAAAACCTATGATGAAATATTGATAAAAATCAACAGAGCTGTTGACCACTTTGTTGTGAAAGTGCTCCAAACTTAAAAAAAAATACACAGTTGGATTCTACTAGTTCATTCGTGAAGAATGATGTAATTTTTATTATTAAATTCAGGGTATAACCCCCTGAAATCAAGGTTTGAAGTTTAAAATATTGAATTTCGACAGAAAAGATGAGTTACAAGAAAAATCATCAAAATTAGAGTTTTGATGATGTAATGAAAAGCTCTTGGCAGAATAATAAGGTTATGTCAGGCTATCAGAATTCACTCTCTGAATTGCTGTAGCGTGAAAACCTTAAAAGTTATTGAGGATCAAAGTTTGAGCTTAAATTGAGCTGTTATGATCACATACTGTAACTTTAAATTAAGTTTAACAGTCTTAAGAGTGATAAAATTGGTGAATACTATTAGTTTATGATTAAAACTAATAAAATCCACGAAATTTGGGGTTCTGCCAAGCCTCTGATGTCATCACACTTAGAGTTATAGTGATAACTCTAAATAATGGTGCAATAATGATGTAATATGGTTTGATCATGATGTAATCACCCTCAAACCTTAAAATATTGATCAATTCCAGTGGATATGATCAGTACACGTCTACTAGAAGCCTGTTGGACTCTAGGAGGGAGGTATTTACTATAAATAGAGCTCTTTTTACTCTGTTTTCCCCTCAGACGCATCAAAAACATTAAATCAATTAAATCAAAGGTAATTTCTTTATTCTTTATATATAAAACTGTTATATTATTAAAGACCAAAGACCACCTTGCTATAATCATCTCTTTTGACGTGGTTAAATCATTTATTTAATTGTTTTTGTTAAAAATCTCTCTAAAAACTCATTTCCACGTAAAAATCCAGAATAATTTGTAATTTTCTTTATTTTTATTGTAAATACAATTTGAAAAGGTTGTATTTATATTTTTTGGCGTAAAATACTTCAAAATTATTATATTAAGTGTTAAAAGTAGGTTATTTTCTCTTATTATAATAATTTCTCTATTATTACTCTTTTAATAATTCTTTAATTAATATAAATAGTATTTATATTAATTCATAACTTTAATATTGGTAATATTATTGTTATTAATTGTTTTTTATTAATAAAAAACAATTTTTTACGCCTTTATTATTTGTTGGTAACAATAATAAAGAGCTTTTTAATATATTAATTATTTTATATTAATATATTTATTTATTATATTATATTTTCATAATATAAATTATATTATTATATTTATTTAATAATATAATTATTTTACGCCATAATAATAATAATTATTCATTATTATTATATTTTTAATCTTATTTATTCAATTTATAAGGACATTCAGAGTACAATAAGTAATAAATTAGTAATTTTTACTTATTGTTTCATAGTCAAACCTTACACTAACTGTGCGATTTTGACCTTAAACCTGCCATACCTTTGTAAGTTTTTACCATATCAAACTCAAATTTGGTTCATTGTGTATCCCTGGAGGTGCTCTACACAATGGTACCTCATTTGATATGGCAAATATATGCCATGTACAAGATCTTTTGTACACATGTATGATTTGCTTACAATCTGTATGGAGCTTGTTTGCCAATATCTTTGCTTCTAGATGGGAGATGGGGAAATGGATGTAAGCATCAAATAGCTCTGATTTTACTCTTTTGAAGAAGACCACACTTTAGGTATCTCACACTAAAACTGTAGAAGTTAGATGAGAGGTGAATATTTTATTCACCCTGATTTGACCTTATTTTGGCCTTAACTCCTGTAGTTCTGGTGCTAGCTCAATTTTTCTAGTCAAGGGTTATTCTTATTATTATTCTTGTGAAAGATACTTACATATTGAAATAATTTTATTATTTTAATAAAGAAGTTTTTATTATGAAATTCTTCTTTCAATTCATTCTTGTAGACAATTACTGGTTACTGTTATAATTACTAGTAGTGTATAACAAGTAAAAGAAATATGACTTAGAGCTTCAATTTGACTATCCATTTGTTGGGGTTAAGCCTCTTCCTCTGGATTTTAGATGAGAGGTGAAGAATAAGGTATATGCTCAGCAACAACTTTGAGCAGGAATAACTTTTTTATTCCTTGTCATATGATGATGGGACTTTTGTATTTGAAAATTGGTGGTTTTCCTCTTTCTTTTGATACCTTTTTAGCTGATTTCTCTCAGCTCCACGTTTTGGTGATATCTTGCCTTTACGATTGTTTTATTGTATTTTTCTGTCATGCTTGTGCTCTGGTTTTGAGTCACAGGCTGACATAACCTCCCTCCAAAAAATGCTAATCATTGATGAGACTGTTCAGTTCTCCTAGAGGCCCTGAATCTCCTTAGGTGAAGGTTCCCATGTGGTATGGAATCCGCTGCTAACCATTTGGCTTTATCTGCTGTCTGGTTTTTAAATCTGACCAGGTATTTCCTTTGGTCTCTACCATTCAGTCTTATCTTCCTGGCGTTGATGATTTTCTTCACAGGGCCAGGGGAGTCTTCCACTATCAATATTTCTGGTGGAGTGGGATTTCTCTTCTTGGAGGGGAACCTATTGTCCTCTGTTTGGAAGTATGGCTTCACCAAACTCACTGGGAATACTGGGTGTTTCCTAGAAAATTCCTCTGTGAGTGAGACCTCCACTGCATTTTTCTCCATCAGTTTAATTATAGTGGAAGGCCCTAAAAATGAGTCTCTCATCTTTTTTGATCCCTTAAGTTTGTTGAGGTTGAGTATGCACACTAACACCTGGTTGCCTTATTTGAAGTCAGGTTCATTGTGAGATTTGTCCCACCTCTGTTTATTGTATTATTTTGACTCATCTATGCATCTAGCAGCTGTATAACAAGCCCTCTCCCACAAATCATAGAAGTTTTTGGCTGTTGGTTGGATAGTCAGAAGACTTTTCTTCAGGTGATCCACAGGCATTAGGTCTACACCTTTTTTCTACCAGTGAGGTTGATTTCCATGTGGTGGATTGTTGGCTTGTGTTTTAAGCCACCTGGACTTCTGGTAGAAGGGTAACCCAGTCATGGGTGTATCCTTAATGGTCTTTGTATTCCATGCCCTATGCACAGAATCCTCTGATGATTTCCTCCATTGTTTGGATCATCCTTTCAGCTAAACCAACTATCTGTGGGTGGTAATCTGTGGAGAATGCAAATTTAGTACCAAGCATGTCATAAAATTTGTATCAAAATTCAGATGTGAATTTTGGGTCCCTATTACTAATGAAAACTTTAGGTACTCCACAGGTGGATATTATGTTATTCCAAAATAACAAGGCAGTATCCATTTCTGTGTCCTCCTTGTGACATGGTAGGCACCTAAAACTCTTTCTGAACCTATCAGCTATGATCAGGAAAGCATTGAAGTTTTCTTTGCCTCCTGGGACAAGTCCTGGAACTGAGTCCATGTTGATGGTTTCCCATGGGTTTTTGGGTTCTTTTGTGTGTTGAAGTAGGCCATACTTCTTCCCATGTTTTCCATTTGCCTTCTGGAATCTTTCACAAGTTTTGATATATTAACTAAACTCTATTTACCATTTGGGCCACCAAGCTCTGCTTGCTACCCTTTCCTTGGTCCTGTGTTCACCAAATAGTCCCATATAGGGGAAGCCATGGCATTCCTCCAGGATCAGGGATATATGGTCCGTGTCAACTACTGGGAGTGCACTTGTGTGCTTCTCTCTATGGTAAAGCAGGCCATCTATAAAGAAAATGCTGTTGTCCTTATAGTCCCTCAACCAGGGTTCCTCTAGCTGGCATTCCAGTTCTGGACTCCTGTACTTATGTTGAAGGAGTTGCAACAATATGCCACACTGTTTGTGCTTGGCATATGATTTAATTACTGCACTGAAGAACTCATTATGCAGTTATGAGAAACTTAATCCCAATATGAGGGTTTCTTTCCCTTCTGATTCACTGCTTCCAATGTCTGGGGTACCACTTCTTGGTGCCTATTCAGAAAATCTGAAGTTTTTCCTCCTATCTATTTTCATGAAATGAATAGGAATCTTGGCTGCCACTTCAGGGTCATATTCTGGGTTGCTTTTGACATTGTCTAGTGGCCATCCGCTGAGGCCATCTGCATTTGTGTGGCTTTTTCCCTCCTTGTATATGATGTTCATATTGCCTCTATACTCTTGGCTGGCTATTTGCCACCTCAACATGTTTTGTTGGTAGTCTTCATGTTGAGTAAAGACTTCAACTCTGTGGAGTATGTGTAGACTTCAAATACTGCACCCTGCAAATAATAGTGGATTTTTTCTAGAGCCCAGACTACGCATAGGAATGAAGTCTGGGTGGCACCATACCTGGCTTCTGAATCTTTCAGTTGCCTAGAGATGTAGCATATTACTCCCTCTCTTGGTTCACCATCTACAATTCGTCTCTGGTGCAGGGCTGCTCATAAGGCTTGGCTACATTCTGCATCGACATATAGCTTCATGGTGGTTTATATTCAGGTAAGATGAGCACATGTGAATTTTTGAGTTCATGTTTGATCCTCTCATATGCATTCCTTCTTTCCTTGGTAATTTCAAAAACTACATCATTTGAACATATCTTGTATAGGCTACTAGTTATGTGAGTAAAATGTTTGATGTGGTTTCTGTAGTAGCTAGCAAACCCTAGGAAAGATTGCATCTCTTTGATGTTCTTTTGTACTGGCTTCTGTGGTATTGCTTCTAATTTCTTCTGGTATATGGCCAGACTAAGACCTGAAACTTTGTGTCCCTGTGCCAGTTATTCATGGCCAAAATTGCACTTTTTAAGTGAGTTTTTGGATTAATCGGTGTTCACTTACTTAGTACTCTGTCTATGTACTGCACATGGTCTTCCCATGTCTCCAAGTATATAATGATGTCATCAATACATACTCCCATCCAGCCTTTCAATATTTCTTCTTGAAATATTGTGTCCATCATCCTTTTGAAGTTGGCTGGTTTTTTTGGATGCCAAATGGCATCCTGGTCTACTCATATATGCCGATATGGCATATGATTCCAAGTAATTTGATGGATTTTGGTTTAACTCCATTCTGGTGAAAGCCTTTCATACATTCCATCTTGGTTATGTATTTGGCTTTTGCCAGTTTGTCTAGGGCATTAGGTCTCCTAGGTATAGGGTACCTGTCAGCTTTTCTTTAGTTGTTCAGGTCTCTGAAATCTCCTCACAGCCTAGATTTGCCATTATTCCAGGTGATAAGGACAGGAGTGGTTATTTCCACTATTTAATTGTGTCCTATCTTCCTTATGACATCCATTTCTAGGAGTTCAATGACATTTTGACAATTTCATTCCTATTTTGCAGACTTACTGGGTATGGAGGTCTTCTCAGCATGGGTGGATAGGGTCTTTCCACATCTTGATATAGTTATATATCATGGCCTCTGATTTTGCCTAATGGTTCCTCACCAATAGCAAATTCTGGTCTATTTTTCCTTAGCATCTTCAGTAAATTAAGTTTTTTCTTACTGGTAAGGGTAGTGCTGAATTTGCCCTCCTTGATTTCATTCAATACTTCTTCTAGAGGGTCATGGGTAGATATTTGGTATATGTCAAGTGAAGATTTTTATTCCTTGTTTGTACCAATAGTGATATGCCTGTTTCAACTATTGTAAATATCAATGTCATACATCCTCTGGTAGTCTGTTCCCAGTAAAAGCCCTGAGATGTGGGCGTCTTCAAGCACAACAAACCCTGGGTTGAGTGTGATATTCCCTTTCCTATGGGGTATAATTATCTGTTTGATAATTGTCCCAATGGATGTCATCTTCCCTAATGCACTTTTGAAGTTCTTTTCCTTGGTTGGCAAGAGCTATTTTTCCCAATTGGGGAAGTGGTGATGCAGGTACATTCTGGCCACTATTGAGCAGTGTGCTCCACTGTTAATGATTAATGGGTGTTGAGCATTGTCAATACAAACAGTCATCTTTGTGGATTTCCCATCTATGTATTCCATTCCTTTAGTTTGTGTAACTAGGAATTTATGTGCACCTTGTGTGTGTTTACACAAGTTCTTATTTGGAGTTTCCTGTGGCATGCCTGCTTCCAACTGTATGTGTTGAATTTCCAGTGGTGTTTCCTCTTGGTATTACACTAGAAGTTCTTCTCTTGGGTCTTGGTCATCATCAGATTGTTCTCTGATGGAAAAGCCCATAGAGTCTGATTCAGAATCCTCCATGGGGGATTCCTCCTCTGGGACATTCTCAATGGCATAGACTCTCTCCTTTACCTTTGGAAAGTTGTTGGCATAATGGTCTGTTGAACCACAATTGTGACAAGATTTTTTCTTCTTAGCCACTTCTGCCACCCTTTCTCTGGGTTTGTCTTTGAGCTCCACCTAGAGAGGTTGTTTCTCTTTGGAACCACTGCTTTTATATGGGGAATATTTCACTATATTTGTTCTTTTCCTTAAATCTTCTAAGGTATTTGCAATGTCATCTAGAATGCAATTTTGCTTGCATCTGCATTTCACTGAATGCTCTAGTTCTCCTGATATTTGTGTTAGGAGTTTTTTATTCCTCATCTGAATGTTGTTTTGAGGATCAATGACTTTAAGTCTTTTAGACTGTCTAAGACACCACCCATATGGATTGTTGTCCACAGAGTACTTGTCATTTTCAAATGAGATGGTCTTTTTCCAAATCCAAGTGCAATTTCTGTCCTTTTGGATACTTTGACTCTTTCACCATGGCCAGCTTACTCTTTGATGACCTTCTTTCATCTCTGTATACCAAATACTATCATGTCCTCTGAGTTCTGTATTGATTATAGCAGTAATCCAGAAGTCTATTATGCTTGGTACATCAAGGAAGATTCTATAAACATAATAAATGAGCTCCATATGACCATATGCTCCTGTTCCAGAGAATTTGGGCCAGCTTACTCTGCGATGATTTTCTTTCATCTCTGTATACCAAATACTATCATGTCCTTTGTATTCTGTATTGAGTCTTGCAGTAATCCAGCAGTCTGGTTGTGAGCCTTGAGGTATATTTTACATACCCAAATAGGCCACAATTATCTTAAAAAAGAAATTTTGAATTATGCACAACTCATAAGTCATGCATATATCCAAAATTCATCATTTTCAATTTCAGAAAAGATGAATAACTTTTTATTGAGTAAGTAAATCCATGGATTTAAGACCAGATTTGGATTCTACACAAAAATTCACCTAGGGTAGCTCCATAGAGTGAATAAGCTCAATTTAAGTATTTGAGGTGGTAAAATGGAAAATACTTCAATACCACATCATTAATACCACATAAAAGATCCGTGAAAATTTTTGTTTTTCTTGATTTTTGGCCAAAATAATGGGAAAGTGAGAAATCCCATGTTACATATACACTAAGAATAGTGTTATGCATGTTTTGAGCACTTAATATCATGGTATTCTTACATGGACTTTTGGTACACCCATAGTGGATATCTCACTTTAAGCTTAAAATTACTATTTTGACGTAAAAAATAGGCAAGGGGGACAAAAGACATCAAAGAGAGCCAGGGTACCCAACTTCTGAGGCCTCAGAGGCGTGGATTGCTCCAGAGCATGGATCCATGGCTCATCTTGGCCTAATTGGTAAACTAAAACTCTTTGGGAACTTGGTTACCAAGTTACAACTACTGTAAAACACCAGAAAATAGCAAATAACCTGCTATTTTGACGTGCCAAGGAGGTAATAAGCTACTTACACTCCTGTAATCATGTCAATTACTAATGACTTTCCATGGATAAACCCCAAAAGAGTAATTAAAACCCTTTTGGGACCCATATTCATTGATTTACCTCATAGCAACCAGCAAAACACTGCTATTTGCAATTCTACGTAGAAATGAGGTAAAAACTTCAAAAATTCATTCAAAATACAATTCTTAATGAATCTTTCTGAAACTTTCAGGACTAAGGGAGAACTGTATTATCTATGGTACAACCAAAAATAATTGCAGTTTTACTAGTAAAATTCAAAGTTTTATTTACAGTCCATTTTTGGTCATTCTACGTGAAACACTGAATCTTCAAAAATTCACAGTAATTACAATCTGTGATGAAATTGGCAATAACATTGATAACTTTCAGAAATCAATGATTATTTTAGAATAAAAGAAGATTTACAAGTGTTACTCCTTTTATTCTTAACCATATTGGGGTTGGTAGTCACGTAAAAGCATCAATTAAGTAATTATGATAATCTTACGTGACAACTGATGATGCTATCAATAATCCAAAAGGGGTTATTGTTTTCTCACTCACTGGTTTTTCAGTTTGCTCCATGGCACGCCTCTGTGAGCTGTTGTTGACTTAAAAGAGGCCTTCTCTTGCTGTTTTTTCCACATCATCATCTTATCAATTTATTAAATCATTATTGCCAACAAGTAAGTATTAGTTACAGCTATTCTTAAGTGTTTTAAATCTTTTAAAATCAATCAGAAAGACTTGAAATCAAAGAATCCAACTATATATTGTTGTAATACTGTTATAAATCCTTTTGATCCCTTAAATCCACAATTCCACGTCAAATTTCTCTACTCTTATCTATCACTAAGTTCTTTGGAGTATTAGTGAGTCATTTATCTTTAATTATTAAAGTTTTTCTCTAGTAATAGTTTTCTTCAAGAATTATCTTTATAATTATTCTTGTAAAAGATAATTATATATTAAAATAATTTTATTATTTTTATAAAAGAAGTTTTTATTATTAAATTCTTCTTGTAATTGATTCTTGTAGACAATTACTGCTCACTGTTATAATCACTAGTAGTGTATAACACGTGAAAGAAATAATTTCATAATTATTTCATTGTGGTTATAATAATTTTTATTATTATATTTCATAAGAACAGACATAGTACTGTTGATTAATAGTAATATTATCATCAGTTTCATAGTCACATCTTACACTGGTATGCTTGGGACATTAAGGAAGATTCCATCAATATAATAAACTCTGGAAGATGTTCAAAAGATTCCTTGTCAGAATAAGACATATTATCTCCATCTTGGTATTGAGATGTAGATCTTGCCTTATTCACCAATAAGGCATATGGGTTGATGTCTTCTTGGTGGTATGGATCCTCCAAAGTATGGCCTTTGTGTTGGGGCTTTATTTTTTCATAGACATTAAACAATTTGCTTATGTATTGATCCAGACAATCCCTGTCCCTTTTGCAGTGATATTTCTCTTCAAAGACTTGATTCAGTCCTTTGTTGGTTTCTTCAGAAGCTTTTCTCAATTGAGCACAGCTCTCTTGGATGCCTTTAATTGTAGCTTCTTGTAATATTGCATTTCTTTGCAACATTTCATTTAACCTCTTGAAATAATCAAGTGATTATTGAGTTTGCACTCCAAATTGGGACATTTGTAACCACAATTTATCACTGTTCAAGTTACTCTCAGGTGTAGCAAAATCCTTGTGAGCCTTGAGGTATATTTTACATGCCCAAATAGGCCACAATAATCTTAAAAATAAATTTTGAATTATGCATAACTCATAAGTCATGCATATATCCAAAATTCATCATTTTTGATTTCAGAAAAGATGAATAACTTTTTATTGAGTAATTAAATCCACGGATTTAAGGCCAGATTTGGATTGTACACAAAAATTTACCTAGGGTAGCTCCATAGAGTGAATAAGCTCAAATTAACTCTTTGAGGTGGTAAAATGGAAAATACTTCAATACCACATCATCAATACCACATAAAAGATCTGTGAGAATTTTTGTTTTTCTTAATTTCACTCCAAAATAATGGGAATGTGAGAAATCCCATGTTACATATACACTAAGAATAGTGTTATGCATGTTTTGAGCACTTAAGATCATGGTATTCTTACCTGGACTTTTGGTACACCCATAGTGGATATCTCACTTGAAGCTTAAATTTTGAATTTGACATGAAAAATGAGCAAGGGGGACAAAAGACATCAAAGAGAGCCAGGGTACCCAACTTCTGAGGGCTCAGAGGCCGGGACAGCTCCAAAGCTTGGATACATGGCTGATCTTCGCCCAATTAGTAAACTAAAACACTTTGGGAAGTTGGTTACCATGTTACAACTACAGTAAATCTTAAGAAAATAGCAAATAACCTGCTATTTTGACGTGCCAAGGAGGTAAAAAGCTACTTGGACTCCTGTAACCATGTCAATTCTTAATGATTTTCCATGGATAATCCCCAAAAGAGTAATTAAAACCCTTTAAGAACTTGTAACCATTGATTTACCTCATAGCAACCAGTTAAATACTGATATTTGCAATTCTAGGTAGAAATGAGGTAAAAAAGGTCAAAAATCAATTAAAAATACAATTCTTAATGAATCTTTCTTAAGCTTTCAGGACCAATGGAAAACTGTATTATCTATGATACAACCAGAAATAATTATAGTGTTCCTAGTAAAATTCAATGTTTTACTTACAGTCCATTTTTGACTATTCTATGTGAAACACTGAATCTTCAAAAATTCACAGTAATTACAACCTATGATGAAATTGCCAATAAAATTTATAACTTTGAGAAATTAATGATTTTTTTGGAATAAAAGAAGATTTACAGATGTTACTTCTTTTATTCTTAACCATATTGGGGTTGGTAGTCACGTAAAAGCACCAATTAAGTAAATATGATAATCTTATGTGACAACAGATGGTGTAATCAATAATCCAGACTTCAAAGTAGGGGACTTAGTTCTAGTTTTAACCTTCAATTTGAAAAATATCAAAGGCCCAAAGGAACTTAAAGATTCTTATGTAGGACCTTTTGTTATTGTTGCCTTACATGGAACCAATGCAGTTCAAGTGGAATTAAGTGGCGAATTGGAAAATAAACACCCCACTTTTCCAGTCAGCTTGATAAAGCCTTAATAAACAGCTGACAAAGAATTGTTTCCTTTAAGGAACCCAACTCCTTTAACTGTGCCACCAGTGGAACAGAATGAAGACAAAAAGATATAGAAAGTCATTAAATAAAGGAGACTTACGGGTAAAAATCCGAGAGAATATCTTGTCAGATATAGAAATCCAGTACATGAAGATAAATGGCTGGCAGAATCAGGAATACCTGACTCAGAAAAACTCTTGAGAAGATTTAGACATGAAAGAAGGCCATAAGCCTAAATATGTCTACAAATGTGCTTTAAATTACTTAATCTAAGTGATGTAAAGAGGTTGGACAGTGGAAATTAACCCCCTTTGAGGCTTTTATTATTTATACCATTGATAAAGTTTTAATACAATTTTATTTTTTGTTGGGAGGGAATGTGAGCCTTGAAGTATATTTTACATAACCAGATGGGCCACAATCATTGTACAAATAAATTTTGAATTATGCATAACTCATAAGTCATGCATATATCTAAAATTCATCATTTTTCATTCCAGAAAAGATGAATAACATTTTCTTGAGTAAGTAAATCCATGGATTTAACGCCAGGTTTGGATTCTACACAAAAATTCATCTAGGGTAGCTCCATAGGGTGAATAAGCTCAAATTAACTCTTTGAGGTGGTAAAATGGAAAATACTTCAATACCACATAAAAGATGCTGGAAAATTTTTGTTTTTCTTAATTTAAGGCCAAAATAATGGGAATGTGATAAATCCCATTTTAAATATACACTAAGAATAGTGTTATGCACGTTTTAAGCATTTAAAATCATGGTATTTGTGAGCCTTAGAGGTAATTTCATATACCTAAAAGACCACAAATACAAAAATAACATATCAATATAAAGAAAATAAATTTATTTATATTATTAAAATGAAAATCAAAATATAAATAGAAAATTATATTAAAAATAAAAAAATTAATTACAATTTAAAAGCAAAAATACATTAAATGTTGTAAGTATAAAATTACATTTATACTTGAAAAAATTAAGTAAAAATGAAATTTTAACAGAATTGTGAAAAAATAAATAAATTTGGAAAAAAGTTAAATAAAAATTATTATAACTTTTTATCCAATAAATAAACACATAAAAATTATTTCACCATTGGATTCCTCATGAAAAATCAGGTGGGGTCACCTCTGAGTGAAATTCTTGTAACTCAACTCTAAATAAGCTTAAATTAAGTTTTTAGTATTTTCAATAAAAAAGTTGAAAATCCTCAAAACTTTAATTTAATTCACACCGCATGTGGTGTTAACCATCAAATTTTGTGTTAAAACTGAGGTGTTGTGTTTAGTTTAGAAGCTATGAAGAATTGAAGCATTTTCAATTGAATTCAATTGAAATGTCAAAATGTGCGCGTGTATTACATAAGTGAACTTTGACTTACATATGAGGTGTCAATTATTACTGTATTGTACTGTACAATTGAATTGAATTACATATGAAAATTATAAGTATAATTCATGATGAGGAATTAAAGGAAAAATAAATTGGAAAGATTAAATTTGGGGGGGGGAAAGGAACTCCAGCTCTAAGGGGGAGCTAGACCCCCAAAATCCTTGCTGACAGGCGTGGGATGTCAAAATTCACGCAAAAGTTCATCACTTTTGGCCTGGAATTGAGTTACAGGGTCTGTGAACTCAATTGATGATGAGGTTTTGATACCAACTGGGGTAGTTTTAGGTGTTGCCAAGAGGGTAAGACTACCCTTAAGATATAACAATCATAGTAAAAACAGTTTCAACTGGTTTCTACGCCTCTGACACACATTCTGACGTGTTTTGAAGGCTCTAGGCCTGGTATTGCTATAGTAATGGCTGATTTAAGGGTCTAAAATGGCTAAAAATGGCTAAAAATGGCTTAAACCAGCCCTTTTTGGTCTGAACCAGGGTTCAATGATTCCATAATTGGCTTTTCTGTTGTCAGACTGTTTTTCACGACTGACAAGAGTAAATTTTACTTTTAGAGGAAGAGAATTGGTGGCTATAAAAGAATGTCTTCTTTGCCCCACTTTTCTCTTCATGTTAGAATCTTTTCCTTTTATTAATTAGTTTAAACACTGTTAAACCAATCAATAAAAGATTCCAACCACCATTTTTAAATCATTTTAATCCTTTTAAACACGTGAAAAAATCATTATAATCATTGTTTGTAACTCTTATAATCATTTTTTACCCCTGAACCACCCCAAAAGTGAATTAAAGCATCTTTCATCACTGTAAACTTTGTCACTTTGTTTCCAAATTCACTCTGGTCACTTTTGGGTGTGTTTTCTCTTTAATATTCTTTTTAAAGACTCTGTTCTTTAATTAATTGCTTGCAGTTCTTTGCTCAATTAATTCCAATTGAAATTGCTCTTGAAGAAATTTCTTTTGTAGCCTTAAAATATCTCTTGTAGAGTATTTTTTGGATAAATTTTTATTGTTGGTAAAACAATAAATTTTTATAATATTATTGTTTTATACTAATAAAGTTATAAACAATAAAATTGGCGTGTTTTTTCTTAAAAATAATATTTCTTACTATTTTTAATTGATTTTTACCTTATACAAATTTTGAGGACAGGAAAAGTACTTGATTTTTAATCAAAGTTTCATATCCACACCTTACATTTGGGGGCCCAGCCGCGATATTTTACCTGTGACATATTTTTTTTTCCTCTTTTTAAATCCTTTTTCTTATTTTGAAAAATTTAAAAACATATAAAAAATACTTATAATTAAAAAAAAATCCAAAAAAAAATATTTTTTTTCATATTATAAGTGAGGCTTATATTTTTATTTCCTTTTTGAAATAACCTTTTTTTTGCTTAATTAATTGGCTTTTTCATGACTTTTAGTGTCTGACAACGTGGCAAGACAAGAAAACATTGAAACATCCTCAACGGTCACCAGCATTGTTCCTGCAAGCACTATTGATTCAGAACATAATAGTACTGTGATTGTGACTCAAAATAATCAACCTGAACCAATATGTTCTGAATTAATTAACTTGGACATAAGTAATACTCTTCAGAAAGCTAAGAATGTGGCCAATAGTAAGTTTTTTGACGTAAAAATACTATTTTAAGCCTTTTTAAACCATAATTATGCCTTCAACCAGGTCAGGATCCAGCTACAACCCCTCAAGCAGCTCCCAAAAAGGTAATAGACGTGATTATGGCAGAGGCCAATCAGGTACAGAAGGAAAAGGGTCAGTTGATTACTTCCAAACAACTAAATTAGGTCATTCTGAAGCTGATAATACTATTTTACCTTCAGAAAGAGCTGACACCGCCACAACAAGCCTCTGTGGACATATACAAAGCCAGCCACAGTGCATACAACAATGCACTTCAATTCAAGGAGTACCAGATCCTTGCAGACCTGTGGAAGAATTGCATGAATTCTTACCTGAAAGTAAGAAAACTCTTGGGCCATCCCAACACTTGCAAATTGCTCAATGGATGGCATCCATTGATGGAGAAGAAAAACATGATGCTTTTGACACTAGAATGGAGGAAAACAACCATCCACCACCCAAACCAGTGCCAAAAACAGCCCCAGTGGCCAGCAGCAGCAATTCCAACGTGAAAAAGCAGCCACAAACTCCAAACAAGGGCAAAGGGAAGGCACCAGCCACAAAACCTTAAAGCCAGGGCTACAGAATCCCAAAGATTCAGCAGGATGCCATGGAAAATGTATTTCAGATGGCCAGAACCATGATGGAATTACAGAAGAAGGAGGAAGCCAGATTAAGGTTCCAGAAATGATTTCTGACATATTTGATTCCATCCCAGAGCTGTATAATGCTATAAATGAAGTGAAAAACCATCTTTCTGATAAAAATGAAACCATTTGTAACAACATTAAAACAAACAACCTAAGTCTGTGCCAAATCAATGAAACACTTATGTGTTTTGAAAAAGTTTTAAGGACAATCAAAAATTCCAATAATGATAATTCTTCTAACAATAAAATAAATGAACAATCTGCTATTATTAAACAATTAACAGATAAATATTCTCAATTCAATATTGATGACATAATTGAAACAAGAATTAAACAAGCCATAAATATTATCAAAACAGATAACAAGAAAGTCCTTGATGACATTTCAAATTCATTTACTGAAGTAAAGACATATACCATTGCCTTGAAAAAGTGTTTTTATGCTTCACATGAAGAAGTATCAAAATTATCAATGAAATTGAATCAAGTCACTGCTGATAATACAAGACAGACAGAGTTATGGCAAGAACTGACACATAAGGAAGACATGTATAAAATTGAAGTAATAAATTTAATACAAAGCTTCCAACATGAATACAGAAATTTCCAAAGGTGTAGCAACAGTCAAATGAATGACATTGAACAAATACTGAACACCTTACCAAGAATGTCTACACCTCTGAATCAAAATGAGGGCACAAGAATTCCAAATCCCCAAGTATTGGATCCTGATAATTCACAATTAAAAAATGAATTATCCACTTCTTTTCATAACTTGGAACCATCAATGGGCCAAGCACTCTTGAAAGAAGTTCCAAAACTTAGAGAATGGCCTCACTTCAGTGGTGAAGGAGAGTATGACCATATGAAATTCATTAGAGGTATTGACATGATCAAAGAGGATTTTGAATTACCAGACAGATTGGTAACAGCCAGGTTTAACACCTTGTTTACCAGATCAGCTCACAGGTGGTACATCAAAATAAGACAAGCACATGGACACCAGAGTTGGACTTGGTGGAAAACCCAAATCATCAACAAATGGGCAAATGATGCTTGGAGGTTTAAAGTTGAAACAGCCTTTGAATCTGCCAAATTTAATTCTGATAAAGACAAAGCTTTACCATGGTTTTTCCAACAAAAAGACAGATTAACAGCATTATATCCTGACATGTCAGAATTTATGATCCATAGAAAAATTCTGAGAAAATTTGGAGGTGACTTAGAGCATGCTGTCAAAAGCAGGACTACTGAACAATCTTCAGCAGAAGATATTATCAATATATTAGAAGAAGTAACCACCAGAACCAAAATTGGTTCTAGTAGGGTGAATTTCAAAACAAGGTTTAATACCCCTTGGAAAGATTCTGTGGACAAAAACCCCAAAGAAAATTCTAGTAATATTAAGTATAAATCTGCATATACAGTCAGAAAGTGCCATATTTGCCAAAGCACCACCCATTTAGCCAATACATGTCCAAAAAGGGGAAAAGTCAATGAAATTGACATTGAAAAGGAACCAGATGTTGAAAAAGAAGACATAACTGAAGACAATTCAGATGATAAGTCATCCATATTTTCTGAATCTTCAAAAGATATAGAAAATATCAATGCCACTTTTGACATCATGGAATCTTATTCCCACTTGCCACAATTGAGCAATGGTCAAGTTGATTTATCAAAAGTTCAAGATGCACAGCTTATGAAGACAAAACCAAATAGAGGGAAAGGTTACACAGCTGGTAACTCCTGTATAACAGAAGTGGTGATTGACAACAACCCCACCAAACTTTTGCTTGACCCAGGAGCCTTCTGCTCTTGTGTTGGAAAATCTTTTCTTAAAACTTGTGTACCAAATTTTGAAGACCAATTGTTACCAATTGATGGTATAAAATTCAACAGTGCAAGTAACCCAATGAAAGCATTAGGAATCTTTGAGACCAATGTCATATTCCCACACATAAATGGGAATTTAAGGATCACAGTTGAATTTGTTGTTATGGAAAATTGCTCTAGTACCCATTTTATATTGGGAAATGACTATTTAATCATGTATGGGATAGATTTACATAATAACAAAGACAGATACTTTACAATTGGAGACAATAAGCGCCAGAAATTTGCCTTTTTACCCTTTAAAAGACAAATTACAGTAAACAAAGTATCACCAGTCAGCTTAGAGTTAGAGAAATTCAAGTCTGAACAGTTAAATGAGGCTGAAATAAGCCTTCATCTGACTGATAAGCAAGAAAATGAACTTTCTTCCCTTTTGTATGACCACAGAGGAGCATTTGCTACAGACAAAGAACCCCTGGGAGCAATTATTGGTCATGAAGTTGACATCATTCTTAACATTGAGAGACCTTATCCACCACTCTTAAGAAGACCTGCTTATCCAGCAAGTCCAAAATCAAGAGAAGCTCTAGAAATTCATATCAAAGAACTTCTAGACCTTGGTGTAATAAGAAAAGTAGGCCACAATGAGGAAGTAGAAATAACTACACCAGTCATAGTGGCGTGGCATAATAGAAAATCCAGAATGGTTGGGGACTTTAGAGCTCTAAACACTTACACTGTTCCAGACAGATACGCAATACCAAAAATCCAAATTGCCCTTACTCAAATATCTCAAGCAGTGTATATAATCACTATGGATGCCCTTAAAGGATTCCATCAAAATGTGGTAACACCAAGTGCAAGAAAATACTTGAGAATTATTGTTCATTGTGGAGTGTATGAATACTTAAGGATGCCCTTTGGTATCAAAAATGCACATTCACACTTCCAAAGAATGATGAATGAAATCTTCCCTGAAGAACTCTCAGAGGGATGGTTAATCATTTACATTGATGATATTATTATCTGTTCCAAGACTTGGGAGGAGCACATATGTAGATTATCAAGAGTTTTGACAAAAATCCAATCAGTAAACATGAAAATCTCCTTGAAGAAATGTCATTTTGGATTTAAAGAACTTAAAGCACTAGGACATGTTGTATCTGGTTTGTCCCTTGGAATTGACAAAAACAAAGTTGCAGCAGTATTGTTAAAACCCATGCATCAGAATAAGAAGGAAATTCAGTCATTCTTAGGTTTTGCAGGATATTACAGGCAACACATTAAAGATTTTGCATCCATAGCAAGACCACTTTATAAGTTGTGTGACAAAGACACAGTGTTTGAGATGACTGTTGACAGAGTCAAAGCTTTTGAGTCTCTAAGAAAAGCATTGACCACTGCTCCACTCTTACTGATTCCAGACTTTAAATTGCCTTTCAAACTGTATATTGATGCATCAGGGGATGGACTGGGTGCTGCACTTCATCAAGTTCAGATCATAAATGATAAGCCTGTAGAAGGACCCATATGTTTCATATCCAGCCAAATCAAACCAACTGAAGCCAGATATGGAGCAAGTCAAATGGAATGTCTATGCCTTGTCTGGGCCTTGGAAAAATTGAACTACTTTTTAGAGGGATGTGTTTTTGAAGTGATAACAGATTGTACAGCTGTCAAATCACTTTTGAACATGAAAACACCTAACAGACACATGCTCAGATGGCAAATAGCCATACAACAATACAGAGGAAATATGACTATTTTTCATAAGGATGGGAATATTAATAAGAATGCAGATGGACTAAGCAGATGGCAATTACCAAATAATATTGATTATCCTGCCTATGTGCCAGAAGAAGCTTCACCACAAATTCCAATAGAAGGAATAAGTGTTACAGACTTGAACACCACCTTCTTTGAAGAAGTCAGAGGTAGCTACACTCAAGGTAAGAATTGTAGCATCTTATGCCAATTACTTAACAAAGACTGTAAAGACAACTCTCTAATACATGCCTTGGATGAAGTATGGAGGAAATCTTATGATGAGGGAAGATTTCACCTACTGGATGGTATAATTTATCACAGAACCAAGCACACATGTGTCATGACAGTTGTAGACAGGTCATTAATCAATCTTGTACTGAAGGAATGCCATGATAGTCCCTTTTCAGGACATCTGTCTGAAGACAGAACAAGAGAGAAAGTAAAGACCTGCATATGGTGACCAATGTGGCAGAAAGATGTTGCAGAGTATTGCAAAACCTGTGACAGATGCCAAAAGGCAAATAAATCCACTGGCAAAAGACTTGGAAATATGATAAAAATCCAAGAACCAAACAGACCTTGGGAAATTGTCCATATGGATTGGGTAACTGGCCTACCACCAGGAGGTGACAGGAGCTATAATGCTTGCCTAGGAATTGTGGACAGATTCAGTAAAACTCCAATCTTTTTACCATTTCCCAAAGATGATACAGCCATGGATACAGCTCTTCTGATATGGAATAGAGTAGTGTCATGAACTGGGATATTTACAAATATCATCAGGGATAGAGATCCCAAATTCACTTCAGCACTATGGACAAATCTTCACCAATTATTTGGGACTAAACTGTCTTTCTCTACAGCCTACCACCCACAAACTGATGGCCTGGCTGAAAGAATGATCCAAACCTTAGAGGACATGGTGAGAAGACTTTGTGCATATGGCCTTGAATTCAAAGATTGTGATGGATTTACCCATGATTGGTGTACTCTGTTGCCAGCACTGGAATTAGCATATAAAACATCAATCCATGCCAGTACCAATCAGACTCCTGCTATTCTAGAAAAAGGATGGAACCCCAAGTTACCCCAAGATTCCTTGAGGAAAGACTTAATTGAAATACATCCCACAGCTGCTAGCTTCAAAGGAATGCTAGACAAAGCTTGAAAGCATGCAGTAAGGTGCATGGAGGACCCTTTTGCATATGCTAAAGACAAATGGGATAAATCACATGCAACTCCAGATTTCAAAGTGGGGGACCTAGTTCTTGTATCCACCACTAAGTTCAATAACATCAAAGGATGTAGAAAGTTGAAAGACTCCTTTGCAGGACCTTTGGTGATTAAAGCCCTCCATGGAGAAAATGCTGTTGAAGTAGAGTTATCTGAAGAACTTAGCAATAAGCATCCTACATTTCCAGTGAGCTTGATAAAACCATATCAATCTAGTGATGCTGAGAAATTTCCCTTGAGGAATATTATTCCCCAAGTTATACCTCCTATTGAGACATCTGGTACTAAGAAAACAACCAAAGTTCTTAAAGAAAGGAAATTAAGAACCAAGAAAGTAAGGGAATACCTTGTTGGGTACAGTGACCCAACTTGTGAAGATGAATTGTTAAAAGAAAAAGATATACCAGAAGCTACCAAACTCCTCAGAAGATTCAGACACACTAGAAACACCAATATTACAAAGTAATATTCTTTTTTTAGGGGGAGGGAATGTGAGCCTTAGAGGTAATTTCATACACCCAAAAGACCACAAATACAAAAATAACATATCAATATAAATAAAATAAATTTCTTTATATTATTAAAATGAAAATCACAATATAAATATAAAATTATATTAAAAATAAAAAAATTAATTGCAATTTAAAAATAAAAATACATTAAATGTTGTAAGTATAAAACTACATTTATACTTGAAAAAATTAAGTAAAAATGAAATTTTAACAGAATTGTGAAAAAATAAATAAATTTGGAAAAAAGTTAAATAAAAATTATTATAACTTTTTATCCAATAAATAAACACATAAAAATTATTTCACCATTGGATTCCTCATAAAAAATCAGGTGGGGTCACCTCTGAGTGAAATTCTTGTAACTCAACTCTAAATAAGCTTAAATTAAGTTTTTAGTATTTTCAATACAAAAGCTAAAAATCCTCAAAACTTTAATTTAATTCACACCACATGTGGTGTTAACCATCAAATTTTGTGATAAAATTGAGGTGTTGTGTTTAGTTTAGAAGTTATGAGGAATTGAAGTATTTTCAATTGAATTCAATTGAAATGTCAAAATGTGCACGTGTATTACATAAGTGAACTTTGATTTACATATGAGGTGTCAATTATTACTGTATTGTAATGTACAATTGAATTGAATTACATATGTAAATTATAAGTATAATACATGATGAGGAATTAAAGGAAAAATAAACTGGAAAGATTAAATTTGGGGGGGAAAGGAACTCCAGCTCTAAGGGGGAGATAGACCCCAAAATCCTTGCTAACAGGCGTGGGATGTCAAAATTCACGCAAAAGTTCATCACTTTTGGCCTGGAATTGAGTTACAGGGTCTGTGAACTCAATTGATGATGAGGTTTTGATACCAACTGGGGTAGTTTTAGCTGTTGCCAAGAGGGTAAAACTACCCTTAAGATAAAAAAATCATAGTAAAAACGGTTTTAACTAGTTTCTACGCCTCTGACACACATTCTGACGTGTTTTGAAGGCTCTAGGCCTGGTATTGCTATAGTAATGGCTGATTTAAGGGTCTAAAATGGCTAAAAATGGCTTAAACCAGCCCTTTTTGGTCTGAACCAGGGTTCAATGATGCCATAATTGGCTTTTCTGTTGTCAGACTGTTTTTCACGACTGACAAGAGTAACTTTTACTTTTAGAGTAAGAGAATTGGTGGCTATAAAAGAATGTCTTCTTTGCCCCACTTTTCTCTTCATGTTAGAATCTTTTCCTTTTATTAATTAGTTTAAACACTGTTAAACCAATCAATAAAAGATTCCAACCACCATTTTTAAATCATTTTAATCCTTTTAACCACGTGAAAAAATCATTATAATCATTGTTTGTAACTCTTATAATCATTTTTTACCCCTGAACCACCCCAAAAGTGAATTAAAGCATCTTTCATCACTGTAAACTTTGTCACTTTGTTTCCAAATTCACTCTGGTCACTTTTGGGTGTGTTTTCTCTTTAATATTCTTTTTAAAGACTCTGTTCTTTAATTAATTGCTTGCAGTTCTTTGCTCAATTAATTCCAATTGAAATTGCTCTTGAAGAAATTTCTTTTGTAGCCTTAAAATATCTCTTGTAGAGTATTTTTTGGATAAATTTTTATTGTTGGTAAAACAATAAATTTTTATAATATTATTGTTTTATCCTAATAGAGTTATAAACAATAAAATTGGCGTGTTTTCTCTTAAAAATAATATTTCTTACTATTTTTAATTGATTTTTACCTTATACAAATTTTGAGGACAGGAAAAGTACTTGATTTTTAATCAAAGTTTCATATCCACACCTTACAGTATTTTTACATGGACATTTGGTACACCCATAGTGGATATCTCACTTAAAGCTTAAATTTCTCTTTTGACATGCAAAAAAAGCAAGGGGGACAAAAGACATCAAAGAGAGCCAGGGTACCCAACTTCTGAGGCCTCAGAGGCATGGACAGCTCCAAATCTTGGATACATGGCTGATCTAGGCCCAATTAGTAAACTAAAACACTTTGGGAAATCGGTTACCATGTTACAACTACAGTAAATCTTAAGAAAATAGCAAATAACCTGCTATTTTGACGTGCCAAGGAGGTAAAAATTTACTTAGACTCCTGTAACCATGTCAATTCTTAATTATTTTCCATGGATAAACCCCAAAAGATTAATTAAAACCCTTTTCGGGCTTGTATCCATTGATTTACCTCATAGAAACCAGTTAAACACTGATATTTGCAATTCTACATAGAAATGGGGTAAAAAACATCAAAAATTAATTAAAAATATAATTCTAAATTAATATTTCTGAAGCTTTCAGGACAAATGGAGAACTGTATTATCTATGGTACAACCAAAAATAATTACGGTTTTACTTACAGTCCATTTTTGACTATTCTACGTGAAACACTGAATCTTCAAAAATTCACAGTAATTACAACCTGTGATGAAATTGCCAATAGCATTGGTAAATTTGAGAAATCAATGATTATTTTGAAATAAAAGAAGATTTACAGATGTTACTCATTTTATTCTTAACCATATTGGGGTTGGTACTCACATAAACCATCAATTAAGTAATTATGATAATCTTACGTGACAACAGATGATGCAATCAATAATCCAAAAAGGTTTATTGTTTTCTCACTCACTGGTTTTTCAGTTTGCTCCATGACATGCCTCTGTGAGCTTTTGTTGACTTAAAAAAGGCCTCCTCTTTCTGTTTTTTCCACATCATCATCATCTTACTATCATTTATAATATTGTTACCAACAAGTAAGTATTAGTTAAAGCTATTCTTAAATGTTTTAATTCTTTCAGAATCAATCAGAAAGACGTTAAATCATAGAATCCAACAATAAATCTTTGTAATACTCTTTTAAATTCATTTTGATCCTCTAAATCCACAATTCTACATCAACTCTCTCTATCTTATCTTTCAATAATCTCTTTGGAATATTAGTGAGTTATTTATTTTTAATTCTTAAAGTTTTTCTCTAAAATTAGCTTTATTCGAGAATTACCATTACAATTGTTCTTGCAAAAGATAATTATATATGAAAAGAATCTTATTAATTTAATAAAAAGAAGTGTTATTATCAAAATCTTCTTGTAATTGATTCTTGTATACAATTACTTCCTCACTGTCAAAATTACTACTAGTGTTTAACATGTGAAAGAAATAATTATTTAATTATTTAATTGTGGTTATAATAACACTTTGTTATTATATTTCATAAGAAAAGTCATAGTACTGTTGATTAATAGTAATATTATCATTAGTTTCATAGACACATCTTACAATTATGTTATGTCTGAGTGGGGGTAATATTTCTATTGATGGGGCTATTGATTCTAGAAGTATGTAAAAATATTTCTGGCTCTTGGGTCCTCCTTTCACCAATTCCAACAGCTTCTGCATCATTGGGTCTGACTCTCTCTAATTTTGGTTGAAAGAGGTCTTGTTTTTGTCCTTGTATCCTTGTCTTCTTCTGGAAACTACCTGGGATTGTGGAGAATGGTGACTCATAACCACTGATCTGTTGGTTCCTGAGTGGTGTGAACCTACTGGAGGGCTTGTTTGTACTACTCCTTGTGATCATTGAGGAATCTGAGTATGCCCTGTCTGGGTCAGCTATTCTTCTATAGCTTGGATAGTTGCTTGATTCTTCCTTGTCCTGGTTTCTATCTCCTCCAGGAGTCTGAACTTCCTGGTGAGACTCCAAAATTTGTTTATTACCATAGGGTCTCTGAAGTCTATCTCTTTGAGAAATATCTTCTGGAAACTTTCTCCAATTTCTTCCCAGTGGGATGCTATGTTGAACTTCTTGTTGTCCATGCTGCATTGAAAAATGTCTTTGAGGAGTTGGTGGAGCTGAAGAACTTAATCCATATCCTTCCAGTCCTCTGTTTTGAGGTTTCTGTTGAATTGAAAAGTGAATGGAAGAGTGGGTATAATTTTGCTCAATGTCTTTCCATCCACCACTGTGTCCAAGGTGTCCTCCTCCAGGTCTTCTGGTTCGGGATACCCCATCTCTGTCCTCTGGCTGGTTCCTTGGGATGCCAAGGTTTCTGAGGTGTTCAGATGACATATAATTGTTTTCAAGCAGTCAAAAACTTAATGTTCTTACGGTATTTCTCTTTGACTGTGCCTTGGACAAATTTGTTGTCTACTTCTTTTGGCAATTTTCCTTCAGAGGTGACAACTGGGTTAATGGTTTTAATATTCACTGTAAAAGTGATTAAGGTTGGTTTACCTTGTATTGATGCAGATTTTTGTGGTTTTCTACTTCTCTGAGTGTTAATTGGTTTCCACTACTTAGTTTCTATAAGGCCTTCACTGTGACTCTTTCCTTTCCCCTTGCTTCCCTCTGGTTCTGGTGGTGTCACTGGTATGTTGGCCTTTGAGTGGGTTCCAAGTGGTATGAAATTTTCTTCCACTGAATCAAACAGGAATAAGAGGGCTTATTTGCTTTCAAGAATTCTTAAAATGCAGTTTGCACATCTAAGAATGGCCTCTGGGAAATATATTTCTATATCATACCCTTGTATTATGACAATGCAATTGAAATTATCAATTACATCTCAAAAATATGACTTGTGGATATCTGGTACACTGTTTTTATACCATTATCTCAAAGATTAACCTGTAATTAACAAGTGTAATCTTAAGGTGATTATGTAAAGTAAAATTGAAATTATCAATATACCCAACCATGCCTCTAATAATGTTAGTTTAAAGTAGAAGAGGTGTCCTTTTAAATTAAAAAAGGACAGTATTGATGGCTTACAGTTCTTTAATATGTGAAATATAACAAAAAATCAAAAACATTTGTGGTGAGAAATTATAATCAACCACACAACAACACAATTAAAATAGGAAAACACAGTGGTATATGGTCATATTGCACTCATAAAACAAATTTAAGATATGTTGTATATTATTTTTTAAATAATTTTATACCTTAAAAAAGAAACAATGGTGTCAGAATTAAGAAAATAAACGAAAAAACTCACTTTTTGGATAAAAAAGGTCCGAAAATCCAAAAAGAAAATGGCCAGGCCCCCAAAATGTCAGGCTGAGTCTATGATGAAGCTAATAAAGACTAATTACAAGTTTAAATGTGACTGTGACACACTGAAAATGATTGAAAAATTTTGTTTTCATGATAATAAGGATTGAAAATGAGGTATAAAGGGCTTTACTATTGAGGAATAGTGGTGGTGTGGGATGTTAAAAGCCCTGGGTGCAATAGTTATAAGTTGCTTTACTATAATAACTACTACAATAATTAATATTATAATTATAACATGATTATTTTCCAACAGTATAACTCTTTTTGAAAGTTTTACTACATAGGAATTTAAGAGTACAATGAGGAAACATTTTGTGGTGCAGAAAAGGCCCCTTTTATCCTAAACTTGGGTGAAAAAGTCTTCTTGACCTTTCCACACAGAGGAAGTGAAGATTTATCACTTCCAAGGACTTGCTTGTGGTTTCACAAGGTCTGTATAGCCTGTATTGGGCTCAGATGTGGTTCTGGAACCACATCTGGGCAGCTTTCACCAATACAGGGTGAAAAATTTGATCTGGGGACCACAAAGGCCTCTTCTGACATGTATTACGCATAAAATGCTGTACAGAACCTGTAAAGGACCCCAGTATTAGCCACACTATGAGTTATTGAAGTATAAACAAGCTTTGTTGTCTGTTTTACACCTCATAATCATAGTTATGGGATATTATCCCACAGTAAGGCTGTATTGGTCTAACTTTGGGATTTTGACTTTGAAACTGCCATAAATTTGTCAGTTTTTGAGATATAAAGCTCAAAGTTGTTTCATTTTGTAACCCCGGATGTATTCTCCATAATGGTACCTCATTTTATATGGCAAAGGTATTCCATGTACAATATCATTTGTACATATATATGATTTGCTTAAAATCTGTATGGAGCTTGTTTGCACCATACCTTTTTTGCTAGATGAGATATGGGGAAATAGATGGCCCCAACAGATAGCCCTGATTGTTCTCTTTCCAAAAAGAGCCCAATTTAGTCATCTCAAACCAAAACTGTAGAAGTTAGATGAGAGGTGAATATTTTATTCACCCTTATTTGACCTTATTTCGGCGATAACTCTTGTAGTTCTGTTTCTGGCTCAATTTGGCTAGTACCATTTTATATTTCCAACCTATAGCTTCAGCTTTAATAACCATTTGATGGAGTTAAGCCTCTCCCTCTGGATTGCAGATGGGAGGTGAAAAATAAGGTTTATGCTCAGCAACAACTTTGAGAAAGAATAACTTTGTTATTCCTTGTCTTATGATCATGGGACTCGTGTATTTGTGAATTGGTGGGTTTCCTCTTTCCTTGGATACCTCTTGGCTTATTTGGCTGAGCTTCATGTTTTAGTGATATCTTACCTTTAGCATTGGTTTGTGGTATTTGGCTGTCATGATTGTGCTCTGGTTTTGAGTCACAGGCTGACATTTCCAATCTTTAGATTCTTGAGTTTGTTGAAGTTTCTCTGGAAATTGAATAATTCTTCAAATTCTAAGTATGGAATCCATATCTCAAATAAATCCTCTCCTTCTTCAACAAATGGTCTTCCCCAGTAATTGATTTCTTCTATAATTTCTACAATTTGGGAATTTACATCTGTCAATCCTTCTTCATTCCAACCAAGATTACATTCCAATTCATTTTCATCTCCAAGTTTGGCATCCATGACTGTCTAGATCCTTTCTGAGTTTTGGTGAGATTATTGGGTTTTGAGATAAAAGAATAATTCCTCTTTGATAAGGCAGGAAGGAACTTCAACTGAGTAATAAGAGTGTCCAAAAAGGATTTTTCTATGAGGGAGCTTGAATGATTTAGAATTCGTCTTTGATAAGGCAGGGAAAAACTGCCACTGAGTAATAAGAGTGTTTAAAAAGGATTTTTGTATTAGGTATTTTGAATGATTTGAGATTCCTCTTTGATAAGGAAGGAAGTCACTGCCCTTGAGTGATAAGAGACTTGAAAAAAATGAAAAAAAGAATTTAAATTCCTCTTGATAAGGAAGTAGGTCACTACCCTGATACTAATACAGATATAAAAATAATTCTCTTTTGTTAGGTGATTTATTTTATTATTTTGCTACTATTTATGGTTTTTTTAATTTTCAATTGAAATTGAATTAATTCAGTTATTATTGATAAATATTCAACCTTATGTTGTGAATTACTGAAAAACATATGTCCTTCAATATCTCTCCAAACATCTTGTTGCGTTGTCCTCTTTGTGTATTTCCTTTCCATTCTGAAACAAAACTTTTGACTTCATGAATAAACATGTACCCAAAATCACACCAGAAAAGAGTTCCTCCCAAGATTCTCAACCATCTAGATTCAAGTATTCTTGAGCCCATAACATTTTGTGATACATTCCATCTATTTTCAATTGATAATATCCATAAGGCTTCTACCAGTAAGGATCCTGTAAGCTCCATTGATTTCAATAGTGGTTAGTAATTCCAAAAAATCAACATTTGTAAACTTGCATCCAGGTAGTCCTGAAAGATATTTGGCTTGAATTATTGGTGAATCTAGCTCCCAATAATTTTTTTCTTAAAATGTTATCATTGGAAGTATTACATAATCTTCCTCTCCTTCATATTCTGGTATGTCTTCCTGTATGCCATTTTAATTCTGGAAGTCATTTGGTAATTCAGATGAAACTCCTTGATTTTGATTAAATCAATCAGTTGAGCTTAAAAAGCAGCATATTTGATAATAGGAATCATTAAATTCTTCTAGAATTTCAAGTCCAGCCAGCCTTTGTGTATTTTCTGATAACTCTCCATCTTCTAGGTCTTAAACGCTTCTGCCTTGTTTATATTTATCTTCCCAATTTCCATTATTTTGTTGATATAACTTCAATTGATCTTCTTATTCTACCAATTTTCCTTCTAGAACTATTTCCTTTCTTTGTTTAATCCCTTTTTTAATATATCTATCCCAAACTTCATCCATTTTGTCTTCAGTAATTATGTCACTTTCCTTTTCCAATTCTTCAAAACTTTTTTTGCCAATGGCTTTATTATGCAATCTTTTGGTTCTTCATGTATTAAATATTTTTCAGTACATTAATGTACCTGGTTTCCTCATGAAATAAATTGAAAGAGTCTTCTGCAATTCTTGAGGAATTTGCTTCAGGTGGGTTCAGATCCATTTCAAATTTCTTCTGTGGGATTTCTCTTTGTTCTTCATTATTCATACCACTTAACTTGAGTGCTATCAATTTCTCTGGTTCTTCTATGGCCATGTCCAAATTTTTGCTCATCTTCTTTACTTCCTCTTTGATTTTTCCTATTGCTTCACTATGTTCTACCTCCACTTTATCTTCTATCTCCTTTAATTTAGATTTTATATGAGTTACAGCAGGCATACTTTCTTTAGATGAAGATGATATGCTGGACTTTTCTTCAACTATTATTTGATGAAACTTTTCAAATACTAAGAAGTACAGGTAGGTTTTTTCTTCAATTTCAAAAGTGACTTCAAGATTTTTAATTTGACTAATTGGATTCAAAGTGTTATCTGTTGATTTTGATGTGTAAGGGCTGATGTTTAATTCTGCATTTAGGGCTATTTCCTGAGTTATAAAATTCAAGTCATTTTTTGCATCAAAAATAGCTGAGAACGGTATTTTTTTGGTCCAAGAAATATTGTCTTCACTCTTGTTGAAGATTCACTTTCTGTTTCCTGTTTTTCTTTTCTTTTTAATGGTCTGCTTGATGTATTGACAATTTTCCAATCTCTGAAGATGCACAAAGCTCCATACCACTGGGTGGAGAAATTGGACAACCCATGGCTTGAGGGTTACATATTGGTAAACATCATTGATGTCCATCTTCCTCTGGATAGCTAAATATTTCCCCTTTCTTGTGTGAAGATTTCATTTTAACAGTATTATCTGCTAAAAATAGTCTTCCAAGTATGGTGTGTACAGCTCCTTTTGCTATTAATAAATGAATTTCTTTTTCTTCTCCTGTTATCATAGTAATTCGTGTGAATTCTGAGAGTCTAACCAAAGATGTTGTATGCCTACCAATTCCTCTGAGATTCATATTGAGCTTTCTACTTGTAAGTGAGGCTTTAATTGCAAGTTCCTCTGATATTATGTTAATTTCTGATCCAGTATCCACCAATGCCATTGTAGGATATTCTTCTCTTCCAATAAATAGTTCCATAAAGCGGAGTGGGCATGCATAATGTAATCTTAGTGTATCATAGTCCCATAGCTTTAATGAAAGTAGTCTTTCTTGCATCTTTTATGTATTTACTGATTTTATCACCTCTTTCTCCTGGGTAGTTAAATTTTTCAATTTGTCAATAAAGGTTGGTGAAATTGATAATATTTCTTGAAGAGGAATATTTATCCTCTGTTCAAGTATTTTATTCATCACATGTTCAATTATTAGCTTTGAGTTATTGGCTGTATATTTTACCTTGTTCTTTGATTCCATTTTTTTTGAATCCTGCCTTGGTACCTCCTTATTCTTTTCTTTGGAAATAATTTCAATATTGACATTATCTACTTCCTTTCCTTCTTGTGGTTTCTTGTAATTTGTTGGAATTAGAACTCTCATTTCTTCTTCTGCCTCATCTTCCACATGGTAGGCACCTGGTATCTTTTTTTAAAGGGTTTTTTGGTTTAATTTTTATCCTCTTGCTGAGTTTTACTTTAAATTTTCTGTATTTCAGCTCTTTGCCTTGTCTGTCTAAGCCCAACATTTATTTGAATATTTTCAATTTCTGGTGATATTTGAGGAGGTTTCCATTTTACCCATTCTTCTATTTCAGCTATTGCTGCTGCCTTCTAACCTTTGCTTTCCTCAATTACTGTTCTTTCTTCCTTATTTGGGGGTGAATTTTATTTTTCAATCATTTTCTTGGTAAACTCCTTCTGTCCTTTAACAAACGTTTTAACCAATTCCATTTCAGATGTAGGGCATTCTGTGGGTATTCTTTGAAAATTTGGAAAAAGATACGTTCCTCCACACTTCAACATAATTCTTTTCTCCTATTCTTCTGTGAGATTATTCAATCTCATTGTGGAAGGTTCATATTCCAATAAGTAATAACACTTCAGTAGCTTTGTTGGAGCCATTTGAGCTAGCACATATGGGTGGTAAAGGATATCTTGGCCTGAATGGCTGTGAGTTTTTCAGAACTTGCTGATCTTGATTATTGCTTGCGTATTTTTTCTTTGGAGATTCAACTACTTCTGAAAGGTGTTTGAGATTATTAAATACTTCCTTAACTGATTCCTTCCCAGTATCCTTTGATTGATGCTCTTGTGGCTGAGGATTTTGAATTTTTTGGGTAAGATCTTTCCTTTGCTTCAATACTTATTCCCAGCTTTCCTCTTCAACCTAGCTTTCTTCTCTTGTGCCTTTTCTCGTGAAAATTCCTTCTGTTGAATTAAGAATTTTGCTTCTAAATCTTGTTCAATATATAACTTTAAGATTTCCAATCTTGGAATGATATAACCACCATCCAAAGCTTGCACCATGGCCTTATCTTTTATGATTTCTTTGTAGATAGACTGTTGAACACTTGAGGAAAGACTAGCCAAGATTTATTGATTGTGATGAATATCTCCTTGTATATATTGATACCTTTTTAGATAATCAATAATGGATTCATATTCCCCAATGAAACTTTTATATTGTGTCATATTTCTAATTCCTCCTTCTAGTTGAATCTTTGTGAATCGTCAAGTAATTGAGGAAATCTTGTATCTTCTTTCAGGTGATACTGTTCCCCATCTTCTCTTAATATCCAATTTTAATTTCTCCCAATCTCCAGTTTCATATCCGAGCATTCCTTCAATACAGTAACTGGTATCTTGATCTTTAGTCCAAAAGGATATTTGTATTGCAATATCCCTTCCACTTTCTCCTTCAATTTGCACTATATCTTCCAGTCTTTTAATAAATATTTCTACCTCCTTTCCATCAAACGATGAATTATAATCCTTTGGTCTAATCTTGACAATGGGTGGATTATTTCTTGTCATTTCATTTTGAAATGAGATTGAAGCCTGTGCATAAATATTAACACTCTTTGGTAGAGTATTTGGTCTTTGTGAAGTGAATGGTGTTGATGAGGCTACGGGCCTTGAAAATGATGATGGTGACCCTTCTTGTCTACAGATTCTTGGCATGCTTGTAGCTTCTTCTATTGGGCTGTTTTCTGCTTTGAAACTTGACTATTTTCTTTTTCCTGCTTTCTTGAGGAGTTCAATGAGTTCTTGTTGTATTTCCAAAATATTTTGATGAATCCTTTCAACATCAGAAATATCTTCTTGTCCTTGCATGGTTTCTTCATTTCTAATTTCTTCTTTGGATTCATCAGGATTATGTGGTATCTTTGATGATGATGCTGAATCCATATTGATATCTTCTTTGTTGATTTTCTGTTGTTTAATTTCCTTTTTATTCCAAATATATCCTTGAGTAATTTTTGAAAATAATCTGTAACTATCTTTTGATCTTTCTTCTTGTTTTTGGGTTTACCAACTGGTATAGCATAATCTATAGGTGATTCTTCTCCAGGTGATGTTTCTCCTCTTTTCGGGTAATGATAATGAAATCATTTTATTGAAGAGCTTGATGGTGACTATGATTTAGAAGCTTGTGGTTTTTCTGATTCCAGATTGACTTGATAGGCTTTAAATTTTTAATGAATGATAAGAGGATTTTTTTTATAGATTAAATTTGAATGTTTTTTTTTGATAATTTACCAATTATGGATGGTTGAAACTTTTTGCCACTGTTAGAACACCAGATGTGGGAGCTCCTTTTGTTGTGGAATGAAATAGGGCAGTACCTTGAGGGAAACTTCTTGGTAAGTCTGTTTTGAATTTCAAAATTGTCCAATAACCATGGGTTATAAGGTGTATTAGCTGCCCCTTTGAATCATAATGAATAGTGAGAAACAGAGAACCACAAAATAAAAGAATATTTGTGGATTTAACAGATAGAGAAGACTTCTCAGCAGTTTGTAAATCAGACCTATCAATAACACTACATTAAAAACTCTGATTTAAAACTAAAATTTCTGATAAAATAAAGACCAAGGTTTTTTTTGTTATTTTAATAAAAGTAATGATAATATTTCTTTTGTGGTTTTCTGTTATTTAATAAAAGTAATAAGAATATTTTTTTGATTTTATTTTGATTATAATGATTTTTTATATATATTAATGCAAATAATAAGACTTCTAGATTTTCTCCTTTTGATATTTTCAATGTTTAGTTTAAATCACTACTTCTTTTCTTTTAATAGTACTAGGCGTCTGAGCAAAGCTCTTGAGCTTTTGATATGCTTATACTACTATTTTTTTCATATTACTAAGCTACTAAGCTTTTTTACTATGGCTATACTACTATTCTTTAATAATACTAAGCCACTGAGCAAGGCTACTGAGCTCTTACTGCGCTTATACTGCTATTCTTCAACAATACTAAGCTCCTGAGCAAGGCTACGGAGCTTTTACTATGTTTATCCCACGATTCTTCAAAAATACTAAGCTAATGAGCTTTTACGACTGTTATTCAACAATAATAAGCTACTGAGCAAGGCTACTGCGCTTTTTACTATGAAAACACTACTACTACTCTAGATATACTGCTAGTTCAGGGATGGTGGTTATCCTGGATAGTGGGAACTTGTTCCACAATGATGAGAAAAATGAGGGGGAGAGGACCTCTATTTATGGCTTTTGGGCCTCCATAGAGCTTCCAAAAACAGGGTATTAGAAAAAATCATAGTTGAGAGGTTTTAGCTGGTGAGACATGTAGTTTTGGTGTGGCAACATGACATGGGATCCAAGTTCTGACCCATGAGATTTAGTTGCCATGTCAATTGGTAATTATAGATGTTCACCTGGAATCAATTTGAATTCTGACCAATCAGATGGTGTTAGTATTTTTGATGGAATTTTTACGTGAATTCAATAAAACTATCTTATGATAAGTATTCAATAAATTGTGGTTTGTATTTTAAAGGATTAGTAAGCTGCTGTGAAATTTTTGTCCATTTTGATGTTCTGCTTATGGGTCAGGTTAAAATGATTCTTTTTTCAAAAAATATCCTCTGCTTGCCTCCAAAAATATCTTATTTCTTCTGTTTTGGTTTTGGTTTTTTTATTCTTCTTGAAACTTCCACAAACAATAATATTAAATTTTCCTTCAATGTGGCTTGAACCAGCTACATGAACAATACAAAGGTGAACAGCTCCTCCTTGTAAACTGAGAAAGAAAGGTTTTCTTGCTATTTTTTAGTCCAGAATTGTAACTGTGTCTTGAGCAATAACATCTTTTCAGCTATCAATTTATCTTCAAAACTATTGGATATCTGAATTCTGTTTTTTTTTCTTCTTCTGGTAAGCTTAAACTGATAATAATGGTATGGAATACCACAGAGTGAAATCCACAAATGCCCCATGAAGAAAATTACATGTTGCATTTGGTCACAGCTGACTGCAGCAAGCTGTAACAACCACTCACCAGGGGTAAGGGTATTCATTAATACACCCACTCAAACACCTCAAATCAGCAGATCCACTATTTGCATCAGCATTAAGTTTCAGAAATCTTCCTTGCTGAAACATGCATACAGCTTGGTACTTCAATATAGCCTGTCAACATCTTTACAGGCTGGATTAAACCAATACAGTTTGCATACACCATTATGAAACTGTATGATAACTCAACTCCACCACACCTCTTGTACAGGTTCTGGAAAACTTTAAAATACCTGTATTTGCCAGACTCAATTCAATCATTCAATCCTGACATTAAAATTCTCTCTCTGGATCAGGGCTGGTGATTCTCACATATACCAGCCCCTCTTTCTCCCCCCTGGGGACTTTTCCCCAGTTGATTAATTTAGTTTATTTATTATTTTATGAATATTCTTATCCTTATTTTGGGTATTATATTTATTTGATATTGAGTCAGTCTTTGCATTTTCTTTCTTTGCCTGTACAGTATGAGTTGGGTGGCCATATCCTTATTAACCCTTCTCTTTTCATTCTAACAGGTTGAAACAGTGGACTTGGACTTTTTTGTGGTTGGCTCTTTTATTCTCTTACTCTTAATCTTTTTTTGCTGATTTTCTTATATTTCTTTTATTAGTAATTCATCATCTTACACTCTTAAGTGTATTCTTTCTTACCATATCCTGAGCCCTCCACAAGTGAGTCCCAGTTTACTCAGTGCCCAGGCCCTCTTCACTTCGAAGAGCCCCTGTGACATTAAATTAATTAACTCATATTTTATTCTTTCTTTTCAGTCATTTATACTCATTCCTCTCATTTATCAATTATCACTCTTTAATGATCTTATGATCTTTTATTATTATTATTTTTTTCTCATCAATTTTCATCCCATTCATTTCATTCATATGAAAATTGATGCTTTCTGTTTTTCTTAATCATTGCTGACCATCTCATTTCACTTCATTTTATTTCAATAAAATTTCTCTTGTCTGTTTAATCAGTTCTTATCAGGAGTTATTGATTGGTTATTGATGATTCAGAAATTCAGGATTTTATTTGGATTGATTTGCTTGACTTTTGAATTCCCAATATAACTGATATATCCTCAAAAAATTGATTATTGATTCTTGATTGATTTTAATTCCTGAAGATATTGATTGACTGAGTGATTGCTGAAGACCTTAAATTGACCTTGAAGACATTGATTGATTGATTGATTGATTGATTTTTGAATTTTTCAAGATTATTGATATTTAATTTGAATTATTGTTGATTATTGATTGAATTGATTGATTATTTATTGAATTTGTTTTCACCTCAAGAATTGAACTGATTCCTCAAGACTCATCAAAGTTTCTATTGTGATTGATTTGGCCAAGCATTGATTTCTGTCCTCAATACCATCAAGTTTTTATTATACTTCTGTTCATAATGCCAGTTCAGCAAAGTCCCCCATGCAAGAACACTAGATCTCAAAGAAGTACAGGTGTTCTCACTCCTACAGCAAGAACTCCTGTTGACCGCACACCATCAGTTCATCAACTGAGTAAAAACTTGGACAGGGGACCACCAACAAAAAGCAAAGCACCCTCAAGAAGAGGTGGAATGAAATCTAGAAGATCAAGATCCTTCTTTGGACTTTTGGGTGTGCTACCCTGGCATGTCTGAAGGTGCAAGAGCAAGATTAGGGGAAGTTGAAGATGAAAAGGGGGAAGAGTCTGTGGAAGAGGAAGATTCTGTGGAGACTACAGTGGCAGATTCCTTGGCAAATGCTCCAGAGGTGCCTCAGGGTTCTAATATAGCCCTTTCTAGTCAGCCTCTAGTCTCTCAAGCTGAACCAAATCTCCTCAACATGATGCAGCAAATGACTCAATTCATTGGGCACCTCACTTAAGCAGTTGCCCCCAGGGAAAATGCCAAAGCCCCTGCTTTCAAGACTCCATCCATGAAGGAACCTGACTCTTTTGATGGTAGGGAAGCTCACAAATTGAGAGTATTTATATAATCCTGTCAATTAATATTCCATAATTATCCAGCAAATTTCTTCTCTGACAGGAAGAAAGTTTTTTACTCAACTTCTTTTCTCACTGGTAGAGCTGGAAAGTGGATTGAACCCTATCTCTCAAATATTTCCAATGAAGACCCTTCTTATCTCCTCACTAATTGGCCATTATTTGAATCTCAACTATTCACTCTGTTTGGTGACCCCAATGAAGTCATGAAAGCTGAACAAGAGTTGGGAAATTTAAGGATGAAGGAAAGTTGTCATGTATCCTTGTGCATTGCTGATTTCAGAAGCTCAATGTCAAGAATTTGAGATTGAGGGGAAAGAGCTTATATCCATGTTTACAGAAGGGGATTGGCATCAAGAATATTGGATCAGTTGGCTTCTGACCCTGGAACTTTTGACACTCTTCAACAACTTATGAATATCACTTTAAAATTAGACACAAGATATCATGAGAGGCAAAAGGAAAAGGGTGGTAATCAAGAGAAGAAGCCTCCTGTTAATAGATCCAATCCCTCAAGGCCTCCTCAAAACTCATTTCCAAAGAGGCCTCACAAAAAGAAGAACAAGAAGGGCAAGCAACTTCAATCTTTAAAGGACAAGCCCCATGCTGCTCTCCTCAATAAGGACAATAAATTAATCAGTTCTAAAAAGGAGAGGAGGATCAAAGAAGGGTTATGCACTTATTGTGGTGGAAAACACCCAATTGAAAAATGCTTCAAGAGACCTCAGAACAAGCCTGGGTCATCATCAAGAGGCTTTGCTAGCAAGCAGGGAAAAGCATGAGTGGGTATCATGATGTGTCCAATGCTTCTCACTTATTTCCTTCAAGAGCACAATTGTGCACTCTGAATACTAGTGTCAAGAAATCTTTAAAGTTTCTTATTTTGTCTCCTGTATCTGATATTTTCTATAGTATTCTCATTGATTCTAGTGCTACAAACTCTTTTATTGCAATGAATTTTGTTCACAAGTACTCATTGACTATGTCAGAGCTCCCTGAAAAGATTCCTCTTTTCATTCTGGATTCTAATTAATCCCGTGCCTTGTTCATCACCCATTATACCAAGTTGGTAGTTGACTTGCCTTCCTTCCCAAGCTTTGAATGGGACTTCTTTATCATAGATTCACCCAAAGGAGAAGACCTGATATTGGGCTATGATTTCCTTTACCATTTTAATTCTATTATTGATTGGAAAAATGGATTGATCACCTTTGATTCTAGTCATAAGTGTTATAGTGGTATTCTTCCTTCTGCTGGTAATGACTTTGCCACTTCTGTCAACAGTGTCTCTCTGGTTGGTGAACTTAAGACACCTTCCCTTCCTTCTTCTGTCCATATGCCTTCCATCATTCCCTCTCAGTCATTACTTCCATTAAGAGATGAAGTTTTCAAAGAGATAAAAGATGTTGGAGAAGATGTTGCTATATCTTCACTTCATCTCTTTCAAGGGGATATGGACCTTCCTCCCTTGTCTTTTCATTCCTCCCTGGAGGAACATTTGAAGGTGATCCCTCCTGCTTATCACCAATATTTGGATGTATTCTCAAAGGTGAAAGCAGAGAAACTTCCTCCACACAGTGCCTGTGATCATCATATTGAATTGGAGGGTCTTCTACCTCCAATTGGTGTTATCTACTCATTATCAAATCAAGAGTCACGAACACTATGGGCCTACATTTCAGAGAATGTAGAAAAGGTTTCATAAGGCCAAGCTTCTCTTGAACAGGGCACCTGTCCTTTTTGGTAAGAAAAAGGATGAAGATCTTTGTTTGTGTGTTGACTACTGCAAACTTTATCCTGTTTGTCCTATCTACCAGCTCCTTACCCTATTCAATGGTTCCACTATCTTCTCTAAGATAGATCTCCATGGTGCATATAACCTTCTGAAAATCAAAGAGGGGGATTAGCACTTAACTTCCTTTAGAGCCAAGTATAGTAGCTATTAGTATTTGGTTATGCCATTTGGCCTTACCAATTGTGAAACTTTGAGATATGACCACATACCCAAAGAGGTCACAAGAAATATTTAATATAATTATACATTCAAAATTTGTTTAAAATAAAAAAATACCATAAATTGACATAAAACTTGGTTTAACTTTAAATCCAATGAATAAACATGTGAAATAAATTATACCATTGGATTCCCCATTGTAAAATACACATATACCATTTTTATGGCATATCTTTAAAGTCAATATTTAATAAGTTATAAGTAATAATACCTTATAAAATACACAAATCCTTATTTATTTCAAATGCCAATGAGAAAACATGTGAAATGAATGGTACCAGTAGATTCTCCATAAAAGTCCACATATAAAACAATTAAGAAGCCAAGCTTCAAACTCAATACTTAAGGAATTAACCTGAATATATGCACTTTTTTGGTCAACGCATATATTCAGGGATTTTAGCTAATATCTCTTGAATTATACATGATAGAGTGATGAACCAAAAATAAAGTCATAACGTAATTACTGTAGGAATGCAGAAATGAAGTTTATTTCACAAGCTATAAACAAGGTCAAAACCTGTAAGGAATTATTGATTAAAATCAACAGAGCTGTTGACCACTTTGTTGTGAAAGTGGTCTAAAATTAAAAAAAAGTGGACAATTGGATTTCACTAGTTCATTTGTGAAGAATTGTGTATTTTTTATTATAATATTCAAGGTATAACCCCTTGAAATCATAGTTTGAAGTTTAAAATATTAAATTTCAACAGAAAAGATGAGTTACAAGAAAAATCATCAAAAATAGAGTTTTGATGATGTAATGAAATGCTCTTGGCAGCATAATAAGGTTATTACAAGCTATGAAAATTCACTCTCAATGGCTGTAGCATGTAAATCTTAAAAGTTATCAAGGATCAAAGTTTGAGCTTAATTTCATCATTTATGATCACTCACTGTAACCTTAAATTAAGTTTAACAGTCATATGAGTGATAAAATTCGTGAATACTCTTAGTTTATGATTAAAACTAATAAAATCCACGAAATTTGGGGTTCTGCCAAGTCTTTGACGTCATCAAACTTAGAGTTATAGTGATAACTCTAAGTAATGGCGTAGTAATGATGTAATATGGTTTGATCATGATGTAATCATAACCAAACCTTAAAATATTGATCAATCCCACTGGATATAGTCAATAAACGTCTACTAGAAGCCTTTTGGACTCTAGGAGGGAGGTACTTACTATAAATAGAGCTCTTTTTACTCTGTTTTCCCCTCAGACGCATCAAAAACATTAAATCAATACAATAAAAAGGTAATTTCTTGATTCTTTATATATAAAACTCTTATATTATCAAAGACCAAAGATCTTCTTATGATAATCATCAATTTTGACATGATTAAACCATTTATTTAATTGTTTTTGTTAAAAATCTCTCTAAAATCTCATTTCCATGTAAAAAATCAAGAATATTTGTAATCTCTCTATTTTTCATTGTAAATACAATTTGGATAAGTTGTATTTATATTATTTGGCGTAAAATATCTCAAAATTATTATATTAAGTATTAAAAATAGGTTATTTTATCTTATTATAATAATTTTTTCTCTATTATTCTTTTAATAATAGTTTAATTAATATAAATAGTATTTATATTAATTTATAACTTTAATATTGGTAATATTATTGTTATTAATTGTTTTTTATTAATAAAAAACAATTTTTTACGCCTTTATTATTTTTTTGTAACAATAATACAGTGCCCTTGAATATATTAATTATTTTATATTAATATATTTATTTTATTATTTTATATCTTATAATATAAATTATATTATCATATTTTATTAACAATATAATGATTTTTACGCCATAATTATAATAATTCTTTATTATTTTAATTATTTTTATCTTATTTATTTCATTTATAAGGACATTCATAGTACAATAAGTAAAATATTAGTAATTTTTACTTATTGTTTCATAGTCAAGCCTTACATTTGGGGGCCTGGCCTTGATTTTTACTCTAAAAGACCTTTGAAAAGAAGATTCTAATTGGGCTTATCCAATAATAAATTCAATTTATAATCATAAAAGTATATAATAATTTTGTATTTATTGATTTTAAAAGCTATTGAGGCATTTGGAAAGCAATTGTACTGTCTTACATGTGGTTTTTCACATCCTTAGACTTTCAAAAACTTTCTTTCAGTGACTCTAGTGATTGAAAAAGATATTTTATAAATTAAAAATAATTTTATATTATAAATTAATTTGATAAAAGAATTATATTCATTTTCATTTTATTCTTCAAAAATAAAAAACTTAAAAAAAAATAATGATAAAAATATTAAAAACCAATAAAAAAGTTATTTTATTCATTTTAATTCCATTTCTTTAATTATTTTCATTTTTTTTAATAAAAAAAGATATAAAAGCAATTTTTACATGGAAAATTGCCATATCTTACCAAAAATAACACTTTTATATAAAAGACTTATATTTCTTCGTCTTTTTTAGTGTTTGAAGACAATCCAACAGAGGAAAACCAAACCACTGTTGAAAGATTTCTGGAAGAAGCTTGTCAAAGTTCTCCAACACAAATAATCACTAAGAAAAAGAAAGCCAAGAAATTGGACTTTCCAGGACCCACTATTCAGGACTCTGAAGGTGAGTACCTCACTTATAAATTGCCATAAGAGTATTTCTGTTCTAAAATCCTCTTATTTCTTATTTCTCTTATAATATGACTACCAGAAGAGGCTCCCAATACTCCATGCAATCAGATGGAGCTGGACTCAGGGGTAGAATTGATTCCTCAAAAGGGAAAAGGAAAGGAAATATCCCCAGTGGAAAAGAATCCACACAAGGAAGTGCCTTATCTCAAAGGCAAGTCCCAGAAATGCCCATGATATCTGAACCAAAATTGGAACTAAGTATGAGTGACTCAAACAGGTACAAATCACATTCAGAGGGCTCAAATAGACATTTGAATGAGCCAATACAAACAGTACTAAATGGTGTATGAGGACAAAGATTGGTAAATGTTGCCCCAAATACACCAAGGAGTGATGAACTCCTGGCACATCCTGAAAAAGTTCCTCAAATAGGAGGAAATAGTGAGATACTCCAATTGATGGAATCCACTATCAACCAAATCTCAAATCAAAAAGATCAAGTAGTACCATGCCAAAAAGAAGGAGGCAACCAAGGAAGAAGCCCCAGTAGCTTCTACCAGCAAGCCTCAAGCCAACCCACTTCCCCAAGAAGGGAAGAAGAACAAGAAAAAGAATTGGAGAAACCCATATTCCCCAAGCTACAGGATCCCCAAAATCCAAAAAGATGCCATGTACAATGTCTTCAACATGGCCAGAACTTTGATGGAATTCAAAGACAAAGAGGAGCAAAGAATGAGACAAACCCATTTCCCAAAGAAATAACCTTGTCTTCTGATGTTTCAAATACTTTAACAGATCTTAAAAATAGTATTTTACCTCTTCAAGACATTAAAAATAGTTTATTATCTTTCCAAGAAATACATAATAGCTTATCATCTTTAACAAAACTTGTTGTACAAAATAAAAAAAAAATTGATAAAATAAAATTTATGATAGAAAATAATAAACCAAAAGTTATAATTGATAATACTTAAAAATTAATACAAGGACAACAAGAGTTGTACAAATACATAAGTGATATCAAGGAAAAACCTTGATAATCAATTATGACATGTGTATTGATAATCTTACAGAAAAATTAACCAAATCAACATTTCTGTACAAAAATTTGAAGAAAAGACTTCATCACGCCAAAAATTACTTTTGGACCATGTGGAAAAAAGTGATGAAGCAAGAATGCATCTGAAAGATGACATTCAAAGTGAAATAAGGCTTATCACTGAAAAAATGGATAAAATTAATGAGGCTAACTCAAATATGCCAAAGTTATCAACACAATTTTCTCACATAAGAATCCCTGTTAAACCAAAAGAGGAATTAACAAATCCATTCATAACAGACTTGAGTCACCAAGACAATAACCAAGTCTTAATGAAGGAAGCACCTCAATTGAAAGAATGGCCAACATTTACAGGGGAAGGTGAATATGACCACATTTCATTTATCAAGACACTTGACATGCTACAAGAAGATTATGACATACCAGATGAATTAATCACTGTAAGATTACATTCATTGTTTGAGAAATCTGCAAAAAGATGGTATTATGGCATAAGGCAAACAAATGGCAAAAATACCTTGTCTTGGTGGAAACAAGAAATAATCACCAAGTGGGCTAATGATTCCTGGAGGTAAAAAATAGAAAATGCATTTGAAAATTCTTTCTTTGACCCAGACAAAGACAAACCTTTAACTTGGTTCTTGAAACAAGTTGAAAGACTTAATGCATTGTACCCAGAAATGTCACAAAAGATGGTGCAAATGAAAATACTCAAGAAATGTGGAGGAGAGCTAGAACATGCCCTAAGAAGCAGGTGTATAGAACCATGCTCCACAGAAGAGTACATTAATGCACTAGAAGACATAGTGACAAGAACAAACATTGGCAGGACTTGGAAGAAATTGGACATTAAAAGCCCAAATAAACCATTTATCAAAAAAGAGAAATCAAAAGAGCCCTTCAAGCCCAATACATCCAACAATAATGAGCAAAGAAAATGCCATAAATTTCGAGGTATTGGACACTTCGCCAATAATTGCCTTAAAAAGGGAAAGATTAATGAAATTGTGGAAACAGAAATCCACAATGACAAAGAAGAGGAATCTGACTCTGAAAAAGAGACAGAAGAATCAGAAAGTTCTGAAAGTGATGAAATCAATATAATTAATGGACAAATTAATAATATTGATATAATTTCTGAAGTAATGGATGTTAACTCAAACTTACCACAGGTTGGGACATCTGACACAAACCTGACAAATTTACAAGATGCCAAAATGTATAGGACCAAACCTGCAAGAGGAATGGGATATACAGCTGGAAAATCAAGTATAAGTATTGTTATGGTTGATAACCAAGAAGGAAAAGTTAACTTAGATACAGGAGCATATTGCACCTGTGTTGGTAAAAGTTATTTAAAAACCATTGTCCCAGACTGGCAAGAAAAACTTATGCCAATACAAGGTGTCAAATTTAGTAGTGCAAGTGAGAGCATGAAGCCCCTTGGAATAATTGATTTAACACTGATTTTTCCCCATCCCTCACAATGTGTCAGACTTAAAGTAGAGTTTGTAGTAATGGACAACTGTACTAGCAATCACTTCATACTTGGGAATTACTACTTATCAATTTATGGTATAGATATCTCTAACTAAAAGGATAGATATTTTACCATAGGAGACAACAAAAGACAAAAGTTTGGCTTCTTAAATAACAAAAAACAAATCACAGTTATTAAAAATGAAGAAAAAATTCCAGAAAAGGAACTTTTTATATCTGAACAACTTGTAGAGGCAGAATTCAATCAAGAATTGACAGAAAAAATGAAAGAAAAACTGATTGACCTCTTATTTAAGTACAAAAATGCCTTTGCAACTTACAAAGAGCCACTAGGTGCAATAATTGGACATGAAGTGGATATAATTCTTAATGTGGAAAAACCTTACCCACATTTACTAAGGAGACCTGCTTACCCAGCTAGTCCAAGGGCTAGAGAAGCCCTAGAGGTACATATTAAAGAATTAATAGACCTTGGAGTATTAAGAAAGGTAGAAGTCACTACACCTATCATTATAACTTGGCATAATGGAAAATCAAGGATGGTAGGAGACTTCAGAGCCCTGAACACCTATACCATTCCAGACAGGTATCCAATACCAGGATCCATGAGACATTAACCAAATTGTCACAAGCTAAGTTCATCACAGCCATGGATGCCCTAAAAGGATTTCATCAAAATGTCTTAACAGACAATGCCAAAAAACTACTGAGGATAATAGTCCACTGTGGAACTTTTGAATACTTAAGAATGCCATTTGGCATAAAAAATGCACCTTCCCATCATCAAAGAATGATCAATACAATATTTCCTGAATAATTATCAGAAGGATGGTTAATTATCTATATTGATGATATCATAGTTTGCTCAGAAACTTGGGAAAATCACCTTGCAAGACTAGAAAAGGTACTACAAAAAATAGTCCAAGTGAATATGAAAATTTCCTTGAAAAAGTGTCATTTTGCATACAGTGAATTAAAAGCACTAGGACATGTGGTATCTGGACTTAGTCTAGGCATAGACAAGAATAAATCAGCTGCAGTACTACTTAAACCAATGCCTCAAACCAAAAAAGAAATGCAATCATTTATAGGATTTGCTGATTACTATAGACAGCATATCAAGAACTTTGCATGAATTGCTAAATCCTTGTATAAACTATGTGACCAACAAACAGTCTATGAAATGACAGAAGAAAGAGTCAAGGCATATGAAGAATTGAAAAATCCCTTAACAAATGCCCCATTTCTTCTAATGCCAGATTGGAAACTACCCTTCAAACTTTACATTGATGCTTGTGTAGAAGGACTGGGTGCTGCACTACACCAGACACAAATTATCAATGATAAACCAGTGGAAGGACCAATCTGTTTTATTTCAAGACAGATAAAGCCAACAGAAGCAAGATATGGAGCAAGCCAAATGGAATGCCTCTGCTTAGTGTGGGATTTAGAAAAATTACATTACTACTTGGATGGAACAGTATTTGATGTGATTACAGACTGTAATGCTGTAAAATCTCTGTCAAATATGAAAACTCCGAATAGAAATATTCTGAGATGGCAAATTGCTATCCAAGACTATAGAGGAATTATGACTATTGTTCATGAATCTGGAAATATTCATAAAAATGCAGATGGTCTTAGCAGATGGGCTCTAGCAAATACCCCTGACAATCCAGCATGGGTACCACAAGAAGAACGTCATATAGAAGGAATATGTGTTACAGACATTGGCACAGAATTATTTAACCAAGTTAAAGAAAGCTATAAGATAGACAAAAATTTCCATATCTTCAGCCAACTTCTAATGAAAGACTGCAAAGACCCATCACTTTCATCAAAACTAGATGAAACATGGAAAAAGGCATATGATGAAGGAAGATTCCACCTCCTTGATGGAATCCTTTACCATGGAACAAAACACACATGTGTTATGGCCTTAACAGATAGAACCCTGATAAACACTATTTTACATGAGTGTCATGATAGTGTTGCAGCTGGACACCTTTCAGAAGACAGGACACTAGAGAGGGTAAAAACCTTCTCTTGGTGGCCAAATTGGAAGAAAGATGTTATAGAATACTGCCAAACCTGTGACAGATGTCAAAAAGCCAACAGAGCCACAGGAAAGAGATTTGGAATGATGATCCAAATCCAAGAACCAAAATCCCCTTGGGAAATAGTTCATATGGATTGGGTAACAGCATTACCTCCAGGAGGAGACAGAAGCTATAATGCATGCCTAGTATTAGTTGACAGGTATAGCAAAACTCCCATGTTCCTACCATGTCATAAGGATGACACAGCTATGGACACAGCCATAATGATATGGAATAAGGTTATTAGCCATACAGGATTATTCCAAAACATTATAAGTGACAGAGACCCAAAGTTCACTTCAGCATTATGGACAAATCTCCATAACTTGTTTGGGACAAAGTTATCATTCTCAACAGCTTACCATCCCCAAGCTGATGGTTTAGCAGAAAGAATGATACAGACCTTAGAGGACATGATCAGAAGATTTTGTGCTTATGGGCTAGAATTCAAAGACTCTGATGGTTTTACCCATGATTGGTGTACACTAATACCAGCTCTTGAACTGGCATATAAGATATCAATCCATTCTTCTACCGGTAAAACACCAGCAATGCTAGAAAAAGGTTGGATTCCAAGACTTCCTTATGATACCCTCAAAAAGGACTTAGTGGATATACACCCAACAGCAAGCAGTTTTAAGATAATGCTTGATAAGGCAAGACACCACGCAAACAGACGTATGCAAGATTCTTTCAAATATGCAAAGTAAAGATGGGATAAAATTCATAAGCCACCTGATTTCAAAATAGGAGACTTAGTCCTAGTATCAACCCTGAATTTCAATAACATGAAAGGCCCAAAGAAATTGAAAGATTCCTTTGCAGGACCATTTATGATAAAAGCACTTCATGGACCCAATGCTGTGCAATTGGAACTCACAGGTGAACTAATGAACAAACAACAAACTTTCCCTGTAAGTCTAATAAAACCTTATAGCTCAAGTGAAAAGGAGTTATTTCCAGTAAGAAATAAACCCCCACTTGAAATTCCCCACTTGGAAGAAGGAGAGGAAAAGAAAATAGTAAAAGTCCTTAAAGAAAGAAGGACAAGAAGCAAAAAAGAAAGAGAATACCTTGTAAGGTATAGAAATTCAATTCAAGAAGATGAATAGTTACTTGAGAAAGATATAACAAAGGCTGATACACTACTAAGAAGATTCAGACATGAAAGAAAGCCTGAAAAATAAAAACGTTAAGCATTATTGAGCTTCAAGACTAACAAAGTCTATTGGAGAGGTAGGACATTGGATGATACCCTAATTACACATATCAGATTGTGGTACAATCTTTTTTGGTGGTAGGGAATGTGAACCTTTGAGATATGACCACATACCCAAAAAGGTCACAAGAAATATTCAATATAATTATACATTAAAAATAAGTACTTTTAAAATACAAAAATACCATAAATTGACATAAAACTTGGTTTAAATTAAAAACCAATGAGCAAACATGTGAAATAAATTATATCATTGGATTCCCCATTGTAAAATACACATATAACATTTTTATGGAATATCTGTAAAGTCAATATTTAATAAGTTATAAGTAATAATACCTTATAAAATACACAAATCCTGATTTATTTCAAGAACCAATGAGACAAAATGTAAAATAAATGGTACCAGTGGATTCTCCAGAAAACTCCACATATAAAACAATTAAGAAGCTAAGCTTCAAACTTAATACTTAAGGAATTAACCTGAATATATGCACTTTTTGGGTCAACGCATATATTCAGGGATATTAGCTAATATCTCTTGAATTATACATGATAGAGTGATTAACCAAAAAAAAAGTCATCACGTAATTACTGTAGAAATGCAGAAATAAAGCTTATTTCACAAGCTATAAGCAAGGTTAAGACCTGTAAGGAATTATTGATTAAAATCAACAGAGCTGTTGACCACTTTGTTGTGAAAGTGGTCCAAACTTAAAAAAAAGTGGACAATTGGATTTCACTAGTTCATTCGTGAAAAATGATGTATTTTGTATTATAATATTCAAGGTATAACCCCTTGAAATCATAGTTTGAAGTTTAAAATATTAAATTTCAACAGAAAAGATGAGTTACAAGAAAAATCATCAGAAATAGAGTTTTTATGATGTAATGTAATTCTCTTGGAAGCATAATAGGGTTATGCCAAGGTATTAGAATTCACTCTCTTAATGGCTGTAGCGTGTAAATCTTAAACGTTGTGAAGGATCAAAGTTTGAGTTTAATTTGATCATTTATGATCACTCACTGTAACCTTAAATTAAGTTTAACAGTCATATGAGTGATAAAATTCGTGAATACTCTTAGTTTATGATTAAAACTAATAAAATCAACAAATTTTGGGGTTCTGCCAAGTCTTTGACATCATCAAACTTAGAGTTATAGTGATAACTCTAAATAATGGCGTAATAATAATGTAATATGGTTTGATCATGATGTAATCATAACCAAACCTTAAAATATTGATCAATCCCACTGGATATGATCAATAAACGTCTACTAGAAGCCTTTTGGACTCTAGGAGGGAGGTACTTACTATAAATAGAGCTCTTTTTACTCTGTTTTCCCCTCAGACGCATCAAAAACATTAAATCAATACAATAAAAAGGTAATTTCTTGATTCTTTATATATAAAACTCTTATATTATCAAAGACCAAAGATCATCTTATGATAATCATCAATTTTGACATGATTAAACCATTTATTTAATTGTTTTTGTTAAAAATCTCTCTGAAATCTCATTTCCACGTAAAAAATCAAGAATATTTGTAATTTCTCTATTTTTTATTGTAAATACAATTTGGATAAGTTGTATTTATATTATTTGGCGTAAAATATCTCAAAATTATTATATTAAGTATTAAAAATAGGTTATTTTCTCTTATTATAATAATTTTTTCTCTATTATTCTTTTAATAATAGTTTAATTAATATAAATAGTATTTATATTAATTTATAACTTTAATTTTGGAAATATTATTGTTATTAATTGTTTTTTATTAATAAAAAACAATTTTTTACGCCTTTATTATTTTTTTGTAACAATAATAAAGTGCCCTTGAATATATTAATTATTTTATATTAATATATTTATTTTATTATATTATATTTTATAATATAAATTATATTATCATATTTTATTAATAATATAATTATTTTTACGCCATAATTATAATAATCCTTTATTATTATAATTATTTTTATCTTATTTATTTCATCTATAAGGACATTCATAGTACAATAAGTAAAATATTAGTAATTTTTACTTATTGTTTCATAGTCAAACCTTACACCAATGCTCCAGCTTCTTTCCATAATCTTGTGAATGATATATTTGGAGATTTTTTGGATGTGTTTGTTGTGGTTTATCTAGATGATATCATGAGCTTCTCCAGTTCTGAGGAGGAACATGTAAAACATGTGGCTTCTGTCCTCCAAAGAATGAGGGACAATAATTTGTTTTCCAAAGCCTCCAAGTGTGTGAGCCTTAGAGGTAATTTCATATACCCAAAAGACCACAAATACAAAAGTAACATATAAATATAAACAAAATAAATTTATGTATATTATTAAAACAAAAATCAAAATATAAATATGAAATTATATTTCCAATTAAAAGTTTAATTACAATTTAAAAATAAAATTACATTAAATTTTGAAATTTTAAAACTACATTTATACTTGAAAAATTAAGTAAAAATTAATTTTTAACTAAATTGTAAAGAAAAAAAAATTTGAAAAAATTTAAATAAAAATCATGATAACTTTTTATCCAATAAATAAACATATAAAAATTATTTCACCATTGGATTCCTTGTAAAAATCAGGTGGGGTCACCTCTGAGTGAAAATTTTGTAACTCAGCTCTAAATAAGCTGAAATTAAGTTTTTAGTAGTTTCTCTATGAAAATTGAAGATCCTCAAAGCTCTAATTTAATTCACATCCCATGTAGTGTTAATCACGAAAATTTGTGTTAAGATTGAGGTGTTGTGTATATTTTAGAAATTATGAGGAATTAAAGTATTTTCAATTGAATTCAATTGAAATGTCAAAAGGTACGCGTGTATTACATAAGTGAACTTTGATTTACATATGAGGTATCAATGATTACTTTATTAAACTGTACAGCTCAATTGAATTACATATGTAAATTATAAGTATAATACATGATGAGGAATTAAAAGAAAAAAAATTGGAAAGATTAAATTTGGGGGGGGAAAGGAACTCCAGCTCTAAGGGGGAGCTAGACCCCCAAAATCCTTGCTGACAGACGTGTGGTGTCAAAATTCACGCAAACGCTCATCAATTTTGGCCTGGAATTGAGTTACAGGGTCTATGGAGTCAATTGAAGATGAGGTTTTGATATCAACTAGGATAGTTTTAGCTGTTGCCAAGAGGGTAAAGCTACCCTTAAGATGAAACAATCATAGTAAAAACAGTTTGAACTGGTTTCTACAACTCTTACACACATCCTGACGTATTTTGAAGGCTCTAGACCAGGTATTGCTACAGTAATGGCTGATTTAAGGGTCTAAAATGGCTAAAAATGGCTAAAAATGGCTTAAACCAGCCCTTTTTTGGTCTAAACCAGGGTTCAATGATGCCATAATTGGCTTCTTCTGTTGTCATACTGTTTTTCACGACTGAAAAGGGTAAATTTTACTTTTGGAGCAAGAAAATTGATGGCTATAAAAGAATTTCTTTTTTGCCCCGCTTTTCTCTTCATGTTAGAATCTTTTCCTTTTATAATTAGTTTAAACATTGTTGAACCATTCAATAAAAGATTCCAAACATCTTTCTTAAATCATTTTGAACCTTTTTAAGCACGTGAAAAAATCATTATAATCATTATTTGTAACTCTTATAATCATTTTTACCCCTGAACCACCCCAAAAGTGAATTAAAGCATGTTTCATCACTGTAAGCTTTGTCACTTTGCTCCCAAATGCACTCTGGTCACTTTTGGGAATGATTTCTCTTTAATATTATTTTTAAAGACTTTGTTCTTTAATTAATTGCTTGCAGTTCTTTGCTCAATTAATTCCAATTGAACTTGCTCTTGAAGAAATTTCTTTTGTAGCCTTAAATACCTCTTGTAGAGTATTTTTGGATAAATTTTCATTGTTGGTAAAACAATAAATCTTTATAATTTTTTTTTTATACTACTAAAGTTATGAACAATGAAATTGGCGTGTTTTCTCTTAAAAATAATATTTCTTACTATTTTTAATTGATTTTTACCTTATACAGATTTTGAGGACAGGAAAAGTACTTGATTTTTAATCAAAGTTTCATATCCACACCTTACAAAGTGTGTTTTACATGCCTCAAGTGTGGAATACTTGGGCTATTTTGTTTCAAGTGATGGCCTCAAGATGGATTCTTCAATGGTTCAGCAAATCCTCAATTGGCCTCAGCCCAAAAACATCAAGGCTTTTTAATCTTTTCTTGGCTTTTCCAATTTTTATTGTTGTTTCATAAAAAATCATTCTGAAAAAAAAACTGCTCTTAATTCCCTTCTCAAAAAAGATTTTCCCTTTATCTCAATGAGGAAGCCCTTGGGCAGTTTCAAGTACTCAACATTTCAATCCTTCTCTACCTACTATTATAGAGACTGATGCTTCTGATTATTCCTTAGGTGCTGTACTGAGCCAGGTGAATGACTCAGGAAAGCATCCCATTGCATTTTATAGTTGCAACCTTCTCCTAGCTGAGCTGAACTATGAAATTCATGACAAGGAACTTCTTGGAATAGTTTGGGCTCTTGACCGCTGGAGACCATTTCTTCCCTCTCTTTCCAATTCTTTTGAGGTCTTAACAGACCACTATTTCTTGCAGTATTTTATGGCTACCAAAGTTCTTACTTGCCATCAGGCCTGTTGGGCCAAGTTTCTTTCTGAATTTCACTTCACTATCACTTACTGCCCAGGCAGGCTGGCCACTTTGCCAGATGCCTTGTCACGTCAGGACAACGTGTACCCAGAGAGGGGGGTGGACTTCATCAGCAAGAATCCTCAAGATTTTCATCAAATAATCAAGAAAGATGGAATTCAAGAGTCAAGATTCTTCTCAATCAAAGTGGAAATATTTTCAGATTTAGTTGAGAAGATTAAAAAAGAATTATGGCAAGACAATGACTATAAAGAAATACTCATGCAAATAGAAAGAGGTGAATCAGTTCCAGATTATTCTCTTGAACCTCAAGCCAAGTTTTTATTATGTAAAGATAGAGTGGTAATCTCAATAAATGAAGAACTTCAACTCAAAATTCTTCAAAAGCATCATGACTCACCATTGGCTGGCCATCCTAACCAGGAGAAAACCCTCAAGCTCGTCAAGAGGGATTTTCATTGGGTTGGCATGAATCAATTCATCAAGGACTATGTGTCCTCATTTCAGCAATGTTCAAGAAACAAGAAAACTTATCATATGAAGTTTGGATTACTCAATCCTCTTCAAATTCCATCTGGTCCTTGGAATTCCTTATCAATGGACTTTATCACTCAATTCCATTGTCAAACAAATTTGACTCAATTCTAGTTGTTGTTGACAGGTTCTCAAAAATGGCAATCTTCATTCCAAATTTGGAAACAATCACTGCCCTGGACGTAGCTCAAATATTCATTAGTAATGTATTTTCCAAGCATGGCCTTCCAGTAAGTATTATTAGTGATAGAGGATCTTTATTTGTTTCATCATTCTGGACTCAATTATGTCAGCAGCTCAAGATATCAAGAGATCTTTCAACTGCTTTTCATCCTGAAACAGATGGACAGACAGAGAGGGTAAATCAAATTCTAGAACAGTATCTCCGGATGTATGTTAGTTAGCATCAAGATTACTGGCACACCTGGCTACCTCTGGCTCAATTTGCCTACATTAATGCAGAACATTCATCAACAAAGAAATCCCCTTTTTTCACCATTTATGGAACAAATCCCAGCTTTGACTCAATCCATATTTCTCAAGACTCACCTGCTGGAAAGGTATCAAAAAAAACTCCAATCAGTACAGAAAGTTGTCAAAGAAGAATTAGAGTCAGAAATAAGGAGATTCAAGAAGTACGCAGATGGAAATAGAGAAATTCCACCTGATTTCCAACCTGGGGACAAAGTATGGCTGGCTTCCAAGAACGTCAAGACAACAAGACCCACCATGAAATAATCAGAAAGATGGCTGGGACCTTTTGAAGCTCTGAAGAAGATTGGAAGCCATGCATATCACCTCAAGTTGACTCAGCAATGGAAGTCAGTTCACCCTATATTCCATGTGTCCGTATTAGGGCCAGTAAAGCATTCAACTATCCCAAATTGACATCAATTAACACCACCATTAGCCTAAGTGGAGGAGCAAGAGGAATGGGAAGCGGCGCTGGTTCTGGACTCAAACTTCAAGAGGGATAAATTATGGCATCTTGTAGCGTGGAAAGGATTCAGTGAAGACCCAGAAAAAACCACTTGGGAACCAGTTTCCAACCTTACCAACTCACCAGACTTTTTCAAGAATTTCCATTCATTGTATCCAGAAAAGCCTGGCCCAAATACCTCAAGAGTTTGATTTTATGGTGCTTGGTGGGGCGAAGAAGTTATGAAAGTAAGTTCCTCTCCTGGCATGCACCTTTAAGGTGGTATTCTAACCATATGTTGTTGTAAGCATCACCTTGGCCACTTTGGGAGCACTTGTCAACTCTTTGGACAGATTCAGAAGGCCTTACAACATCAATACCCTCCAATTTGTACCTTATCAAGATATGGCCCAATCACTTCTTTCTTTTCCTTTTTCTTTTTTCTTTATCATTATTTAAGTTTATGCCAATCATCATAATTCAAGAAATTCATTACTTCAAGTCAATTATGGAAATGTATTTCAGTTGTATGGTGCTTGGTGGGGAGTGGGAGGTATGAAAGTAAGTTCCATCTCCTGGTATGCATCCCTGAGGGTTCTAATTCTTGTAAAACATTACCTTGGCCACTCTGTGAGCATCAAATGCTTGGTTTTCATTTTTCAGACATTCTTGGCCAAAAATCAAGCAACTCACTACAAGAAGGACAAACAATCAGGAATTCCTTTTATCTCTTTTTCTCTACTATCTTTTTCTCTCATTTTCTTTCTTTCTTTACTTGTATAATTTTATTTTCTTTTATTTCTTTAAAGCAGAAGCATCCCCTCCCAAGTCATGTATTGGGAGGTTCCATTTGTTTGTCATTTTTAAGTAGTTATAAGAGTGGGGATAGAAGTCAAACCCAACACAAACAAGGATAGGAAACTAGTTATCTCTACCTAAATCATCAAAGGTTCTCTGGAAGTCATTTATTAATTCATCTTTATACCAGGCAAATTTTGCAGCCATTGTTTCTGAAGCAGTACCCAGAATAGTTCTATCATTTGCGTATATAATCACCTCCCTGCTATTTTTATCAACCCTCCTGAATAATCTGGCCACAGATTCTTGGCTTTCACTTGCCGCATTAGGATCTTCTCTGATAATTTGGATAGGCCAATGATCTCTTCTTTGAAAAACTTGAGCAGCAGGAAATGGCAAAGGAGAAAAACCATGCCTTCTTCTACTGGAACTGGCCACAGGTTGGAGTTAACAGGAGGTGGGTATGGGTGAGCTCCTGGGTTTCTGGCTTGGTGATGGTCTTACTGCTGGACTCAAGGCAGGCCTGGAATCGGAAGTACTTGGTGAAGAAGGAGGAATTGTAGTAGGAATGGAAGCAAGAACTGGTTGGAAGGTTCTGGGAGTACTGGGAATCACTTGGCTTTGGAATCTGTTGGCAAGAGGCTGAGAAGAGGAATTGCTGGATGGATGGCCAACCGAATAAGGAACAACTTCAACTTCTTCACCATCCAACTCATCACTACCTTCAGCATCTGGATCAGTTGGAGAATCAGCAATCCTTCTTATTCTTTTTACTACCCCTTCAGTATTGATCCTTGAGATTGGGACTTCTGAGATGGAATATATTGGCCCTCCAACATTAGTCCACCTGGCCACCTCCCTCTGACTAGAACCATTCACTACATCAAAATATCAGTACCAATTTCAATCAATATATGCAGATCACTCACATTGAGAAAATCCTTAAGTTCCATCAGGAGTAGGTGCCTCAGAAACTGGGAACTCTTTCCCAAAAGGCCCATCTTTTCTACTCCATAAATACCTCCTGACGTTAGACGACAGCACCCCAGTACGACAACATGGTATCTTTCCAATGAAGCAATAATGGAACTTTGAAGATTGGGGATTTTAGTGTTGAAAACAATCCTTACCCTTGGCCAAACATTAAGTACAGGAAGGATCAAGAGCTTCAACTTCTCTGTATCCATCATAGGTTTGGGAGGAATTGAAGTGACCAGAAGAATCCATGGAGGGTGAAGAAAATCAACTGAAGACGCCAGAACCACACAGGACACATGGTGGCGGTGCAGAAGGAGAAGATTCAGTGAGTTCAGTCAGTTTGGCACTCATAACTTAAGAATATGCAAGCAGAAGATTCAAGAGGTCAGAATCAGTCCACTCCAAATCAAAAAAAATTACCTCAAGGAAATGGGCCCATAACTCATTTATGCCTCCCCTCAAAGCCTCTAAGGTGAGGATTCAAGACCCCTTTGGGATTGAATTCATCACCCAGGGCCTCCCCTGCAACTTTGGGGAGGCCAGGATCTTGATGGTCCTGGACCCCCTCAATGGGTCCAGGCCATGTAGGTGAAATTTTGGGTCATGGGCCAATTCATGGTCCCAAGGTGCCCCTGGGTCCCCAACAAAATTGGGCCCAGGGGGCCTCCAATAGCACCCACAGACTTTGGGCCACGGTACATGGCCCATGGGCCATGGACCGTAGGACCCCAAAAAATCAAATTGGCCAGAAATGGCCATATATCAAAAAAATCACTAAAATCACCAAGACCCAAAAAAGGCCCAAAAGGCCATAAAATCAAGAAAAATCCAAAATCACCATAGGAGGGGCCAAAGCTCAAAAGAAAACACTATGGGAAAGGAACATGAGGCATTTCCAAGGCCAATGGGGACAAGACACCCTGAAGACTTATTTCAAGACATTTTCAATTGGGCCTTGACAAATGAATATACATTCATATACTCATTTGGCATAATTTTTTGAGCACAAGTGTGAGGCTTGAGGTATATTTTACATACCCAAATAGGCCACAATTATCTTAAAAATAAATTCTGAATTATGAATAACTCACAAGTCATGCATATATCCAAAATTCATCATTTTTGACTTCAGACAAGATGAATAACTTTTTATTGAGTGAGTAAATCCATGGATTTAAGGAACAATTTGGATTCTACACAAAAATTCACCTAGGGTAGCTCCATAGAGTGAATATGCTCAAATTAACTCTTTGAGGTGGTAATAGGGAAAATACTTCAATACCACATAAAAGATCAATAAAAAATTTTTTTTCTTTATTTCACGCCAAAATAATGGGAATATGAGAAATCCCATGTTTCATATAAACTAAGTGTCAGGCTGAGTCTATGATGAAAGTAGTATAAATGTATTTACAACTCTTAACTATGACTGTGACATGGTAAAAAGGATTAAAAAAGGTTATGAGGATTAAGAATGGTTTAATTTAAGAATAAAAGGACTTGACTATATTAAATATAGTGGTTGTGAGCGCTGTTGAAAGCCCTGGGTGCAGCTTTACCTGTTGGGTTACAATAATAAAGACTAAAATAATCAAAATTATAATTATACCTGCTTATTACCCAAGAGTAAAACTGTTTTTGACAGTTTACTATGTAGGGTATTCAAGAGAATGATGAGGAAAGCATTTCTGGCTGTGAAAAGCCTCCTTTATATCCTGAAATGGGGTGGCAGGGCTGTTAGACCTTTCCACATAGAGGAAGTGAAGATTATTTCAGTCTCTGAGACAGGCTTGTGGTTTTCAATGACCTTTATAGCCTGTATTGGGCTCAGATGTGGTTTCAAAACCACATATGGGCAGTTTTCAACAATACGGGGTGAAAGTTTTCATCTGGGGACCACACAGCTTGATTCTGACATGTATGACGCGTAGAATGCTGTACAGAAACTGTATGGGAACCAAGTATTGACTGACTTATGAGGTATTGAAGTAGAAAAAAGCGTCTTCTTCAGTTTGACACCTCATCATCATGGTGATGGGATATTATCCCATGGTAAGGTGGTATTGGTCAAAATGTGGGATTTTGACCTTATAACAGCTATACTTTGTCATTTCTTGAGATATCAACCTCAAAGATAAACCAGTATGTAGCCCTGTATGTGTCCTACACAATGGTCCCTTATTAGATATGGTTATCATTCAATATGGCAAAGTTATGCCATGTACAAGATTTTTATAAACATGTGTGTGGTTTAGGCAAAAAGCTGTATTAGGCTTGTTTGCCCCATAGCTTCTGCTTGAGTTGAGATATGAGGAAATGGACAACACCATCAGATAGCCCTGATTGTGCTCTAAAACTGTAGAAGTTAGATGAGAGGTGAATGTTTTTTTCACCCTTTTTTGGCCAGAATTTGACCATAACTTCTGTAATACTGGTGCTAGCTCAGTTTGGCTGGTACCATTGGATAGCCCTGACGTAGAGCTTCATTTTGCATACCCATGTGATGGGGTTAAGCCTCTTACTCTGTATTTCAGATGTGACATGAAAATTAAGGTTTATGCTCAGCAATAACTTTGACCATGAATAACTATGTTATTCTTTGTCCTATGATGATGGGACTTGTATATTTGGAAAGGGGTGAGTTTCCTCTTTCTTTTGATACCTTTTGAGCTAATTTGGCTCAGCTCCATCTTTTGGTGGTATCATTTTGGCTGTCATGCTTGTGCTCTGGGTTTGAGTCACAGCCTGACTCTAAGAATAGTGTTATTCATGTTTTGAGAACTTAATATCATGGTATTTTTACATGGGTTCTTGGTACACCCAGAGTGGATATCTCACTTGAAGCTTAAGTTTCTATTTTGACGTCAAAAATAGGCAAGGGGGACAAAAGACATCAAAGAGAGCCAGGGTACCCAGCTTCTGAGGCCTCAGAGGCGTGGATAGCTCCAAAGCTTGGATCCATGGCTGATCTTGCCCCAATTAGTAAGCTAAAACACTTTGGGGACTTGTTTACCATGTTACAACTACTGTAAATCTTAAGAAGATAGCAAATAACCTGCTATTTTGACGGGCCAAGGAGGTAAAGAGCTACTTAGACTCCTGTAACCATGTAAATTTTTAATGAATTTCCATTAATAAACCCCAAAAGAGTAATTAAAACCCTTTTTGAAATTTTATCCATTGATTTACCTCATAGCAACCAGTAAACACTGATATTTGCAATTCTATGTAGAAATGAGGTAAAAAATTCAAAAATTCATTAAAAATACAATTATTAATGAATCTCTCTGAAACCTTCAGGACCAATGGAGAAATGAATTATCTATGGTAAAGCCAAAAATAATTATGGTTTTACTGGTAAAAGTAAATGTTTGGCTTACAGTCCATTTTTAACTATTCTACGTGAAACACTGAATCTTCAAAAATTCACAGTAATTACAACCTGTGATAAAATTGCCAATAACATTAATACCTTTTAGAAATCAATAATTTTTTTGGAATAAAAGAAGATTTACAGATGTTACTCCCTTTATTTTTAACCATATTGGGGTTGGTAGACACGTAAAAGCATCAATTGAGTAATTATGATAATCTTATGTGACAACAGATGATGCAATCAATAATTCAAAATAGTTTATTGTTTTGTCACTCACTTGTTTTTCAGTTTGCTTCATGACACGCCTCTGTGAGCTGTTGTTGACTTAAAAGAGGCCTCCTCTTGCTATTTTTTCAACATCATCATCATCTTATTATCATTTATAACATTGTTACCAACAAGTAAGTATTAGTTAAAGCTATTTTTAAGTGTTTTGATTCTTTCATAATCAATCATAAAGACGTGAAATCATAGAATCCAACTTTAAATTGCTGTAATACTCTTATAAATTCATTTTGATCCTCTAAATCCACAATTCTACGTCAACTCTCTCTATCTTATCTTTCAATAAGCTCTTTGGAATATTAGTGAGTGATTTATCTTTAATTCTTAGAGTTTTTCTCTAAAACTAGATTTCTTCAAGAATTACCACTATAATTATTCTTGCAAAAGATAATTATATATTAAAATAATTTTATTATTTTAATAAAAAAGAGGTTTTATTATTAAAATCTTCTTGTAATTGATTCTTGTAGAAAATTACTTGCTCACTGTTAAAATCACTAGTAGTATTTAAAACGTGAAAGAAATAATTCTTTAATTATTTAATTGTGGTTATAATAAGATTTTATTATTATATTTCATAAGAACGGACATAGTACTGTTGTTTGATAGTAATATTATCATCAGTTTCATAGTCAAATCTTGAAACAAGAGCTCATCGGCCATCATTTCCGGATAAAACCCAAGGCCATACCCCAAGGACAAAAGATTTTTTGAATCAGAAGAAAAAGAAGCATATTTCGAAGTGGAATACTTACTCAAAAATGGAAAAAGGGGGGAATCAAATGAATTTGACAGGGAAGAATTGAAAAAGGATTTTCAGGATAATGGTCAAGAGGAAATGAAAATTTAAAAAGAAGTTTTTTTGAAAAAATGTGGGGATATAGAGATGCCACTCAACAGTGGCAGGGTATTATGGTGTTCAGGAGCCCACCAGCTTCAAGAGGCAGAAACTTTAACAACCACTCACAAGGGGTAAGGGTATTCATCAATACACCTACTCAAACACCCCAAATCATCAGATCCACTATTTGCATCAGCATTCAGTTTCAGCAATCTTCCTTGCTGAAACATGCATACAGCTTGGTACTTCAACAAAGCCTGTCAGCATCTGTACAGGTTGGATTCACCCAATACAGTTTGGATACACCATTATGAAATTGTATGATCACTCAACTCCACCACACCTCTTGTAGAGGTTCTGTACAAATGTAAAGTACCTTTATTGGCCAGACTCAATTCAATAATTCAATCCTCTCATGAAAAATCTCTCTCCGGATCAGGGCCGGTTATTCTCACATATACCAGCCGGTCTTTCTTCCCCCTGATTCCTTGTAAAATGCTCCAGAGGTACCCCAGGGTTCTAATCAATCTCTCATCTATCAATCTGATCCAAGTCTCCTCAAGATCATGAAGCAAATGGCTACTATTAAGGGACAACTTTCTCAAGCAGCAGCCTCCAGGGACAATTCCAAATCCCCCGCATTCAAGACTCCATCAATGAAAGCACCTTATTCTTTTTATGGTACTCAAGCCCATAAGCTGAAAGGGTTTATTCAATCCTGTCAGCTTATTTTTCAAAATTATCCAGCAAATTTCTTCTCTTACAGGAAGAAAGCTCTGTACTCAACTTCTTTTCTCACTGGTAGAGCTGGCAAATGGATTGAACCCTACTTCTCCAATAATTCCAATGATGATCCTTCCTCCCTCCTCAATAATTTGCAGTTATTTGGAACTCAATTATTCACTCTGTTTGGTGATCCCAATGAAGTCAGGAGAGCTGAACCAGAGTTGGACAATTTGAGGATGAAGGAAAGTGTTCATGTATCTATGTACATTACTGATTTCAGAAGCTTAATGTCAAGAATTGGAGATTGGGGAAAAAGAGCTTATATCCATGCTTATAGAAGAGGATTGGCATCAAGAATTTTAGACCAATTGGCTTCCTACCCTGGTAATTTTGATGATCTACATGAACTCATGGACATTACCCTGGAATTAGATACCAGATACCATGAGAGGCAGAAAGAGAAGGGTAGTCATCAAGAAAAGAAGACTCTTGTTACTGAATCCAATTCTTCGAGGCCTCCTCGAGACTAATATTCAAGAAGGCCTCACCATAAGAAGAACAAGAAGGGCAAGCAATTTCAAGCTTCATAGGACAAGCCCCATTCTGCTCTGCTTAATAAGGACAATAAATTAATTGGTTCTGAAAAGGAGAGGAGGATTAAAGAAGGGGTACGTACTTATTGTGGTGGAAAGCACCCAATTGAAAAATGCTCCAAGAGACCTCAGAACAAGCCTGGGTCATCAAGAGGCTTCCCTAGCAAGCAGGTAAAAGCCTGAGTGGCAATCATGATGTGTTCAATGGTTCTCACCTATTTCCTTCAAGAGCACAATTGGGAACTCTGAATACCAGTGTCAAGAAATGTTTAAAGTTTCTTATTTTTTCTTCTGTCTCTGATATTTTTTATAGTATTATCATTGATTCTGGTGATAAAAACTCTTTTATTGCAATGAATTTTGTTCTCAAGTACTCATTGACTATGTCAGAGCTCCCTGAAAGGATTTCTCTCTTTATTCTGGATTCAAATTAATCCCCTGCCTTGTTCATCGCCCATTATACCAAGTGAGTAGTTGACTTGCCTTCCTTCCCAAGCTTTGAATAGGACTTTTTTTTATCATAGATTCAACCAAAGAAGAAGACCTGATTTTGTGGTATGATTTCCTCTACCATTTTAATTCATTATTGATTGGAAAAATAGATTTATCACCTATGATTCTAGTCATAAGGATTCTATTGGTATTAATTCTTCTGCTAGTAATGCCTTGGCCACTGCTATCAACAGTGTTGCTCTGATTGGTGAACTTAAGACACCTTCCCTTCCTTCTTCTGTCCATATCCCTTCCATCATGCCATCTCATTCATTACTCAAATCAAGAGATGAGGTCTTCAAGGAGATAAAAGATGTTGGAGAAGATTTTGCTATATCTTCACTTCATCTCTTTCAAGGGGATATGGACCTTCCTCCCTTGTCTTCCCATGCCTCCCTGGAGGAGCAGTGGGATGAGGAGGAAGAGCCAGAAGAAGTTGAAACTTTGTTGAAGGTAGTCCCTCCTGCCTATCATCAATATCTGGATTTATTCTCCAAGGCAAAAGCAGAGAAACTGCCTCCACACCGCGCCTGTGATACTCATATCAAACTGTAGGTTTTTCTACCTCCAGTTGGTGTTATCTACTCACTATCAAATCAAGAGTCAGAAAAACTGTGGGCCTACATTTCAGAGAATGTAGAGAAAGGTTTCATAAGGCCAAGCTCCTCTTCAACAGGAGCAACAGTCCTTTTTGCCAAGAAAAAGGATGGAGGTCTTCTTTTGTCTTGACTACCGCAAACTCAATGCTGTCACTAGGAAGAAAAGGTATCCTGTTCCTCCCATGAACCAGATTCTTACCATATTCAACTGTTACACTATCTTCTAAAAGATAGATCTGCGTGGTGCATATAATCTCCTGAGAATCAAAGAGGGGAATGAGCACTTAACTGCCTTCATAACCAAATATGGTAGTTATGAGTATTTAGTTATGCCCTTTGGCCTTACCAATGCTCCAGCTGTTTTACATAATCTTGTGAATGATATATTTGCAGATTTCTTGGATATTTTTGTTTTAGTTTATTTAGATCATATTATGGTCTTTTCCAGCTCCAAGGAGGAACATGTCAAACATGTGGCCTCTGTCCTCCAAAAACTGAGAGGCAATAATTTGTTTGCCAAAGCCTCCAAGTGCGTATTCCATGCCTCCAGTGTGGAATAATTGGGCTATGTTGTTTCAAGTGATTGCCTCAAGATGGATTCTTCTAAAGTTCAGCAAATCCTTCATTGGCCTTGGCCAAAGAACATCAAGGCTCTTCAATCCTTTCTTGGCTTTGCCAATTTCTATTGATGTTTCATTAAAAATTACCCCAAAAAAATCACTGCTCTCACTTCCCTTCTCAAAAAAGACTCTCCCTGAATCTTCAATGAGGAAGCTCTTAGTCAGCTTCAAATACTCAAAGAAGAATTCATCACCACTCCTATCCTTTCACATTTCAATCCTCCTCTACCAACTATTGTAGAGACTGATGCTTCTGATTATGCTTTGGGTGCTGTACTCAGCCAGGTGAATGAGTCAGGAAAGCATCTCATTGCATTTGACAGTTGCAAGCTTCGTCCAGCGGAGCTGAACCATGAGATTCATGACAAGGAACTTCTTGGCATAGTTTGGGCTGTCAAGCGCTGTAGAGCATTTCTTCTTTCTCTTTCCAATTCTTTTGAGGTCTTGAAAAACCACTCTTCTCCTCAGTACTTCATGTCTTCTGTAAGATGTGACTATGAAACTGATGATAATATTACTATTAATCAACAGTACTATGCCTGTTCTTATGAAATATAATAATAAAATATTATTATAACCACAATTAATTAATTAAAGAATTATTTCTTTCACATGTCAAACACTACTAGTGATTTTAACAGTGAGCAAGTAATTGTGTACAAGAATCAATTACAAGAAGAATTGAATAATAAAAACTTCTTTTATTAAAATAATAAAATTATTTTAATATATAATTATCTTTTGCAAGAATAATTATAAGGCTAATTCTTGAAGAAAACTATTACTAGAGAAAAACTTTAAGAATTAAAGATAAATGACTCACTAATACTCCAAAGAACTTATTGGTAGATAAAAGTAGAGAAATGTGACGTAAAATTGTGGATTTAAGAGATCAAAATGATTTATAGCAGGATTACAACAATATATAGTTGGATTCTATTATTTCACGTCTCTCTGATTGATTCTGAAAGATTTAAAACACTTAAGAATAGTTTAACTAATACTTACTTGTTGGTAACAATGATATAAAATGATAATAAGATGATGATACGGAAAAAACAGCAAGAGAAGGCCTCTTTTAAGTCAACAACAGCTCACAGAGGCGTGCCATGGAGCAAACTGAAAAACAAGTGAGTGACAAAACGATAAACTATTTTGAATTATTTATTGCATCATCTGTTGTCACATAAAATTGTCATAATTGCTTAATTGATGCTTTTACGTGACTACCAACCCCAATATGGTTAAGAATAAAAGGAGTAACATTTGAAAATCTTCTTTTATTCCAAATTAATCATTGATTTCCCAAAGTTATCAATGTTATTGACAATTTCATCACAGGTTGTATTTACTGTGAATTTTTGAAGATTCAGTGTTTCACGTAGAATAACCAAAAATGGACTGTAAGTAAAACTTTTAATTTTACTAGTAAAACTGTAATTCTTTTTTATTTTATCATAGATAATACAGTTCTCAATTGGTCGTGAAATTTTCAGAAAGCTTCATTAAGATTTGTCTTTTTAATGAATTTTTGAAGTTTTTACCTCATTTCTACGTAGAATTGCAAATATCAGTGTTTGACTGGTTGTTATGAGGTAAATCAATAGATACTAGTCCAAAAAGGGTTTTAATTAATCTTTTGGGGTTTATTCATGGAAAGTCATTAGTAATTGACATGGTTACAGGAGTGTAAGTAGCTTTTTACCTCCTTGGCACGTCAAAATAGCAGGTTATTTGCTATTTTCTGGTGTTTTACAGTAGTTGTAACTTGGTAACCAAGTTCCCAAAGAGGTTTAGTTTACCAATTGGGTCAACATCAGCCATGGAACCAAGCTTTGGAGCTATCCACGCCTCTGGGGCCTCAGAAGTTGGGTACCCTGGCTCTCTTTGATGTCTTTTGTCCCCCTTGCTTATTTTTCACGTAAAAATAGAAATTTAAGCTTAAAGTGAGATATCCACTATGGGTGTACCAAAAGTGCATGTAAGAATGCCATAATATTAAGTGCTCAAAACATGTATAACACTATTCTCAGTGTATATGTAACATGGGATTTCTCACATTCCCATTATTTTGGCATAAAATCAAGAAAAACAAAAATTTTCATGGATCTTTTATGTGGTGTTAATGATGTGGTGTTGAAGTATTTTCCATATTACCACCTCAAGGAGTTAATTTGAGCTTATTCACTCTATGGAGCTACCCTAGGTGAATTTTTGTGTAGAATCCAAATCCGACCTTAAATCCATGGATTTACTTACTCAATAAAAAGTTATTCCTCTTTTCTGAAATCAAAAATGATGAATTTTGAATATATGCATTATTTATGAGTTATGTATAATTCAAAATTTCTTTTTAAGATAATTGTGGCCTATTTGGGTATGTAAAATATACCTCAAGGCTCACATTCCCTCCCACCAAAAAATAAAATTGTACTACAATTTTATTATTGATAAAAAATAAGGGCCCAAAGGGGGTCAATGTCCACTGTCTAACCTCTTTACATCACTCAGATCAAGTAATTTAAAGCACATTTATAGACATATTGGGGCTTGTGGCCTTTTTTCATGTCTAAATCTTCTCAAGAGTTTATCTGAGTCAGGTATTTCTGATTCTGCAATCCATTCATCTTCATGTACTGGATTTCTATATCTGACAAGATATTCTCTTTGATTTTTACCCCTAAGTCTCCTTTCTTTAATGACTTTCTTTATCTTTTTGTCTTCATTCTGTTCCAGAGGTGGTACAGTTAAAGGAGTTGGGTTTCTTAAAGGAAACAATTCTTTATCAGCTGGTTGATAAGGCTTTATCAAGCTGACTGGAAAGGTGGGGTGTTTATTTTCCAATTCACCACTCAATTCCACTTGAACTGCATTGGTTCCATGTAAAGCAACAATAACCAAAGGTCCTACATAAGAATCTTTAAGTTTCTTTGGGCCTTTGATATTATTAAAATTCAAGGTTGAAACTAAAACTAAGTCCCCTACTTTGAAGTCTGGTACTTTATGACTCTTGTCCCACTTCTGTTTTGCATAATCAAAAGCATCCTTCATACATTGTTTTGCATGAAGTCTTACTTTATCAAGCATTATTTTGAAGCTGGAAGCTGTAGGATGAATGTCAATCAAGTCTTTCCTCAGTGTGTCTGCTGGGAGTCTTGGGTTCCATCCTTTCTCTAACATAGCAGGAGTTTGTCCCGGGGAAGAGGGGACTGATTTCTTATATGCCAATTCCAATGCAGGTATCAGAGTGCACCAGTCATGGGTAAAGCCATCTGAGTCTTTGAATTCTAATCCATAAGCACAAAATCTCCTGATCATGTCCTCTAAAGTTTGAATCATCCTCTCTGCTAGCCCATCTGTCTGAGGGTGATATGCTGTAGGGAATGATAACTTAGTCCCAAACAATCTATGAAGATTGGTCCAAAGTGCATATGTGAATTTAGGATCTCTGTCACTTATGATATTCTTAAATAATCCTGTATGATAAATAACTCTACTCCACAAAAGAAGATTTGTATCCATAGCAGTGTCATCTTTATGACATGGTAAGAATATGGGAGTTTTGCTATATCTGTCTACTATGACTAAACAAGAATTATAACTTCTGTCACTACTTGGAGGAAGTGCTGTGACCCAATCCATTTGAACAACTTCCCATGGGGATTTTGGTTCTTGAATATGGATCATAAGTCCAAATTTCTTGCCTGTACTCCTGTTTGCTTTTTGGCATCTGTCACAGGTATGGCAATATTCAATGGTTTCTTTTCTCCAAGATGGCCACCATGCACAGTTCTTCACTTTTTCAAGTGTTCTGTCTTCTGAAAGGTGTCCAGATTAGATACTATCATGACATTCGTGAAGAATGGTATTGAGAAGCAATCTACTGCACAATGTCATAACACAAGAATGTTTTGTTCTGTGGTAAATGATCCAATCTAACAAGTGAAATCTTCCTTCAGAACAGGAATTTTTCCAAACTTCATCAAGTGCATTAACTAAAGATGTATCCTTGCAGTCTTTATCTAATAAAGAAGTCAAGATATGGCAATTCTTGTCTTGTTTATAAGATTCTCTGACCTCCTCAAAGAATTCAGTCCCAATATCAGTTATGTTAATTCCTTCAATTGAAATCTGTGGTTCAGCTTCCAAAGGTACATAAGCTGGGTTATCAGGAGTGTTTGCTAAAGCCCATCTACTAAGTCCTTCAGCATTCTTGTGAATGTTTCCTGCTTTATGAACTATAGTCATGTTTCCTCTATATTCTTGAATAGCTATTTGCCATCTCAACATATGTCTGTTGGGAGTTTTCATGTTAAGAAGTGATTTTACTGCATTACAGTCACTTATCAATTCAAAAACAGTGCCATCAAGGTGATAGTGTAATTTCTCAAGTGCCCATACCAAACATAAGCACTCCATTTGGCTTGCACCATATCTGGCTTCTGTTGGTTTGATTTGTCTTGAGATATAACAAACTGGTCCTTCTGTAGGTTTGTCATCAATAATTTGGACTTGATGTAGGGCTGCCCCTAATCCATCTCCACATGCATCAATGTACAACTTAAAAGGAAGTTTCCAGTCAGGCATGAGGAGTAAAGGTGCTTCTGTAAGGGCTTTCTTTATTTCCTCATAAGCTTTAATTCTCTCCTGTGTCATCTAAAATACAGTCTGTTCATCACAGATTCTATAGAGTGATTTGGCTAGAATTGCAAAGTTTTTTAAGTGTTGCACATAGTGACTAGCAAATCCAAGAAACAACATAATTTCTTTTTTATTCTGGGGTATTGGCTTAAGTAGCACTGCTGCCACTTTATTCTTGTCAATGCCCAAGATCAAACCAGAAACAAGATGTCCTAATGCTTTAAGTTCTTCAAAACCAAAGTTGCATTTCTTAAGTGAAATTTTCATATTCACTTCTGCAACTTTGTGAAGTACTTTTGCAAGTCTTTCAAGGTGCAAAGACCATTAATCAGAACATATAATAATATCATCAATATAAATGATAAGCCATCTTTCAGACAATTCTGTGGGGAAGATGGTATTCATCATTCTTTGATAATGAGATGGAGCATTCTTAATGCCAAATGGCATTCTAAGATACTCATAAATACCACAGTGAGTGATAATTCTAAGTAATTTCTTAGCTTTAGGCGTCAAAACATTTTGATGGAAGCCTTTCAATTCATCCATTGATGTTATATACTTGGCTTTAGACAATTGAGTCAAGGTTTCTTTGATTCTAGGGATTGGATACCTATCTTGAACTGTGTAGGTATTCAAAGCTCTAAAATCTCCAACCATTCTTGACTTATCATTATGCCAAGCAATGATAACAGGTGTTGTCACTTCAACCTCTTCATTATGGCCTACTTTCCTTAGTACACCAAGTTGAATTAACTCTTGGATATGTTTCTCCAAGGCTTCTCTAGCTCTGTGACTGGCTGGATAAGCTGGTCTTCTAAGTACTGGGGGATATGGTCTGTCAATATTAAGAGTAATATCAACTTCATGTCCTCTTATAGCACCTAATGGTTCATTATCAGAGGCAAATGCAGTATTGTATGTGTATAACACGTCAATAAGTTCATCCCTTATTTTTGGTGACAATGATGGATTAATTTGTGCTTCAACAAGTTGTGTGGTCACAAATTCTTCCTTATAAGTATCTTTCTCAGAAGATATTACTGATATTTGCTTTGGCATATTGGAGAAAGCAAATTTCTTTCTTCTGTTTTCTCCAATTGTGAAATATCTGTCTTTATGGTTATTGATAACAATACCATAAATACTTAAGTAATCATTTCCAAGAATGACATGTTGAGGTGTGCGGTTATCCATTACTACAACCTCAGCTTTCATTCTTATACTTCCTGTTGGATGGGGAAATACAAGAATAGTGTCTAATATACCCAAAGGGTACATATTGGTACTGGCACTACTGAATTGTACACCTTCTATTGGTAATAGATGGTTTTTCCATTCAGGAAGTATAGCTTGGAGATAATTTTTGCCTACACAAGTGCAAAATGCTCCTGTATCCAAATTGACTTTGGCTTCAACATCATTCATCAGAATGGATGTGATACAAGATGCTCCAGCAGTATAACCTTTTCCTCTAGCAGGTTTGGTTTTACACATTCTGGCATCCTGAACATTAATCAGGTTGTAGCAATCTTCACTATACTGTGGCAAATGAGTATGTACTTCAGTGACTTCAAAGAAAGCTGTAATGTTTTCAATGGGATAGTCCTCCACTGGTGTGTCTTCAGAGATTGCAGAGTCTTGATCAGATTCCTCCTTCTCTCCAGTACACTGAATGTCCTCAATGACTTGAACCTCATTGATTTTTGTCCTCTTAGTGCAAGTGTTGGCTAAATGTGAAGTGCTTCCACATTTATGACACTTTAAGACAGGTTTTTCTGGTCTCTTATCCTCTCTGGGAATCTTAGAGGTCATCTTGGATTCTGTTGGGATTTTAGACCAAGTTTTACCAATTCTTGTTTTGGCAATGATATCTTCCATAGCATTAATGTAGTCTTCTGTTGAACAGGGTTCCACACATCTGCTTTTGATCGCATGTTCCAAATCTCCTCCACACTTTCTTAATATTTTCATATTAATCATAGTGTCAGACATATCTGGTTGTAAAGCAGATAATCTGTCTTTTTGTTTGAAGAACCAAGTAAGTGGTTTATCTTTCTCTGAGTTGAAAATGGCACTTTCAAAGGCATTTTCCATTTTAAACCTCCAAGAATTGTTGGCCCATTTGGTAATCACTTCAGATTTCCACCAAGACCAATCATGTTTACCATGGTCAATCCTCATTTTGTAATACCATTTCTTTGCAGTTCTGGTAAACAGACAGTGCAATTTACCCACTATGATTTCATCAGGTATATTAAAGTCTTCTTGCAACATATCAATAGTCCTGATGAATTCAATATGGTTGTATTCTCCTTCACCAGAGATTGTTGGCCATTCCTCTATTTTGGGAATATCTCTTGCAGAGTAGGCATTTTCTCCTAAGAATGGGGTGAGACCTTCTTCAACAGAAAGTTTTTCTTCAGTTAAAGGTGGAGAATGTCTTGGCATATGTGGTTCATGATTCTTATGAATTTGTTCCACACTTGCAATTATTTCATACTTCAACTTCTGCCTTTCACTGTCACTTTTAGCTAAGTGTATAGCAAATTGATTGGTATTCTCAACTATTTTCAAGACTTGGTCTTGTCGAGTTGTAAGTTGTTCATTCACCTTAAAAATGGAAAGATCTTCCATCTCATCATGCTGAACTTGGTACACGTTTTCAATTCTTTTGCAAGAATTGGTAATTGAGTCAAGTTTGGAATTTGTCACTTGGTGCAATTCAATGTATTTCTTGTCATTTTTCTTTAATTCAACTATATCTGATGCAATTTTGGTTAATCTTCCATCAAGTTTACCAATTTCTACATTAATACTAGTTTTTACACCAATTATTTGCGTGGAAAGTTTCTGTTCATCCTTTCCTGCTCCTTGGCTGTGAATTCCATCAGAGTCCTGGCCATATTGAAGACACTGTCCACGGCTGAAGGCTCCAATTTGGGGATTCTGTATCCTTGTGGGTAAGGTCTGTGCCAATTGGCTTTGCCTTTTCCTTAGCCTTGATGGTTCTTGGGACCTTTCTGCCTCTTCTGAGGTCCCTTGGGCTTGTCCTTGGACACTTCTGGAGCTGGTTTGGAGCTGGTAGATGCCACTTGCACCTCTGTCTCCAAAGCTGGAGTCATTTCCAACTCTTTCTTCTGGTCTATGGATAAAAGACTTTGGTTCTTCAACCAATTTTTTATCTTTTTGACCTTGTCTTTGCAAGACAGGGGGCTCCAACCTCCTAAGAGTTCTATGGTCTTCTCCTGACCCAGAAAGCTCTTGATGTGTAAGTAGGAGTTCATGGCCCCCTGCCAAAGGCTTGAGCAGATTTCCCACTCTTCCTCCTTCGCTGCTCTGAACCAATTTTTGTACTGGCATTGATATATTTCTATAGCCGCCACCTGGAAGTGGTTCAAGCCTGGAAATAATATCATGAATTAGTTCAGGCTCACAATTCACGTCAAAATCTGTTGGTACAGACCTTGGGGAATGGGGGGCAACTCTGGCATCCTCCAGATGTGTCTTTCTTGTGGAAGATTTGGCACTTCTGGATTTAATCTTGCCTCTTCTTTGTCCACATCCATCTGGTTGGACTGAATAGTTGCTTCCATTTCTTGTATGCACCATTTTCACGTTAGTTTAAAGATAAAAAGGTGAAAATATAAGATAAAATACACACCTTTTTGTGGTAATTTAGCTTTTTCTGAGTTAAATAAGGTGCCTCTTTTAGCAATTTGCACCTCAATACTATCTTCAGATTCTGCTTCTGAAGATTCAGGACTAGTGATGTATCTTTTACTGAGTCTTTTGCCAGCTGCACAGTACTTGATTAAAGACACTTTAAAGAGAAAATATGATAAAAGATATTATTTTTATGATCTAAGATATTTTAAAAGATTTTTTATAAGTTTTATTATTTTTTGACATTAAAAAAATATTCTTTTCAAAGAAAAAAGTATTAAAATTTAAGAATTTGAATAAAAAATTAAGTCAGAGTAACTCAAAGGATAATTTCATAAGTTTTTGGATGTGAAAAAGCCCGTGTAAAAACAATACAAAATTAAACCAAATTCCTCAATGAAATAAGATTTTAAGACAATTTCAAAATTAAAAATAATTTTTCTTTAAATTGAAGAAAAAAAATATTAAATTAATATATTTTAGAACTTAAACATATATTAATTAAGGGTACAAGGTTCAAAAAACACGGCCAGGCCCCCAAATGTAAGATGTGGTAGGTATGGTGGTTTTTTAGAACACAAAAAAATGAAGTCTAGAATATGATTATATCCAAAACTCTGGTTACAATCACGGCCAGGCCCCCAAATGTAAGATGTGACTATGAAACTGATGATAATATTACTATTAATCAACAGTACTATGCCTGTTCTTATGAAATATAATAATAAAATATTATTATAACCACAATTAATTAATGAAAGAATTATTTCTTTCACATGTCAAACACTACTAGTGATTTTAACAGTGAGCAAGTAATTGTCTACAAGAATCAATTACAAGAAGAATTTAATAATAAAAACTTCTTTTATTAAAATAATAAAATTATTTTAATATATAATTATCTTTTGCAAGAATAATTATAAGGCTAATTCTTGAAGAAAACTATTACTAGAGAAAAACTTTAAGAATTAAAGATGAATGACTCACTAATACTCCAAAGACCTTATTGATAGATAAAAGTAGAGAAATTTGACATAGAATTGTGGATTTAAGAGATCAAAATGATTTATAGCAGGATTACAACAATATATAGTTGGATTCTATGATTTCACGTCTTTCTGATTGATTCTGAAAGATCTAAAACACTTAAGAATAGTTTAACTAATACTCACTTGTTGGTAACAATGATATAAAATGATAATAAGATGATGATACGGAAAAAACAGCAAGAGAAGGCCTCTTTTAAGTCAACAACAGCTCACAGAGGCGTGCCATGGAACAAACTGAAAAGCCAGTGAGTGAGAAAGCATTAAACCCTTTTGGATTAGTACTTACATCATCTGTTGTCACATAAAATTGTCATAATTTCTTAATTGATGCTTTTATGTGACTACCAACCCCAATATGGTTAAGAATAAAAGGAGTAACATTTGAAAATCTTCTTTTATTCCAAAGTAATCATTGATTTCCCAAAGTTATCAATGTTATTGACAATTTCATCACAGGTTGTATTTACTGTGAATTTTTGAAGATTCAGTGTTTCACATAGAATAACCAAAAATGGACTGTAAGTAAAACTTTTAATTTTACTAGTAAAACTGTAATTCTTTTTGGTTTTACCATAGATAATACAGTTCTCAATTGGTCCTGAAACTTTCAGAAAGATTCATTAAGATTTGTCTTTTTAATGAATTTTTGAAGTTTTTACCTCATTTCTACATAGAATTGCAAATATCAGTGTTTGACTGGTTGTTATGAGGTAAATCAATGGATACTAGTCCAAAAAGGGTTTTAATTACTCTTTTGGGGTTTATCCATGGAAAGTCATTAGTAATTGACATGGTTACATGAGTGTAAGTAGCTTTTTACCTCCTTGGCACATCAAAATAGCAGGTTATTTGCTATTTTCTGGTGTTTTACAGTTGTTGTAACTTGGTAACCAAGTTCCCAAAGAGGTTTAGTTTACCAATTGGGTCAAGATCAACCATGGAACCAAGCTTTGGAGCTATCCACGCCTCTGGGGCCTCAGAAGTTGGGTACCCTGGCTCTCTTTGATGTCTTTTGTCCCCCTTGCTTATTTTTCACGTAAAAATAGAAATTTAAGCTTAAAGTGAGATATCCACTATGGGTGTACCAAAAGTGAATGTAAGAATGCCATAATATTAAGTGCTCAAAACATGTATAACACTATTCTCAGTGTATATGTAACATGGGATTTCTCACTTTCCCATTATTTTGGCGTAAAATCAAGAAAAACAAAAATTTTCACGGATCTTTTATGTGGTATTAATGATGTGGTGTTGAAGTATTTTCCATATTACCACCTCAAGGAGTTATTTTGAGCTTATTCACTCTATGGAGCTACCCTAGGTTAATTTTTGTGTAGAATCCAAATCTGGCCTTAAATCCATGGACTTACGTACTCAATAAAAAGTTATTCATCTTTTCTGAAATCAAAAATGATGAGTTTTGAATATATGCATGATTTGTGAGTTATGTATAATTCAAAATTTCTTTTTAAGATAATTGTGGCCTATTTGGGTATGTAAAATATACCTCAAGGCTCACATCTTCCAAAGTTCTTACTCTTCATCAGGCCTGTTGGGCTGAATTCCTTTCTGAGTTTCATTTCACTATTACTTACTGCCCAGGAAGGCTGGCCACTTTACCAGATGCCTTGTCACGTTGCCATAACATGTACCCAGAGAGTGGGGTGGACTTCTTCAGCAAGAATCCTCAAAACTTTCATCAAATAATCAAGCAACATGAAATTCAAGAGTCAAGATTCTTCTCAATCAAAGTTGAAATTTTCTCAGATTTAGTTGACCAAATCCAAAAAGAAGTATGGCAAGACAAAGACTATAAAGAAATACTCAAGCAACTAGCAAGAGGTGAATCAGTTACAGATTATTGTCTTGAACCTCAAGCCAAGTTATTATTATTCAAAGATAGAGTGGTAATCCCAAGGAATGAAGAAATACAACTCAATATTCTTAAAAAGTGTCATTACTCACCATTGGCTGGCCACCCTGGCCAGGAGAAGGCCCTCAAGCACATCAAGAGGGATTTCCATTGGGCTGGCATGAATCAATTCATCCAGCACTATGTGTCCTTATCTCAGTAATGTTCAAGAAACAAGAGCATTCATCATAAGAAGTTTGGATTACTCAAGCCTATTCAAATTCCATCTGGTCCTTGGAATTAATTAGCAATGGGCTTTCTCACTCAATTGCCACTGTCAAACAACTTTGAATCAATTCCAGTAGTTGTCAACAGGTTCTCAAAAATGGAAATCTTCATTCCAACTTTGGAAACAGTCACTGGCCTGGACTTAGATCAAATATTCATGAGTAATGTATTTGCCAAGCATGGCCTTCCAGTCAGTATTATTAGTGATAGAGGTTCTTTATTTGATTCATCATTTTGGACTCAATTGTGTCAACAGCTCAATATATCAAGAGATCTTTCAGCTTCTTTCCACTGTGAAACAGATGGACAGACAGAGAGGGCAAATCAGATTCTAGAACAGGATCATAGGATGTATGTCAGTTACCATCAAGATGACTGGCACACCTGGCTCCCTCTGGCTCAATTTGCCTACAATAATTCAGAACATTCATCAACAACGAAATCCCCTTTTCTCACCATTTATGGAACAAATCCCAGCTTTGACTTAATCCATATTTCTCAAGACTCACCTGCTGGAAAGGTATCAACAAAACTCCAATCAGTACACCAAGTGGTCAAAGAATAATTAGAATCAGCAATAAGGAGATTCAAGAAGTATGCAGATAGAAATATGTCAATTCCACCTGATTTCCAACATGGGGATAAGGTATGGCTAGCTTCCAAGAGCATCAAGACTACAAGACCCACCAAGAAACTTTAAGAAAGATGGCTAGGACCCTTTGAAGTAATTAAGAAGATTGGAAGTCAGGCATACAACCTCAAGTTGCCTCAACAATGGAAGTCAGTTCACCCTGTATTCCATTTATCCTCATTTGCACCAGTTAAGCAATCAACTATCTCAAATCAACATCAATTGCCACCACCACCAGTTCTAGTTGAGGAGCAAGAAGAATGCAAAGTGGCCCAGGTTCTGAACTCCAAACTCAAAAGAGGCAAATTATGGTACCTTGTTGAGTGGAAAGGATTCAGTGAAAACCCAGAAATAATAACTTAGGAACCAGCTTCCAACCTTACCAACTCACCAGACCGTTTCAAGGATTTCCACTTGTTGTATCCAGACAAGCCAGGTCCAAATACCTCAAAAGTTTGATTTCTATGGTGCTTGGTGGGGAGAAGAAATTATAAAATTAAGTTCCTCTCCTGGAAGGCACCTTTAAGGGCGTATTCTACCCAAATTTTGTTTTAAGCATCACCTTGTCCACTTTGTGAGCATTTTTCAATTATTTGGAAAGATTCAGGAAGCATTCAACATCAATACCCTCCAATTTTGACCTTATCAAGATATGGCCAAATTGCTCTTTTCTTTTCTTTTCCTTATATTATTATTTCAATTTATGCCAATCATCATTATTCAAGACATTCATTACTTCAAAGTCAAATATGGAAATTTGTTTCATTTTATGGTTCTTGGTGGGGAGTGGGAGTTATGAAAGTAAGTTCCATATCCTGGTATGCATCCCTGAGGGTTCTACCTCTTGTAATACATCACCTTGGCCACTCTGTGAGCATCGAATGCTTGTTTTTTATCTTTCAGACAGTTCTTGGCCCAATTAAAGCAACTCACCACAAGAAAGACAAACCTCAGGAATCTCTCTGTCTCTTTTTCTCTACTCTCTTTTTCTCTCATTTTCTTTCTTTTTCTTTACTTGTATAATTTTGTTTCCTTTTATTTCTTTAAAGCAGAATCATCCCCTCCCAAATCATGTATTGGGAGGTTCCATTTTTTTTTCATTTTTAGTATTTCATAAGATTGGGGATAGAAGTCAACCCAAACACAAACAAGGAAAAGGAAACTAGTTATCTCTACCCAGATCATCAAAAGCTGTTTGGAAGTCATTTATCAACTCATATTCATACCAAGAAAAATTTACAGCCATCTCCTCAGAAGCAGTCCCTGGAATAGTCATATCATTAGCATACATGCTCATGTCCCGACTATTTCTGTCAACCCTCCTGAATAACCTGGCCACAGAATCTTGATTTTCACTTGCTGTATTTGGATCTTCCCTGGTAACTTGGATAGCAGGAAACAGCAAAGGAGAGAGTTCTTCCCTCCTTCTACAGGTACTTGCCACAGGTTGGGGTTGTTGAGAGGTGACCATGGGTTAGTTTCTGGGCTGTGGAATGGGGAATGGTATTACTGCTGGATTTAAGGCAGGCCTGGTGTGGGAAGGGTTGAGTGAGGCAGGAGGAATGGAAGTTGGAATTGTGGCAAGAGTAGGGTTTAGGTTTCTGGGGGTATTGTGGATGATATGGCTCTGGAGTCCCTTGGCAGAGGATGGGGAGGGAAAGAATTGAATGGATGACCAACAGAATGGGGAACCACCTCAACTTCTTCACCATCAAGCTAATCACTACCTTCAGCATCTGGATCAGGTGTGGAATCAGCAATTCTTCTTATTTTTTTCACCGCTCCTTCATTATTGATCCTAGAGATTGGGACTTCTGAACTGGGGTATATGGGCCTACCACCAACTGCAAGGGCCCCCCAACATTGGTCAATCTGGCCACATCCCTTTGCCTGGAACCTGTTACTAAAGAATCAAGATATCAGTATCCATTCAAGAAATAAAATTTTGTCACTCACAAGCAGAATAACCTGAAGTTGCATCAGGAGTAGGGGCCTCAGACACTGGGAGCTCTTTCCCAAAAGGCCCATGTTTCTTACTCCATAAATACCTCCTCACATTTGTAACTTGTCTCCCAGTTTTATGGCATGGCTTCTTTCCAATGTAGCAAAAGTGACATTTTGAAGACCTAGGATTGTAATTTTCAAAACAATCCTTGGCCTTAGCCAAACATTCAGTACAAGCAGGATCAAGAATTTCAATTGCCTTGTAACCGTCATAAGTTTGGGAGGGATCAAAATGTCCAGAAGAGGCCATTTAGGATGAAGCCAATTGACTGAGGATGCCAGAACCACAAAGGAAAGATGGTGGCGGAACAGAAGGGGAAGATTCAGTGAGATTAGCCAGTTTGGAACTCATGGCTATGAATATGCAAGTAGAAGATTCAGCATGTCAGAATGAGTCCACTTCAAGACCAAAGAAGATTATCTCAAGGTAATGGGGCCATAACTCAATTATGGTCCCTCCTTAAAGCCTCCATGGTGATGGTTCAAGACCCATTTGGGGTTTAATTCATCACCCAGGACCTCCGCTGCAACTTTGCGGAGGCCAGGATCTTGATGGTCCTGTACCCTCTCAATGGGTCCAAGCCATGTAGGTGAAGAATTGGGCCATGGGCCACTTTTTTGGTGCCATGGAACCCCTGGGTCCCCCGCAAAATTGGGCCCAGGGGGACTCCAATAGCCCCCATGGACCACGGACTGTAGGACCCCAAGAACCCCAAATTTCCAAAAAAGGCCATAAAGTCACTAAATCAAGAAATGCACCCAAGACCCAGAAAAGGCCAAAATGGCCATAAATTCAAATTTCATAAAAAATCACCATAGGAAGGGCCAAGACCCAAATACTATGGTAAGGCCAAAGAGGATTCAAAACCATATTGAGGCATTTCCAAGGCTATTGGGGACAAGACCCCCTCAATGATTTTTTCCAAGACAATGTCAGTCAAGGCAAGGAATGGCCCAACATCAGAAGAGCTCAATGGAATTAATTTTGGGATACAACCCAAGGCCATGCCCCAAAAGGAAGGACTGACTGAATCAAAAGAAGAAAGAAGCATATTTCAAAGTGGAAGAACTTACTCAAGATAAAGAAGGGGTAATTCAAATCAATTTTACAGGGAAGATAGGAAAGGGGAATTTCAGGATAATGGTCAAGAGGAAAATATAATTTAAAAGAAAAATTTTTGAAAAAATATGGGGATGTTGATTTGCCTCTCAACAGTGGCAGGGTGTTATGGTGTTCAGGAGCCCACCAGTTTCAAGAGGGGGATACTGTAATAACCACCCATCAGGGGTAAGGGCATTCATACTTACACCCACTCAAACAGCTCAAACCCGCAAATCCACTGTGTGTATCAACATTCAGTTTCAGAAATCTTCCTTGCTGAAACATGCATACAGTCTGGTTTATCAATACAGCCTGTCAATACTTGTACATGTTGGAATCACCCAATACAGTTTGGATACACCATTTCCAAACTGTATGATCACTCAATACGACCACTCCTCTTGTACAAGCCCTGTGCAGCTGTAAAGGACCTGTATTGGAGAGACTCAATTCAATCATCATTTATTTCCATGAAAATTCTCTTTCTTGATCAGGGCTGGTGATTCTCACATATACCAGCCCCTCTTTCTCCCCAGTTAATCAATTTAGTTTATTTATTATTTCATAATTATTCTTATTCTTATTTTGGGTATTATAATTATTTAATTTCAAGTTAGTACTTTCCTTTTCTTTCTTTGCCTGTACAGCATGAGTTGGGTGGCCATATCCTTATTAACCCTTCTCTTTCCATTCTAACAGGTTGAAACAGTGGACTTAAACTTGTTTGTGGTTGGCTCTTTTATTCTCTTACTCTTATTCTTTTGTTGCTTCTTTTCTTATATTTCTTTTGTTAGTAATTCATCATCTTCCACTCTTAAGTGTATTCATCTCTTATCATATCCTTGAGCCCTCAATAAGTGAGTCCCAGGCCCTCTTTCCTTAGAAGAGCCCCTGTGACAGGTAAGGGGTGAATCTTGGGATGAGGAATGATTTGGGTCATACTCAAATGGTTCATTCACTCCAGTGCTGAGGTCATGGCAAACTATTACTGGCGCCGGCTTATGAATTTCACACCCACCACATGCTTTCAGATGCACCCCTCCACGGGTAATACACAGGCAATTTTCACCTGCTTGGCAGACCTTTTACTGCCTGTCCTCCAACCAACAATTCCGCTGTATGGGGTGCCAACTTATCTGCAGATTCTCACCCACCTGGGCGCACAAACCTGAGCCCCATCAACACACATTATCTATAGCCTCACACCCATCAAAATGTTCTGCGCCTATGATCCCTGACACTGAATTGTTTTGCACAGGCACCCGCCACTGTGGGTCATATGCCAGACATTTGCACATGCACTGCGGAACGTTTGGCTCCTGTCTTCCAGCAAACAGTCACACATTCCCCCCTGGAATTCCAGTATGTGTCAGTCCACAAGAATTCCTGAACCCAACAAAACTCATGTTTGGTGGCATGCCACCATACATACCTCATCCACCCACACAAAAGGTTCCCACAGTGAAATCTCCTTTCCCTCTCCACCATTGCCCAGAAGGTCACTATACAACCATTAACCTTGGAAAGATACACTTACTGTTTGCTGTCACAACAGCAAACATGGCTGCAGGCCTCCAATATGCCACTATACAAGAAGCTGCTACAACCCACCCAATTTTGAATATGCTAATTTGAACCTTGGACCACCAAACTTTGGGTGATACGTGGCAGATCCAGAAGTCATATTGGTGCACCCACATGCTTGCCAACTTTCTTTAATATATGCCCCAAATTGGATATGAATATTATAAATCCAAGAGGCCCATGTTCCAAACAACCATGCATGGGACCGCAGGCCATCCCCCTTTGGGCCCATTGTTGCCACTCATATAATGTCCACCACCTGCACTTTTTTCTCTTTATTCCCTTTAGCTAACCCTTCCTGATAATATCATTTCCCACTGTCCCCAAATAATTCATAATGGCCATAATTTCAACTCCTTCACAACCACTTTGCATTGGGATGATTAATCTTTGTATTCTAATAAATAGTGATAATTGCCACTTACCGTGTTGGATTATCCTATGGCACAATCAACATAATCTATTTTTATATCTCCCCAATCAGCTGCATCCTATTGGCTCTATCCCTGTAACCCTGTAGCTCTTGCTGAATCATTGATACCATTCCTTGGGGCATCACAAACATTCATGCAATGCGGTCCTGGTGGGGCATGGATTGAAAATTGCCAATCCAATCCTACTCAAAAATTATTTGTTGAGGGGGTATTTATGACTCATCCAGATGAAGCTTCCTCATCTCAGAAACCCAATCTAGCATTTATGTTCTTCACATGGTATCTAAGCTTTCTATTCATAATTGAAAGTTTTAGAAAACAAGACTTCAAGCTTCAAATGCCTAAATAATATGACTGTCATTCTCATAGTCAATGCAAACTCTTTACTCCCACAACTCCCACTTCAATCTCAACTCCCCCCTTGTATCCAACTGTCTTTTCTTTGTCTTCCAAGCAAAAACTGATAAAATGAACCAGTGGAACAGACCTTCCCATGATGACCCTGCCCCAATCCATGATTAATACCCCCCTCCTCCCTCATCAAAAACTTGACTAGCTTTTCTCTGGGATCAAGAAATCCCCAATGGACAATCCTCCTGTAACCTTTGGGCCACCTCACCCCCTGGATCCACTTATAATGCCAGGCACATAATTACAAACAAGGTCATAAGCTCATTTTAATTGCTTTAAACCAATACCCCTCTTGAAGGACTGCTTGTGGATGATATGGTATTAGGTAAAACCATTCAGTCTATTGCACTAATTGGTACCTCTGAGGAGCGGCTAATTAAAAACCCCCACTGCTCCATGCCCACTATCATCATCTACCCACCTTGCTTAATCATCAAATGGCAATCAGAAATATCCAAGCATTCTCAGGCTGGAGCACTGCAAGCCAACACCTACCATGCCCCCATTTGTTACTCATTATCTGAGGCCAACATCTTAAAATGTGATATTGTCATCACTTCTTACAATACTATCACTGAAGAATTCAAACAAAAAAATACCTCTAAATCATGAATTTTTAAAATAAATTGGCATCATATACTTTCGGATGAAGCACAGTGAGTGTCTGATATCTTAATAATTCAGATTTCCTATTATGTCCAATAACACTTCCCCCATCTTATAGCTATATTTTCTCTCAATACACCGCTACTCACCATTCCATGAATGGCCTCCCACCATCCTGTCAAATATTTTTAATGGGCACACCCATTCCCAACACCAATTATGACCTTTTGGGAATAATATCATTCATTACCCCAACCCCAGAGCTCAGATCAAGACAACTGGTCACCATTCATCCTGAATAGTCTTTCCAAAGGGAGAAATGATATTTTGCATTTGGAATTGCTCCATTTGATCTTGTGCCACACCAAAACCTCCCATATTAAATCCCTCCACACTATTAGCCATCACTAAAAACTGCTCCCACTCAACCCAACAATGCAGAAATCATATTATGAATTATACAAAGAATTAATATCATCCAAATTAAAAGGACCAGGGGAATTTTCAGAAGTGTTAATAAGCTGTGGATATGTTATAACCATCATATAATTCTTAACATTATGGCGGATCCCAATTTTGAAGACCATGAGGGCGGAAGCACTCAGAATAACTCAAAAATCACCCAAACTATTGTGGATGTGCAAAGATGCATGATGAGTAGTAAAGTTTCACACCTCCTCAAAAGCTTACTAAAGAACATACAACCAAAGTGTGGTCCATCCAAATAAGTGGTTTACACCAAATGGACCCAATTTCTCGATTTGTGAGCTATATCTAAGATGAATCCATCTGACCTTCTTTTTATGGTAGAAACAGTGTTGCACTTGCCCATCACTCTATCCTTTCAGCACAAATTGGTGGAACAATTACAGCATGAGTGCAGGAGAAGGACCTGGAGAGCTCCTTCAATAATCCTAAATGTGAAGTACTCATTGCATCCATTGCCACAGCTGAGAGTGCCCTCAACATAACTTGCGCTAATATTGTCTATAATGGTGAGGGGACCCTGTCACAAGGGCTCTTACGGAAGCAAGAGTGTCCTAGAACTCAGGAATCAGGAACTCACTCAGAAGGCTCCAAAAAGATAAAGAAAGAAGGAATCAATTTCTTTAAATAATAACAATAGTAAATAAAAGTGTGCCAAAATATAAAGAAAAAATGAAGCCAATGGCCAAGATAATAAGAAAGCCAAAAGCCAATGAGCCAACCAAATGAATCCTCAATTCAATGTTTCAACCTGCCAGAAAGAACAATGGAACTAGTAAAGGATATGACCACCAATATCCACTGACAGGCAAAGAAAAAAGGTGCAAATGACTGAATTAATATTATCAGTATTTACTTTAATGACATAGAAGAAAATGAGGATAAAGATAAATCCAATATATTAATTAACTGGGAAAAAAGTCCTCAGATGATGAAAGGTGGCCAGAATATGAAAAAAGCTGAAATGCTGATCCTGGAAGGTGAGTCATCCAGTTGTATGGTCTGAATTGTTCCCATAAAGCTCTGGCCATCTTGAGAATTGAACTATGTGACTGAATTCCCACAGTGGAATATGAATTGGCCCAAATAGACCAAGGCCATACAGGATGCTTGATTACTACGTGTATGGACCAGTTGAGTTGTCCAAGGAATGCTGAATACTTGATGCCTTGAAAATAATTGAAATGATTGATTACCTCTGAGAATTTCCCTTAGAATAGTCCCAATGGGAATTGACAACCAAGCTTCTGCAGGGCCAGGTGGTTGGGGTCCTTGAATGGTCTTCTGGTAGCCACCACGGCATTGCCAGACTGAATAGCTGAAACATCCTCCTTCAAAATTTGTGATGGATTGCGGACTTGATTTGGAGGGTTGGGCCAAGGGGCCATAAGCCCCTGGAAGACTGAAAAGACCCCCAGGCCCCAAAACCAGGATAATGGCCTGGGGGTTGGTGAGGTGGAGAATTGCCAATAAGGCCAATGAGGGGATCATATGGCCAGTGGAAGGGTGATATGGCCAAGAGGCCATATAGCACTGAGAGGGTGCAATTGGCCATAAACATATTATATGGCCAATTTACCATAAACTGGGTTCAGGCTAAACTGCCACAACACCCATTGGGGGATGATTCTTTGTGGTTGTGATAGTACCCACCTACCTTGAATTGTGAGCTCCTGAGCACCAAGATAAGGTACAAGCCTCTTGAGGCTGTTGAGATGGATTGGACATAGGGGTTCCAGAGGTATTGAATCTTGAAAAGAAAATTTCAGACTGGTAAAGAGGTTGGCATATGAGATGACGTTGATTTGGTCTTCTTTTGACATTTGGCTTTGAATTTTGAAGAATGAGTTGATGTAAAGATTGTCATTAACAATTCTAAAAAGAAAATATAAAGAAAGAAAGATAACAAAGAAACTTGAAAATAAAAAAAATAAAAAATAAAAGAAAAGAGAATCTTGAGAGGGATTCCAATATTCATGATGGATATTGACAGTTGATTTGAAATGGCCAAGGACCTGGAAAACAAGATTTGATGCCAGGTGCTCACAGGGTGTCCAAGGTGATGTTTTGAAAGATTGTAGAACCCTCAGGGAAGTGCACACCAGGGGAGGAACTTACTTTTGATAGTTACCACTCTGGCCAGTTCCATAAATTAAGGAAGATTGATGAAAGAATGTATCAAAAAGTAATGACTTGGAAAAAAGGATGAAGAAGAAGAATGGTCCATTGCCCCAACTGGAAATGGCCATGGATTGGAATTTTATGTTGAAATCTAGGCCTAAAGTCTGCATCCAAATTTGCCAAGTGCTCACACAGTGACCAAGGTTATTCTTACAAAAGAAAAGATCAGAATACCCCTAAAGGTGCAAACCAGGATTGGTACTTACTTTTGGTAATCGCTCTTCCCACCAAGCACCATAAAAATCAAGCTCTTGAAGAATTGGGGCCTGGCTTGTCAGGATATAGAGAATGGAAATCCTTGATGAGTTCAGGGAAATTCTTGAGGTTTTTGGCTGGTTCCCAAGTGGATCTTTCTGGGTCTTGACTGAAACCTTTCCATTACACCAGACACCATAATTTCTTTCTCTTGAACTTTTAATCCAGTACTTGAGAGACTTACCATTTGTCTCCTTCTTCAATGATGATTGGAGGAGGAGGCTTGTGATGCCAATTTTGGATTGTTGATGTCTTGACTGGTTCAAGGAGGGATGTATGGAAGACTGGATGGATGAACTTCCATTGAGATGGAAGCTTGAGGTGGTAAGGATGATTACTGATTTTCTTCAAGATTGGAAAAGGGCCCAACCATCTTTCAGACATCTTTTTGGTGGGTCTTGTTGATTTGATGTTCTTGGAAGAAAGCCATACCATTTCACCAAGATTGAAAACAGGGGGACTTGCTCTACTTTTATCTTCATACCTCTTAAACCTCTTTATGGAAAATTCAAGTTCTCTCTTGACATCTTGCTGTACCAATTGGATTTTTGGGGATAATTTTCCAGCAGGAGTGTCTTGAGTAATGTGAGCTGAGTCAAATTGTGGATCTCTTCCATAAACAGTGAGAAATGGTGATTATTTTGTTGAAGAGTGCTCAGAGATATTGTAAGGAAATTCAGCCAGAGGGAGCCAGGTGTACCAATTATCTTGATGATAACTGACATACATCCAAAGGTACTGTTCTAGTATCTGATTTTCCCTCTCTTTCTGTCCATCAGTTTCTGGATGGTAAGCAGTTGACAGATCTCTTGAAATCTTGAGCTTCTGACAAAGATTGTTCCAAAAAGAAGAAACAAAAAGAGAACATCTATCATTAACAATGCTTGAAGGAAGGCCATGCTTTCAAAAGATATTATTGATGAATAAATGGGCCAAATCCAGTGAAGTGATTGAATACATTCTGGTAATAAAAACCACCATTTTTGAGAACCTGTTCACTATGACCAGAATTGAATCAAAAGAATTGGACAGTGGCAGTTTGGTGATGAAGTCCATTGAAAGACAAATCCAAGCACCATTTGGAATGGGAAGAGGTTTGAGGAGTCCAAACTTCTTGTCATGAATATTCTTGTTTCTTGAACACTGTTGAGAGGATGAGACATAATCCTTGATGAATTGAGTCATGCCGGACCTGGGGAAATCCCGCTTGAAAAGTTTGAGAGTCTTCTCTTTGCCAGTTTGTCCAGTTAGAGGAGAATCATGACGCTTTTGAAGGATGCTGAGTTGAATTGTGGGGTCATTTGCAACCACCACCCAATCTTTGAATAAGAGAAGTTGGGAAGAGGAATCAAGAGAATAATCTTGGACAGACTTACCTTTACCCAATTCTTGAATAATACTTCTGCACTGAGAGTATTTCCATAGAGCCTTCTGAATTGAGTCAATCAAATTTGAAAAAAGATTCCCCCTTGACTTCAAATTATCTTGAAGGTTGGACTTCATACTTCTTGATGAGCTGTTTAAAGTTCATTGGATTCTTGCTGATGAAATCCTTCCCCCTCTCCGGATAAATGTCGTCCCAACGTGACAAAGCGTCTGTAAGAGTGGCTAGGCGGCCAGGGCAGTAAGTGATTGAGAAGTCAAATTCAGAGTGGAATTCAGCCCACGGGCTTTATGGCGAGTAAGGACTTTCAAAGACATGAAGTATTTTGGTGAAGAATGATTGGTGAGAACCTCAAAAGGCAAAGAAAGGGAAAGAAGGAAAGCCCCCCAGTGCTTGAGAGCCCAGACTATTCCAAGGAGTTCCTTGTCATGAATCTCAGAGTTGAGCTCTGCTGGAATGAGCTTGTGGCTCTGAAATGCAATGGGATGTTTTCCTGATTAAGAAACTGACTCGGTACAGCACCCAAGTCATAATTGGAGGCATTGGACTCTACAATGGTGGTTAGAGAAGGATTAAAGCAGTGGTGAAAGCCTCTTTGAGTTTGTGAAACTGACTAAGAGCCTCCTCATTGAGGGGGAAACAGTAATATTTCTTGGGGAAAATGGTGAGTGAACTGACTTTATTTGAATAATTCTTGATGAAACAATGGTAAAAATCAGCAAAGCCAAGTAATGATTGAGGAGCCTTGAGGTTTCTTGGAGGTGGCCAATCAAGAATTGGCTGGACCTTTGCTTTGTCCATCTTGAGGCCTTCAGAAGAAACAACATAACCTAGATACTCAACAGTAGTAACATGAGATAGGCACTTAGAAGCCTTAGCAAAGAGCTTATTGGCTCTGAGTCTGGTAATAGCAGTTGACACATGAGTGACATGTTCTTCCTCAGATTTGGAAAAGACCATAATGTCATCTGAATAAACCACAACAAAAACATCAAGAAAATATTGGAAGATATCATTGACAAGATTTTGAAAGGAGGCAGGAGCATTGGTGAGCCCAAAAGGCATAGCCAAGTACTCATAACTGCCATATTTAGCTCTAAAAGTTGTTAAATGTTCATTACTCTCCTTGATTCTGAGCAGGTTATATGCACCATGCAGATCAATCTTTGAGGGGATAGAAGAACCATTAAAGACATTAAGGAGCTGATTCATAGGAGGAACAGGATACTTGTTCTTCCTAGCAACCCCATTGACTTTGCGGTAATTAACACACAAACAGAGGCCACCACCTTTCTTTTCAACAAAGAGGACAGGTACTCCTGTTGAAGAGGAGCTTGGCCATATGAAACCTTTCTCTACATTTTCTGAAATGTAGGCCTTGAGTGTATCTAACTCTTGGTTTGATAAAGAGTAGATCACCCCAACTGGAGGTAGAGACCCCTCCAGCTTGATATGATGATCACAGGCACAGTGAGGAGGAAGTTTCTCTGCTTTCACCTTGGTGAATGCATCCAAGTACTGGTGGTAAACAGGCTGAACCACCTTCATCACAGTTTAGACTTGTTGTGGCTCTTCCTCTTCATACCACAGCTCCTCCAGGCAGTCATGATAATATGAAGGAGTGTCACAGGGGTTCCAGTGGAAATACAAGAGTGGCCTGGCACTCAGCAATCAGGGAACTCACTTGGAAAGCTCCAAAGAATAAAGAAATAAAATGATAAGAATGGATTCCTCTAAAAGATATGCAGGTACAAGATGAGATGCAAAGAGGAAAGGGAAGCCAAATGGCCAAAGAGCCAACCAATTAAGTCCTTAATCACTGTTTCAACCTGCCAAAAATGAATAATGGAATTAGTAAGGATATGACCACCAAATATCCATTGACAGGCAAAGAAAGAGAAAGATAACGGTGCTAAATGACTGACTTAATAATATCAGTATTTGCTTAACTAAAATGAAAAGAAAATAAAGATAAAATAAAATCAAAGTATATTAATTAACTGGGGAAAACCCGCCAGGGTGGAAAGGGTAGCCGGTATATGTGAAAAGTTGGGAGCTTGAGTTCTTCAGGCTGAAAACTGATCTGTATTAATCCTTGAGGCTGTATTGATTGTTTTGGGAATTGATACAGCTGGCTAATATTGAAATTGAATTGGGTTGAATGAACTTCCCATGCTTGGAAATGAAATACAGTTCTTGGTGGATCCAGACTGTATTGAAATGAATATGGTTGCCAAGATGGATTGAGTGGAGCTTTGACACTTGACAACTTCTTTGGGCACTGCCTCTTGAATACACTTTTGAGAATGAATTGACAGTATTCCATTGGAAGGAATACTTGGAGTGAGAATAACCAATGACTGCTTGATGGCGTCATTGGTCTTTGACGCGGAAACACTTGCTCTTGAGCCTTGATGATTCCTCTGAATGATTGGGTGCCTTGATGACGTGATGAGATGTTGGAATGTTGAAATGACCATTTTATATTGCCACCATTGAATTTCTGTTGAAAAATGATGTAAATTGATGTATAACATCATTTATGGCATATTGGTTCATTGGAAAGAAGATTACGTCCAAAGGTCTTGAGATGGAAAGGCAGAGGGGAAAAGGGTGGATGTGATAGCTTCAGAGCTTGGAAAGGTGTTTCTGGGCCCTTTGGGGTTTTTGGCCACTTTTGGGTTCTGAGCCAAAAACTGGCCCAAAAGGCGGGAAAGTGTCTTTTGGACACTTTGCGTCAAAGTGCGCAAAAATGCGCAAAAGTGCGCAAAAATGCGCAAATGTGCGCAAATGCGCAAAGTGCGCAAAAGTGCGCAAAAAGTGCGCAAATGCGCATTATGAGCCCAAATGGCCAAAAACAGCCATTTGGGCCATTTCCCTTGGTTTTGTGGGAAATGACCAGAAATACCCATTTGGGCATAAATTGCCGCTATGGGTTCTGGATTGAGGTGAAGGGCCATGAAGGCTCCAAAACACAAATGGCCATAAAAGGTCCATAAGATGATGACGTGGCCATATTGGCCACTGGTGATGGATATGGCCAATTGGCCATAAGAGAACTATGGCTTGATATGCCATATGGGGGTCGAAGGAGGTGAATTGCCATGGTTTTGACAGTACCCCCCACCTTGGAATGGTGAGCTCCTGAGCACCAATACAAGGTGAAGCCTGTTGAGGCTATTGGAAAGATTTTGAGAGAGTGATTCAAGAGGACTGATGAAGATAAAAATTTGAAAACTGGTATTAAAAATTTGACATTTGACGCAGGACTTGCTTGATCTTCTTTTGACATTGGCTTCATGATTTGAATTGAATTTTAAAATAAATGAAAAATTTTGACGTGATCATTGATGTGATAAGAGAAATTTTAAAATGAAAATAAAATAAAAATAAAGAATGAAAATGAAAATAAAAGAAAGAGAAAAGGGAAAAGGAAATTGAATTGAATCTTGAGGAGGTTCCAATCTTCATCACAGAGGTTGATAACTGATTTTGGAATTGGCCAAGGACCTGGAAAGAGAAATTAGATGCCAGGTGCTCACAAATTGGCCAAGGTGATTATTTGACAAGATTGTAGACCCCTCAGGGAAGTGCAAACCAGGAGAGGAACTTACTTTTAGTAGTTACCACTCCCGCCAGTGCCATAAAGATAAAAACAAAAATGCTGAAGGAATGAATTTGAATTTGGAATCTTGGAAATGAATTGAAAGGTAAATGGCCTATTGTCCCAAGTGAAATGGCCATAACATTGGAAATGAATGTTGAAAAGCCCGGCCAAAGATCTGTGGCCAAAATTTGCAAAGTGCTCACAGAGTGGCCAAGGTGATGCTTACAACAAAAGAGTAGAATACCCCTAAAGGTGCATACCAGGAGTGGGACTTACTTTTGGTAATACCTCTCCCCACCAAGCACCATAAAAAATCAAGCTCTTGAAGAATTGGGTCCTGGCTTGTCAGGATATAATGAGTGAAAATCTTTGACGAGTTCAGGACAATTCTTGAGGTTTTCAGTTGGTTCCCAAGTGGATCTTTCTGGGTCTTGACTGAAAACTTTCCTTTCCACCAGATACCATAATTTTCCTCTCTTGAGCTTTGAGTCCAGTATTTGAGAGACTTCCCATTCTTCTTCTTCTTCAATGATTATTGGAGGAGGAGGCTCTTGATGCCTATTTGGGATTGTTGACGTCTTGACTGGTTCCAAAAGGGAAATATGGAAAACTGGGTGGATGGACTTCCATTGAGATGGGAGCTTGAGGTGGTAGGCATGAGTACTGACTTTCTTCAAGATTGGAAAAGGACCCAGCCATCTTTCAGACAGCTTTTTGGTGGGTCTGGTTGATTTGATGTTCTTGGAAGAAAGCCATACCATGTCACCGGGATTGAAAACAGGTGGACTTGCTCTACTTTTATCTGCATACCTCTTAAACCTGTTTATGGCAACTTCAAGTTCTCTCTTGACATCTTGCTGTACTGATTGGATTTTTGTTGATAACTTTCCAGCCGGAGTATCTTGAGTAATGAGCCAGGTGTTCCAATCATCTTGATGATAACTGACATACATCCAAAGGTACTGTTCTAGTATCTGATTTACCCTCTCTGTCTGTCCATCAGTTTCTGGGTGATAAGCAATTGACAGATCTCTTGAAATCTTGAGCTGCTGACAAAGATTGGTCCAAAAGGAAGAAACAAAAAGAGAACCTCAATCAATAACAATGCTTGAAGGAAGGCCATGCTTTGAAAAAATATTCTTGATGAATAAATGGGCCAAATCTAATGAAGTGATAGAAGCTATTGTTGGAATAAAAACCGCCATTTTTGAAAATCTGTCCACTATGACAAGGATTGAGTCAAAGGAATTGGACAGTGGCAATTGAGTGATGAAATCCATTGAAAGACAAATCCAAGGACCACTTGGAATTGGAAGAGGCTTGAGGAGTCCAAACTTCTTGTGATGAATATTTTTGTTTCTTGAACACTGTTGACAGGATGAGACATAATCCTTGATGAATTGAGTCATGCCGGACCAGTGGAAATCCTGCTTGACAAGTTTGAGAGTCTTCTCTTGGCCAGGGTTTCCAGCTAGAGGAGAATCATGCCGCTTTTGAAGTATATTGAGCTGAATTGTGGGGTCATTTGGGACCACCACCCGATCTTTGAAAAGGAGAAGTTTGGAAGAGGAATCAAGAGAATAATCTTGGACCGATTTACCTTTGCCCAAATCTTCAAGAACACTTCTATATTGAGGGTCTTGCCACACTGCCTTCTGAATTGAATCAATCAAATTTGAAAATGAATCCACCTTGACTGCAGAAACCTTTTAGGCTTGAATTTCATCTTGCTTGATTATCTTCTGATAGTTCATTGGATTCTTGCTGATGAAATCCTCCCCCCTCTCTGGGTAAACGTTGTCCCGACATGACAAAGCATCTGGAAGGGTGGCCAAGCGGCCAGGGCGGTAAGTGATTGAGAAATTAAATTCAGATAGAAATTCAGCCCAGCGGGCTTGACGGCGAGTGAGAATATTGGAAGACATAAAATATTGAAGAGATGAACTAATGGTGAGAACTTCAAAAGGGGAAGAAATGGAAAGAAGAAAAGCTCTCCAGCGCTTGAGAGCCCAGACTATGCCAAGGAGTTCCTTGTCATGAATCTCATAATTAAGCTCAGCTGGGAGAAGCTTGCGGCTATCAAATGCAATGGGATGTTTTCCTGAGTCAGAGACCTGACTCAGTACAGCACCCAAGGCATAATCTGATGCATCGGTCTCTACAATGGTGGGTAGAGAAGGATTGAAGTGAGAAAGGATTGGAGCAGTGGTGAATGCCTCTTTGAGTTGATGAAACTGTCTAAGAGCTTCCTCATTGAGGGGAAAACAGGAATCTTTCTTGAGGAAACTTGTGAGTGAACTAATTTTCTTTGAATAATTCTTGATGAAACGGCGGTAAAAATTGGCAAAGCCAAGGAATGATTGAAGAGCCTTGAGGTTTCTTGGAGGCGGCCAATTGAGAATTTGCTGGACTTTTGCTTGGTCCATCTTGAGGCCTTCAGAAGAAACAACATAACCTAAATACTCTACACTAGAAACATGGAATAGGCATTTGGACGCCTTAGCAAAGAGGTTATTGGCTCTGAGTCTGGAAAGAACAGTGGACACATGAGTGACATGTTCTTCCTCAGATTTGGAAAAGACCATAATGTCATCCAAAATAACCACAACATAAACATCAAGAAGATCATAAAAAATATCATTGACAAGATTTTGAAAAGAAGCAGGAGCATTGTTAAGCCCAAAAGGCATAACCAAGTACTCATAACTACCATATTTGGTTCTAAAACAAGTCAAATGCTCATCACCTTCCTTGATTCTGAGCAGGTTATATGCACCAGGCAAATCAATCTTGGAGAAGATAGAAGAACCATTGAAAACAGTGAGAAGCTGGTTCATAGGGGGAACAGGATACTTGTTCTTCCTAGTAACAGCATTGAGTTTGCGGTAATCAACACACAAACAAAGGCCACCATCTTTCTTTTTGACAAAAAGAACAGGTGCTCCTGTAGGAGAGGAGCTTGGCCGGATGAAACCTTTCTCTACATTCTCTGAAATGTAGGCCCTGAGTGTATCTGACTCTTGGTTTGATAAAGAGTAGATCACCCCAACTGGAGGTAGAGACCCCTCCAGCTCGATATGATGATCACAGGCGCGGTGAGGAGGGAGTTTCTCTGCTTTCACCTTGGAGAATACATCCAAGTATTGGTGATAGACAGGAGGAACAACCTTCATCACGGTTTCTATTTCTTCTGGCTCTTCCTCTTCATCCCACAACTCCTCCAGGGAGTCATGATAAGAAGAAGGAGGAAGGTCCATATTCCCAAAGAAGAGATGAAGTGAAGATACAGAGTTATCTTCTCCAAAATCTTGAATCTCTTTGAAGACTTCATCTCTAGATGATAGTAATGACTTATGGGAATTAAGGGAAGGAATATGGACAGAAGACAGAAATGATGGTGTTCTAGAATCACCAACCAGAGCTGCACATGATTTGGCAGAAGAAAAGTCATTACTGAAAGAAATTAAAGGATCATTATAGTCCTTATGATCAGAATTAAAGGTGATCAATCCTTGCCTCCAATCACTAAACGGATGAAAATGATTAAGAAAGTCAAAGCCCAATATGAGGTCTTCTCCCTTGGGAGTATCAATGACTAAAAAATCCCATTCAAAGCTTGGGAAGGAAGGGAGCTCAACCATATATTTAGTATGGTGAGTCACAAATAAAGAAGGAGACTCAGAAGAGTCTAAAATGATGAGGGGAATCTTCTCTGGAAGCTCTGAAGTAGTCAATGAATACTTGTGAACAAACTGCTTTGCAATAAATGAGTTGGTAGCACCAGAATCAATGAGAATACTGTAAAAAACATCAGAAAGAGAAGAAAAAACAAAAAATTTAAGAGAATTTTCGACACCAGTATTCAGAATGCACAATTGTGCTCTGGATGGAAAACTGTGAAGACCATTGAACACAAAATGATCTTCACTCAGGCTTTTCCCTGGCTGGGAAATTTGCCTGACGGTTGGGTAAGCTTGTTTTGAGGCCTTTTGAAACAAGACTCAAGACTATGCTTCCCACCACAATAGGTACAAAGACCCTCTTTGATTCTTCTTTCTTTTTCAGAATTCATGAGCTTGGAATCTTTATTCAATAAAGAAGAATGGGGCTTGTCCCTCTTCTGAAAATTCTTCTTCTTCTTTTGACTTGAGCTTGAAGAATTTTGAGAATGAGAAGAACTTGACTTTGAGGCTTCTGGCTTCTTCTCTTGATGATGACTCTTTTCATTTTGCCTCTCATGGTACCTGGTATCAAGTTCCAGGGTAACGTCCATTAAGTCTTGAAGAGAGTCAATTCTTGAAGGATGGGAGGCCAATTGATCCAAGATCCTGGATGGCAACCCCTTCCTGAAATGATGGATAAGAGCTCTTTCACCCCAATCCCCGATTCTTGAGACTAAACTTCTGAAATCAGCAATGTACAAGGATACATGCCCACCTTCTTTCATTTTTAAGGAATCCAACTCAGCTTCTGCTTTTCTGACTTAATTCTGGTCACCAAATAGAGTGAAGAGTTGAGATTCAAAAAGAGGCCAAGAATTGAGAAGATAATTTGAGTCCTGATTGGTGAGATTGGAAAGATAAGGCTCAATCCATTTTGCAGCCCTGCCAATAAGAAATGATGTGGCATAGAGAACTTTCTTTCTGTCTTGAGAGAAATTTGACGGATCATTATGGAATATCAATTGACAAGACTGAATGAAACTTCTAACTTTGAAGGGCTGAGTCCCATCAAAGCATTCGGGTGCCTTCATAGATGGAGTCTTGAAGGCTGGTGGTCTTGATGCTTCAGAAGATGAAGCTGCTTGAAGATTGGCCATAATCTGAGTCATTTGCTGCATGATGGCCAATAGAGATGGTTCAGACTGATGAGAGACAGGCTGATTAGACTGGGCTAGAGTTGGCCTTCCAGTACCTTGGGATGCTTCCACTGGAGCAGGAACACCTTCAGTACCATCAGACTCTTCCTCTTCCACAGAATTCTCCTCCTCCTCTTCACCATCTTCACCTGGACCTTTGAAAATAGTCCTTGAAGTTCCTGGAAATCCGCCAACTACTCCTGAAAATGAACTTGATCTTCTGGGCCCTCTTCCTTCCTTCCTGGATGGTGCTGCTCCTTCCATGCGGGGTCCTCTATCTAATTGGGCCCTCAGTTGAGGAACTGCTGGGGTGCCATCTAGAGGAGCTCTTGGAGTTGGAGTGAGAACAGCTTGAGCTGTGGCCTGAGATCTTGTCTGTCTTGCCGGAGGTGAATGTTGAACAGGCATGATAACTGGAATAAAATCGAATTAAATGAATAAGAATCAAAATTTGCTTAAAGTGAAAAGAGTCAACAATCAAATCTTGAGGAAAATGAATGAATCAAAATGAAAATCTTCAAGTACGTCAATAAATCAAAATCAAATGAAGTCTTGAAGTCAAAAAAACAATGAATCAAATCAATCAAAATCAAATCTTGCAAAAATCAATCAATCAAATGAAATCTTGAGGCAAAATCAGTTTATGTCAAAATTCTTGATGTGAAAAATCAGCAAAATCAATGAAATCTTCAGGTCAATCAATTTTCTTGAGGTCAATATCAAATATGTCAAATCAATCAACCAATCAAAATCAAGTGAATTATTCTTTAAAAACCAAAATTCTTGAAGAGTGAATTAATTATTAATCTTGATGTGAATAACATGTCTGAATATCTTGATGAAAAAATTTGAGAATCAAAGAAAATCAAGATGAAGCCTGAATTATGAATGAAATGAAAATTTGATGATTTGAAAAGATTTCAAAAGAATAACAAAAATAAAATTGGGTCAGCTTTCAATTTTCAAAATGAAGAATGAATGAAAGAAAATTGAGAGATGATGATGAATCATTAAGTTCATAAGCGTAAAAGAATCATAATTTCGATGAAATGAGTGAATGAAATTATAAAGAAAGAATGAACAGAATGAAAAAGAAATTATGAGTTAATTAATATAATTTCACAGGGGCTTTAGTGGAAATACAAGAGTGGCCTGGCACTCAGAAATCAGGGAACTCACTTGGAAAGCTCCAAAGAATAAAGAAATAAAATGATAAGAATGGATTCCTCTAAAAGATATGCAGGTACAAGATGAGATGCAAAGAGGAAAGGGAAGCCAAATGGCCAAAGAGCCAACCAAGTAAGTCCTTAATCACTGTTTCAACCTGCCAAAAATGAATAATGGAATTAGTAAGGATATGACCACCAAATATCCATTGACAGGCGAAGAAAGAGAAAGAGAAAGGTGCTAAATGACTGACTTAATAATATCAGTATTTGCTTAACTAAAATGAAAAGAAAATAAAGATAAAATAAAATCAAAGTATATTAATTAACTGGGGAAAAACCCCCCAGGGTGGAAAGGGTAGCCGGTATATGTGAAAAGTTGGGAGCTTGAGTTCTTCAGGCTGAAAACTGATCTGTATTGATCCTTGAGGCTGTATTGATTGTTTTGGGAATTGATACAGCTGGCTAATATTGAAATTGAATTGGGTTGAATGAACTTCCCATGCTTGAAAATTAAATACAGTTCTTGGTGGATCCAGACTGTATTGAAATGAATATGGTTGCCAAGATGGATTGAGTGGAGCTTTGACACTTGACAATTTCTTTTGGCACCGCCTCTTGAATATACTTTTGAGAATGAATTGAAAGTATTCCATTGGAAGGAATACTTGGAGTGAGAATAACCAATGACTGCTTGATGGCGTCATTGGTCTTTGACGCTGAAACACTTGCTCTTGAGCCTTGATGATTCCTCTGAATGATTGGGTGCCTTGATGACATGATGAGATGTTGGAATGTTGAAATGACCATTTGATATTTCCACCATTGAATTGCTGTTGAAAAATGATGTACAATGATATATAACATCATTTATGGCATATTGGTTCATTGGAAAGAAGATTATGTCCAAAGGTCTTGAGATGGAAAGGCAGAGGGGAAAAGTGTGGATGTGATGGCTTCAGAGCTTGGAAAGGTGTTTCTGGGCCCTTTGGGGTTTTTGGCCACTTTTGGGTTCTGAGCCAAAAACTGGCCCAAAAGGCGGGAAAGTGTCTTTTGGACACTTTGCGTCAAAGTGCGCAAAAATGCGCAAAATGCGCAAATATGCGCAAATGGGCAAAAGTGCGCAAAATGGGCAAAAAGTGCGCAAATGCGCAAAATGCGCATTATGAGCCCAAATGGCCAAAAACAGCCATTTGGGCCATTTCTCTTGGTTTTGTGGGAAATGACCAGAAATACCCATTTGGGCATAAATTGCCGCTATGGGTTCTGGATTGAGGTGAAGGGCCATGAAGGCTCCAAAACACAAATGGCCATAAAAGGTCCATAATATGATGACGTGGCCATATTGGCCACTGGTGATGGATATGGCCAATTGGCCATAAGAGAACTATGGCTTGATATGCCATATGGGGATCCAAGGAGGTGAATTGCCATGGTTGTGACAAGGAGGAAGGTCTATATTCCCAAAGAAGATATGAAGTGAAGGTACAGAATTATATTCTCAAACATCTTGAATCTCTTTGAAGACTCCATCTCTATAGTAGGAATTAAGGGAAGGAATATAGACAGAATATGGAAAATATGGTGTTTTAGAATCGCCAACCAGATCTGCACATGATTTGGAAGAATAAAGGTCATTACTGAAAGATTTTGAAGGATCATTATAGTCCTTATGTTCAAAATGAAAGGTCATCAGCCCTTGCCTCTAATCAATAGATGGATTAAAATGATTGAGAAAGTCAAAGCCCAATATGAGGTCTTCTCCCTTGGGAGTATCAATGACTAAAATTTCCTATTCAAAGCTTGGGAATGAAGAAAGCTCAATAATAAGTTTACTATGGTGAGTCACAAATAAGGCAGGGGACTCGGAGGAGTCCAAAATGATAAATGGAATCTTCTCTGGGAGTTCTTACATAGTCAATGAATACTTGTGAACAAACTGCTTTGTAATAAATGAGCTGGTAGCACCATAATCAATGAGGATACTGTAAAAAAAATCAAATAGAGAAGAAAAAACAAAGAATTTAAGAGAATTTCTGACACCAGTATTCATAATGCACAATTGTGCTCTGGATGGAAAACAGTTAAGACCATTGAACACAAAATGATCTTCACTCAGGCTTTTCCCTGGCTGGGAAAATTGCCTGATGGTTGGGCAAGCTTGTTTTGAGGCCTTTTGAAACAGGACACAAGACTATGCTTCCCACCACAATAGGTACATAGACCCTCCTTGATTCTTCTTTATTTTTCAGAATTCATCAACTTGAAATCTTTATTCAATGAAGAAGAATGGGGCTTGTCCCTCTTCTGAAAATTCTTCTTCTTCTTTTGACTTGAGCTTGAAGAACTTTGAGTATGAGAATAATTTGACTTTGAGGCTTCAGGCTTCTTCTCTTTTTGCCTCTCATGGTACCTGGTATCACATTCCAGGGTAACATCCATTCAGTCTTGAAGAGAGTCAATTCTTGAAGGTCGGCAGGCCATTTGATCCAAAATCCTGGATGGAAATCCCTTCCTGAAATGATGAATAAGAGCCCTTTCACCCCAATATCCACTTCTTGAAACAAAACTTCTGAAATCAGCTATTTATGAAGAAACATGGCCACCTTCTTTCATTCTTAGAGAATCCAATTCTGCTTCAGTTTTTCCGACTTCAATTGGGTCTCCTAATAAGGTTAAGAGTTGAGATTCAAATAAGCTCCATGAATTGAGAAGATAATTTGGATCTTGATTGGTGAGATTGGAAAGGTAAGGCTCAATCCGTTTTTCAGCCCTTCCAATGAGAAATGAAGTGGCATAGAGAACTTTCTTTCTGTCTTGAGAGAAATTTGCTGGATAATTATGAAAGATCAATTTACAAGACTGAATGAAGATTCTTACTTTGTAGGGCTTAGTCCCATCAAAGCATTCTGCTGCCTTAATAGATAAATTCTTGAAGGCTGGTGGTATTGATGACTCAGAAACTGAAGCTTCTTGAAGATTGGCCATAATTTGAGTCATCTGCTGCATAATGGCCAATAAGTATGGTTCATACTGATGAGAGACAAGCTAATCAGACTGGGCTAGAGTTGGTCCTGCAGTACCTTGGGATTCCCCCACCAGAGCAGGAACACTTTTGGTACCACCAGAATCTTCCTCTTCACCATCTTCCCCAGGACCTCCTAAAATGGTCCTTGAAGTTCCTGGAAATCAGCCAGCTACTCCTGAGAATGAACTTGATCTTTGTGGCCCTCTTCCTTCCTTCCTGGATGGTGCTTCTCCTTCCAAAATGGGTCCTCTGTGCAATTTGGCCCTCGGTTGAGGAACTGCTGGGGTGCCATAAAGAGGAGCTCTTGGAGTCAGAGTAAGAACAGCTTGAGCTCTTGCCTGAGATCTGGTCTGTCTTGCAGGAGGTGAATGTTGAATGGGCATGATTTCAGGACTAAAATTTTAAATAAATGAATAAAATCAGAATTTGCTTGAATGTAAAAATCAACAATCACATCTTGAAGAAATTGGATGAATCAGATAAAAAATCTAAAGGTAAATCAATCAACTAAATATCAAATGAGATCTTGAAGTCAATGAACCAATATGTCAAATCAGTCAAAATCAAAATGTTTCAGGAAATCACTTAAACAATATTGTTGAGGCAAAGTCAATTTATGTCAACATTCTTGATGTAAAGATCACAAAATCATTGAAATCTTCAGGTAAGTCAATTTCATTGAAGGGAATATCAATTATATTGCAAATCAATCAATCAATTCAATGCAAGTGAAATCTGTTTTAAAATCAAAACTTCTTGAAGAATAATTCAAAATGAATCTCAATATGAAGAGTGTGTCTGACCAATCTTGATGACCAAATTGAAAAATCAAATGAAAAAAGAGACTGTGCCTGAATTATGAATGCATTAAAATTTGATGATTTGAGATAATATTTAAAAAGTAAAAACAAAAATTGAATTGGTTAAGCTATCAATTTTTCAAAATTAACAATGAATGAGAGAAAATTGAGAGGTGACTAAAGATCATAAAGTTCATAAAACATTAAGGAGTCATAATTTTGATGAAATGAGGGAATCAGAATGATAAAGAGAATGAATAAACAGAATGAAAAGGAATTTTTAGTTAATTAATATAATTTCACAGGGGCTCTTATGGAAGCAAGAGTGGCCTGGCACTCAAGAATCATAAACTTACTTGGAAGGCTCAAAAAGGATAAAGAAATAAGAAGGAAGAAATTTCTTTAAAGAAGAACAAGAGTAAATACAAGTGTGCCAAAATATAAAGAGAAAAGGAAGCCAATGGCCAAGATAATAAGAAAGCCAAGAGCCAAAGAGCCAACCAAATGAATCCTCAATTCACTGTTTCAACCTGCCAGAAAAAACAATGGAGTTAGTAAAGGATATGACCACCAATATCCACTGACAGGCAAAGTAGAAAGGTGAAAATTACTGACTGAAGATTATCAGTATTTACTTTAATGAAATAAAAGAAAATAAGGATAAAGATAAGTCCAATATATTAATCAAATGGAAAAAAAGTCCCCAGATGATAAAAGGTGGCCAGTATATGTGAAAAGCTGAAAGGCTGATCCTGGAAGGTGAGCCATCCAGCTGTATTGTCTGAATTGGGCCAATACAGTCCTGGCCATCTTGAGAATTAAACGGTGTGACTGAAGTTCCACAGTGGAATATGAATTGGCCCCAATGGGCCAAGGCCATACAGGATGCTTGATTACTAACTGTATGGACCAATTGAGTTGTCCAAGTAATTCTGAGTACTTGATGCCTTGACAATGATTTAAAAGAATTATATGCCCTGAGAATTGCCCTTAGAATAGTCCTGATGAGAATTGACAACCTAACTCCTGCAAGGCCAGGTGGTTGGGGTCTTCAAATGGCCGTCTGGTAGCTGCCAGGGAATTGCCAGACTGAATAGCTGAAACATCCTCCTTCAAAATTGGCAATGGATTGCGGACTTGATTTGGAATAATGTAATTTGGTCCTGAAAATTTCACCATTGGATTGCTGACCAAAAGTGGTCCATAATGGTATATTATACCATATATGAACTGCCCCCTTGGCCCCTTTTGGCCTCATTGAATTTGGGCCAAAAGGGGCCTAATGGTCCCATGGACCACAGACCGTGAGCCGTGGATTATGGCCAATGGGCCATAGGGGCCATAGGGGGCCTAAATGTCCCAAAAGGCCATTTGGGCCAAAAACCCCCTAATTTAAGGGGTTGGGCCAAGGGGCCTTAGGCCCCTGGAAGACCAAAAAGACTTCCCAGGCCCAAAAACCAGGATAATGGCCTGGGTGTTGGTGAGATGGAGAATTGGCCAATAAGGCTAATGAGGGAAAGATATGGCCAAGGGTAAAATTGGCCATAAAAATATTATATGTCCAATTGACCATAAACTGGGTTCAGTATAGAATTGCCGCAACACCCATTTGGGGGTGATTATTGGTGGTTGTGACAGACCCCCAAAATTCTACCCCAATTTTCCAACTCTGACATCCACCTTTCCAGGAGCCCAATTGGAACCCAGCTATCAAGGCTCAGGCTGGCGATCCACTCCATTGTATTGGCCAACAACAACATGTGAAGGTCATTCACTATATCACTCCTCATTCATTTGAGGAAAACATGCAGAAGGTACCTTTCAAGATCATCTGAGTCTCTGATTGTATTACTATTCTCAATTCTTTCTTTATGGGCATCCCATATTCCAATCACCAATAGGTCCAAGAAAAGAAACACTCATTAATTGCGTGAGCCTTCAAGATATTATTACAGGTCCAAAATTATGAACACCATGAGATGGATTGAGCTTCTTCAATATTTCCTCCATGAAAATGAGCAATAGAAAAATCTTGATATGGGACCCCATAGTACGTTACCAAATAGAAAATCATATTGTTTATATTCTAACTTTCTTAGCAATATGTTGCATATTTAAGAAATAATAATCAGATTGTATTAAACCCACACAAACAATTCTCAAAACCTTAATTAGTAGCTGTGCTTTACATTTCTTTTACTCACTTATTGGAGAGCATCCCCATTCATGCTAATAACTGGCATTTCAAGTATCTTGAGGGCAATAGTTTGCATCTTACTACAACTTTTGAGCCAATCTTGATCAAAGACATGAAAAGATAGCCCTTCAGGAATATCAATATCATTTATTGATCTAATTTCTGGTAATCTATCAATAGTTTTTTCAACTTTTTTTTTAATCCAATTACAAAAATCTATGTCTCTATTAATTTTTAATACCAACTGATCAAAAAAAGTGTGAGCACCAGCATAATCCCACTCTGCGGTAAACTTGAAATTCATTTTTAATTATCTCCTCAGTATCTAAGAATACTCAAGGGTCATTGAATTGTGATTCTAGAATGGGAAATTTAGCCATATCACATCATTCACAACAGCACTCACAGGTCTGCACATAATCAATTGAATTATCATCAGACTTTCTTCAAAATGAACAAGACATACAGTAACTCACCCTTTGACAAATATTTGCAAGATTTTTATTCTCCTTTTTTACCAAATATTCCACATCCTTTTGAATAGACTTACATTCTCTTTTCAAATAAGTGAAGTATTGCTCCATTAAAGCTGCCACAACCCCACAGTTATTATGATCCTTGTTCCAACAGTAATTATTATACTTAGTGCTGAAAAGTGCAAGACAGAAGGTATGGTAAAACACCATAGACATCAACTCGTTGAACAGATGTTGCCACAAGCTTTCCTAGTCCCAAGTGAATCACTTTAGTCCTAACGTTTGGAGCTCATTTTTGCAGTAGCTTTGGAAACCCTGAGACTGAACCTGCGTTGATGGCTGTTTGAAAAAATCCTTGGGGAAATATCCAAGATGACCAGCCACTTGAATGGCAATTTCACGCTCTTCTGTTCTGGGTGGTTCTGGTTGTGAGGAAAAATTCTTATCCCTCACTTTGGGTAGGAACAGGCAATGGGCGTGTACAGCTGATCTCATCCCATGGACATTTTCTGGAAGTTCTGCTTTCAGCCATCTTTTTTTCTCCTTCTGCCTTGAACATTTTGCCACATTGTGAGCTTTTCCAGCCTGGTTCCTTTTCTGTCTCATCTTGAATTGCTCAAGCATACTCTGGCAGGAGGTATTTGAGGGTGGGTGAACTCACTATTTGACTGAGTGCCCTCCTCATGTGCCGTGAAATTTTCACCCCTTGGTTCATCATTTGTTTCAATTTCAGTCAGATACATGTTCTCATCCTCATCATCCACAATTTTTTCTCTTCATGAACTGGAATGACCCATTCTTGGTTTTGAGGCATATGGATGATGATGTCCACTGACTTTTTATTTATGGACCAGAGGTTAAGATGCATAAAGTTCATCACCTGCCATTAGAATCATCAGTTAACACATCAAAAAATCAATAAAGACTGGTCATACTCACAATATTCAATTGTCTCCTGAGACCAGACTGTCTTGCCTTTAGGTGCCATATCTAACCCATGAAAAAAACATTTCAGATTTTGCAAACTTTTATATTCTGAAATCCAAAATACTTCCTTTGATGAAGTGTCAATCCCAGATTTCCCTCCTAAAATCCACTGTGATTAACATTTTTCAATGGTTGTTTTTTCTGCCCACCATCAGCCTGCTTTTCATGGCCCACATGAAGCTGAGATCCTGTTGGAATCTTGAGGGTTGGCTTTTCAATTTTCCCAAAGGGTTCCTGGAATTCCCCTGGATTCCGACCAGGAGTAAGGAGGATGTATTGTGGATTAGCCTTTGATGAGATTTCTGGTGTGCTTCCTGGCCCCTCAGACACATGCATTTTGGAATTGGTGAGATTTGGGGGAATTGGAGTGATGGAAATATTAGGAATGGACCAAGTGCTTGAAGGTTTAGAAATTGCATTTCCCATATCAATGTTGAGACCTGATACATTCATTGAGGATGCAATAGGGGTTGTGAGTGGAATGTTGAGACTCATTGGTGACTGTGTTTTTTGAACATATTCTATGCTATAATAACTATCTGAGTCATGAAAAGAACCTTAATGGGATTCACATGGGTTGGAAGATGACATGAGGGCTAAAAAACTACAGTAATTTTTTCAACTTGATAAAACAGATCAGTATTATTATAGAATATAGTGGTCTTGAAGGAAGGATTTCAAACATATTATAGAGTAATTGTATGAAAATTGGGAATGAAGTCTCTTGTGGAATTCTAATAAAACAATTTTTGAGAGAATTTTTCTGGCCTATTTTTGAGCTCCTCTGCTTTTGTTGGAAACCACACTGCATGGCCTACCAGCATATAATGTAATATTTCCTTGATCTCAAAGGGGACTCACCATCCATAAGCAATCAGATTGAATAAAGATTTCCCCCTCCCCATTGTCACATTGTGTGAATTATCCAAACTGCCAATATATGCATCAAAATTCCCCAGCATTCTATATCTGTATAAGGGTATATTCATGAAGGATTTACCCACAAAAGAGACATCACTTTTTTAAGGCAGGACATTTCAAATCATATTCCAACTGATTAAAAGCCCACTGCACTCAAATCCAATACCAAGACTTTAGCTCCACTCCAAACCCTTATGTAATACAGTTATATTGTTATTTCTGTAATGGGTCTTGTGCCATGTACAATGGCATGCCAGCTACATGAATTAAATGTTAATCCCCTAAATGCAATGGTGACACTTTCCTAATGGGAACCCCTCAATGGTCAAACAGGCTGTATCACAATGTGTAAATAAGCTAGAAGATTTACGAGCATTGAGAAGCATGGCATTTTACCCAAGGAAACCCCTAACCAACTTCCCCATCAATATGTGACATGTTACACTTTATCCCCTGCAGCTCAGCCACCATTACAAATGGGATAGAATACTCAACTGGCTCAAAGCATATCCCCCTTCATAAATAATCACTCAATTTGTTTCCCAATTAATCACACTCCTAAACGGTTTCCCATCAACCATAGATATTTATAAAGAAACCAGCCTTATTCACAATTCCCGCAACAATGACAACCCCCCACTACTCCTCAATGCATATATGCATGTGCCAAAAACTGCTCAACTCAAACCCACTCTTCCCCTTAATGTGATAGGCAGGGAGTTGCCTTCACACCTTTCCAATATAAAGAGCACATTAAAAAGCTCAAATCAGCCATTGGACGCAAATCTCTTCCAAAAATACCTACTTCAGCATCAGGATCTTAGTTACTGAAAGTTATATTGGATCAAATTTTCCCACCTGATTATTCTCAATTGACCCCAAGAATATTCTCCACTCCACTTGGTGTCAATTCAACTGCATATAAACCATACAGCAGCAGTCAAAACCTTCCCCCACAAGCCCTTGGAAAGATCATATCTGCCATTCTATAATTAAGGTATAATATACCCCACAGGCTTTCACCCATTCTCCACACCACCCTGAACCTGCTGATCAAACCCAGTATCTCAAGCTCAGGTGGTCACCCCACTCCTGCATTCCATATACCTCAAGATCTCAGTACCATATTTGATTGGAGCCACTGCTTGAAAACTATATATCTTGTCCTCAATTTTTTGTTTCTTAATGGCCTCACTGAATCTGTACTGACTGAATAACCCACTGTAAACACCATAATGAACCAAATGAACATGATCCCCCTTGTACACAATCATTAGGAAAATTCATAAATTCATTTGAGCCCCGCACCCAAAACACAACCAACATCAAGCAAAACTTTATACCAACAAAACATTTCATTTATCAACAATTCAAAAATTGGTTTTCCAGATTTCTCCAGCAGGCTGGAATTATGGAGATTCTGAATCAACATCAACAATCCCAAATTCCTGAAGGTTCCCTCAAATGTGAAATCTGGGATGGATTGGTCTGTAGACGCTTCACTGGGACTAGAAATATCAATGACCCCCATTCATGTCCATTCCTGGTGCTATGGCCTTCTCAATGTATGTGGACTGGTTTAATGCACATGGAAAGTCAACACAGTTGGCCAGCATTGGACTTATCATGCTTATTTGTCTCAATCTCCCCCCAAGTGAAATATTGAAGCCAGAGAATTTCTATGTTGCAGGAATCATCCCCGGTCCAATAGAGCCAACTGCCCTTCAATTAAGTTACCTATTAATGCCCCTGATCAAGGAGCTCAAAGAACTGTGACAAGTTTGCCATTTTTAACCCACCTCAACAGACCTTGAGGATCCTTTATCCGTGTTTGCATCCTCACAGCCATTGTGGATGTGGTAGGCATGTGCAAGCTTACTGGATTTATTTCTCACTAAGGCAACCAATGTTTTAATTTTTGCTCTATTCACAAGGCTCAAATTGAAGAAATCGGTCCCCAATTTCACTACACACGCACATACCCAAATCATAAATCAATCATTTAAAAATGGCTTCAGGCATCCCCACAACAAAGACAAGCAATTCTCTTTGAGTATGGAGTTCAATATTCAATTTTGGAAGACCTCCTGTATTGGGATGCAACCAGAATGGTTCATATTGACATAATTCATAATTAAATACTTGTAATTTTCAAGGATCATGCAACTTTCAAATTGTGCATTGTGGAGTCCCAATCAGAAATATAATTCAGGCCCGCAGGAAATCCAATGAAACCAACAGTGAAGACCCAGATTCAATGACCTCCAACAGGTCTCTCGGTCAAATCACATTGAGAGAGGCCTGCTCCCCAAGAAGAGACACTGGGAAAATAATAAATTAGTCACTCCCCACTACTTCCACCTGACAAAACTACTTCCCAATGCCCACCCCTTACATGCAACACCCCTCTAGTGGTTATGTGGAGATTCCCTCATTTGATGCAGATTATATTCCCTGTGAATTGGATATCAGTTTTAAGATGTGTCTATGAAAGTGTTGATAATATTACTATTAATCAACAGTACTATGACTGTTCTTATTAAATTTAATAATAAAACATTATTATAACCACAATTAAATAATTAAAGAATTATTTCTTTTACATGTTATACACTACTAGTGATTATAACAGTAAGTAGTAATTGTCTACAAGAATCAATTACAAGAAGAATTTAATAATAAAAACTTCTTTTATCAAAATAATAAAATTATTTTAATATATAATTATCTTTTACAAGAATAATTATAAAGATAATTCTTGAAGATAACTATTACTAGAGAAAAACTTTAAGAATTGGGATAAATTGCTCACTTTTAATCCAATGAACCTTTTTAGAAGATAATAGTAGAGAAATTTGACGTGGAATTGTGGATTTAATGGATCAAAATTGATTTATAACAGTATTAAAACAAAATATAGTTGATTTATATGATTTAACGTCTTTCTGATTGATTTCTGAAATCATAAAACACTTAAGAAATAGTTTTAACTAATACTTACTTGTTTGGTAATAAAGGTATAATATAAGAATGTGATGATTTTGAAAAAACAGCAACAGGGGGCCTCTTTGAAGTCTAAGACAGTTCACAGAGGCAGGCCATGGAGAAAACTGAAGAACTGGTGAGTGAGAAAACAATAAACCTTTTTGGATTATTGATTGAATCATCTGTTGTCATGTAAGATTATCCTAATTGCTTAATTGAGGCTTTTACCTGAATATAAACCCATTTATGGCTTAGAATAAGAGGAACAACTTTAAATGTTCTTTTATTCCACAATAATCATTGATTTCCCAAAGTTATCAATTTTGTTGGAAATTTCATGACAGAATTTGTTTTCTGTAAATTTTTAAACATTCTGTGTTTCATGTGGAATCCTCAAAAATGGACTGTAATTAAAGCTTTTTATTTTCCATATAGAAGCATAATTCTTTTTTGGTTTTTGTATTAATTATACAGTTCTCAATTGGTCCTGAAAGCTTCAGAAAGATTCATTAAGAACTCTATTTTTAATGAATTTTTGGAGTTTTTACTTCATCTCTATGTAGAATTGCAAATAGCAGTATATGGCTGGCAGCTATGAGGTAAATCAATGGATACTAGTCCAAAAAGGGTTTTAATTACTCTTTTGGGGTTTATTCAAGGTAATTCATTAAGAATCGACATGGTTACAGCAGTCTAAGCTGCTTTTTACCTCCTTGGCATGTCAAAATACCAGGTTATTTGCTATTTTCTCATGATTTACTGAAGTTTTAACATGGTAACAAGGTTCCCAAAAGGTTTTAGTTTACTAATTGGGCCAGTATCATCCATGTATCTAAGCTTTGGAGCTTTCCACGCCTCAGAGGCCTCAGAAATTGGGTGCCATGGTTCTCTTTGATGTCTTTTGTCCCCCTTGCCTATTTTTTATGTAAAATCAAAATTTAAAGCTTTAAGTGAGATATCCACCATTGGTGTACCAAAAGTGAATCTAAGAATACCATAGTATTAAGTGCCCAAAACATGCATAACACCAATTTCTCACATTCCCATTATTTTGGTGTGAAATAGAGAAAAAGAAAATTTTTCATGGATATTCTATGTGGTATTGATGATGTGTTATTGAAGTATTTTCCAAATTACCATCTCAAAGAGTTTTTTTGAGGTTATTCACTCTATGGAGCTACCCTAGGTGAAGGTTTGTGTAGAATCTAAATCTGGTCTTAAATCCATGGATTTACTTACTCAATAAAAAGTTATTCATCTTTTCTGAAATCAAAAAACATGGATTTTCAATATATGCATGACTTATGGGTTATTCATAGTTCAGAATTTGTTTTTAAGATAATTGTGGCGTATTTAGGTATGTAAAATATACCTCAAGGCTCACATTCCCTCCCACCAAAAAATAAAATTGTACTAAAATTTTATCAATGGTATAAGGAAGGAAAAGACCCCAAAGGGGGTTAATGTCCACTTTCCAACCTGTTTTTATTACTCAGATCAAGTAATTGAAAGCACATTTATAGACATATTCAGGCTTGTGGCCTTCTTTCATGTCCAAATATTCTTAAGAGTTTATCTGAGTCAGGTATTTCTGATTCTCCCAGCCATCCAGCTTCATGTACTGAATTTCTATATCTGACAAGATATTCTCTCTGATTTTTACCCCTAGGTCTCCTTTCTTTAATGACTTTCTTTATATTTTTGTCTTCATTCTGTTCCACTGGTGGTACAGTCATAGGAGTTGGGTTCCTTAAAGGAAACAATTCTTTGTCAGTTGGTTGATAAGGGTTTATCAGGCTGACTGGAAAGGTGGGGTGTTTATTTACCAATTCACCACTTAATTCCACTTGAACTGAATTGGTTCCATGTGAGGCAACAATAACAAAAGGTCCTACATAAGAATCTTTAAGTTTCTTTGGGTCTTTGATATTAATAACATTCAAGGTTGAAACAAGAACTAAGTCCCCTACTTTGAACTCTGATACTTTGTGACTCTTGTCCCATTTCTGTTTTGCATAGTCAAAAGCATCATTCATACTTTGTTTTGCATGATCTTTCACTTTATCAAGCATTATCGTGAAGCTGGAAGCTGTAGGATGAATGTCAATGAAGTCTTTCCTCAGTGTATCTGCTAGGAGTCTTGGATTCCATCCTTTTTCAAACATAGCAGGAGTTGGACCTGTGGAAGAATGGACTTATGTCTTATATGCCAATTCTACTGCAGGTATTAGAGTGCACCAGTCATGAGTAAAGCCATCTGAGCCTTTGAATTCTAACCCATAAGCACAAACTCTCCTGATCATGTCTTCTAAAGCTTGAATCATTCTCTCTGCTAGTCCATATATTTGAGGGTGATATTCTGTAGAGAAGTATAACTTAGTCCCAAAAAATCTATGAAGATTGGTCCAAAGTGCAGATGTTAACTTGGGATCACTGTCACTCATGATATTCTTGAATAGTCCTGTATGAGAAATAACTCTACTGCATAGAAAAAGAGCTGTATCCATAGCTGTGTCATTTTTATGACATGGTAAGAATATGGCAGTCTTGCTACATCTGTCTACAGTGACTAAACAAGCATTATAACTCTTTTCACCACTTGGAGGAAGTTCTGTGACCCAATCCATGTGAACAACTTCCCAAGGGAATTTTGGTTCTTGAATATGGATCATAAGTCCAAATTTCTTGCCTGTACTCCTGTTTGCTTTTTGACATCTGTCACAGGTATGGCAATATTCAATGGTCTCTTTTCTCCAAGATGGCTACCATGCACAGTTCTTCATTTTTTCAAGTGTTCTGTCCTCTGACAGGTGTCAAGAGTAGATTCTATCATGACATTAATGAAGAATGGTATTGATAAGAAATCTGCTACACAATGTCATTACACAAGAATGTTTGGTTCTGTGGTAAATAATCCCATCAAACAAGTGAAATCTTCCTTCAGAATAGGAATTCTTCCAAACTTCATCCAGTGCATTGACTAAAGATGTATCTTTTCATTCTTTATCTAATAAGGAAGTCAAGATATGGCAATTCCTGTCTTGCTTATAAGATTCTCTGACTTCTTCAAAGAATTCAGTCCCAATATCAGTTATGTTAATTCCTTCAATTGGAATATGTGGTTCTGCTTCCAAAGGTACATAAGCTGGTTTATCAGGAGTATTGGCTAATTTCCATCTGCTAAGTTCATCATAATTCTTGTGAATGTTTCCTGCTTTATGAGCTATAGTCATATTTCCTCTATATTCTTGAATGCCTATTTGCCATCTCAACATATGTCTGTTGGGAGTTTTCATGTTAAGAAGTGATTTTACAGCATTAAAGTCAGTTATCACTTCAAAAACACTTCCATCAAGGTAATAGTGCAATTTCTCAAGTGCCCATACCAAACATAAGCACTCCATTTGGCTTGCACCATATCTGGCTTCTGTTGGTTTGATTTTTCTTGAGAAGTAACAAACGGGCCCTTCTGTAGGTTTGTCATCAATAATTTGGACCTCATGTAGGGCTTCCCCTCATCCATCTCCACATGCATCAATGTACAATTTGAAAGTTATATTCCAGTGAGGCAGGAGGCGTATAGGTGCTTCTGTAACAGCTTTCCTTATCTTCTCATAAGCTTTAATTCTCTCCTGTGTCATCTCAAATACTGTTTGTTGATCACAGATTCTATGGAGTGACTTGCCTAGAATTCCAAAGTCTTTCAGGTGTTGCCTATACTAACTGGAAAACCCTAGAAAATACATCATTTCTTTCTTATTCTGGGGTATTGGCGTAAGTAACACTGCTGCCACTTTATTCTTGTCAATACACAAGCTGTCAGGTTGAGTCTATGATTAAGCAGCAATTAGGCTATTTACAACTTTAACTATGACTGTGAAACATGATAAAAGATTTAAAATAAGAGTGTTTTATGAAAATAATGGTTTATAATAAAATTAAAGGGCTTTACTATTATAGAATAGTGGTCGTGGGGGATGTTGGAATCCCTGAGTGCAGCTTTACCTGTTGGATTACAATAATAAAAACTACAAGAATTAAAATTATAATTATACCTGATTCTTTTCTAGAGTATAACTGTTTTTTACCATTGTACTACGTAGGAATTTAAGAGCAGGATGATGAAAGCAATTTTGGCTGTGAAAAGCCTCCTTTGTATCCTGAAATGGGGTGGAAAGGGTGTTAGACCTTTCCACGTAGAGGAAGTGAAGATTTTTTCACTCTCTGAGACAGGCTTGTGGTTTGCAAAGTCCTTCATAGCCTGTATTGGGCTCAGATATTGTTTCAAAACCACATCTGGGCAGTTTTCACCAATAAAGGGTGAAAATTTCCATCTGGGGACCTCACAGCCTGATTCTGACATGTATGACACATAGAATGCTGTACAGAAACTGTATGGAACCCCAGTTTGGCTGACATATGAGGTATTGAAGTAAAAACAAGCTCCTTTCTCTATTTGACACATCATATTCATGTTTATGGGACATTATTCCATGGTAAGGCTTTATATGACAGAAGGTGGGAATAAGACCTTAAAACAGCCATAACTTTGTCAATTCTTACAATATCAACCCCAAAATTGGTTCAGTGTGTAGCCCTTTATGTGCTCTACACAATGGTACCTCATTTAATATGGGTATAACTGAATATGGCAAGGTTATCCCATGTACAAGACGTTTGTACATTTGCGTGGTTTGGACAAAAAGCTGTATTGAGCTTATTTGCCTCATAACGTTTGTTCTAGTTGAGCTATGGGTAAATGGATGACACCATCAGATAGCCCTGGTTGTGCGCTTTCCAAAAAGCTCCCACTTTAAGTATCTCACATGAAAACTGTAAAAGTTAGATGGAAGGTGAATGTTTTGTTCACCCTTATCTGGCGTGAATTTGACCATAACTCAAGTAATACTGGTGCTAGCTCAGTTTTGCTAGTACTATTGGATAGCCCTCGCTTAGAGCTTCATTTTGAATACCCATTTCAAGGGGTTAAGCCTCTCATTCTGGATTTTAGATGAGAGGTGAAAACTAAGGTTTATGCTCAGCAACAACTTTGAGCAGGAATAACTTTGTTATTCTTTGTCCTATGGTGATGGGACTTATATATTCAAAAAGGGGTGAGTTTCCTCTTTCTTTTAATACTTTTTGAGCCAATTGGGCTCAGCTCCATGTTTTGGTGGTATCTTGGCTATACCATTGGTTTATGGTATTTTGGCTATCATGCTTGTGCTCTGGTTTTGAGTCACAGGCTGACACAAGCTTAAATCAGAAACAATATTTCCTAATCCTTTGAGCTCTTCAAAATCAAAATTCCATTACTTGAGTGAAATATTCATATTAACTTCTGCAACTTTGTGAAGTACTCTTGCAATTATTTCAAGGTGCAAATTCCATAAGCTATCCTTCAGATAATTCTGTGGGGAAGATGGTATTCATCATTCTTTGATAATGAGATGGTGCCTTTTTAATATCAAGTGGCATCCTGAGATACTCATAAATACCACAGTGAGTGATAGTTATAAGTAGTTTCTTAGGTTTAGGCATCAAAACATTTTGGTGAAAGCCTTTCAATGCATCCATTGATGTTATATACTTGGCTTCAGGCAATTAGGTCAAGGTATCTTGAATTCTAGGAATTAGATACCTGTCTGGAACTATGTAGGTGTTCAATGCTCTAAAATCTCCAACCATCCTTGATCTATCATTCTGCCAATTAATAATAACAGGTGTTGTCACTTCAACTTCTTCATTATGGCCCACTTTCCTTAGTACACCAAGTTGGATCAACTCTTGGATATGTTTTTCCAAGCCTTCTCTGGCTCTGGGACTGGCTTGATAAGCTGGTCTTCTAAGTACTGAAGGATATGGCCTGTCAATATTAAGATTAATATCAACTTCATGTCCTTTTATAGCACGTAATGGTTCATTATTAGAGACAAATGCATTATTATATGTGAATAACACATCAATAAGTTCATGTCTCATCTTTGGTGGCAATGATGGATTGATTTGTGCTGAAACAAGTTGATTAGCCACAAATTCTTTCTTATATGTATCTTGGTAGAAGATACCAGTGATATTTGTTTTGGCATATTGGAAAAAGCAAATTTTTGTCTTTTGTTTTCTCCAATTGTGAAATATCTATCATTATGGTTATTGATGTCAATACCATATATTTTCAAGTAATCGTTTCCAAGAATAATGTGCTTAGAAGTGCAATTGTCCATTACTACAGTATCAGTCTTTATTCTAATACTTCTTGCTGGGTGTGGAAATAAAAGATTAGTGTCCAATATACCTAAAGGGTACATATTATTACTGGAACTACTAAATTGTACACCCTCTATTGGTAATAGATGAGATTTTAATACAGGGAGTATGGCTTGAAGATAATCTTTGCCCACACAAGTACAAAATGCCCCTGTATCCAAATTTACTTGGGCTTCAATATCATTCATCAGGATTGATGTGATACCAAATTCTCCAGCAGTGTATCCTTTACCTCTAGTAGGTTTGGATTTCTAAATTCTACCATCCTGGATATTTATCAGGTTATGACAATCCTCACTGTACTTTGGCAGGTGAGTATGGACTTCTGTGACCTCAAAGAAAGCTGTAATGTTTTAAATTCAATAGTCCTCTACTGGTGTATCCTCAGAGACTTTAGAATCTAGGTCAGATTCCTCTTTTCCTTCAGTGCAATGAACTTCTTCAATTATTTGAACTTCATTTCTTTTTGTCTTTTTGGTGCAAGTGTTGGCTAAATTTGAAGTGCTTCCACATTTATGACACTTCAAGACAGTTCTTTTAGGTTTTCTGTATTTGCTGGAAATTTTTGGGACCATTTTGTACTCCATAGGAATTTTAGTCCAATTTTTACCAATTCTTGTTCTAGTAATGATATCCTCCATTGCATTGATGTATTCCTCTGTTGAACAGGGTTATACACCTCTGCACTTGATAGCATGTTCTAGCTCTCCTCCACATTTTCTTAATTCTTTCATATTAATCATAGTGTCAGACATATCTGGGTGTGAAGCAGATGTTCTTTCTTTTTGCTTGAGGAACCAAGTAAGTGGTTTATATTTTTCTGAGTTAAAGAAGTCACTTTAAAAAGCATTCTACATTTTAAACCTCCAAGAATTATTGGCCCATTTGGTAATCACTTCAGATGTCCACCAAGACCAATCATGTTTCACATGATCTTGTCTCATCTTTCAATACCATCTCTTTGCAGTTCTGGTAAAAAGAGAGTGTAATTTGCCCACTATAATCTCATGAGGTATGTGAAAATCTTCTTGCAACATATCAATAGTTCTGATGAACTCAATATGGTTGTATTCTCCTTCACCAGAGAATGTTGGTCATTCTTCTAATTTGGGAATATCTTTTTTCAGAGATAACATTCTCTCCTAAGAATGGGGTCAAAATTCCTTTAACAGAAGGTTTTTCATCAGTCAAAGGTGTAAAATGTCTTGGAATATGTGGTTCATAATTCTTATCAATTTGCTCCACATTTGCAATTATTTCATTCTTTAACTTCTGCCTTTCAGTGACACTCTTTTCCAAATGTGTGGCAAACTGATTGGTATTTTTAGTTATTTCCAAGACATGATCTTTCAGAATTCTAAGTTGATCATTAATGTTTCAAATGGAAAGATCTTCCATTTCATCATTTTGAAATTGATGTTTACTCTCAATTCTGTCACATGTATTGGTAATTGAATCAAGTCTGATATTTGTCATTTGATACCATTCAGTATACTTCTTTCCATTTCTTTTCAATTCACTCATGTCCAATATTATTTTATTCAACTTTGCATCAAATTTGCCAAGTTATACATAAATACTAGATTAAACAGAGTGTATTTCATCTATTATTTGTGTGGAAAAGTCCTGTTCATTTTTTCCTGCTCTTTGGCATTGAATTCCATAAGAGTCCTGGCCATATTAAAGACACTTTCCACAGCTGAAGGCTCCAATTTGGGAATCCTATATTCTTGTGGGTAAGGTCTGTGCCAATTGCCTTTGCCTTTGCCCTTGTTATGATGGTTCTTGGGACCTTTCTGCTTCTTCTGAGGTCCTTTGGGCTTGTCCTTGGACACTTCTGGAGCTGGTTTGGAGCTGGTAGACACCACTAGGCCTTCTGTCTCCAAAGCTGAAGGCATTTCCAACTCCTTCTTCTGGTCTATGGATAAAAGACTTTGGTTCTTCAACAAATTCTTTATCTTTTTGACTTTCTCTTTGCAAGACAATGGCCTCCAAACTCCTAAGAGTTCTATGGTCTTATCCTGACCCAGAAAGCTCTAATTGTGTAAGTAGGATTTCATGGCCCCCTGCCAAAGGCTTGGGAATATTTCCCACTCCTCTTGTTTGGCTGCTCTGAGCCAATTTGTGTATTGGCAATGATAAATTTCTATTGATGCCACTTGAAAGTGGTTCAGCACTTGAAGTATTATCATTAATCAGTCAAGATTCAGAATTCACGTTAAAACTTGTGGGTACAGACCTTGGGGAATGGGGGAAATTCTGGCATCCTCCATATGTGTATTTCTTGAGGAAGATTTGACACTTCTGGATTTGGTCTTGCCTCTTCCTTTTCCACATCCATCTGGTTGGACTGAATAGTTGCTTCCATTTCTGGTATGCACCATTTTCACGTCAATTCAAGATAAAATAAGAATTGGAAAAAGAAAACACACACCTTTTGGTGGTTTTTTAGATTGTTCTGTTTTAAATAAAGTGCCTCTTTTAGCAATTTTCACTTCAATACTGTCTTCAGATTCTGCTTCTGAACATTCTGGACTAGTAATGTATCTTTGACCAAGTCTGTTACCAGCTGCATAGTATTTGATTAAAGACACTAGAGAAAGAATTGATAAAGGAAAATTATTTTTAATACTTTTAAGATAATTTCATGTTTTTTTAAAAATTTTCATTTTTTAATATTAAAAAAATTATTCTTTTTAAAGGAAAAAAATTGAAATCCAAGATTTTTAGTCAAAATTAATTCAGAGTAACTCAAAGAATAATTTTATAAGTTTTTGGATGTGCAAAAGCCATGTGTAAAACATTATAAAATTAAACCAAATTAATCAATGAAAAATATTAGAAGACAATTTTAAAAATAAAAATAATTCTAACTTTAAATTGAAGGAAAAGAAATTATCAAATTAATAAATTATAGAACTTAGAAAGATATTAATTAGGGGTACAAGGTTCAAAAAACGCGGCCAGGGCCCCAAATGTAAAATGTGTCTATGAAACTGTTCATAATATTACTATTAATCAGCAGTACTATGACTGTTCTTATTAAATTTAATAATAAAAGATTATTATAACAACAATTGAATAATCAAAGAATTATTTCTTTTACGTGTTATACACTACTAATGATTATAACAGTAAGCAGTAATTGTCTACAAGAATCAATTACAAGAAGAATTTAATAATAAAAACTCCTTTTATCAAAATAATAAAATTATTTTAATATATAATTGTCTTTTACAAGAATAATTTTAAATATAATTCTTGAAGGAAACTATTACTAGAGAAAAACTTTAATAATTAAGATAAATTACTCACTATTAATTCAATAAACCTTTTAGAAGATAATAGTAGAGAAATTTGACGTGGAATTGTGGATTTAATGGATCACAATTGATTCATAACAGTATTACAACAATCTATAGTTGATTTGTATGATTTCACATCTTTCTGATTGATGTCTGAAATAATAAAACACTTAAGAAATAGTTTTAACTAATAATTGCTTGTTTGGTAATAAAGGTATAACATGATAATGTGATGATTTTGAAGAAACAGCAAGAGCCGGCCTCTTTTAAGTCTAAGACAGCTAACAGAGGCGTGACATGGAGAAAACTGAAAAACCAGTGAGAAAACAATAAACCTTTTTGGATTATTTATTGCATCATCTGTTGTCACATGAGATTATCATAATTGCTTAATTGAGGCTTTTACGTGACTACCAACCCATTTATGGTTAAGAATAAAAGGAGTAACAGCTGTAAATCTTCTTTTATTACAAAATAATCATTTATTTCCCAAAGTTATCAATGTTATTGAAAGTTTAATGACAAAATTTGTTTTCTGTAAATTTTTAAAGATTCTGTGTTTCATGTGGAATCCTCAAAAATGGACTGTAATTAAAGCTTTTTTTTTCCATATAAAAGCATAATTCTATTTTGGTTTTTGTATGAACTATGCAATTCTCTATTGGTCCTGAAAGCTTCAGAAAGATTCATTAAGAATTGTATTTTTAATGAATTTTTGGAATTTTCGCTTCATCTCTATGTAGAATTGCAAATAGCAGTATATGGCTGGCAGCTATGAGGTAAATCAATGGATACTAGTCCAAAAAGGGTTTTAATTACTCTTTTGGGGTGTATCCAAGTTAATTCATTAAGAATTGACATGGTTAAAGGAGTCTTAGTTGCTCTTTACCTCCTTTCCATGTCAAAATAACAGGTTATTTGCTATTTTCTTATGATTTACTGAAGCTGTAATATGGTAACCAGGTTCCCAAAAGGTTTTGGTTTACTAACTGGGCCAAGATCAGCCATGGATCCAAGCTTTGGAGCTTTCCATGCCTCAGGGGCCTCAGAAGTTGGGTACCCTGGCTCTCTTTGATGTCTTTTGTCCCCCTTGCCTATTTTTTACGTAAAAATAGAATTTTAAGCTTCAAGTGAGATATCCACCATGGGTGTACCATAACTGCATGTAAGAATACCATAATATTAAGTACCCAAAACATGAATAACACTATTCTTAGTGTATATGTAACATGGGATTTCTCACATTCCCATTATTTTGGTGTGAAATAGAGAAAAACAACCTTTTTTAACAGATCTTTGATGTGGTATTGAAGTCTTTTCCATATTACCACCTCAAAGAGTTGATTTGAGGTTATTAACTCTATGGAGTTAGCCTAGGGGAATGTTTGTGTAGAATCCAAATCTGGCCTTAAATCCATGGATTTACTTACTCAATAAAACGTTATTCTTCTTTTCTGAAATCAAAAATGATGAATTTTGAATATATGCATGACTTATGGGTTATGCATAGTTCAGAATTTATTTTTAAGATAATTGTGGCCTATTTGGGTATGTAAAATAAACCTCAAGGCTCACATCAGTGCACTGAGTGATCACCAGATCAAGGGTGAGGCTCTGGAGCATCTCTGACAAATCATATCTGATACCATAATTCCCTCAACATGGAAAATAGTAACACGCAAAATGGGTTCCACCTCTCATGGTAGTTTGAAAGCCGCTGAATGGGCTCTCTTATACGAGGTCTGCATTCCATTCTTAATTCTCAGTCAACAGATGTCATTAGATGAACACAATTTGCCCAACACTGAAAGAAAAATGCATAAATCAGAAGAACTTGCAAATGAACTAACCAAAAAATTCCTTCCATTTGATTAGTTCTTTCAATGTTGCCACCAGTTGGACTGTTTCAATGGATGATGTGACTTCATTTGCTGAACATTGGAAAACATTCCGCCTTTTCAATCAACACCTGTTCCCAAAACAGAAAATTAAACCAAATCATCATTTTCTGATCATATTCCAGAACTCTTTCAATGTTGGGGCCCAGAACAAACCTCAGCCACATGGGGTTATGACCGCTTGATTGGAGTATTTCCAAAGATTCCAATAAATAATAAAATGTGTACGTTAATTAATAAGAGAAATATATTCACATTGATTAAACACATGAACTGAATAAGACTAAATTCTTGCAACTATGAATAGATGATATAGATAAGACCTTAATTCAACATATCTGTTGATGTTCCAACCTTTCCATTCCCCTGAAATTCCCATCTGTCCCATGTTAAATAAAACAACTTTTTGAATCACAGCCGTCTACCCTGTTCAATTACCCAAAATATAACAAACCATCCCGCCATGACCAACACAATTATGATTGCCTTGTTGAGTACTTACAGAAGTTTCATTCAACAAGGGAAATATTTGAATGGATCAGCTTAGACACTACTTTCCAATCCACAAGTTATCCCACTACAAGGATTGTCTCCCCTTGGTATTTTCCAGTTTGAAACATTAATATTGAGAACAGTATATTTTCAACTGACTCCAAAGATGTTAGCAACAGTGTGATGTGTTTTCTGAGGGGCAACTCACAAGGATTTGGTATTATTAATAGCATTTTGAAAGTCTCTGAGCCATTGTGCATGCTGAACAATAACTTTCTGATCTTAAAAACTTTTCAGATTGATATGACTTTCTTACTGATTGGCCTCATCTCAATATTCAAAAAGCTGTTTTTTTATGATAGACACTTGATTCTATCTGAAGAAGAAATAGAAGGTCACTGCTGATTGTATGATAACAAAGTGATGTCATGTGGGCTGCTTGTAATGATAAAACCGTTATCTCATGATATTTAGTCTCCACTTTTTGCTGAAAATATAGTGATACAATCAGACAGTTCTGTCAGCTTCATTAGCTTTTTTCCGCAGAAATCACTGCCTCAACTTTTGGTAACAGTGAAATGCTATTTTGACAAGCAAAGCCCATTAGTGCACATGGCCACAAAGAAATTACTATTTTGATATTGGGTACAGTGTGAATAAACTAGTTTCAATGATCAAATGACCCACACACTCACATATCACAGAATCTCAAATGACACAACTGCACCATCATCACATTGGAAGGGGAATAGGCCCATCATTCAACGCGGCCTTGGCATTACATTGTGTCCATGAGAGTTTGGATGTTTTTAATTTTCAAGGGGCTGGTCACATGCCCTAATGAGTGCTTTGTGCAGGTAGGTTTCAGAATATTACCTCCGCACATGCTCTTTCCTTCTTGCACATGTCTCACACCTACACACCCACACCTGCTGCAAGGGGTTCCACATGTGTCACCCACAAATGGTCAATGCCACTTTACATTTTGCCCTCACATGGTTTTCCTTTGTGTGCATGTGTCACACCCATTCAACCACTGAATTGTGCATCAGGCTCCAATCATGTCACCTGCTCATGCTGAGCTGATTCATGGCTGCACAAAATTAGGACAACACATCATTTGTCATTGGTGTGCACATTACACACACACACGGTATTGTGCGGCGGGCTACACCAGTGTCACATTTGAAATGTCAATCCTGCTAAGGTGGAGTCCTTTCATGGATGACCTGGGAAGTCACACACCCCTTCTCTACATCAAGACTGGCTGAAGGACCTCTTTGATGTGTGTGTGTGGAAAAAGGTGGGTCTTGTGTAAGTTTACCAACCTTCAGGTGGAGGAATCTCAGCTTAAGTCACAGAGCAACCAATATTGGTGAATGTCAAATGATTTGGTGTAATACCTGAGTGTGATGTGTGCTCAAAGCTTGCTTGATTTTTGCTTGACATGAGCTTGACTTTTATCCTGCTTGATGTTTGCTTGACGTGAAGTCAATTGCCAACAATTGATGCAAAATTTTTCCTGGAGAAGCTTTTACTTGACCCAGGAGCCTTCTGCTCTTGTTTTGGCAAATCTTTTCTGAAAGCGTGTGTACCAAACTTTGAATACCAATTTTTTCAAATTGATGGCATAAAATTTAATAGTGCAAGTAATCCAATGAAAGCATTGGGAATATTTGAGACTACTATCATATTTCCACACATAAATGGAAATTTAAGAATAGCTGTTGAATTTGTCGTTATGGAAAACTGCTGTAGTACCCATTTCATATTGGGTAATTATTACTTAATCATGTATGGCAGAGATTTACATAACAATAAAGCCAGATACTTTACTATTGGGGACAATAAGCATCAAAAATTTGCCTCTTACTATGTAAAAGACAAATTACAGTAAACAAAGTATCACCATTCAACTTAGAGCTGAAAAAATTCAAGTCTGAAAAGTTAAATGAAGCTGAAATTTGTCTTCATCTCACTGATAAACAAGACAGTGAACTTTCTGCCCTTTTGTATGACCACAAAGAAGCCTTTGCATCAGACAAAGAGCCACTGGGAGCAATTGTTGGTCATGAATCTGACATTATTCTTAATATTGAAAGACATTACCCACCACTCTTGAGAAGACCTTCATATCCAGAAATTCTCAAATTGAGGGAATCTCTGGAAATCCATATTAAAGAACTTCTGGAACTTGGTGTAATGATAAAGGTTGGTCAAAATGAAAGGTAGAAATAACTACACCAGTCATACTGGCAGGGAATAATGAATCAATCTAGAATGGTTGGGAATGTTAAAGCTCTGAACACCTACCCTGTTTCATACAGGTACCCAATACCAAAAATCCAAATTTCTCTTACCCAAATATCACAAGCAGTGTATATGAGCACTATGGATGCCCTTAAGGGATTTCACAAAAATTTGGTGACACCAAGGGAAAGAAAATACATTAGAATTATTGTTCATTGTGGAGTGTATGAATTTTTGAGGATGCCTTTTGGTATCAAGAATGCACCTTTTCACTTCCAAAGAATGATTAATGAAATCTTTTCCGAAGGAATTTTAAAAGGATGTTTAATCATTTCAATTTATGACATTATTTTCTGTTCCAAGACTTGGGAAGAACATATATACAGATTTTCCAGAGATTTGAACAAAATTAAATCTGTAAACATGAAAATTTCCTTAAAAAATGTCATTTTGGGTTTAAAGAACTCAAAGCACTGGGACAATTAGTATCTGGTTTATCCCTTGGTATTGACAAAAACAAAGTTTCAGCAGTTCTACTGAAACCTATTCCTCAGAACAAGAAATAAATTTGGTCATTCTTGAGGTTTTTAGGATATTACAGGAAGCATATTAAAGATTCTTCATCAATATTGAGACCTCTTTATAAATTATGTCACAAAGACACAGTATTTGAAGTAACTGTTGACAGAGTCAAAGCCTTTGTATCTTTAAGACAAGACTTGACCACTGCTCCACTCTTACTGATGGCAGACTTTAAGCTTCACTTTAAGCTTTATATTGATGCATCAGCTAATGCAATAGGTTTTGCACTTCATCAGGTGCGTATTATAAATGATAAACCTGTGGAAAGACCCATATGTTTCATATCCAGGAAAATTGAACCAACTGAAGCTATATATTCCTGGAAGAATGTGTTTTTGAAGTGATAACAGATTTTAATCCTATTGAATCACTTTTAATCATGAAAGCACCCAACAGGCATATGCTCAGATGTGAAATAGCAATACAGGAGTATAGAGGTAATATGACTATTGTTCACAAAGATGAGAATATTCATAAAAATGAGGATTGAATTATCAGATGGTCATTACAAAATAATATTGATAATCCTTCTTATGTGTCAGAAGAAGCTTCCCCACAGATCCCAATAGAAGGAATCAGTGTTACAAATCTGAACACCACATTCTTTGAAGAGGTAAGAAACAGCTATAATTAAGATAAGAATTGTAGCAATCTATTCCAATTACTTACCAAAGACTGGAAAGACAACTCTTTAATACAGCCTTGTTTGAAATATGGAAAAAATCATATGATGAAGGAAGATTTCACTTACTGGATGGTATAATTTACCACAGAACTAAGCATACAGGTGTAATGACAGTTGTGGAGAGGTCTTTAATCAATCTTGTACTGAAATATTGCCATGTGTGAGCCTTTTAGATATGACCACATACTCAAAAAGGTCACAAGAAATATTCAAAATAATTATACATTAAAAATAATTACCTTAAAGCTACAAAAATGCCATAAATTGGCATAAAACTTGGCTTAACTTAAGCCCCAATGAATAAAGATGTGAAAAAAACTATACCATTCGATTACCCATGGTAAAATACACATATACCATTTTGATAGCATATCTGTAAAGTCAATATTTAATTAGTTATAAGTAATAATACCTTATAAAAACCATAAATCCTTATTTATTTCAAATACCAATGAAACAAAATATGAAAGAAATAATACCATTGAATGCGCCATAAAAGTCCACATATAAAACAATTAAGAAGCTAATCTCCACAGTCAATACTTAGGGAATTAAGCTGAATATATGCACTTTTTTGGTCAATGCATATATTCAAGGATTTTAGCCAATATCTTTTGAAATATGCATGATATAGTGATGAACCAAAAATAAAGTCACCACATAATTACTGTAGGACGACAGAAGTGAAGTTTATTTCACAAGTTATAAACAAGGTTAAAACCTGTAAGGGATTATTGGCTAAAATCAACAGAGCTGTTGACCACTTTGCTGTGAAAGTGGTCTAAACTTAAAAAAAAAGTAGACAGTTGGATTTTACTATTTCATTTGTGAAGAATGATGTATTTTTTATTATAATATTCAAGGTATAGCCCCTTGAAATCATGGTTTGAAGTTTAAAATATTAAATTTCAACAGAAAAGATGAGTTACAAGAAAAATCATCAAAAATAGAGTCTTGATTATATAATGAAATACTCTTGGAAGCAGAATAAACCTATTCCAAGCTATTATAATTCACTCTCTGAATTTCTGTAGCGTGTAAATCTTAAAAGTTATTAAGGATCAAAGTTTGAGCTTAATTTGATCATTTATGATCACTCACTGTAACCTTAAATTAAGTTTAACAGTCATATGAGTAATAAAATTGGGGAATAGTGTTAGTTTATGATTAAAACTAATAAACTCCACAAATTTTGGGGTTCTTCCAAGCCTTGACGTCATCAAACTTAGAGCTATAGTGATAACTCTAAATAATGGCGTAATAATGAGATAAGATGGTTTGATCATGATGTAATCATCACCAAACCTTAAAATATTGATCAATTCCAGTGGATATGATCAGTGCACGTCTACTAGGAGCCTGTTGGACTCTAGGAGGGAGGTATTTACTATAAATAGAGCTCTTTTTACTCTGTTTTCCCCTCAGACACTTACAAAACATTAAATCATTAAATAAAAAGGTAATTTCTTTATTCTTTATATATAAAACTTCTATATTACTAAGGACCAAAGTTAATCTCATAATAATCTTCATCTTTGACATGATTATTACAATTATTTAATTGTTTTGTTTAAATTTCTCTTAAAAACCGCAATTCCACATAAAATCAAGAACATTTGTACTTCCTCTTAAATTTTATTTTAACTACAACTTAAATAAGTTTTATTTACATTTCTAGGCGTAAATTTATTCAAAATTATTATATTAAGCATTAAAGATAGGTTATTTCTCTTATTATAATAATTTTTCTCTATTATTACTTTTAAAAATTCTATAATTAATATAAATAGTATTTATATTAATTTATAACTTTAATATTGGTAATATTATTGTTATTAATTGTTTTTTATCATTGAAAACAATTTTTTACGCCTTTATTATTTGTTGGTAACAATAATAAAGTGTTTTTAAATATATTAATTATCTTATATTAATATATTTATTTTATTGTATTGTTTTTTTTATAATATAAATTATATTATTATATTCATTTAATAATATAATTATTTTACGCCATAATTATAATAATTCCTTATTATTATAATTATTTTTATCTTATTTATTTTCTTTATAAGGACATTCATAGTAGAATAAGTAAAATATTGTTAATTTTACCTATTTTTTTATAGTCAAACCTTACATTTGGGGGCCTGGCCGTAATATTTACTCTAAAAGACCTCTAAAAAGATTCCAATTGGGTTTATCCAATAATAAATTATAATAATAATCATAAAATTATATAATGATTCTATATTTATTGATTTTAAAAGCTATTGTGGCATTTGGAAAGCAATTGTACTGTGTTACACGTGGTTTTTTCACATCGTAGACTAGCAAAAACTTTCTTTGAGTGACTCTAGTGATTAGAAAAGATAATTTATAAATTAAAAATAATTTTATGAAAGAATCATATTAATTTTTATTTTATTCTTTGAAAATAAAAACACAAAAAATATTAAAAAATATTCAAGCGAATAAAAAAAGTTATTTTATTCATTTTAATTTCATTTCTTTAATTATTTTTACTTTTTAAAAGATATGAAAGCAATTCTTCCGTGGAGAATTGCCATATCTTACCAAAAATAACACTTTTAAATAAAAGACTTATATTTATTTGTCTTTTTTAGTGTTTGAAGACAATCCAACAGAGTACAACCAAACCACTGTTGAAAGATTGGTGGAAGAAACTTGTCAAAGTTCTCCAACACCAATAATCACTAAGAAAAAGAAAGCCAAGAAATTGGACTTTCCAGGACCCACTATTCAGGACTCTGAAGGTGAGTACCTCATTTATAAATTGCCATAAGAAGAATTCCTGTTCTGAAATCTTCTTATTTCTTATTTTTCTTAAAATATGACTACCAGAAGAGGCTCCCAATACTCCATGCAATCAGATGGAGCTGGACTCAGGGGTAGAATTGATTCCTCAAAAGGGAAAAGTGAGGAAAATATACCCAGTGGAACAGAATCCACACAAGGAAGTGCCTTATCCCAAAGGCAAGTCCCAGAAATGCCCATGATATCTGAACCAGAAATGGAACTAAGTATGAGTGACTCAAACAGGTACAAATCACATTCAGAGGGCTCAAATAGACATTTAAATGAGCCAATACAAACAGTACTACATGGTTTACGAGGACAAAGATTGGTAAATGTTGCCCCAAATACACCAAGGAGTGATGAACTCCTGGAACATCCTGAAATAGTTCCTCAAATAGGAGGAAATAGTGAGATACTCCAATTGATGGAATCCACTATCAACCAAACCTCAAATCAAAAAGATCAAGTAGTACCATGCCAAAAAGAAGGAGGCAACCAAGGAAGAAGCCCCAGTAGCTTCTACCAGCAAGCCCCAAGCCAACCCACTTCCCCAAGAAGGGAAGAAGAACAAGAAAAAGAATTGGAGAAACCCATATTCCCCAAAATCCAAAAAGATGCCATGGACAATGTCTTCAACACGGCCAGAACTTTGATGGAATTCAAAGACAAAGAGGAACAAAGAATGAGACAACCCCATTTCCCAAAAAAATAACCTTGTCTCCTGATGTTGTAAATACTTTAACAGAGCTTAAAAATAGTATTTTACCTCTCAAAGACATTCAAAATAGTTTATTATCTTTGAAAGAAATAAATAATAGCTTATCATCTTTAAAAAAATCTTGTTACACAAAATAAGAAAGAAATTGATAACATAAAATTTATGATTGAAAATAATAACCCAAAAGTATTAATTGACAATACTCAGAAATTAATACAAGGACAACAAGAGTTGTACAAATACGTAAGTGATATCAAAGAAAAAACTTTGACAATCAATTATGATGTGAGTATTGATAATCTTACAGAAAAATTAAACAAATTAAGTATTTCTGTGGAAAAATTTGAAGAAAAGACTTCATCACACCAAAAATTACTTTTGGACCATGTAGAAAAGAGTGATGAAGGAAGAATGCTTCTGAAAGATGACATTCAAAGTGAAATAAGGCTTATTACTGAAAAAATGGATAAAATTAATGAGGTTAATTTGAATATGCCAAAGTTATGAACACCATTTTCTCACATAAGAAGCCCTGTTAAACCAAAAGAGGAATTAACAAATCCATTAATAACAAACTTGAGTCACCAAGACAATAACCAAGTCTTAATTAAGGAAGCACCTCAATTGAAAGAATGGCCAACATTTACAGGAGAAGGTGAATATGACCACATTTCATTTATCCAGACATTTGACATGCTACAAGAAGATTATGCCATACCAGATGAATTAATCACTGCAAGATTACATTCATTGTTTAAGAAATCTGCAAAAAGATGGTATTATGGCATAAGGCAAACAAATGGCAAAAATACCTTGTCTTGGTGGAAACAAGAAATCATCACCAAGTGGGCTAATGATTCCTGGAGGTAAAAAATAGAAAATGCATTTGAAAATTCCTTCTTTGACCCAGACAAAGACAAACCTTTAACTTGGTTCTTGAAACAAGTTGGAAGACTTAATGCATTGTACCCAGAAATGTCACAAAGGATGGTGCATATGAAAATACTCAAGAAATGTGGAGGAGAGCTAGAACATGCCCTAAGAAGCAGGTGTAGAGAACCATTCTCCACAGAAGAGTACATTAACGCACTAGAAGACATAGTGACAAGAACAAAAATTGGCAGGACTTGGAAGAAATTGGACATTAAAAGCCCAAATAAACCATTTATCAAAAAATATAAATCAAAAGAGCCCTTCAAGCCCAATACATTTAACAATAATGAGCAAAGAAAATGCCATAAATTTGGAGGTATTGGACACTTCGCCAATAATTGCCTTAAAAAGGCAAAGATTAATGAAATTGTGGAAACAGAAATCCACAATGACAAAGAAGAGGAATCTGACTCTGAAAAAGAGACAGAAGAATCAGAAAGTTCTGAAAGTGAGTAATCAATATAATTAATGCACAACTTAATAATATTGATATAATTTATGAAGTACTGGATGTTAACTCAAACTTACCACAGGTTGGGACATCTGACACAAACCTGACAAATATACAAGATGCAAAAATGTATAGGACCAAACCTGCACGAGGAATGGGATATACAGCTGGAAAATCAAGTATAAGTATTGTTATGGTTGATAACCAAGAAGGAAAAGTTAACTTAGATACAGGAGCATATTGCACCTGTGTTGGTAAAAGTTATTTAAAAACCTTTGTTCCAGACTGGCAAGAAAACCTTATGCCAATACAAGGTGTCAAAGTTAGTTGTGCAAGTGAGAGCATGAAGCCCCTTGGAATAATTGATTTAACACTCATTTTTCCTCACCCCTCACAATGTGTCAGAATTAAAGTAGAGTTTGTAGTAACGGACCACTGTACTAGTAATCACTTCATACTTGGAAATGACTACTTGTCAATTTATGGTATAGATATCTCTAACCAAAAAGATAGATATTTTACCATAAGAGACAACAAAAGACAAAAGTTTGGCTTCTTAAATAACAAAAAACCAAATTACAGTTATCAAGAATGAAGAGAAAAGTCCAGAAAAGGAACTTTTCATATCTGAACCACTCAAAGAGGCAGAACTCAATCAAGAATTAACAGAAAAAATGAAAGAAAAATTGATTGACCTCCTATTTAAGTACAAAAATGCCTTTGCAACTGGCAAAGAGCCACTAGGTGCCATAATTGGGCATGAGGTGGATATAATTCTTAATGTGGAAAAACCTTACCCACCTTTACTGAGGAGACCTGCTTACCCAGCTAGTCCAATGGCTATAGAAGCCTTGGAGGTACACATTAAGGAATTAATGGACCTTGGAGTAATAAGAAAGGTGGGACATAATTAACAGGAAGAGGTCACTACACCTGTAATTATAACTTTGAATAATGTAAAATCAATAATGGTATGACACTTCAGAGCCCTGAACACCTATACCATTCCAGACAGATATCCAATAACCACAATCCATGAGGCATTGAAACAATTGTCACAAGTTAAGCTCATTACAGCCATGGATACTTTAAAGGGTTTCCATCAAAATGTCTTAACAGACAATGCCAAGAAACTACTAAGGAAAATAGTCCACTGTGGGATTTTTGAATACTTAAGATTGCCATTTGGTATAAAGAATGCACCTGAGCCAATACAAACAGTACTACATGGTGTTAGAGGAAAAAGATTGGTAAATGTTGCCCCAAATACACCAAGGAGTGATGAACTCCTGGCACATCCTGCAATAGTGCCTCAAATAGGAGGAAATAGTGAGATACTCCAGTTGATGGAATCCACTATCAACCAAACCTCAAATCAAAAAGATCAAGTAGTACCATGCCAAAAAGAAGGAGGCAACCAAGGAAGAAGCCCCAGTAGCTTCTACCAGCAAGCCCCAAGCCAACCCACTTCCCCAAGAAGGGAAGAAGAACAAGAAAAAGAATTGGAGACACCCATTTTCCCCAAGCTACAGGATCCCCAAAATTCAAAAAGATGCCATGTACAATGTCTTCAACATGGCCAGAACTTTGATGGAATTCAAAGACAAAGAGGAGAAAAGAATGAGACAAACCCATTTCCCAAAGAAATAACCTTGTCTCCTGATGTTTTAAATACTTTGACAGAGCTTAAAAAATAATATTTTACCTCTTCAAGACATTAAAAATAGTTTATTATCTTTCCAAGAAATACATAATAGCTTATCATCTTTAACAAAACTTGTTGTACAAAATAAAAAAGAAATTGATAAAATAAAATTTATGATAGAAAATAATAAACCAAAAGTATTAATTGATAATACTCAAAAATTAATACAAGGACAACATGAGTTGTACAAATACATAAGTGATATCAAGGAAAAACCTTGATAATCAATTATGACATGTGTATTGATAATCTTACAGAAAAATTAACCAAATTAACATTTCTGGAGAAAGATTTGAAGAAAAGACTTCATCACACCAAAAATTACTTTTGGACCATGTGGAAAAAAGTGATGCAGCAAGAATGCATCTGAAAGATGACATTCAAAGTGAAGTAAGGCTTATCACTGAAAAAATGGATCAAATTAATTAGGCTAACTCAAATATGCCAAAGTTATCAACACTATTTTCTCACATAAGAAGCCCTGTTAAACCAAAAGCTGGATTAACAAATCCATTCATAACAGACTTAAGTCACCAAGACAATAGCCAAGTCTTAATGAAGCAGCACCTCAACTAAAAGAATGGCCAACATTCACAGGAGAAGGTGAATATGACCACATGTCATTTATCAAAACAATTGACATGCTACAACAAGATTATGCCATACCAGATGAATTAATCACTGAAATATTACATTCATTGTTTGAAAAATCTGCAAAAAGATGGTATTATGGCATAAGGCAAACAAATGGCAAAAATACCTGGTCTTGGTGGAAACAAGAAATAATCAGCAAGTGGGCAAATGATGCCTGGAGGTAGAAGATACAAAATGCACTTGAAAATTCTTTCTTTGACCCAGACAAAGACAAACCTTTAACTTTGTTCTTAACACAAGCTGAAAGACTCAATGCATTGTACCCAGAAATTTCACAAAAAATGGTGCACATGAAAATACTTAAGAAATGTGGAGGAGAGCTAGAACATGCCCTAAGAAGCAGTTTCATAGAACCATGCTCCACAGAAGAGTATATCAATGCACTAGAAGACATAGTGACAAGAACAAAAATTGGCAGAACTTGGAAGAAATTGGACATTAAAAGCCCAAATAAACCATTTATCAAAAAGATAAATCAAAAGAAGCTTTCAAGCCCAATACATCCAACAATAATGAGCAAAGAAAATGCCATAAATTTGGAGGTATTGGACACTTAGCCAATAATTTCCTCAAAAAGGCAAAGATTAATGAAGTTGTGGAAACAGAAAACCACAATGACAAAGAGGAGGAATCTGACTCTGAAAAAGAAACAGAAGAGTCAGAAAGTTCTGAAAGTGATGAAATTAATATAATTAATGCACAAATTCATAATATTGGTATATTTTATGAAGTACTAGATGTTAACTCAAACTTACCACAAGTTGGAACATCTGACACAAACCTGACAAACATTCAAGATGCCAAAATGTACAGAACCAAACCTGCAAAAGGAATGGGATATACAGCTGGAAAATCAAGTATAAGTATTGTTATGGTAGATAACCAAGAAGGAAAAGTGAACTTGGATACAGGAGCATATTGTACCTGTGTTGGTAAAAGTTGTTTAAAAACCATTGTTCCAGATTGGAAAGAAAAACTTATGCCAATACAAGGTGTCAAAGTTAGTAGTGCAAGTGAGAGCATGAAGCCCCTTGGAATAATTGATTTAACACTCATTTTTCCTCACCCCTCACAATGTGTCAGAATTAAAGTAGAGTTTGTAGTAATGGACCACTCTACTAGTAATCACTTCATACTTGGAAATGACTACTTGCCAATTTATGGTATAGATATCTCTAACCAAAAAGATAGATATTTTACCATAAGAGACAACAAAAGACAAAATTTTGGCTTTTTAAATAACAAAAAACAAATTACAGTTATCAGGAATGAAGAGAAAAGTCCAGAAAAGGAACTTTTCATATCTGAACCACTCAAAGAGGCAGAATTCAATCAAGAATTAACAGAAAAAATGAAAGAAAAATTAATTGACCTCCTATTTAAGTACAAAAATGCCTTTGCAACTGACAAAGAGCCATTAGGTGCCATAATTGGGCATGAGGTGGATATAATTCTTAATGTGGAAAAACCTTACCCACCTTTACTGAGGAGACCTGCTTACCCAGCTAGTCCAAGGGCTATAGAAGACTTGGAGGTACACATTAAGGAATTAATGGACCTTGGAATAATAAGAAAGGTGGGACATAATGAACAGGAAGAGGTCACTACACCTGTAATTATAACTTTGCAAAAGTAAAATCAAGAATGGTATGAGACTTCAGAGCCCTGAACACCTATACCATTCCAGACAGATATCCAATACCCAGAATCCATGAGACATTGACACAATTGTCACAAGCTAAGCTCATTACAGCCATGGATGCTTTAAAGGGTTTCCATCAAAATGTCTTAACAGACAATGCCAAGAAACTACTAAGGAAAATAGTCCACTGTGGGATTTTTGAATACTTAAGATTGCCATTTGGTATAAAGAATGCACCTTCTCATTATCAAAGGTTGATGAATATCATATTTCCTGAAGAATTATCAGAAGTATGGTTAATTATCTATATTGATGATATCATATTTTGCTCAGAAATTTGGGGAAATCACCTTACAAGACTAGAAAGGGTACTACAAAAAATAGTGCAAGTGAATATGAAAATTTCCTTCAAAAAGTGTCCTTTTTCATATAGTGAACTAAAAGCACTAGGAAATGTTGTATCTGGACTTAGTCTAGTCATAAACAAAAATAAAGTAGCAGCAGTACTACTTAAGCCAATGCCCCAAGCCAAAAAAGAAATGCAATCATTTCTAGGATTTGCTGGTTACAATAGACAGCAAATAAATGAGTTTGAAAAAATTGCCAAATCCTTGTATAAACTATGTGACCAACAAACAGTCTATGAAATGAAAGAAGAAAGAGTCAAGGCATATGAAGAATTGAAAAATTAATTAACAAATGCCCCATTCCTTCTAATGCCAGATTGGAAACTACCCTTTAAAACTTACATTGATGCTTTTGGAGAAGGACTAGGTTCTGCACTACACCAGACACAAATTATCAATGATAAACCAGTGGAAGGACCAATTTGTTTTATTTGAATACAGATAAAGCCAACAGAAGCAAGATATGGAGCAAGCCAAATGGAATGCCTCGGCTTAGTGTGGGATTTAGAAAAATTACATTACTACTTTGATGGAACAGTATTTGATGTGATTACAGACTGTAATGCTGTAAAATCTCTGTTAAATATGAAAACTCCAAATAGACATATTTTGAGATGGCAAATTGCTATCCAAGACTATAGAGGAATTATGACTATTGTTCATAAATCTGGAAATATTCATAAAAATGCAGATGGTCTTAGCAGATGGGCTCTAGCAAATACCCCTGACAATCCAGCATGGGTACCACAAGAAGAACATCATATAGAAGGAATATGTGTTACAGACATTGGCACAGAATTCTTTAACCAATTTAAAGAAAGCTATAAGATAGACAAAAATTGCCATATCTTCAGCCAACTTCTAATGAAAGACTGCAAAGACTCATCACTTTCATCAAAACTAGATGAAACATGGAAAAAGGCATATGATGAAGGAAGATTCCACCTCCTTGATGGAATCCTTTAACATAGAACAAAACACACATGTGTTATGGCCTTAACAGATAGAACCCTGATAAACACTATTTTACATGAGTGTCATGATAGTGTTGCAGCTTGACACCTTTCAGAAGACAGGACACTAGAGAGGGTAAAAACCTTCTCTTGGTGGCCAAATTGGAAGAAAGATGTTATAGAATACTGCCAAACCTGTGACAGATGTCAAAAAGCCAACAGAGCCACAGGAAAGAGATTTGGAATGATGATCCAAATCCAAGAACCAAAATCCCCTTGGGAAATAGTTCATATGGATTGGGTAACAGGATTACCTCCAGGAGGAGACATAAGCTATAATGCATGCCTAGTATTAGTTGACAGGTATAGCAAAACTCCCATGTTCCTACCATGTCATAAGGATGACACAGCTATGGACACAGCCATAATGATATGGAATAAGGTTATTAGCCATACAGGATTATTCCAAAACATTATAAGTGACAGAGACCCAAAGTTCACTTCAGCATTATGGACAAATCTCCATAACTTGTTTGGGACAAAGTTATCATGCTCAACAGCTTACCATCCCCAAACTGATGGTTTAGCAGAAAGAATGATACAGACCTTAGAGGACATGATCAGAAGATTCTGTGCTTATGGGCTAGAATTCAAAGACTCTGATGGTTTTACCCATGATTGGTGTACACTAATACCAGCTCTTGAACTGGCATATAGAACCTCAATACATTCTTCTACTGGCAAAACACCAGCAATGCTAGAGAAAGCTTGTAATCCAAGACTTCCTTATGATACCCTCAAAAAGGATTTAGTGGATATACATCCAACAGCAAGAAGTGTTAAGATAATGCTTGACAAAGCAAGACATCATGTAAACAGATGTATGCAAAATTATTTCAAATATGCAAAAGAAAGATGGGATAAAAGTCATAAACCACCTGACTTCAAAATAGGAGACATGGTCCTAGTATCAACCCTTAATTTTAATAACATAAAAGGCTCAAATTAAAAGATTCCTTTGCAGGACAATTTATGATAACAGAACTTCATGGACCCAATGCTGTACAATTGGAACTCACAGGTGAATTAATTAACAAACACCCAGCTTTCCCTGTAAGTCTGATAAAACATCACAGCTCTAGTGATAAGGAACTATTTCCACTAAGAAATAAGCCCCCACTTGAACTACCCCCCTTGGAAGAAGGAGAGGAAAAGAAAATTTTGAAAGTCCTTAAAGAAAGAAGGACAAGAAACAAAAAAGAAAGAGAAGACCTTGTAAGGTATAGAAATTCAACTCAAGAAGATGAATGGCTACTTGAGAAAGATATAACCAATGCTGATAAACTACTCAGAAGGTTCAGACATGAAAGAAAACCTAAAGAATAGAAAAATCAAGCATTATTGAGCTTCAAGACTAACAAACTGTATTGAAGAGGTAGGACAGTGGATGATACCCTAATTACACATATCAGATTGTAGTACAATCTTTTTTGGCGGTAGGGAATGTGAACCTTTGAGATATGACCACATACCCAAAAAGGTCACAAGAAATATTTAAAATAATTATACCTCAAAAATAATTACCTTAAAACTACAAAACTACCATAAATAGGCATAAAACTTGGTTTCACTTAAAATCCAATGAATAAACATGTGAAATAAATTACACAATTGGATTATTCATGGTAAAATACACATATACCATTTTTATGGGATATCTGTAAAGTCAATATTTAATGAGTTATAAGTAATAACACCTTACAAAAAAACATGAACCCTTAATTATTTGAAATACCAATGAAAAAACATGTCAAATAAATTAAACAATTGGATTCCCCATAAAGTTACACACATAAAACAATCAAGAATCTAATTTCCAAAGTCAATACTTAAGGAGTTAAGCTGGATATTTGCACTTTTTTGGTCAACACATATACTCAAGGTTTTTAGCTAATATCTTTTGAAATATACATGATTGAGTGATAAGCCAAAAGTAAAGTCACCACTTAATTACTGTAGAGTCCCAGAAATGAACTTTATTTCATAAGTTATAAAGAAGGTTAAAACCTATAATGGATTATTGATTAAAATCAATAGAGCTGTTGACCACTTTGTTGTGAAAGTAGTCCAAGCTTAGAAGAAAAGTAGACAGTGAAGCTCTACTAGCTTATTGGTGAAGAATTAAGTTTTTTTTATTACAATATTCAAGGTATAACTCCTTGAAATCATGGTTTGAAGTTTAAAATATTAGATTTCAACAGAAAAGATGAGTTAGAAGAAAAATCATCAAAAATAGAGTTTTGATTATGTAATTAAATTCTCTTAACAGTGTAATAAGGACATGGAAAGAGATCAGAATCCACTCTCAGAATAGCTTTAGCATGTATAACTTAAAAGGTATTTATGATCAAAGCTTAAGCTTAAATTTGATCATTTAAGATCACTCACTGTAATCTTATTTCAAGTTTAAAAGTCATATAGGTGATAGAACTGGTGAATACTATTAGAATATTATTAATACTAATAAAATCCGTGAATTTTAGGCTTCTTCCAAGCCTATGATGTCATCAAACCTAGAGTTATAGTGATAACTCTAAATAATGGCGTAATTATGAGTTAAGATGGTTTGATCATGATGTAATCCTCACCAAACCTTGAAATATTGATCAATTCTAGTAGAAAGCATCATTACACGTTTATTAGAATCCTGCTGGACTCTAGGAGGGAGGTATTTACTATAAATATAGCTCTTTTTACTCTGTTTTCCCCTCAGACGCTTACAAAACATTAAAATATTTAAATCAAAAGGTAATTTCTTTATTCTTTATATATATAGCTCTTATATTTTTAAAGACCAAAGATAATCTTATAATAATAATCATCTTTGACATGATTAATATACTTATTTAACTGTTTTGTTTAAAATTCTCTTAAAAATCTCAATTCCACGTAAAATTAAGGATATTTGTAATTTCTCTTACAATTTATTGTAAATACAATTTGAAAAATTTGTACTTACATTTTTTGGCATAAAATTATTCAAAATTATTATATTAAGTATTAGAAGTAGGTTATTTCTTCTCATTATAATAATTTTCTCTCTATAATTAATATAAATACTATTTATATTAATTCATAACTTTAATATTTGTAATATTATTGTTATTAATTGTTTTTTATTAATAAAAAACAATTTTTTACACCTTTATTATTTGTTGGTAACAATAATAAAGTGCTTTTGAATATATTAATTATCTTATATTAATATATGTATTTATTATATTATTTTTTCATAATATAAATTATATTATTATATTTATTCAATAGTATAATTGTTTTTACGCCATAATTATAATAATTCTTAATTATTATAATTATTTTTATCTTATTTATTTTATTTATAAGGACATTCATAGTACAATAAGTAAAGAATTAGTAATTTTTACTTATTGTTTCATAGTCAAACCTTACAGTTTTTGTGGCACTTAGACTTTTAGTATTCTTACATACAACTTTTTTAAACCTGTAGTGGATATTGGTCTTTAAGCCTGAATTTCCATTTTTCACATTAAAATAGCTAAGGGGTACAAAAGACATCAAAGTGATCCAGGGTACCCAGCTTCTGAGGCCTCTGAGATGTGGATAGCTCTAAAGCTTGGTTTCATGGCTCATAATGGCCCAATTAGGATACTAAATCCTTTTTTAAAATTGCTTACCAAGTGAAACTCTCATTAAATCCTAACGAAATTTCAAATAGGTTGCTATTTTGAGTAAACAAGAAGGTAAAGAGAAACTTAGACTACTGTAACCATGTCAATTCTTAATTATTTCATGAGGATAAACCTTCAAAGAGTAATGAAAAACCTTTTTGGACTAGTATCAATTGATCTACCTCATAGCAACCTCCTATACTGTGCTATTTGCAATTCTCTGAAAAAATAAGGTAGAAACTTCAAAAAATCATTCAAAATACAATTCTGAATGAATCCTTCTGAAACTCTCAGCAAAAATGTAAAATGGTATTATCAATAAATGAACCCAAAATACTTATGGTTTCATAAGTAACATTTACAATTTTACCTACAGTCCATTTTTGATTATTCCACATGAAACACTGAATCTCAAAAAATTCACAGAAGATTAAACCTGTGATTAAATTTCAAATAAGACTGATAAATTTGAGAATTTAATTTTATTTTTGAAATGAAATAAGATTTCCATTTGTTACTACTTTATTTTTTAGCCATAAATGGGATAGTAGTCACATAAATGGACCTAATCAAGTAATTATTATCATTTCCCATTACTACAAGCAATTTAATAACTAAAGAAATCAAGGTAAAAGTTTTATAACCCACTTGTTTTTTGTTTGCTTCATGTAAAGCCTCTGTGAGCTGTTTTTGACTTAAAAGAGGCCTCCTCTTTCTGTTTTTTCCAAATCATCTTATGATCCAATTATACCCTTATTGCCAACAAGTAGGTATTACTTAGATATTTTTCTTAAGTTTTTTTAAATTTCAGAATAAATCAGAAAGGCATAAAATAATAGAAATAAAGTATAATTTGCTTTAATACTGTTATAAATATATCTTGATCTTTTAAATCCACAATTTAACCATAAAATCTCTCTACCAATTCTTTTCAAGGTTTTATTGGAGTATTAGTGAGTGGATTTAATCAATTCTTAAATTTTTTCTCCAGTGTTAGTTTTCTTCAAGAATTATATTTATAATTATTCTTGTAAAAGATAATTATACATTAAAATAATTATATTCTTTTGACAAAGAAGTTTTATTATTAAATACTTCTTGTAATTGATTCTTTTTGACACTTACTGCTTACTGTTAAAATCACTAGTAGCATATAACAAGTAAAAGAAATATTTATTTATTTTTTTATTTGATTTTGATTATGATAAATTCTCTTTATTGCATTTCATAAAAATTATAGTACTATTGATTAATAGTAATATTATCAGAATTTTCATAGAGACATCTTACACCTTAGGAGATTCAGAGCCTGTAGGAGGACAAAAGAGGCTCATAAAGGATGAGCCTTCTTTTAAGGGAGGGTATGTCAACCTATGACTCCGTACAGAGCATCAGCATGACATCCAACATACCATAAATAACAGGATGAAGTGTATTAACCCAATACAGCCTATATAGGTGAAATATGAAGAGGAAAACTCCTCAAATATGAATATATCAACCTTACCCAAAAGGATCAGGAAAGACAAATATAATACCAAATAAGAAAAATTCCTATTTTCACCTCTCATCTAGCTTATCCATATTTTGGTCAAACCCCACCAACATGATATTTTTATTAAAGTCCCCAGCGAGAGCTATCAAATGGTTTCATCTATTACTCTGTAGCACGCCTACATCAGGAGATACCATTCTACCACCTTTTCTCCCCAAGAACCCCCAGAAAGTCTAGGAGTTCTTGTACAAAATTGTAAAAAAGTGAAACTAAATTGATTATATCAGTGAGAGCTTCAATTTCAAAGTTCTTAGACCCCTGTATCCCAACAATTGACACAGTGGTCTTGGTTCAAAGTTTACTGCTCAAAACACAGGGTTTTGAAAATGGAAATATAAAGAAACCCCTGTATCTTTGAAATATATTTATACATATTTACTTTGTTTTACTCCACACTTTATAGTCCATAATGCTCTAAAAATCTGTATAACTGGAATACAAATATCTTCTAAATTTCAGAAGATATCTGGCTTGAAACCTTTTGACAACACATACTGATGTACAAAAATACATCAAAAAACTCTAAGCCCTTATGAATTTTGCTATTTTTGAGAAGGGTAAACATGAATAATATCAAATGAAAGAGCTCATCAACACCTTCAATTATTTTCCATTGGATTCTTGATATCTCAAAAACCTTCTGAGATGTCTGGATTGGAATATTTTTGGCCAATAGTGGAGTGTACCAAATCTGTCCCAACCAGTATTGTCTTAATACTTAAACTAATTATTTTTCAAAGCTTAAACCTTCCATAATGACTCATATTAGTAATTGTAATAATAGGGAGACATCATAATAGTTCTGAAGTGGCCTGTGAAGAAATATTTTACCGTTTATTGATCCAGAATGATCATTTGTGGTCTCAAAACCCCAATTCTGAATGTACTGATGTCAGAATTGATGGTATAGAGCAACAATTCAGCCTCCAGAGTGAACGCTTTCACTCTGAAGAAGCTTGAAGAGCTTACCAGCCATTTGGAGTGCCCAAAAGATATAAGAGGTATTTTTCTTACTGAAAAACCTCATCTTATCTTCTTATTCCTATTGTTACATGAAAAGACTGTTATTAACCATCAGGGTCCTTGGAATATCAAGGTATAATTAAGAGCCAATTATTTTCCTATTCATTGATATTCAAAGATATCAAGTTGTTTCAACCAAGGTCCTCAATAGAGTCATCCCCACTGTTACCATGCAAACAGTGGGACCTTTAATATTGAATTTATTAATTCTTTACCTGCCACATTTATAATACCAGCTTTTATTTACATCTTATAGCTACTATATAAACTCACCCTTACATCTTTTCATTCTTCCACAGGTTGATCTCCTGTCATGTTAGAAAAAGGATTACATCAAATACTTTCAGCAGATACCTTGGTGAAAGACTTTATTTACATTCATCCTACAGCCCCAATATTTACTGGATGCTTGATAAATTGCAAAACCATTTAAAATAAACTCTGGATTACTTTTTTCAATATTCTTATGAGACGTGGGACAAGAGTAATAAAGTACCAGATATCAAACTAGAGGAATCAACTCTAGTTTTAACCTTGAATTTCAATAATATCAAATGCCCAAATAAACCTAAAGGTCCTTATGTAGGAGCTTTTTTGTATTGATGCCTTATGTGCAAATAATGAATTCAAAGTGAAATTGAGTGGTAAACTTCAAAAAAAATACCCCTCTTTTCCAGTATTCTTGATAAATCCTCACCAACAGGCTGATAAAGAATATTTTCCTTTAAGGAACCCCACTCCTTTAACTGTACCACCAGTAGAACAGAATTGTTTAAAGAAGAGAAATGGAGTCTTAAAAGGAGATCTAGAGCTTAATATCAAAGATAATATCCAAACAGGTATAGAAACCCAGTACATGAAGATAAGTGGCAGGTAGGAGCAGACATATTTGACTCAGATAGATGTTGGAGAAATTTTAGCCAAGAGAATAGGCCACAAGTCTGAATATGACTATAAATGTGCTTTGATTAATTTCAAAGAGTAATATAAAGAGGGTGAAAGCCCACCTTTGGGGCTTATTTCTTTTTTATTTTAAAACTCACTAATAAAACTGTAGTTCAATTTCATTTTTATGTTGGAGGGGATGTGAGCCTTGAGGTATATTTTACATACCCAAATATTACATGATTTATGTAAAAATAAGTTCTTGAATATAAATAAATCATGACTCATATATATTGAAAATAAATTCATCTTTTTTTAAATAGAAAAATATGAATACCTTTTCTGTGAGTAATTAAATCCACATATTTAAGTCAGATTTAGAGTCTACACAAAGATTCACCCAGAGTATCTCTTTATGGAAAAGAAGCTTTGATTGAATCCTTTGGGTATTGATTTGGAAATTCCTTTAACACCCTATTATTAAGACCACATGAAAGAATTTTTAACATTTTCCTTTTCACATTTTCACACCAAAGTAATGGTATGGTGAGAAATCTCATGTAAAATATACACTTATAATTTTTTTATTAATTTCTATGGAGCTTAATATTTATGTATTCTTACATACACCTTTGATACACCCATAGTAGATATCAGTCATTAAGCCTGAATTACTATTTTTGATATGAAAATAGACAAGGGGGACAAAAGACATCAAAGATAGCCAAGGTATCCAGCTTATAAACCCTCTGAGGAATAGCTAGCTCAAAACCTTGGCTCCATGACTGATAATCTCCCAGTTGGTGTATTATTACCTTTTTTGAACCTTTTACCAGGTAATATCCCTTTGAATCATGAGAGAATGATAAATAGGCAATTATTTTGATGTACAAAGGGGTTAATGAGCGAACCATATTCCTGAAACCAATTCCATTATTAATTATTTACCACTGATAAACACATAAAGGAATTATCCAATCTCTTTGGGTATTACTATCCATGAATCTACCTCATGGCAACCAGCTCTCACTGTGCAATTTGCTTATACTGCATAGAAAATGGGATAAAAATTCAAAAATTTATTTAAAATACAGTTCTCAATGAATACTTCTGAAATCTTCAGGAAAAATTTAGCAAGATGAAATCCACACTAAAAAATGATAATTATTACTTCATAACTCAAATCAAAATCTCTACTTACAGTCCATTTTTGATGATTTCACATGAGACACTGAATTTTCAAAAATTAACAGAAAGCACAACCTTTGATTAAATATCCAATAACCTTGATAGCTTTGATAAAGAAAATTTCCTTTCAAAATAAAAAAATATTAACAGTTTTCACTCTTTTATTTGTTAACCATAAATGGGTTGGTAGTCATCTAAATTGACTCAATTAATTAATTATGCTACTCTTACATGACTACGAGTATTGTAATCAATCAACTAATTAAGGTTAAATTTTCTTCAGTTTTCTCCATTGTATGACTCTTTGAGCTGTTGTAGACTTGATAAAAGCCTACTATTTCTGCTTTTTCCATATATCATCTTATCACTCAATTTAACTATTAAAATAATCAATGAGTATTAGTTACAATCATTCTCAAGGCATTTTCATATTTGCACATCAATCAGAAAGATTTCAAATGCAACAAGATTAGCTAAATATAAGTTATTATATTTCTGTTTAAACCAGCGTTTTGTTGTTCAACTCTACACACAATCTGTCAAATCATCCTACCTGATATTTTCAAAATATTTATGAATCAATAGTGAGTGATTTATTATATCCTCAAAGTACTTCTCTAATTTTTGTAGTTTTCTCCAAAACGCTGTACCACTTATTCTTTCAAGGGATAATTCTTAGTTAGAATGATTTCATATTATTTTAATATGAAGTTTTATTATTTAATTTTCTTTCAATTGACTGTAGTAGACAATTAATGCTTATAGCTATAATCACTAGTATGATATAGCAAGTAAATAAAATAATTAAGCAATCATTTATTTATTTTTGGCTATAATAAATTTATTCATCAGATATCATTAGAATAGTCATAGTAATATTTATAAGGCTTTATATACACATTTTGAATTCCAGCTCAGGGATAAGAATTTGGATATCTCACAAAAGCCTTTCTTTTCTCAATACTTCAATCTCACCACTAGCAAGTACTTGATAATCAGCCTCTTCATTCAATAACAAATCACCAACTTTGGATTCAGGTATCTATTATTTCCCATAGCTCTTGATGCTTGGTGTGAGACCTGAGGAATATTTTACATTCCAAAAGGACTCACAAGATTTCTCACTAGGAGTTAATTTTACTTAAAATCAAAAACAATAAAGTTAAAAATATTTTATCAAAGCTCCAATCAATTCATTTATATAATAATTTGATTGCACAATTGAATTCTCCATGAGCTTTTACCTAAGGTCATACCATAGGGTATTATACCATAAATTCAATATTTTGGCTTACAAAGGCAGAAATATGATATTTTCTTCTACTTAAACTCTATTAAGATCAAACAAAAATAAAATTACACCACTTAAAGCTTGACTCACCAAAGAAATGGTAAAGATAAGGTATGGTGTGTAGTCTCAAAGTAAGCCTTGGATTTACCATACAGGTGTTAAATCTTGCAGGCCCTTTGTTCAAACTAATTTCAGAATTACACATCATGACCTTTAATAAATATAAAGGGGAAAAGACACAAAAAGAGCTGTACAAACGCATTCTAGAAAAATATTCCAGGGTACCCAATGTCAACCTGTGACTTAAAACCCAAACACAAGCATGACAGCCAAATACCATAAACCAATGGTAAAGCCAAAATACCACCAAAACATGGATCTGAGCCAAATTAGCTGAAAATGTATCAAATGAAAGGGGAAACTCACCCCTTTTCAAATATACAAGTCCCATAATCAATGGTGTCATTCATTTTCCCATATTATATCTAGAACAAAAGATATGGAGAAAACAAGTTTCATACCATTTTTGGACAAATCACAAATGTGTACAAGAAAACTTGTACATGGCATACCTTTGCCATATTTAATGATAGCTATACCAAATGAGGTACCATTGTTTATATAACATCCAGGGCTACACAATGAACCAAATTTAAGCTCAATATCTTAAAAACGGACAAAGATATAGCAGCTTCAAGGTTAAACTCCCACAGGTTGGGCAATACAGCCTTACAGTGGGATACTATCCCATAAGTATGATTTTGAGGTGTCAAAAAGACAAAGAAGCATGTTTATACTTCAATACCTCATAGTTAAGTCAAATACAAAGGTCCATACAGGTTCTGTACAGCTTCTGACGCGTCAGAAGCACCAGAACACACCTGTAAACTCCTTTGGTGAAAGCCTTCACCCTGTATAGTGAAAAAATGACTACCTGTGGTTCTAAAACCACATTTCAACCCAATACTAGTCTGTATTGAGTTTGTAGAACCACAAATCAGCCCAGAGTAGTGAAACCTTTCACTCTTTGGTCGTGTGCAGAGGTAAACCACCTCCCACTGCCCCAGAACAAGATAAAAGGAAGCTTTTCCTCACCAGGAAGCTAATCAAGCATCCTATTCTTAGTATTCTTACATGGTACAACTTCTTACAATAAGTGTTACCCCTAGAATTTAACAGGTTATACTTTAAGCTTAAGTATTGTAGGGTTTTTTATTGTAAACCAACAGGCAAATACTGCACCTAGGGCTATCAGCAGCACTCACCATCACTAAATTCATTTAGTATAGCCCTTTTTACCCTCTATTATCTTGATTATCATCTTTATTTTTGTGTCACACTCAGATTTATAGCTTCTATTTGTCATTGTACAGCTATATCATAGAGTCATCCCGACATTTCGGGGGCCTGGCCTGGTTTTTTACCTATTTTAGACGAAATTATAGCTTTTTTTCACTATTTTTAGCTTATCTTCATGCATTATATAGTTATCATACTTGTTTTTTTGCTTATTTTCACTTTTGGTTAATCAAAGGAAGCCCTGAAGGGGATTAATTTCGTGGTTTTCCTCTATTCTGAATTTTTTTACTCAAAAATATAAAAAACATAATAATAAAAAAAAACTCTATACATATCCTTTTTTGAAAAATAATATTTTTTCATTTTTGAAGAGTTATAAATATATAAATTATATTTTTATAAAATATTCTCTTGCTATAATAAAAGAAAAACCATATTTCATTATTGTTTTTTTTCATAATATATACAAAGTATACATTATTTGAATTTTTCTTGAAGAAAAACTATGATAATTCATTTTTTCACCCAAATTGGCGTGAAAAATTGATTATTATCATTATTACTAATAATACCAATAATAATACTTCATAATAAAATAAAAACCTTATCTTATTATTGTGTTTTTTTCATAATATATACAAAGTATATATTATTTGAATTTTTATTGAAGAAAAACTCCAATAATTCATTTTTTCACCCAAATTGGCGTGCAAAATTGATTATTATCACTATAATTGATAATACCAATACTCATACTTCATAATAAAATAAAAACCATATTTTATTATTGCTTTTTCATAATATATACAAAGTATATATTATTTGAATTTTTCTTTAAGAAAAACTCTGATAATTCATCTTTTCACCCAAATTGGCGTGAAAAATGGATTATTATCATTATTGTTGATAATTTCAATAATACTTCATAATAAAATACAAATCATATTTTATTATTGATCTTTTTGTCATAGTATATACAGAGTATATATTTTTTGAATTTTTCTTAAAGAAAAACTCTTATAATTCATTTTTGCACCATAGTTGGAGTGAAAAATTTATCATTATCATTATTATTGATAATTCCAATAATAATACTTCATAATAAAATACAAACCATATTTTATTGATTTTTTAATTGGGAAAAGTTTATTTGATAATTATTGATATTTTCAATATTAATTTGTCCAAAGTTACTTATAGATTCCTAACAAAACAGGCATTTAATCAACTAGCTTAAACTCTCACTTTACAAATCAGAAACAATACCACCTCATTCCAAAGACTTTGGATTTCCAAGGTATTATTCCTTACAAAGAGAAACAACCATCAGTTGGAATAGAGGCCTGGAAAAGAGAGAAGTTGAATTTTTTCAAAGTCATAATACATGGCAAAATGAACCTTCCTACACCTTCCAAAATGGCTTTAAACAGAAAACCTCCAGGAATGGCAGACAGGGAATTAAAACCAGATTCCCGCTACAAAGAACTTGTAGAAAGTATTCAGAAGATTTCCCTCAAAGAGATATTCTTCAAAGAAATTAGCATAGACAAGAAATGGAACAAGAGATAACATACTTTGATTCTTTCAGGCTAATGAGAACTGGTAACCCAACCAGACTTCCTAGTGGCTTCACACCACTCAGGCACCAGCAGATCAGTGACCAAGAGTCACCATACTTCCCAATCCAAGATGGAATCCAGGAGATGAAGAGGATCATAGGTCAAGAACAAGACTTCTTTCAACCAGAGGCAGAAAGAGTCAGATCCTATGATCCAGAAATTGTTGGACCTGTTGCACGAAGTACAAATAAACAACAAACAGTTGTAAATACTTCTAATGCAGCTAGCAGCCCTATGTTAAGGAATGATATCTCCACTCAGATGAAACACAATGTTGTGATACCTGAGAGTACCATAAGTAGTAATACTCTATGGTTACAATTTTACCAATTTGTAGAACAAACCCAAAAAGAGTTTGAAAGACTCCATGAAAGTATTTCAAGGTTACAAGAGGTTTATACCTTACAAACCAAAACTATTCATACTCTTCAAGAGGACTATACTGAATTGTATAAAGCCTCAGAAGATACCAAAAGAAGAGTAAGTCATGTCTTAGAGGAGAAAAATCACTGCAAAAGGGATAGGGAATACCTGGATCAAGATATTGACAAATTGTTTAATTTCTGACAAAAAATGAAACCCCAAGAACAAGGGCATGTTTCTGGAAGCACCCCATACCACCCGGAAGACATCAAACCAGATTCTTTATTGGTGAATAAGGCAAGGTCTCCATCAAAATACCAGGATGGAGATAATATGTCTTATACTGAAAAGGAAGCCTTGAAGCAGCTTCCTGCGGCCTCAAGCTGGCCCAAATTCTCTGGAACTGGAGAGTATGATCACATGGAACTCATAGCTTATATTGATGGACTCTTCACTGATATACCAAGTATACCAGATTACTGGATTACTGCCAGATTAAATAAAGCTTTTAAAAGACATGCTGGTATTTGGGACACACAAATGAAAGAAATCCATGGCAGAAGAAACTGGCCATGGTGGAGGAGCCAAATAATCCAAAAGTACAGAAATGATACATGGATATGGCAGAAAGCCCTTTCATTTGGAAATGATAGATACACAGTGGACAAAGATCCTTATGATTGGTGTCTGAGACAGTCAAAAAGGCTAATAGCCATTGACCCTTACATAACAACAAAAATGAGAAATCACAAACTGTTGACCAAACTACCAAGAGACTTAGAACATGCAGTAAAATGCAGATGCTCCAAAGAATCCACCTTGGATGAAATATCCAATACTTTGTAAGAAGTAAGGATTAGAACATCTATTGGTAGATACAATAACCATAATACTGGTGATAACAGGGAGAATCCAACCCGGGAAGCCAAAGAAACTCATGATTCAGAATCTGAAATCACAACAGGATTTCACAACTGTGAATCACCCAATCACTATGCAGAAAATTCTCCCAAAGACAGGGAAGAGATGTTTGAAAGGGAGGAAGAAACAATAAAAGACAAAGAAGTTCATGAATCTGACTCTGATAGTGTGGGGAATGGCTGTGGAGATAATTCATACAGTGAACCCAACCCCCATGAGGAATATTTGGTGGAATTTAAGAGCCATGAAATAGAGGAAATTGGTTCAGTCCACTCCCAAAGGAGGAATCTAATAACCAAACACCTGGATGGTTTGAAACATAAGCCACCAGACAGGGAGGGTATGACAACAAGAAATTTGTTGGCTCAAGGTCACATGAGCCATTCTAATACCTCCAAGAAGAGAGGAAAGTCTTGTCAATGATGAGCCTTTTTTTAGAGGGAGGGTATGTCAGCCTGTGACTCAAAACCAGAGCACAAGCATGACAGCCAAATATCATAAACCAATGGTAAAGCCAAGATACCACCAAAACATGGAGCTGAGCCAAATTAGCTCAAAAGATATCAAAAGAAAGGGAAAACTCACCCCTTTCCAAATATACAAGTCCCATAATCATAGGGAAAAGGATAACAAAGTTATTCCTGCTCAAAGCTATTGCTGAGCATAAACCTTAATTTTCACCTCTCGTCTGAAATCCAGAGGCGGAGGCTTAACACCATCAAATGAATATTCAAATTAAAGCCCTAAGTCAGGGCTATCCAAGGGTACTAGCCAAACTGAGTTAGCACCAGAATTACAGAAGTTATGACCAAAATAAGGTCAAATAAGGGTAATTAAAATATTCACCTCTCATCTAACTTCCACAGCTTCAGTGTGAGATACCTAAAGTGGGGTATTTTTAGAAATAAAACAATCAGGGATATCTAATGGTGTCATGCATTTCCCCATATCTTATCTAGAACAAAATATATGGAGCAAACAAGTTTCATACAGTTTTTGGACAAATCATAAATGTGTACAAGAAAACTTGCACATGGCATAACTCTGCAATATTTAATGATAGCTATACCAAATGAGGTACCATTGTGTAGATAACATCCAGGGATACACAATGAACCAATTTTGCGCTCAATATTTTAAAAACGAACAAAGTTATAGCAGTTTTAAGGTTAAACTCCCACAGGTTGGCCAATACGGCCTTACAGTGGGATACTATCCCATAAGTATGATTATGAGTTGTCATAAAGACAAAGAAGTGTGTTTATACTTCAATACCTCATAGTTAAGTCAAATATATACAGCTTCTGTACAGCTTCTGACGCGTCAGAAGCACCAGAACACACCTGTAAACTCCATTGGTGAAAGCCTTCACCCTGTATAGTGAAAAAATGACTACTTGTGGTTCTAAAACCACATTTCAACCCAATACTAGTCTGTATTGAGTTTTTAGAACCACAAATCAGCCCAGAGTAGTGAAACCTTTCACTCTTTGGTCGTGTGCAGAGGTAAACCACCTCCCACTGCCCCAGAACAAGATAAAAGGAAGCTTTTCCTCACCAGGAAGCTAATCAAGCATCCTATTCTTAGTATTCTTACATGGTATAGCTTTTTACAATAAGTGTTACCCTTAGAATTTAACAGGTTATACCTTAAGCTTTAGTATGTTAGGGTTTGTTATTGTAAACCAACAGGCAAACACTGCACCCAGGGCTATCAGCAGCACTCACCATCAGTAAATTCATTTAGTATAGCCCTTTTTACCCTCTATTATCTTGATTATCATCTTTATTTTCGTGTCACACTCAGAGTTATAGCTTTTATTTGTCATTGTACAGCTTATCATAGAGTCACCCTGACACCCAAGTTTTTGGATACAAATAGAAAGTATTTTGAATTTGGCCAACCTCAATTACGGTTCTGCAGCCAAAACAATGGTTAATGAGGTTTTAACTTTGATTTTAAGTTAGAAACTCACAAATAAGCTAAACTTTAAGTTGATTTAAGCTTATTCAAGTTTTAATTGAGACTTAAAATTAAAAGGCATACCAGAGTGAAAATTCAGATTCAAAGCTCATATTTTGCCCATAAGTAAAACTATCATGTTTACTGATTGATCTTAAATAAATTTGGTGATATTGCGGCTTACCAGCTAAAACATTTGAAATGAGATTTTCACTTGCTAGTTCTGGAAATTGAAGAAATATTCCTTACAGTGAAAACAACCTCATTTCCTGATATAGTGAAATTAAAAACTCATATTACCTTATATATAAAATGTTTTTGGTTAATTATTAAAATCCCTCCAATTTTCAAAAACTACAGCTAAGGTGTAGAATTTATTGCCTATTTTGTCAATCGAGATATTGTTGGATTCATAACCTTTGAAAATAACCACTGATACCAGTTTATAAGACTTGATTTAGTGTTATTGAGGTTTAAAGCTCTAAACTAAGCTTATTGAGAGTATTCTGGATGTGAAAATTGATAGTGATACTTATTATCAACTCGGAGAACTCAATTTGGAACAAAAGGGCCTTCAAAAATTGTCAAAAATCTTTAGATTTCAACCCAGCTTAATATGATATCATACATTAAATAAATACTTATAATGATACCTGTAATAGAGTAATTCTTATTGCAATAAAGCAAAATAATATTTTAAATCTTCACTTCCAATTTCAACACTTTATGAAAAATTAAGAAATTTCTCAATATTATCAAATTTGTGTTTCTCTCAAATTAAATTCACTCTTATTTGTATTTTTGAAGGTTTCACTTATAAATATCTTTAAGATTTTATGTATTGATTTTTTTTAAAATATTATTTTGCTGTTAACCAGTAGGGATTATTATATCATTTTTCTTTATTTATTATATAATTTTCTCTTTTTTCATAATATTCTAGTAATTTATTTATAAATCACTCCTTTCAACATCAAATTACTTGTTGTAGAATAATTTTACTATTATTATTTTTATATTGGTAATAAGAAAATAACTGGAGCTCATAATGATAAATATTAGTATTATTGTTATTATTGAATCTATATATATATATTATTCATAATGCTATTGCTCCAAAAAAAATAAATATTGAATTCTCAATATTATTAGAGTGTTTTTAATCCTAAAAGGAAGGACAGACATAGTAGATCAATCTAATTATTAATTTCATAGTAAAATATTACTAGGAGAATGTTTTGAATCTATCTAATTCAATTCCTTGAGCAAAAATAAAATAATAATAGTAACAATATCAGATTAATGGTACAAGTAGTCAAAATTTGCTATATATCCTGATAAAGCTTTGTGGGTATAAAACTGATTTCAATTTTTAATATTTTCCCTGTTTCTTGGCTTGTGGTTTCTTTTTGTTAGAGATTTGACCTTGATTTTGTGGCTCAGGTTGTGGTAATGAAGGAAAGAGAAGATAATTGGGATCTGAGTGCATTATTATTAGAAAGCTTTCTAATTCAATATAAATAATAGATTTATGTAGGAGAAGCTGTGGAATAAAAATAGAAATATGAGAATAAAAGGTTAAATAATAAGTTGAAAGAAAAAGGAACTCCTTCAGTACATTATATATTTGCAAGTTTCTTACTGAAATATCAAAACCACAAGCAAGCATATCAATTATGAACTGAATCTTGAGTTTCCTCCTGGATAGTCCACACAAAAGGTATGTTGACACATTGGAATAATCATATAGTGCACATCCAATATAGAGTACTGAATTATCATACATTCTATGATACAGGAATCATATTGAATTCTTTATTGTACACTACAGCAATCAATCAGCTACTCATTGTGCATTTCTAAATTACTTAATTTCTTTGGAATATATTCTACTTCCTTCTAGGAGAATGATTTTGATTTTACATGCTCCCACAAGGAGAAAATCTAACCTTGTTACCAACTACCTAGTAAAGGGTATAGTAAATTCACTTAGGATTTAAATATATTGCTATTTTATACATAGATCTTTTTGGAGTTTCTGGATTGTACCTTTTTTCAGAGCCACTATCAGGGGTAAGGGAACTCAAGCATAAACCTACTCAAACTCATGAAACCAGCAAATCCAGTATCTATATCAGAAATCAGTTTTGGAAATCTTCTTTCTTAAACATTAATACAGCTTGGTTCATAAATACAGTCTGTAAATACTTGTATGGGCTGGATATCCCAAATAGAGTTTGGATTCATAAGACTGAAACTGTATGATCACCCAACTCCACCACACCTTTTGTACAGACCCTGTACATCCACAAAGGGCCCGTATCATCCAAATCAATTCAAATCAAGATTCCTCTCAAGAAAATTCACTCTTTGGATCAGGGCTGGGGGATTCTCACATATACCTGCCCTTATTCCTCCCTCTGGGTACCTTTTCCCCAGTTTATTCATATAGTTGATTTATTCTTTAATCAATACTCTTAGTATTATTTTTGGCTATTATATTTATTGGTATTAAGTTAGTCTTTGCTTATTTTCCTCACCTGTTAAGTGGAGTTGTGGTGGCCATATCCTTATTAACCCCTCTCTTTCTTTCTGAGAGTTTGAAACAGAGGACTTGGACTTGGTTGTGGTTGGCTCTTTTATTCTTACTATTGTTTTCTTTGTTTATGCTTTTCTTATATTGATCTTATTAGAAATCCTATCTTATTTAAACTCTTAAGTTTACTCACTCTTATCCAATCCTTGAGCCCTCCATAAGTGAGTCCCAGTTTACTGAGTTCCAGGCCCTTTTTACTTTGAAGATCCCCTGTTACATTATATCAATTAGCTCACAATTGCTTCTTTCTTTTCATTCTTTTGAAATCCATTTCCCTCATTTATCAATTATAATATCTTCATGATTTTATGATTTTCCCCAATATTCCTCTCATTCATTTCATTTATATGAAAATTTACCCCTTTTTCATTTCTTAATTCTGCTGACCTTTTAATTTCATTCTTAATCCTTAATCAAATCTTAATTCTTTTTTGTGTCTGAATTCAGGTTTTTCAAGGCTCAATTAGTTGGTTATTCTGTGATTGGGAATCATCAGGACATTAATTTTCACTTCAAGATTTTATTTATTTGATTGACTTTAACTCTATTTCTCAAGATATCTGTTTCATCCTCAATATTTGATTTGATTGATTTATTGATTTGATTTCTCAAGATATTGAATTGACCTTTGAGGATATTGACCAATCAATTGAATTCCTCAATAAATAATTTATTTTGCCTTTAAAATGAATTAATTGCTTTATTTATTGACATTTATTTGAAGTTGTTAGAGATTTTGATTTATTCCTCAAGATTTTAATTTGATTTTATTTGGTCAAGCTGTATGTTTTTATTCTCAAAGTATCATCAAGTTGTTATTTTTCTTATTCTTCAATAATGCCAGTTAAGCATAGTCCTCCAGCCAAGAATACAAGATATCAAAGACATCAGGCTGTTTTCACTCATAAAGGAAGGGCTCCTCCTGACCACACACCATCAGTTCATCAACTGAGTAAAAATTTTGACAGAGGAAAAAAACCAATTGAAGGGGAAGCACCCTCCAGAAGATGAGGTGTGAAGTAAAAAAGATCAAGATCATTCTCTGGCTTGTTGGGTGTCTATCCAAGAATTTCTCAAGGGCCTAGAAGCATATTAAGGGAATCTGAAGATGAAGAGGGGGAGGAGTCTGTGGAAGAGGAAGTTTCTGAAGAAACTGGAATAGAAGTTTCCTTGGAAGGTGCCCTTGAAGCTTCGGAATCTCCAAATCTAGCCCTTCCTAATCAAACTCTTGTCTCTCAAACTGAACCAAAGTTTCTCAAAATAATGGAGCAGATGAATTAATTCATGGGACAGCTCACTCGAGCAGTTGCCCCCAGGGACAATTCAAGAGCCCCATCATTCAGGACTAAATCAATGAATGAACATGATTATTTTACTGGTACCCAATCTCATTCATTGAGAGGATTTATCCAATCCTGTTAACTAATTTTCCATAAGGACCCAGAAAATTTCTTCTCTGACAGGAAGAAATTTCTTTACTCAACTTCCTTTCTCACTGGTTAAGCTGGAAAATGGATTGAACCATACCTCTCAAATATCTCCAATGAAGACCCATCCTATCTCCTCAATAACTGTAATTTGTTTGAAACACAGTTATTCACTCTGTTTGGTGATCCCAATGAGGTTAGGAAAGTCAAACAGGATTTGATAATATCAGGATTAAGGAAATTGGTCATGTATCCTTGTACATTGCTGATTTCAGAAGCTTGATGTCAAGAATTGAAGACTGGGGGGAAAGGGCTTATATTAATTTTTATAGAAGGGAATTGGCCTCAAGACTTCTGGACCAGTTTCCTTCTCACCCTGGTAGCTTTGATACTCTTCAAGAGCTCATGGAAATTCCTTTGGATTTAGATACAATATACCATGAGAAGAAGAAGTGAAAGGGTATTCATCAAGAGAAAAACCTCCAGTTACTGCATTCAATTCTTCCAGGCCTCCTCAATATTCATTTCTTAAGAAGACCCATCAGCAGAAGAGAAAGAAGGGGATTGATATTTAATTTTCAAAGGATAAGCCTCATTCTGCTCTCCTCAATAAGGAAAGTAAATTAATGTCAGCTGGAGTCTATGTTTAAGCAGTAATTAGGCTATTTACAACTAGAACTATGACTCTGACACGTGAAAGGAATTTTAAAATAAGGGTTTTTAAATAATATAAAGGTTTATAATATAATAAAAGGGTTCTACTATTGAAAAATATTGGTGATGAGCGCTATTGAGAACCCTGGATGAAGTCTTACCAGTTGGATTACTATAATAAGAACTACAATAATTAAAATTATAATTATACCCTGATTATTACCCAAGAGTAAAACTTTTTTGGACATTTTACTACGTAGGATATTCAAGAGCAGGATGAGGAAACAATTCTGGCTGTGAAAAGCCTCCTTTTTATCCTGAAATGGGGTGGAAAGGGTGCTAGACCTTTCCACGTAGAGGAAGTGAAGATTTTTTCACTCTTGAGTACTGGCTTGTGGTTTGCAAACAGCCTGTATAACCTGTATTGGGCTCAGATGTGGTTTTAAAACCACATCTGGGCAGTTTTCACCAATACATGGTGAAAAGTTTCATCTGAGGACCTCACAGCCTGATTCTGATGTGTATGACGCGTAGAATGCTGTACAGAAGCTGTATGGGACCCCAGTATTGGCTGACATATGAGGTATTGAAGTAAAAACAAGCTTCTTAGTCTATTTGACACCTCATATTCATGGTTATAGGATATTATCCCATGGTGAGGCTGTATATGACAGCAGGTGGGAATCTGACCCCAAAACAGCCATACCTTTGTCAATTCTTGAGATATCAACCTCAAAATTTGTTTGATGTGTAGCCCTGTATGTGCTCTACACAATGGCTCCTCATTTGATATGGGTATCATTAAATATGACAAAGTTATCCCATGTACAAGAATTTTGTACATTTGCGTGGTATAGGCAAAAAGCTGTATTAAGCTTATTTGCCCCATACCTTTTGTTCTAGTTGAGCTATGGGGAAATGGGTGACACCATCAGATAGCCCTGATTGTGCTCTTTCCAAAAAGCTCCCACTTTAAGTATCTCACACGAAAACTGTAAAAGTTAGATGAGAAGTGAATGTTTTGTTCACCCTTATTTGGCCTGGAATTGACCATAACTCCAGTAATATTAGTGTTAGCTCAGTTTGGCTTGTACCATTGGATAGCCCTGGCTTAGAGCTTCATTTTGAATACCTGTTTGATGGGTTTAAGCCCCTCCTTCTAGATTTTAGATGAGAGGTGAAAATTAAGGTTTATGCTCAGCAATAACTTTGAGCAGGAATAACTTTGTTATTTCTTGTCCTATGGTGATGGGACTTATCTTTTCAGAAAGAGGTGCGTTTCCTCTTTCTTTTGATACCTTTTGAGCTGATTTGGCTCAGCTCCATGTTCTGGTGGGATCTTGGCTATACCATTGGTTTATGGTATTTTGGCTGTCATGCTTGTGCTCTGGTTTTGAGTCACAGGCTGACATACCCTCCCTCTAAAAAAGGCTCATCATTGATGAGACTTTTCAGTCCTCATAGAGGCCCTGAATCTCCTTAGATGAAGGTTCCCATCTGGTATGGAATCCTCTTCTAACCATTTGTCTTTATCAGCTGTTTGGTGCTTGAATCTGACTAAGTATTGTCTTTGATCCTTCCCATTAAGTCTGATCTTACTCACAGTTCCTCAGGAGTCCTCCACTTCCACTATATCAGGTGGTGTGGGGTTCTTCTTCCTGGAGGGGAATTTGTCCTCCTCTGTTTGGAAGTATGGTTTGGCCAAACTTACTGGGAAGACTGGGTGCTTCCTGGAAAATTCCTCTGTAAGTTTGACTTCCACTGCATTCTTTCCTATTAACCTAATGATAGTGAAAGGCCCTAAAAATGAGTCCCTCATCTTCTTGGGTCCTTTAAGATTATTAAAGTTCTGTGTAGACACTAACACCTGTTCCCCTTCCTTAAAGTCAGGCTCCATGTGTGTCTTGTCCCACCTCTGCTTATTATAATCTTTTGCTTCAGCTATACATTTAGCAGCTGTGTCACAAGCCCTCTTCCACATATCATGGAAGTCTTTGGCTGTGGGGTGGATGGTTAGAAGGTTCTTATTCAAGTGATCCACAGGCAAAAAGGGATTTCACCCTTTCTCTACCAGTGCAGGTGTTTTTCCTGTGGTAGAGTGCTGAGTTGTATTATAAGCCAGTTGGACAGCTGGTAGAAGGGTAACCCAGTCATGAGTGTATCTTTCATGGTCCTTATATTCCATGCCATAGGCACAGAACCTTCTAAGGATGTCTTCCATAGTCTGGATCATCCTCTCAGCTAGGCCATCTGTTTGGGTCTGGTAAGCTGTGGAAAAAGCAAGCTTGGTTCCAATCATGTCATACATGTTGGTCCAAAATTCAGATGTGAATTTTGGGTCCCTATCACTAATTATTATTTTAGGGACTCCACAGGTAGATATGATGTTATTCCAAAATAACAGGGAAGTATCCATGGCTGTGTCCTCTTTGTGGCATGGTAGACACCTCATGCTCTTGCTGAACCTGTCAACTATGATCAAACAGGCATTGTAGTTTTCTTTGCCTCCTGGGACAAGTCCTGTAACCCAGTCCATGTCAATGGTTTCCCATGGGTGTTTAGGTTCTTCTATATGTTGAAGTAACCCATACCTCTTCCCATGTTTCCTATTTGCCTTTTGGCATCTTTCACGAGTTTTAATATATTCACTCAACTCTTGTTCCCACTTGGGCCACCAAGCTGTGCTTGCTACCCTCTCCTTGGTCCTGTCTTCACTCATGTGTCCCATATAGGGGCAGTCATGGCATTCCTGCAGGATCAGAGAGATGTGGTCCCTGTCTACCACTGTGAGTGCACTTGTGTGTTTTTCTCGGTGGTAGAGCAATCCATCTTTAAGGAAAAACTTGTTGTCCTTATAGGCCCTCAACCAGGGTTCTTCTAGCTGGGATTCCAGTTCTGGACTGCTGTACTTTTGTTGAAGGAGTTTTAGTAGTATGCCACACTGTTTCTTCTTGGCATAAGACTTCAGTACTGCACTAAAAAATTCATTGTGTAGTTATGAGGAACTTATTTTCAGTATGGGGGTTTCTGTTCCCTCTGAATCAGTGTTTCCACTGTCAAGGGTACCACTTTCTGGTGACCATTCAGAAAATTTGAAGTTCTTCTTCCTATCCACTTTCATGAAATTGGTAGGAATCTTCGCTGCAACTTCAGGGTCATAAGCTGGATTGCTTTTGACATTGTCCAGTGGCAATCTGCTAAGGCCATCTGCATTGGTATGACTTTTACCTTCTTTTTATATGATGGTCATGTTCCCTCTATACTCCTGGATGGCTATTTTCCATCTCAGCATGTGTCTATTTGTAATCTTCATGTTCAGTAAAGACTTCAAGGCTGTGCAGTCTGTGTAGACTTCAAAGACTGCACCCTCCAAATAATAATTGAGTTTCTCTAGAGCCCAGACTAGACATAGACATTCAGTCTGGGTGGCCCCATACCTGGCTTCTGAGTCTTTCAGCTTCCTTGAGATGTAGCAAATTACTACTTCTCTTGGTTCACCATCCACAATTTGTCTTTGGTGAAGGGCTGCTCCTAGGCCTTGACTGCATGCTGCATCTATATATAACTTGAATGGTAGTTCAAAGTCAGGTAAGATGAGCACAGGTGCATTTGTGAGTTCATATTTTATCCTCTCATACGCATCCCTCCTTTCCTTGGTTATTTCAAAAACTACATCTTTTGAACATAACTTGTATAAACTACTAGTTATGTGTGCAAAGTTTCCAATGTGGTTTCTATAGTAGCTAGCAAACCCAAGGAAAGATTGCATCTCTTTGATGCTTTCTGGTACTGGCTTTTGCAGTACTGCTGCTGCTTTATTCTGGTCAATTTCCAGACTAGGACCTGAGACTTTATGTCCTAGAGCCAGTAACTCATGTTGGCCAAAATTGCACTTTTTAAGTGAAATTTTGAGATTTATGGGTGTGCATTTACTTAGTAATCTGTCTATGTATTGCACATGGTCTTCACATGTCTCTGAGTATATAATGATATCATCAATATATACCACCATTCAGCCTTCCAGTATTTCTTCTTGAAATATGGTGTCCATCATCCTTTGTAAATGGGCTGGTGCATTTTTGATGCCAAATGGCATCCTGGTATACTCATATATGCCCATATGGCATATTATCCTGAGTAATTCCATGGAGTTTGGTTTAACTCCATTTTGGTGGAAGCCTTTCATACAATCCATTTTAGTTATGTATTTGGCTTTTGCCAGTTTATCCAAGGCATGGGGTATCCTGGGTATAGGGTACCTGTCTGCTTTAGTGTAGTTATTCATAGCTCTGAAATCTCCACACAGTCTATACTTGCCATCATGCCAGGTGATTAGGACAGGTGTGGTGATTTCCACTATTTCATTATGTCTAATATTCCTGATGACATCCATATCCAGGAGTTCATTGATATAATTCTCAATTTCTTTCCTGGTTTCCAGGCTTGCTGGATAAGGAGGTCTCCTAAGCATGGGTGGGTAAGGCCTTTCCACATCCAGATATAGTTCTATATCATGCCCTTTGATCTTACCTAATGGTTCTTCACCAATGGCAAATGCTTGTCTGTTCTTTCTCAGCATCTTCAGTAAACTTAGTTTTTGTTTACTGGTGAGGGTAGTGCTAAACTGTCCCTCTCTGAATTCCTTCAGAAGTTCTTCTAGTGGATCCTGAGAAGATATCTGGTATATGTCAAGTGAAAATTTCTTTTCCTTGTTAGTACCAATGGTGATGTGCCTATTTTTACTGTTGTAAATGTCTATTCCATACATCCTGATGTAATCTGTTCCCAGTAAAAGCCCTTGGATGTGGGCATCATCAAGCACTACAAACTCTGGTTTGAGTCTGATATTACCCTTCCTGTGGGGTATAATTATCTCTTTGGTAATTGTTCCAATGGAAGTCATCTTCCCTGATGCACTTTTAAAGTTCTTTACCTTAGTGGGCAAGAGCTGTTTTTCCCAATTTGGGAAGTGGGTATCCATATAGTTTCTGTCCACTATGGAGCAGTGTTCTCCACCATCAATGATCAGTGGATGCTGAGCATTGTCAATACAAACAGTCATTTTTGTGGCTGTCCCATGTATATATGCCATTCCTTTGTTTGGTGTAACTAGGAATGTTTGTGCATCTTGTGTGTGTTTGCACAGGTTTTTGTTAGTAGTGTCCTGTGGCATGCCTGCTTCCGACTGTATGTCCTGAATTTCTAGTGGGGTTTCCTCTTGGTATTCCACTAGAAATTCCTCTCTTGGGTCTTGATCATCATCAGATGGTTCTCTGATGGCATCACCCATGGAGTCTGATTCAGAATCCCCTGTTGGAGATCCTTCCTCTGGCCTTTCTCAATGGCATAGACTTTTTTCTTTTCCTTTGGAGAGTTGTTGGCATAGTGGTCTGTTGAACCACAATTGTGACAAGAATTTCTCTTCTTTGCCACTTCTGCCACTCTTTCTTTGGGTTTGTCTTTAAACTCTACCCTGAAAGGTTGTTTCTCTTTGAAACCATTGCTCTTATATGGGGTGAATTTCCCTATATTAGTCCATTGCCTTATGTCTTGTAAGGTGTTGTCAATGTCATCTAGAGTGCAATTTTGGTTGCATCTAGATTTTAATGCATGCTCTAGAGAAGCTTGTGATTCCTCATTTGGATGTTCATCTGAGGATCAATGGACTTAAGTCTTTTAGACTGTCTTAGACACCACTCATATGGATCTTTATCCACTGAGTATTTGTCATTTTCAAATGACATTGTCTTTTTCCATATCCAAGTTCCATTAGTGTACTTTTGGATGATTTGACTCTTCTACCATGGCCAGTTTCTTCTGCCATGGATTTCCTTCATTTCTGTGTACCATATACTAGCATGACCTTTAAATGCAGTATTTAATCTAGCAGTAATCCAGTAGTCTGGTATGCTTGGTACATCTATGAAGAGTCCATCAATATAATCTATGAGTTACATATGATCATATTCTCCTGATCCAGAGAATTTGGGCCAGCTTGAGGCCTCAGGAAGCTGTTTCAAGGCTTCCTTCTCTGAATAAGACATGCCATCTCCATCCTGGTATTGTGATGGAGATCTTGCCTTATTCATCAACATGGCATCTGGTTTGATGTCATCTGGTTGATATAGATTCTCCATAACTTGGCCTTGTGGTTGGGGCTTCAAGTTATGGTAGACATTAAACAATTTGTTTATGTCTTGGTCCAGACAATCCCTGTCCCTTTTGCTGTGGTGTTGTTCTTCAAAGACTATATTCAGTCTTTTCTTGGTTTCTTCAGAGGCTTTGCTCAGTTGAGCATATCCTTCTTGAAGATTCTTAACTATCTGTTCCAAGGAGGCTTGATTTTTTCTCATCCTCTCTTGGCCAGCTTCAATTTCTGCAAACTGCTTTTCAGATTGTTCAGCATATTGGGACATTTGTAACCACAATGTATCACTGTGGATGTTACTCTCAGATGTGACAATGTTATTTTCAGTCTTAGTGGGGGTAATGTTTCTATTACTAGGACTACTGATTCTAGAGTGGTTTACAACTACTTCTGGTTCTTGTGCACTTCTTTTACCAAAGCCAACAGCTTCTGAATCATAGGGTCTGACTCTTTCCTCCTCTGGTTGAAGGAGGTTTTGTTCTTGCCCTTGTTTCCTTGTCTTCTCCTGGAAACTCTCTGGAATCGTGAAGAATTGTGACTCTTGGCCACTGATCTGCTGGTTTCTGAATGGTGTGAAGCCGCTGGAGAGCTGATTTGGCCTCCTCCTTGTGAGCCTCAAGGAATCTGAGTAGGCCCTGTCTGGGTCAGCTGTTCTTCTATAGCTTGGATAGTGGCTTGATTCTCCCTTATCCTCTGTGTCCTTGCCTCCAGGAGTCTGAACTGCCTGGTAGTATTCCAACCTTTGGTGATTACCATCAGGTCTTTGAAGTCTATCTCTCTGAGACAGATCTTCTGGCAACTTGCTCCAAGTTCTGCCCAGTGAGATGCCAGGTTGAACCTTTTGTTGTCCATGCTCCATTGAAATAAATCTTTGAGGAGTTGGTGGAGCTGAAGAACTTGATCCATGTCTTTCCAGTCCTCTGGTTTGAGGTCTCCATTGAATTGGAGTGTGAATGACAGGGTTGATATTATCTCCCTCATTGTTTTGCCATCCACTACTGTGTCCAAGGTGTCCTCTTTCAGGTCTTCTGGTTCTGGACAAACCTTCTCTGTCCTCTGGTTGGTTCCTTTGGAAGCCAAGATCTCTGAGGTGTACAGGTGACATGTTAGTGTTTGAAAGCAGCAAAAACTTCATGTTCTTAGGGTATTTACCTTTGACTGTGCCTTGTACAAATTTATTGTCTGCTGATTTGGGCAATTTACCTTTAGAGGTTACAACTGGGTTAATTATAGTAATTTTCCCTGTACAAGTTATCAAGGTTGGTTTACATTGTATTGATGCAGAATTTCGTGGTTTTCTACTCTTGTGTGTGGAAATGGGTGTCCACTTTTTTGCTGTTATCAGGCCTTCACTGTGCCTCTTCCCTTTGCCTTTGCTGCCCTCTGGTTCTGAGGGTGTCACTGGTGTGTTGGCCTGTGACTGGCTTTCAAGTGGTATGAAGTTATCTTCCACTGAATCAAAACAGTAAAAAGAGGGCTTATGTCGGTTAAGACTTCTCAAGAAATGCTGGTTTTGCACGTCTAAGAATGGCCTCTGGGCTTGTATATTATTACAGTGTGCCCTTGTATAATGACAGTGTGATTGAATTAACAATTCCAAGTCAGAAATACAGCTTACTGATATTTGGCATACTGTTTGTATACCAATATCTCACAGAATAACTTGTGATTAGAAATTGTAAACTGTCAAAAAGTGGTGTGTAACAGGGCAATTTAGTTAACAATATGTCCAACCATGCCTCAACTGTTGGTTTATCAGTATGAGGTGTCTTATTTTAATCAAAAAATGAGACTGTATTGATGGCTTAAGTGTTTTTATATGTAAAACACGCCAAAAATAAGGGTCTTGTGGTTATTAGCCACGTGACAGGTACTCTTAAAATATGAGTAAAAAAGGTGGTATATGTACCAAAAAGAAAAATATATATATAATATATATATTTTTAGGAAACTTTACACCTAAAAAGAATAAAACAATTGTCAGAAAGTGAGAAATAAGAGAAAAACTCACTTATAAGGGTCCAAAAAGGTTAAAAACACAGCCAGGCCCCCAAAATGTCAGCTGGAGTCTATGTTGAAGCAGTAATTAGGCTATTTACAACTAGAACTATGAATGTGACATGTGAAAGTAATTTTAAAATAATGGTTTTTAAATAATATAAAGGTTTATAATATAATAAAAGGATTCTACTATTGGAAAATATTGGTGGTGAGCGCTATTGAGAACCCTGGATGCAGTCTTACCAGTTGGATTACTATAACAAGAACAACAATAATTAAAATTATAATTATACCCTGATTATTACCCAAGAGTAAAACTGTTTTGGACATTTTACTACGTAGGATATTCAAGAGCAGGATGAGGAAACAATTCTGGCTGTGAAAAGCCTCCTTTTTATCCTGAAATGGGGTGGAAAGGGTTCTAGACCTTTCCACGTAGAGGAAGTGAAGATTTTTTCACTCTCTAGTACTGGCTTGTGGTTTGCAAACAGCATTTATAACCTTGATTGGGCTCAGATGTGGCTTTAAAACCACATCTGGGCAGTTTTCACCAATACAGGGTGAAAATTTTCATCTGGGGACCTCACAGCCTGATTCTGATGTGTATGACACGTAGAATGCTGTACAGAAGCTGTATGGGACCCCAGTATTGACTGACATATGAGGTATTGAAGTAAAAACAAGCTTCTTCATCTATTTGACACCTCATATTCATGGTTATAGGATATTATCCCATGGTGAGGCTGTATATGACATCAGGTGGGAATCTGACCTTAAAACAGCCATACCTTTGTCAGGTCTCGAGATATCAACCTGGAAATTGGTTCAGTGTGTAGCCCTGTATGTGCTCTACACAATGGTACCTCATTTGATATGGGTATTATTAAATATGACAAAGTTATCCCATGTACAAGAATTTTGTACATTTGCGTGGTATAGGCAAAAAGCTGTATTGAGCTTATTTGCCCCATAGTGTTTGTTCTAGTTGATCTATGGGGAAATGGATGGTACCATTGGATAGTCCTGGCTTAGAGATTCATCTTGAGTACCCATTTGATGGGGTTAAGCCTCTCCTTCTATATTTTAGATGAGAGGTGAAAATTAAGGTTTATGCTCAGCAATAACTTTGAGAAGGAATAACTTTGTTATTTCCTGTCCTATGGTGATGTGAGTTATGTTTTCAGAAAGAGGTGAGTTTTATATTTCTTTTGATACCTTTTGAGCTGATTTGGCTCAGGTCCATGTTTTGGTGATATCTTGGCTATACCATTGGTTTATGATATTTTGGCTGTCATGCTTGTGCTCTGGATTTGAGTCAAAGGCTGACAATTAATCACTTCTCAAAAGGAGACAAGGATTAAAGAAGGTTTATGCACTTATTGTGGTGGAAAGCACCCAGTTTAAGAACTCTTCAAGAGGCCTCAGAATAGGCCAGGGACATCAAGAGGCTTCCCTACTACGCAGGGAAAAGCCTTAGTGGGAATCATGATGAGTTCAATGATTCTCATTTATTTCCTTCAAGAGCACAATTGTGAGCTCTGAATACTGGCATCAAGGAATCTTTAAAATTTCTTGTTTTTTCTTCTGTCTCTGATATTTTTTATAGTATTATCATTTATTCTGGTGCTACAAACTCTTTTATTGCAAAGAATTTTTTTCTCAAGTACTCATTGACTATGTCAGAGCTCCCTGAAAAGATTTCCCTTTTCATTTGGGATTCTAATTAATCCACTTTCTTGTTCATCACTCATTATACTAAGGGGGTTGTTTACTTTCCTTCTTTCCCAATCTTTCAATGGAATTTTTTTATGATAGATTCACCCAAGGTTGAAGACTTGATATTGGTCTATGATTTCCTTTTCCATTTTAATCCCATTATTGATTGTAAAAATGGATTTATCACCCATGATTCTATTCATAAGGATTTTAGCAGTATTAATTCTACTACTAGTGATGACTTTGCCACTTCTGTAAACAGTGTGGCTCTGGTTGGTGAGCCTAAGACGCCTTCCCTTCCTTCTTCTTTCCATATCCCTTCCATCATTCCCTCTCAGTAATTACTTCTATCAAGGGACAAATTCTTCAAATAGATAAAAGGTGTTGGAGAAGATTATCCTATAATGTCAAACTATGACTCAAAACCACAGCACAAGCATGAAAACCAAATACCATACGCCAATGGTAAAGTGGAAATACCACCAAAACATGGAGCTGAGTCAAATAGCTAAAAAGGTATCAAAGGGAAGAGGAAACTCGCCTCTTTCCAAATATACAAGTCCCGTAATCATAGGGCAAAGAATAACAAAGTTATTCCTGATCAAAGCTGTTGCTGAGTATAAACCTTAATTTTCACCTCTCATCTAAGATCCAGAGGAAGGGACTTAACCCCAGAAAATGGGTATTACAGTTGAAGCTCTAGGTCAGGGCTATCCAATGGTACTAGCCAAATTGAGCTAACACCAAAACTAAAGAAGTTATGGCCAAAATAAGGCCAAATAAGGGTGAATAAAATATTAACCTCTCATCTGACTTCCACTGTTTTAGTGTGAGATACTTGAAGTGGGGCTTTTTTAGAAAGACCACAATCAGGGCTATCTTATGGTGAAATTTATTTCCCCATATCCCATCTGGAACATAAGTTATGGAGCAAATAAGATCCATACAGATATAAAGAAAATCATATATCTGAAAAACAAAAATTGTACATGGAATAGCTTTGCCATATTTACTGTTACCAATACCAAATGAGGTACCATAGTGTAGATCCCATCAAGTGCTACAGAATGAACCAACATTCAGCTCAATATCCCAAAAACTGACAAAGGTATAGCAGCTTTAAGGTTAAAATCCCACATTTGGGCCAATATACCTTTCCTGTGGGATTGTGGGCCTTGAGGTATATTTTACATACCCAAATAGGCCACAACTATCTTTAAAAAGAAATTCTGAACTACAAATAATGCATAAGGCATGCATCTATTCAAAATTCATCATTTTTGATTTCAGAAAAGATGAATAAACCTTTTGTGAGGAAGTAAATCCTTGGATTTAAGGCCAGATTTGGATTGTACAGAAAAGTTCACCTAGGGTAGCTCCATAGAGTATATAAACTTAAATCAACTCTTTGAGTTGGTTTGATGGAAAATACTTCACTACCACATCATCAATACCATATGAAAGATCCATGAAAATTTTTGTTTTTCTCAATTTCACACCAAAATAATGGGAATGTGAGAAATTCCATGTTACATATACACTAAGAATAGTGTTATGCATGTTTGTGGCACTTAGTATTATGGTATTCTTAGATACAATTTTAGTACACAAATAGTGGATCTCAGTCTTTAAGCCTGAATTTCTATTTTTGATATGAAAATAGTCAAGGGGGACAAAAGACCTCAAAGAGAGCCAGGGTACCCAACTTATAAGGCCGCTGAGGTGTGGACAGCTCCAAATCTTGGATCCATGGCTGATCTTTGCCTGATTAGTAAACTAAAAAGTTTTAGGAACTTGGTTACCAAGTCAAAATTTCATTATATCATAAGAAAATAGCAAATAAGCTACTATTTTTGACATGCCAAGGAGGTAAAGAGCAACTTAGACTCCAGTAACCATGTCAATTCTTGATTATTTTCCATGGATAAGCCCCAAAAGAGTAATTAAAAACCTTTTTGAAATAGTATCCATTTATTTACCTCATAGAAACCAGCCATATACTACTATTTGCAATTCTACATAGAAGTGAGGTAAAAACTTCAAAAATTCATCAAAAATACAATTCTTAATTAATCTTTCTGAAGCTTTCAGGACCAATTGAGAGCTTTATAATTCATATAAAAACCAAAAGGAGTAATACTCTTATAAGGAAAAGTAAATGTTTTACTTACAGTCCATTTTTGATGATTCCATGTGAAACACAGAATATTTAAAAATTCACAGAAAAAACATTCTGGGATGAAATTTCCAATAACTTTGGTACCTTTGGGAAATCAATTATTATTTTGGAATAAAATAAGATTAACCATTTTTATCCCTTTGATTCTTAACCCTAAATGGGTTGGTAGTCACCTAACAGCCTCAATTAAGTAATTATGACAATCTTACATGACAATAGATGATGCAATCAATAATCCAAAAACATCTGTTGTTTTCTCACTCACTTGCTCTTTAGTTTGTTCCATGACACACCTCTTTGAGCTGTCTTAGACTTAAAAGAGGCCTCCTCTTGCTGTTTTTTCTAGATCATCACATTATTCAATTATACCTTTATTACCAACAAGTAAGTATTAGTTAAAACTATTTCTTAAGTGTTTTATTCTTTCAGAATCAATCAGAAAGACTGTAAATCATCTAAATCCACTGTATATTGTTGTAATACATTTATATATTCATTTTTTGATCCTTTAAATCCACAATTATCTGTCAAATTTTTCTACCTTTATCTTGAATAAGTTCTTTGGAGTATTAGTCAGTGATTTAGCTTAAATTCTTAAATTTTTTCTCTAGTACTCACATAAGATTATTATATTATAAAATAATTCTATTATTTCAACAAAGAAGTTTTCTTATTAAATACTTCTTGTAAGTGATTCTAGTAGACAATTACTGCTTACTGTTATAATCACTAGTAGTGTATAACAAGTAAAATAAATAAATAGTTCTTTATTTATTCAATTGCGTTTCTTAGAATTATTATTATTATATTTCATAAGAACAGTCATAGTACTGTTTATTAATACTAATATTATCAAAAGTTTCATAGACACATCTGACATTTGGGGCCTGGCCATGTTTTTTGAACCATGTACTCTTAATTAATATATTTTCAAGCTTTCAAATATATCAATTTAATTATTTTTTTCTTTCCATTTAAAGTTCAAATCTTTTTTTTTGAAATGGTCTTAACATCTTTTTCATTGAGGAATTTGGTTTAATTTTATACTGTTTTCACACATGGCTTTTTCACATCAAAAACACTTATAAAATTATTCTTTGAGTTACTCTGAATTAATTTTGATTCAAAGTCTGAAATTCTATCTTTTTCTTTAAAAAGAATAATTTTTTTAATATTCAAAAATAAACACTTATGAAAAAGCTTCAAAATATTTCAAAAGTATAAAAAATAATTTTTATTTTATCAATTTTTCTCTAGTGTCTTTAATCAAATACTGTGCAGCTGGTAACAGACTCATTAAAAGATACATTACAAGTCCAGAATCTTCAGAAGCATAATCTGAAGACAGTATTGAAGTTCAAATTGCCAAAAGAGGCACTTTATTTAAAACAGAACAAGCCCAACAACAACCAAAAGGTGTGTGTTTTCTGTTTTCAATTCTTATTTTCCCTCCAATTGATGTGAAAAATGGTGCATACCAGAAATGGAAGCAGATATTCAGTCCAGTCAGATGGACCTGGACAAGGAAGAGGTAATACCAGAACAAGGTCTTCCAAGTCTTCCTCAAGAAAGACACATTTTGAGGATGCCAGAGCTTCCCCCCATTCCCCACGGTCTGTACCAACAAAATTTGATGTGAACTTTGTGCCTGAAATAATTGAAGGTAATGTTTTAAGGGCTGAACCACTTTCAAGTGGCAGACATAGAAGTGTATCAGTCCCAATACAAAAATTGGTTCAGAGAAGCAAAAGAAGAGAAGTGGGAAATATGCCCAAGCCTTTGGCAGGGGGCCATGAACTCCTACCTACACATCAAGAGCTTTCTGGGTCAGGAGAAGACCATAGAGCTTTTGGGAGGATGGGGCTCATTGTCTTGCAAAGACAAATTCAACAAGATAGGGGATTGGTTGAAGAACCAAATTCTTTTATCTGTAGACCAGAAGAAGGAATTGGAAATGACCCCAGCTTTGGAAGGCCCGGTGGTGTCTACCAGCTCCAGAAGCATCCAAAGAGAAGCCCAAAGGACCTCAGAAGAAGAAAGGTCCCAAATCCATCAGGGAAAGACCAAAGGCAAAGCAAATTGGCACAGACCTTACCCATAAGAGTACAGGCTCCCCAAATTGAAGCCTTCAGCCATGGACAGTGTCTTCAATATTGCCAGAACTCTTATGGAATTCACAGCAAAAGAGCAGGAAAGGATGAACGGACTTTTCCACACAGCTAATGGATGAAATACAATTTGTTAAATCTAGTATTCATGTAGAACTTCGCGGATTTGATGCAAAATTAAATAAAATAAAATGAGATATAAGTGAATTAAAAAGAAATGACAAGAATTATACTGAATGTTAAAGTTGATTCAATTACCAGTACATGTGAGAGAATTGAAAGTAAATTTCAAAACCAAAATGATGAAATGGAAGAGCATTCCATTTTAAACATTAATGATCAACTTATAATTAAAAAAGATCATGTTTTGGAAATAATTAATAATACTAATCAGTTTTTCACACATTTGGCAACAAGTGAAAGTGAAAGGCAGAAGTTAAAGAATGAAATTATTGAAAATGTAGAATAAATTCATAAAAATTATGATCACATATGCCAAGGCATTCTACACCTTTGACTGAAGAAAAGCTTTCTGTTACAGGAAGTTTGACCCCATTTTTAGTGGAAAATCCTATCTGTGCAAAAGATATTCCTAAACTGGAAGAATGGCCAACATTCTCTGGTGAAGGAGAATACAATCATATTTAGTTCATCAGAACAGTTGATATGTTGCAAGAAGACTTTCACATACCTGATGAAATCATAGTGCACAAGCTACACTCTTTGTTTACCAGAATTGCAAAGAAATGGTATTACAAAATGAGACTAGATCATGGGAAACATAATTGGTCTTGGTGGAAATCTGAATTGATTACCAAATGGGCCAATAATTTTTGGAGGTTTAAAAAGGAGAATTCTTTTTAAAGTGCCATTTTTAACTCAGAAAAGTATAAATGACTTACTTGGTTCCTCAAACAGAAAGACAGATTATCTGCCTTACACCCAGATATGTCTTACTCTATTATTAATAAGAAAATATTAAGAAAATGTGGAGGAGAACTAGAACATTCTATCAAGTGCAGAGTAGTAGAGCCCTTTTTAACAGAAGACTACATCAATGCCATGGAAGATAACATTACGAGAGCAAGAATTTGTAAAAAACCTGGACTAGAGTCTGTATGGAATCCAAAATGGTCTCTGAAACTTTCAAAGATAAGAGGCCTTAAAGACCTGTCTTGAAGTGTCATAAATGTGGAAGCACTTCACATTTGGCAAAAACTTGCACCAAAAAGGCAAAAATTGATGAAGCTCAAGTAATTGAAGAAGTTCAGCGTACTGAAGAGAAAGAAGACTCTGACCTAGATTCTGCAGTCTCTGAGGACACACCAGTAGAGGACTATCCCATTGAAAACATTACAGCTTTCTTTGAGGTCACAGAAGTTCATACTCACTTGCTACAATACAGTGAGGATTGTCATAACCTGATCAATATCCAGGATGCCAGAATTTGTCAATCAAACCTGCTACAGGTAAAGGATACACTGCTTGAGCATCTGGTATCACATCAATCCTGATGAATGATATTGAAGCCAAAGTAAATTTGGATACAGGGGCATTTTTTACGTGTGTAGGCAAAGATTATCTTTGAGCCATACTTCCTGGATGGAAAAGCCATCTATTCCCAATAGAGGGTGTACAATCTAATAGTGACAGTAATAATATGTACCCTTTGGGAATATTGGACACTAATCTGGTATATCCACATCAAGAAGGAAGTGTAAGAATGAAAACTGAGATAGTATTAATGGTCAATTGCACATCTCAGCACATCATTCTTGGAAATGATTACTTGAATCTTTATGGTATTAACATCGATAACTTTCAAGACAGATATTTGACAATTGGAGAGAATAAAGGAGGAAAACTTGCTTTTTCCAATATGCCAAAGCAAATATCTGTGATATCTTCTGTTGAAGATACTTATAAGGAAGAATTTGTTGCTAATCAACTTGTTGAAGCACAAATTAATTCATCATAATCACCCAAAATGAGGCATAATCTTATTAATGTATTATACACATATAAGAATTCCTTTGCTTCTGATAATGAACCATTAGGCACTATTAAAGGGCATTAAATTGATATTACTCTTAATATTGACAGACCATACCCTTCAGTACTTAGATTGCCAGCTTATCCAGCCAGTCCCAGAGCTAGAGAAGCCTTGGAAAACATATCTGTTAGCCTGTGACTCAAAACCAGAGCACAAGCATGACAGCCAAAATACCATAAACCAATGGTATAGCCAAGATAACACCAAAACATGGAGCTGAGCCAAATCAGCTCAAAAGGTATCAAAATATAGAGGAAACTCACCTCTTTTTGAAAGCTTAAATCCCATCACCAAAGGACAAGAAATAACAAAGTTATTCCTGCTCAAAGTTATTGCTGAGCATAAACCTTAATTTTCATCTCTCATCTAAAATCTATAAGGAGAGGCTTAACCCCATCAAATGGGTATTCAAAATAAAGCTCTAAGCCAGGGCTATCCAATGATACCAGCCAAACTGAGCTAGCACCAATATTACTGGAGTTATGGTCAATTTCAGGCCAAATAAGGCTGAACAAAACATTCACCTCTCATCTAACTTCTACAGTTTTAGTGTGAGATACTTGAGGTTGGGTCTTTTTGGAAAGAGCACAATCAGGGCTATCTGATGGTGCTATCCATTTCCCCATAGCTCAACTAGAACAAAAGGTATGGGGCAAATAAGCTTAATACAGCTTTTTGCCTATACCACGCAAATGTACAAAATTCTTGTACATGGGATAACTTTGTCATATTTAATGATACCCATATCAAATGAGGAGCCATTGTGTAGAGCACATACAGGGCTACACATCAAACAAATTTTGAGGTTGATATCTCAAGAATTGACAAAGGTATGGCTGTTTTGGGGTCAGATTCCCACCTGCTGTCATATACAGCCTCACCATGGGATAATATCCTATAACCATGAATATGAGGTGTCAAATAGACTAAGAAGCTTGTTTTTACTTCAATACCTCATATGTCAGTCAATACTGGGGTCCCATACAGCTTCTGTACAGCATTCTACGCGTCATACACATCAGAATCAGGCTGTGAGGTCCTCAGATGAAACTTTTCACCATGTATTGGTGAAAACTTCCCAGATGTGGTTTTAAAACCACATCTGAGCCCAATACAGGTTATACAGGCTGTTTGCAAACCACAAGCCAGTACTCAAGAGTGAAAAAATCTTCACTTCCTCTACGTGGAAAGGTCTAGCACCCTTTCCACCCCATTTCAGGATAAAAAGGAGGCTTTTCACAGCCAGAATTGTTTCCTCATCCTGCTCTTGAATATCCTACGTAGTAAAATGTCCAAAAAAGTTTTACTCTTGGGTAATAATCAGGGTATAATTATAATTTTAATTATTGTAGTTCTTATTATAGTAATCCAACTGGTAAGACTTCATCCAGGGTTCTCAATAGCGCTCATCACCAATATTTTTCAATAGTAGAACCCTTTTATTATATTATAAACCTTTATATTATTTAAAAAACCTTATTTTAAAATTCCTTTCACGTGTCAGAGTCATAGTTCTAGTTGTAAATAGCCTAATTACTGCTTCAACATAGACTCCAGCTGACAATATCCAATAATTGATCCCACTGGGTGTCCTAAGGAAAGTACACCATAATGAAGAAGTTGAAGTGACAACACCCGTTATTATTGCTTGGCATAATTATAAATCAAGGATGGTTGGAGATCTTAGAGAATTGACTACCTACACAGTTCCAGATAGTTATTCAATTCCTAGAATTGAAGAAACCTTGACCCAATTATCTAAAGCCATATATATTACATCAATGGATGCATTGAAAGGCTTTCATTAAGATGTCTTGATGCTGTCACAGGGACTCTTCTAAATGAATAGGGCCTGGCACACAGTGAATAGACCTACTTATGGAGGGCTCAGAATAAATACTCAATTGATAAGAGTAATGAAATAAGAGAATAAATTCCTAGTCGTAAAATAATAGGCATTAAAAGATATGAGAGAAAAACAAAAGCAATAATAAAGAGCCAACCACAAATAATCCTGTATCACTGTTTCAACCTGTTCAGAAAAGAAAAAAGGATTAATAAAGGATATGGCCACCAGGACTCTACTGAACAGGTGAGGGAAGGCAAAGACTAACTTAATAATTAATAAAATAATATTTCTTAATGAGAAATAAAATAATAATAAATAATAAATCCAATATTTTGATTAACTGAGGGAAAAACCCCCAGGTGGGTGAAAGGGGGCTGGTATATGTGAAAAAATACCAGCCTTGAGTTTGAGTGTTGAGAAACCATGATTGTATGATTGAGAAACCTGTATTTGAGATGTGAAACTGTATTGGTGTATCCAATACAGATAATTGAATCAATACAGGTATTTGCACCTGTATTGAAGGCAGGCCCGTATTTGGTGAATCCTGTATTTTTGTTTTGCCTGAATTGAGCTGTGTTGAGGTTTTAAACTGTATTTGGTTAATCTTCCATGAAACCCCTTGCTGATTAGGTGTTGGAAGATTTTCCATTAGTAATAAGTGGTAATCCCCTGCCTGTCTCCATGGCTGTGACAGATGCCCAAAACTAGTAAATTACTTAGAATTATCACTCACTGTGGTATTTATGAGTATCTTAGAGTTCCATTTGGTATTAAAAATGCACCATCTCATTATCAAAGAATAATGAATACCATCTTCCCCACAGAATTTTCTTAAGGATGGCCTATCATTTATATTGATGATATTATCATATGTTCTGACTCATGGTCTTTGCACTTTAAAATACTTGAAAGAGTACTTGATAAAGTTACAGGAGTAAATATGGAGATTTCACTCATGAAATGTAATTTTGGCTTTGAAGAAGTTAAGGCTTCAGGACATATTGTTTCTGGTCTAAGCTTGGGTATTGACAAAAATAAAGTGGCAGCAGTGTTACTCAAGCCAATACCCCAGAATATAAATGAGATGATGTCTTTTCTTGGCTTTTCCAGTTATTACAGGAAACACCTGAAACACTTTGAAATTCTAGCCAGGTCACTCTATAGAATCTGTGATCAACAGACAGTATTTGAGATGACACAAGAAAGAATTGAAGCTGATGAGAAGATAAGGAAATCTCTTACAGAAGAACCTTTACTCCTCATGCCTGACTGGAATATACCTTTTAAATTCTACATTGATGCATGTGGAGATGGATTATGGGCAGCCTTACATCAAGTCCAAATTATTAATGACAAACCTACAGAGGGACCAGTTTGTCACATCTCAAGACAAATAAAACCAAAAGAAGCCATATATGTTGCAAGCCAGATGGTGTGCTTATGCTTGGTGTGGGAACTTGATAAATCACACTATTATCTTGATGAAAGTGTTTTTGAAGTGATAACTTACTGTAATGAGGTGAAATCACTTCTTAACATGGAAACTCCCAACAGAAATATGTTGAGATGGCAAATAGCCATTCAACAATATAGAGGTAATGTGACTATAGTTCATAAAACAGGCAAAATTCACAATAATGCTGATGGACTTAGCAGGTATGTACCTTTGGAAGCAGAACCACATATTCCAATTGAAGTAATCAACATAACTGATATTGGGACTGAATTATTTGAAGAAGTCAGAAAATATTATAAGAAAGACAGGAATTGCCATATATTGACTTCATTATTAGATGAATACTGAAAAGATACATCTTTAGTCAACGCATTGGATGAAGTTTGGAAGAATTTCTATTCTGAAGGGAGATTTCACTTGTTTGATGGGATAATTTACCACAGAACCAAACATTCTTGTGTAATGAGATTGTGTAGCAGATGTCTTATCAATACCACTCTTCATGAATGCCATGATAGCATCTACTCTGAACACCTTTCAGAAGACAGAACACTTGAAAAAAGTGAAGAACTGTGCATGGTGGCCATATTGGAGAAAAAAACCATTGAATATTGCCATACCTGTGATAGATGCCAAAAAGCAAACAAAAGTACAGGCAAGAAATTTCGACTTATGATTCATATTCAAGAACCAAAATCCCCGTGGGAAGTTGTTCACATGGATTGGGGAACAGCACTTCCTCAAAGTGGTGACAAAAGCTATAATGCTTGTTTAGTCATTGTAGACAGATATAGCAAAACTCCCATATTCTTACCATGTCATAAAGATGACACTGCTATGGATACAGCTATTCTTCTATAGAGTAGAGTTATTTCTCATACAGGGTTGTTTAAGAATATCATAAGTGACAGAGATCCCAAAGTCACATCTTCACTTTGGACCAATATTCACAGATTGTTTGGGACTAAGTTGTCATTCTCAACAGAATATCACCCTCAAACAGATGGACTAGCAGAAATAATGATTCAAACTTTAGAGGACATGATCAGGAGATTCTGTGCTTATGGGTTGGAATTCAAAGACTCAGATGGCTTTACCCATGACTGGTGCACTCTAATACCTGAATCGGAACTGGCATATAAGGCATCAGTCCATTTTTCTACAGGCCAAAATCCTGCTATGTTACAAAAAGGATGGAATCCAAGACTCCCACCAGACACACTGAGGAAAGACTTGATTGACATTCATCGTACAGCTTCCAGCTTCAAGATAATGCTTGATAAATTGAAATATCATGCAAAAAAAGTATGAATGACACTTTTGACTATGCAAAACAGAAATGGGACAAGAGTCACAAAGTACCAGGATTCCAAGTAGGGGACTTAGTTCTAATTTCAACCTTGAATTTTAATAATATCAAAGGCCTAAAGCAATTTAAAAATTTTTATGTAGGACCTTTTGTTATTTTTTCCTTACATGGAACCAATTCAGTTCAAATGGAATTGAGTGGTGAATTGGAAAACAAACACACCACTTTTCCAGTCAGCCTGATAAAGCCTTATCAACCAGCTGAAAAAAAATTGTTTCCTTTAAGGAACCCAACTCCTTTAACTGTACCACCAGTGGAACAGAATGAATACAAAAAGATAAATAAATTCATTAAAGAAGGGAGACTTAGGGGAAAAATTAAACAGAATATCATGTCAGATATGGAAATCCAGTACATGAAGATGAATGGCTGGCAGAATCAGAAATCCCTGACTCAGATAAACTCTCAAGAAGATTTCGACATGAAAGAAGGCCACAATCCCGAATATGTCTATAAATGTGCTTTCAATTACTTGCTCTGAGTAATGAAAAGAGGTTGGAAAGCGGACATCAACCCCCTTTGGGGTCTTTTTCTTCCTTATACCATTGATAAAATTGTAGTACAATTTTATTTTTTGGTTGGAGGGAATGTGAGCCTTGAGGAATATTTTACATACCTAAATAGGCCACAATTATCTTAAAAACAAATTCTGAGCTATGAATAACCCATAAGTCATGCATATATTGAAAATTCATCTTTTTTGATTTCAGAAAAGATGAATAATGTTTTATTAAGTAAGTAAATCCATGGATTTAAGGCCAGATTTGGATTCTACACAAACCTTCACCTAGGGTAGCTCCATAGAGTGAATAACCTCAAAAAAACTCTTTGAGATGGTAATTTGGAAAATACTTCAATACCACATAAAGGATCCGTGAAAATCTTTGTTTTTCTCAATTTCACACCAAAATGATGGGAATGTGAGAAATCCTATGTTACATATACACTAAGAATAGTGTTATGCATGTTTCTGGAACTTAGTATTATGGTCTTCTTAAATACAATTTTTGTACACCAATAGTGGGTCTCAGTCTTTAAGCCTGAATTTCTATTTTTGACATGAAACTAGTCAAGGGGGGCAAAAGACATCAAACAGAGCCAGGGTACCCAACTTCTGAGGCCTCTGAGGCGTGGACAGCCTCAAAGCTTGGATCCCTGGCTGATCCTGGCCCAATTAGTAAACTAATGCCTCTTAGGAACTTGGTTTCAAACTCAAAACTTCATTATATCATAAGAAAATAGCAAAGAAGCCACTATTTTGAAGTGCCAAGGAGTTAAAGAGCAACTTAGACTCCTGTAAACAACTCAATTCTTAATTATTTTCCATGCACAAACCCCAAAAGAGTAATTAAAACCCTTTTTGGACTAGTATCCATTGATTTACCTCATAGCAACCAGCAATATACTGCTATTTGCAATTCTACATAGAAATGAGGTAAAAACTTCAAAAGTTCATTAAAAATACAATTATTAATTAATCTTTCTAAAGCTTTCAGGACCAATTAAGAGCTTTAAAATTCATATCAAAAGCAAAATGAATTATACTTTCATAAGTAAAATTAAAAGTTTTACTTACAGTCCATTTTTGAGGATTCCACATGAAACACAGAATCTTTGAAAAGTCACAGAAAATACATTCTGTGATGAAATTTCCAACAACATTGATAACTTTGAGAAATCAATTATTTTTTTGGAATAAAAGAAGACTTACAGTTTTCACTCCTTTTATTCTTAACCATAAATGGGTTGGTAGTCACATAAAAGCCTCAATTAAGTAATTATGACAATCTTACATAACAACAGATGATGCAATCAATAACACAAAAAGATCTGTTGTTTTCTCACTCACTTTTTTTTTAGTATGTTCCATGACACACCTCTGTGAGCTGTCTTAGACTTAAACAAGCCCTCTTCTTGCTTTTTTTTCAGATCATCACATTATTCAATTATACCTTTATTACCAACAAGTAAGTATTAGTTGAAACTATTTCTTAAGTGTTTTATTCTTTCATCATCAATCAGAAAAGCTTGAAATCAAAGAAATAAACTATATATTTCTGTAATAGTGTAATATATCCATTTTTTATCCTTTAAATACACAATTATCCATCAAATTTTTCTACTTTTATCTTTAATAAGTTCTTTGGAGTATTAGTCAGTTAGTTATCTTAAATTCTTGAAGTTTTTCTCTAGTAATTGTTTTCTTCAAGAATTATATTTATAGTTATTCTTACATAAGATAGCTATATATTAAGATGATTCTATTATCTTAATGAAGAAGTTTTATTATTAAATACTTCTTGTAATTGATTTTAGTAGACAATTAGTCCTTACTTTTATAATTACTAGTAGTGTATAACAAGTAAAAGAAATAATTGATTAATTAATTATTCAATTGTGGTTATAATAATTCTCATTATTATATTTCAAAATAACAGTCATGGTACTGTTGATTCATAGTAATATTATCAACAGTTTCATAGACACATCTTACAGGGAAAATATCCCATAACCATGATTATGAGGTATCAAACAGACAAAGAAGCATGTTTATACTTCAATACCTCATAGCTCATTAAATACATGGGTCCCATACAGGTTCTGTACACCATTCTACATGCCATACATGTCAGAAGAGGGATGTGTGTTCCCCAGATGAAAATATTCACCCTGGATTGGTGAAAACTGCCCAGATGTGGTTTCAAAACCACATCTGAGTGCAATACAGAGTATACAGGCCTTGTGGAAACCACAAGCCAATACTCTGAAGTGAAAAATCTTCAGTTCATCCATGTGAAATGATCTAGAGGAGCCGTTCACCCAATTTCAGGACAAAAAAAGACCTTCCTCTTCCCAAAAGAGGACTCCCCATCCTGCTCTTAAATTTCTACGTAGTAAAACTGTCAAAAACAGTTATACTCTTGGAAAATAAACCAATATAATTATAATCTTAATTATTGTCACCCAAAAGATGAACACTGCATCTGGGGCTTTCAACAGCCCTCACCACCACTAAAAAGCTTTAGTAAAGCCCTTATTGAACTCTTGAAAACCTTTTTTTTACTATTTTTCTCCACGTAACAGTCACAGTTAAAGCTGTATGTACTATTTTAATACCTATATAATAGACTCAGCCTGACATATATCTTCACTTCATCTCCTTCAAGGGGATATGGACCTTCCTCTGCTATACTTCCATTCATCCTTGGAGGAGAAGTGGAATTATGAGGAAGAGCTAGAAGAAATTGTAACTGTGCTGAAAGTTGTCCCTCTTCCTTATCAGCAGTATTTGTATGTATTCTACAAGGTGAAAGAAGAGAACCTTCTTCCGCACCATTCCTGTGATCATCATATTGGACTGGAGGGTCTTCTACCACTAGTTGGTGTTATCTACTCCTTATCAAATCAAGAGTCAGAGACTCTGCGGGCCTAAATTTCAGAGAATATAGAGAAAGGTCTCATCAAGTGAAGCTCCTCTTCAACGGGAGCACCTGTCCTTTTTGTTAAGAAAAAGGATGGTGGCCTCCATTTTGTGTGTTCACTACCCTAAAGTCAGTTCTGCCACTAGGAAGAACAGGTAGCCTGTTCCTCCTATGAACCAGCTTCTCACTGTCTTCAATGGCTTTACTATATATTCTCCATGATAGATTTTCATGGTGCTTATAATCTCCTGATAATTTAAGAAGGGGATGAGCATTTAACTACCTTTAGAACCAAATATTGTATTTATTACTATTTAGTGATGCCATTTGGCTGAACCAATTCTCCTGCTTCCTTCTATAATATTTTAAATGATATCTTTTCAGATTTCTTGGAAATATTTGTTTTAGTTTTTTTAAATGATATTATGGTCTTCTCAAGGCCTGAGGAGGAACATATCCAACATTTGGCTTCTGTTCTCCAAAGGCTGAGGGACAATGATTTATTTTCCAAAGCCACAAAGTGTGTATTCCATGCCTCAAGTGGGAAATACCTTGGCTATCTTATTTTAATTGACAGGCTCACAATAGATTCTTCAAAGTTTCAACCAATCCTCAATTGGTCTTATCCCAAGAACAGCAAGGCTCTTCAATAATTTCATGGCTTTGCCAATTTGTATCATCTTTTCATTGAAAATTACTCCAAAAAAATCACTGCTCTCACTTCCTTTCTTCAAAAAGAGTCTCCCTTTATCTTCAATGAGGAATGTCTTAGCCAGTTTCAATTACTCAAAGACACATTCACCACTGCCTCTGTCCTTTCTCATTTCAATCTTTCTCTACCAACTATTGTGGAGACTGGGACTTCTGATTATTCCTTGGGTGCTGTACTTAGTCAGGTGAATGACTTGGGAAAGCATCCAATTGCATTTGATAGTCACAAGTTCCTCCAAGCTGAACTCAATTATTAAATTCATGCCAAGGAGCTCCTTGGCATAGTTTGGGCTCTCAAGCGCTTGAGAGCTTTTCTTCTTTCTCTTTCTCATTCTTTTGATGTCTTTACAGACCATTTTTCTCTTCAGTACTTCATTTCTTCCAAAGTCTTTACATGTCATCAGGCTTTCTGCGCTGAATTTCTCTCCGAGTTTCACTTAATATCACTCACCACCCAGGCAGACTGGCCACTTTACAAGATGCCTCATCACATTGGGACGACATTTGCCCACAGGGGGGATGGACTTTATTGACAATAATTGTCAAGATTTTCATCAAATTCTTAAGCAAGATGGGATTCAAGAATCAAGATTCTTTTCAATCAAAGTAGATATAATCTCATATTTTGTTAACCATATTCAAAAAGAAGTATGGAAAGACAAAGATTATAAAGAAGTACTCAAGAAACTATCAAGAGGTCAATCAGTACCAGATTATTCTCTTGAACCTCAAGCGAAGTTACTTTTACCCAATGATTGAGTGGTTATCCCAAGAAATCAAGAACGTCAACTGGATATCCTTCAAATGCATCATAATTCACCTTCAGATGTACATCCTTTCCTGGAGAAGGGTCTCAAGCCCATCAACAGGGACGTTTATTGGGCTGGAATGAATAAACTCATGAAGTACTATGTGTCCTCATGGAAGGAATGTTCAAGAAACAAGCACAATTCTCATAAGAAGTTTGTATTACTCAAGCATCCCCAAATTCTATCTGGTCCTTGGAATTCCTTATCAATGGACTTGATCACTCAATTTCCATTTTCCAACAACTTTGACTCAATCTTAATAGTTGTGGACTGTCAGGCTGAGTCTATCATAAAGGTGTATAATTGTATTTATAAGCTTTAACTATGACTGTGACATGGTGAAAATGGTAAATAAAAACTTTATTGAGGATAATAAGGGCTTTACTATACTAATATACTGGTGGTGAGCATTGTTCAAAGCCCTGGGTGCAGTCTTACCAGTTGGATTACTATAATAAGAGCTACAATACTTAAATTTAAAGTATAACCTTATTATTTCCAAGAGTATAGCTGTTTTTGACAGTTGTACTATGTAGAAATTCAAGAGCAGGATGGGGATTCCTTTTCTGGCAGTGAAAATGCCTCCTTTTATCCTGAAATAGGGTGAAAATGCTGCTAGACCTTTTCACATAGAGGATGTGAAGATTTTTCACTCTCATGGAAAGGCTTGTGATTTGAAAAAGACCTTTATACCCTGAATTTGGCTCATATGTGGTTTCAAAACCACATCTGGGCAGTTTTCACCAATACAGGTTGGAAACTTTCATCTGGGGACCACATAGCCTGATTTTGATGTTTATGACATGTAGAATGCTGTACAGAACCTGTATGAGACCCCAGTATTGATCAAACTATCAGGTATTGAAGTAAAAACAAGCTTTTTTGTCTATTTGACACCTCATAATCATGGTTATGGGATATTATCCCATGGTAAGGCTCTATTGGCTAAACTGTGAAATTTTGACGTTAAAACAGCCATACCTTTGTCATTTTTTGAGATATCAACCTCAGAATTGGTTACGTGTGTAGCCCTATATGTTTTGTACTCAATGGTACCTCATTTGATATTGTTATCATTAAATATGGCAAAGTTATGCCATGTACAAGATTTTTGTACATATGTGTGTTTTAGGCAAAAAGCTGTATTGGGCTTGTTTGACTTATAGATTTTGTTCTAGATGAGATATGGGGAAATTAATGGCACCGTCAGATAGCTCTGAATGTGCACTTTCCAAAAGAACCCCACTTTGGGTATCTCACACTAAAATGGTAGAAGTTAGATGGGAGGTGAATATTTTATTCACCCTTATTTGGCCTGAATTAGGCCATAACCTCTGCAATACTGGTGCTAGCTCAGTTTGGCTGGTACCATTGGATATCCCTTACTTAGAGCTTCATTCGTAGTACCCATTTGATGTTTTTAAGCCTCTTACTTTGTATTTCAGATGGGAGGTGAAAATTAAGGTTTATGCTCAGAAATAACTTTGAGCAGGAATAACTTTGTTATTCTTTGTCCTATGGTGATGGGACTTGAATATTTGGAGATCAGTTAGTTTCCTCTTTCCTCTGATACTTTTTGAGCAGATTTGGCTCAGCTCCATTTTTTGGTGGTATCTTGGCTATACCATTGATTTATGGTATTTCGCCGTCATGCTTGTGCTCTTGTTTTGAGTCACAGGCTGACATACCCTCCCTTTAAAAAAGGCTCATCATTGATGAAACTGTTCAGTCCTCCTAGAGGCTCTGAATCTCCTTAAATGAAGGTTTCCATCTGGTATGGCATCTTCTGCCAACCATTTGTCCTTATCAGCTGTCTGGTTCTTGAATCTGACTAAGTATTGTCTCTGATCCTTACCATCAATTCTGATCTTCCTGGCCTTGATAATTTTCTTCACATGTCCAGGGGAGTCCTCCACTTCCACTATTTCTGATGGGGTGGGGTTCTTCTTCCTGGAGGAGAATTTATCCTCCTCTGTCTGGAAGTATGGCTTGACTAAACTCCCTGGAAAGACTGGGTGTTTCCTGGAAAATTCCTCTGTGAGTTTGACTTCCACTGCATTTTTCCTATCAATTTAACGATAGTGAAGGGCCCCACAAATGAGTCTCTCATTTTCTTGGGTCCTTTGAGATTATGAAATTCAAGTGTGGACACTAACACTTGGTCCCCTTCTCTAAATTCAGGTTCCATGTGTGATTTGTCCCACCTCTGCTTATTATATTCTTTTGCCTCAGGTATGCATTTAGAAGCTGTGTCACAAGCCCTCTTCCACATATCATGGAAGTCTTTGGCTGTGGGGTGGATGGTCAGAAATTTTTTTCTTCAGGTGATCCACAGGCAATAGGGGATTTCACCCCTTCTCTACCAGTGCAGGTGTTTTTCCTGTGGTAGAGTGCTGACTTGTGTTATAAGCCAGTTGGACTGCTGTTAGAATGGTAACCCAGTCATGGGTGTAACCTTCATGGTCCTTATATTCCATGCCATAAGCACAGAATCTTCCAAGGATGTCCTCCATTGTTTGGATCATCCTTTCAGTTAATCCAACTGTTTCTGGATGGTAAGCTTTAGAAAAAGAAATTTTAGTGCCTAGCATGTCATAGAGGTTGGTCCAAAAATTTAGATGTGAACTTTGGGTCCCTATCACTGATGATGATCTTACGGACTCCACAGGTAGATATGATGTTGTTCCAGAATAACAGAGCAGTATCCATGGCTGTGTCCTCCTTGTGACATGGTAAGAACCTCATAATCATGCTGAATCTATCAACCATGAGTAAGCAGGCATTGAAGTTTTCTTTTCCCCCTGGGACAAGTCCTGTAACCCAGTCAATGTTGATGATCTCCCATGGGTGTTTGGGTTCTCCTATGTGTTGAAGTAACCCATACTTCTTCCTATGTTTTCTATTTGCCTTCTGGAATCTTCAAAAAGTATTGATGTATTCACTCAACTGTTGTTCCCATTTGGGACACCAAGCAGTGCTTGCCACCCTTTCTTTGGTCCTGTCTTCACTCATATGTCCCATATAGGGGCAGTCATGGCATTCCTGCATGATCAAAGATAAATGGTCTCTGTCTATTATTGTTAGTGCACTAGTGGGTTTCTCTCTATGGTAGAGCAGGCCATCCATAAGGAAAAATTTATTGTCCTTATAGTCCCTCAACCAGGGTTCCTCTAACTGGGATTCCAGCTCTGGGCTCCTGTACTTTTGCTGAAGGAGTTGCCACAACATCTTACACTGTTTGTGTTTGAAATATGTCTTCATTACTGCATTTAGGAATTAATTTTGCAGCTCTGAGGAGCTTATTCCCAATATGGGAGTTTCTGTTCCTTCTGAGTCAGTGTTTCCACTGTCTGGGGTACCAAATTCTGGTGCCCACTCAGAAAATCTGAAGTTTTTCTTTCTGTCTATTTCCATGAAATGGATAGGAATTTTAGGTGCTACTTCAGGGTCATGAGCAATGACTTTTACCCTCTTTGTATGTAATGGTCATATTGCCTCTATACTCCTGGATGGCTATCTGCCACCTCAGTATGTGTCTATTGGTATTATTAATGTTTAGTAAAGACTTCAAGGCTGTGCGGTCTGTGTAGAATTCAAAGACCGCACCCCCCAAATAATGATATAGTTTCTCTAAAGCCCAGAATAAGCATAGACATTCAGTCTGGGTGGCCCCATACCTGGCTTCTGAATCTTTCAGTTGCCTAGAGATGTAACATATTACTCCCTCTCTTGGTTCACCATCCACAATTTGTCTCTGGTGAAGGGTTTCTCCTAAGCCTTGGCTACATGCTGCATCTATGTATAACTTGAATGGTAGTTTAAAGTCAGGAAAAATGAGCACAGGTTCATTTTTGAGTTCATATTTGATCCTCTCATATGCATCCCTTCTTTCCTTGGTAATTTCAAAAACTACATCTTTTGAGCATATCTTGAATAAACTACTATTTATGTGGGAAAACCTTTTGATGTGGTTTCTATAGTAGCTAGAAAACCCAAGTAATGATTGCATCTCTTTGATTTTTCTTGGGGCTGGCTTTTGCAGTGCTGCTGTTACTTTGTTCTGGTCAATTGCCAGACTAAGACCTGAGACTTTATGTTCTAGTGCTGGTACCTCTTGTTGGCCAAAATTGCACTTTTTAAGTGAAATTTTTAGATTCATTGGTGTGCATTTACTTAGCACTCTTTCTATGTATTTCATATGGTCTTCCCATGTCTCTGAGTATATAATGATGTCATCAATATATACTACCATCCAGCCTTGCAATATTTCTTCTTTAAATAAGGTGTCCATCATCTTTTGGAAGTGGGCTGGTGCATTCTTGATGCCAAAGGCATCCTGGTGTACTCATATATGCCCATATGACATATGATTCTGAGTAATTTCATGGAGTTTGGTTTAACTCCATTCTGGTGGAAGCCTTTCATACAATCCATTTTGGTTATGTATTTGGCTTTTGCCAGTTTGTCTAATGCATGAGATATCCTGGGTATAGGGTACCTGTCAGCTTTGGTGTAGTTATTCAGAGCTCTGAAATCTCTACACAGCCTAGACTTGCCATCATGCCAGGTGATCAGGACAGGAGTGGTAATTTCCACTATTTCATTGTGTCCAATCCTTCTGATGACATCTAGGTCCAGGAGTTCATTGATATGTTTTTCAATTTCATTCCTGGTTTCCAGACTTTCTGGGTAAGGGGGTCTCCTGAGCATGGGTGGATAAGGTCTTTCCACATCCAGATATAGTTCTATATCATGGCCTCTAATTTTGCCTAATGATTCTTTACCAATGGCAAATGCTGATCTATTCTTTCTCAGAATTTTTAGTAAACTTAGTTTCTGTTTACTGGTGAGGGTAGTGCTAAACTGTCCCTCTCTGAATTCATTCAGTAGTTCTTCAAGAGGATCTTGGGCAGATATTTGCTATATATAAAGTGAAAATTTCTTTTCCTTGTTGATACCAATGGTAATATGCCTGTTTTTACTATTGTAAATATCTACGCCATACATCCTCTGGTGATCTGTTTCCAACAAAAACCCTTGGATGTGGGTATCATCAAGCACAACAAACTCTGGGTTGAGTCTGATGTTACCTTTCCTATGGGGTATGATCATCTCTTTGATAATTTTCCAAATGGAAGTCATCTCCCTGATTAACTGTTGAAGTTCTTTGCTTTGGTGGGAAAGAGCAGATTTTCCCAGTTTGGGAAGTGGCTGTCCAGATAATTTCTGGCCACTATGGAGTGGTGTGCTCCACTGTCAATGATCAACGGATGTTTAGCATTGTCAATACAAACACTCATTTTTGTGGCTGTTCCATGTATTTATGCCATTCCTTTGGTTGGTGTAACCAAGAATGTTTGTGTATCTTGTGTGTGTTTGCACAAGTTTTTTTGGCAGTATCTTGTGGCATGCCTGCTTCCAACTGTATGTCTTGGATTTCTAGTGGGGTTACCTCTTGGTATTCCACTAGGAATTCTTCTCTTGGGTCTTGGTCATCATCAGATTGTTTTTTGATGGCATCACCCAGAGAGTCTGAGTCAGAATCCTCTGTGGGGTATTCCTCCTTTGGGACTTTCTCAATGGCATAGACTTTTTTCTTTGCCTTTGGACAGTTGTTGGCATAGTGGTTTGTTGAACCACAGTCGTGACAAGAATTTTTCTTCTTTGCCACTTCTGCCACCCTTTCTCTGGGTTTGTCTTCAAACCCCACCCTGAAAGGTTGTTTCTCTTTGAAACCACTTCTTTCATATGGGATGTATTTCCCTATATTAGTCCTTTTCCTTATGTCTTGTAAGGTGTTGGCAATGTCATCTAGAGTGCAATTTTGGTTGCATCTGCATTTTACTGCATGCTCTAGTTCCCCTGGCAGTTGTGTCAGAAGCTTGTGATTCCTCATTTGGATGTTCATCTGAGGATCAACGGCTTTAAGTCTTTTAGACTTTCTGAGACACCACTCATATGGATCTTTATCCACACAGTATTTGTCATTTTCAAATTACATGGTCTTCTTCCATATCCAAGTACCATTGCTGTACTTTTAGATTAATTGACTCTTCCACCATGGCCAGTTTCTTCTTCCATGGATTTCTTTCATTTCTGTGTACCATATACTAGCATGTCCTTTGAATGCTGTATTAAGTCTAGCAGTAATCCAGTAGTCTGGTATGCTTGGTACATCAATGAAGAGTCCTTCAATATAATCTATGAGCTCCATATGATCATATTCTCCAGTTCCAGAGAATTTGGGCCAGCTTGAGGCCTCAGCAAGCTGTTTCAAGGCTTCCTTCTCTGGATAAGACATATTATTTCCACCCTGGTATTGTGATGGATATCTTGCTTTATTTATCAACATGGCATCTGGTTTGATGTCATCTTGGTGATATGGATTATCCATAACATGGCCTTATGGTTGGGGCTTCATGTTATTGTAGACATTAAACAGTTTTTTTATGTCTTGATCCAGAAAGTCCCTGTCCCTTTTGCTGTAGTGTTGTTCTTCAAATACTAGATTCAGTCTTTTGTTGGTTTCTTCAGAGGCTTTGCTCTATTTAGCATTTTTTATTGAAGTTTTTTAACAATTTTGTCCATGGAGGCTGTCAATATTTTCATCCTCTCATGGGTTGCTTCAAGTTCTGCAAACTGCTTTTGAGTTTTCTCAGCATATTGGGACATTTGTAACCATAGTGCATCACTGTTTAGGTTACTCTCAGGTGTGGAAACATTATGATCAATCTGAGTGGGGTTAATATTTCTATTAATGGGCTACTGATTCTAAAGTTATTTACAACTACTTCTGGTTCTTGTGCACTTCTTTCACCAAATCCAACAGCTTCTGGATCATTGGGTCTGACTCTATCTTCCTCTGGCTGAAGGTGGTATTTTTTTTCCCTTGTATCCTTGTCTTCTCCTGGAAACTTCCTGGGATTGTGAAGAATGGTGACTCTTGGCCACTGATCTGTTCATTTCTGAATGGTGTGAAGCCACTGGAGAGCTGATTTGGCCTGCTCCTTGTGAGCCTGAAGGAATCTGAGTATGCCCTGTCTGGGTCAGCTGTTCTTCTATAGCTTGGAGAGTGGCTTGATTCTCCTTTATTCTGTTTGCCCTCACCTCCAGGATTCTGAACTGCCTGGTAGGATTCCAACCTTTAGTGATTACCATAAGGTCTCTGAAGTCTATCTTTTTGAGACAAATCTTCTGGCAAGTTGCTCCGATTTCTGCCCAGTGGGATGCCAGGTTGAACCTCTTGTTGTCCATGCTCCATTGAAATAAATCTTTGAGGAGTTGGTGGAGCTGAAGAACTTGATCCATGTCTTTTCAGTCCTCTGGTTTGAGGTTCCTGTTGAATTGGAAAGTGAATGGCAGGGTGAGTATGATTTCCCTCAGTGTCTTGCCATCCACAACTGTGTCCAAGGTGTCCTCTTCCAGCTCTTCTGGTTCTGGACAAGCCTTCTCTGTCCTCTGGTTGGTTCCTTTGGAAGCCAAGGTTTCTGAGGTGTACAGTTGACATATCAGTGTTTGCAATCAGTCAAAAACTTTATTTTCTTGGGGTATTTACCTTTGAATGTGCTTTGTACAAATTTGTTGTCTGCTGATTTTCAAATTTTACCTTTAGAGGTTACAACTGGGTTAATTATGGTATTTTCCCTTATATAAGTGGTTAAGGTTTGTTTACCTTTTATTGAATCAGAGTTTTGTCATTTTCTATTCCTCTGAGTGGCAATCCGTGTCCACTGCTTTGCTGTAATCAGGCCTTCACTATCCCTCTTTCCTTTGCCCTTGCTGCCCTCTGGTTCTGAGGGTGTCACTGGTGTGTTGGCCTGTGACTTGGTCTCAAGTGGTATGTAGTTTTCTTCCACTGAATCAAACAGGAAAAGAGGGCTTAATGTCAGTTAATACTTCTTAAAATTCTGTTTTCATTTCTAAGAATGGCCTCTGGGCTTGTATGTCACTACAATATGCCCTGCTATAATGACAGTGTAATTGAATTACCAATTTCACATCAGAGATACAGCTTACAGATATCTGGTACACTGTTTGTATGCCAGTATCTCACAGAATAACTTTTAATTAGCAAGTATAATCTGATAAAAGTGGTATGTAAGAGTGTAATTGAATCAACAATACACTCAACCATGCCTCAATTTTTGGTTTTATAGTAATAGGTGTCCTTATATTAATTAAAAAAGGACTTTATTAATGGCTTAAAGTGTTTTTACATGTAAAACACACCAGAAATAAGGGATGTTTTGGTGATCAAGTTATAATCAACCACTCTACAATTTGATTCAAAGAAGATAAATAATAGTGGTATATGACATATACCACTATCAAAATATATATAATATATATATAATATATATATATTTATAAAGAAATTATGCCTAAAAAAAGGTAAAAGAACTTTTCAGAATAGAGAAAATAAGAGAAAAACTTACTTATAAAGTCCAAAAAATTCAAAAAAACATGGCCAGGCCCCCAAAATGTCAGGCTGAGTCTATTATAAAGGTGTATAATTTTATTTACAAGCTTTACCTATGACTGTGAAATGATTAAAATGGTAAATAAAAGGTTTTTGAGGATAATAAGTGTCAGCCTGTGACTCAAAACCAGAGCACAAGCATGACAGCCAAAATACCATAAACCATTGGTATAGCCAACATACCACCAAACCTTGGAGCTGAGCCAAATCAGCTCAAAAGGTATCAAAATAAAGAGGAAACTCACCTCTTTCTTAAAATATAAGTCCCATCACCATAGGACAAAGAATAACAAAGTTATTCCTGCTCAAAGATGTTGCTGAGCATAAACCTTAATTTCCACCTCTCATCTAAAATCTAGAAGAGGCTTAACCCCATCAAATGGGTATTCAAAATGAAGTTCTAAGCCAGGGCCATCCAATGGTATCAGCCAAACTGAGCTAGCACCAGTATTACTTGAGTTATGGTCAAATTCAGGCCAAATAAGGGTGAACAAAACATTCACCTCTCATCTAACTTCTACAGTTTAGTGTGAGATACCTGAAGTGGGGTATTTTTGGAAAGAGCACAATCAGGGCTATCTGAGGGTGCCATCCACTTCTTCATATCTCAACTATGACAGAAGTTATGAGGCAAACAAGCTCAATACAGCTTTTTGCCCAAACCACGCCTATGTACGAAAACCTTGTACATGGATTAACTTTGTCATATTTAATGATAACCATACCAAATTGGGTATCATTGTGTAGAGCTCATATAGGGCTATCCAATGAACCAAATTTGAGCATTATATCTCAAAAACGGACAGAGGTATGGCCATTTTAAGGTTATAATCCCACAATATGATCAATACAGCTGTATTATGACAGGATACAGTTGTACTCTGGTTATGAGGTGTCAAACAGACAAAGAAGCATGTTAATACTTCAATACCCCATAAGTCAGTCAATACTGGGGTCCCATACAGTTTCTGTACAGCATTCTACACGTCATACACATCAGAATCAAGCTGTGAGGTCCCCAGATGAAATTTTCACCCTGTATTGGTGAAAACTGCCCAGATGTGGTTTCAAAACCACATCTGGGCCCAATACAGGCTATAAAGGCTGTTTGCAAACCACAAGCCAGTCCTAGAAAGTGAAAAGTCTTCACTTCCTCTACGTGGAAAGGCCTAGCACCCTTTCCACCCCATTTCAGGATAAAAAGGAGGCTTTTCACAGCCAGAATTGTCTCCTCATCCTGCTCTTGAATTCCTACATAGTACAACTGTCAAAAGCAGCTATACTCTTGGAAATAATCAGGTTATACTTTAAATTTAAGTATTGTAGCTCTTATTACAGTAATCAAAGTGGTAAGACTGCACCCAGGGTTCTCAACAGCGCTCACCACCACTATTATCCAATAGTAGAACCCCTTTATTATCTTATAATCATCATTTTAAACCACAAGCCTTCATTTTAAACTATTGTCTACGTGTCACAGTCATAGTTTTAGTTGTAAATAGCCTTATTACCACTTCAACATAGACTCAACCTAACAATAAGGGTTTAGAATAAGATAATAAGGGCTTTACTATAATAATATAGTGGTGTTGAGTGCTGTTGAAAGCCCTGGGTGCAGTCTTACCACTTTGATTACTGTAATAAGAGCTACAATACTTAAATTTAAAGTATAACCTGATTATTTCCAAGAGTATAGCTGCTTTTGACAGTTGTACTATGTAGGAATTCAAGAGAAAGATGGGGATTCCTTTTCTGGCAGTGAAAGGGCTGCTAGACCTTTTAACGTAGAGGATTTGAAGATTTTTCACTCTCATGGACAGGCTTGTGGTTTGCCAAAGGCCTGTATAGCCTGTGTTTTGCTCAGATGTTGTTTTGAAACCACATCTTGGCAGTTTTCACCAATACAGGGTGAAAGTTTCATCTGGGCACCACATAGCCTAATTCTGACTTGTATGATGCGTATAATGCTGTACAGAACCTGTATGGGACCCCAGTATTGAAGTAAAAACAAGCTTCTTCATCTATTCGACACCTCATAATCATGGTTATGGGATATTATCCCATGGTAAGGCTGTATTGGCCAAATTGTTGAATTTTGACCTTCAAACAGCCATAATCTTGTCAGTTTTTGAGATATCAACCTCAAAATTGGTTCAGTGTGTAGCACTGCATGTGTTCTACACAATGGTACCTCATTCAATATGGTTATCATTAAATAAGATATGTGTGTTTTAGGCAAAAAGCTGTATTGGGCTTGTTTTCCTTATATATTTTGTTCTGAATGAGATATGGGGAAACGATTAGCACCATCAGATGGCTCTGATTATTCTCTTTCCAAAAAGACCCCACTTTAGGTATCTCGCACTAAAACTGTAGAAGTTAGATGAGAGGTGAATATTTCATTTACCCTTATTTTGCCTGAATTTGGCCATAACTTCTGTAATACTGGTGCTAGCTCAGTTTGGCTGGTACCATTGGATATCCCTAACTTAGAGATTCATTTTTAATACCCATTTGATGGGGTTAAGCCTCTTGAGAGGTGAAAATTAAGGTTTATGCTCAGCAATAACTTTGAGCAGGAATAACTTTGTTATTCTTTGTCCTATGGTCATGGGACTTGCATATTTGGAAAGGGGTGGGTTTCCTCTTCAGCTTGATACCTTTTAAGCTGATTTGGTTCAGCTTCATGTTTTGGTGGTATCTTGGCTATACCTTTGATTTATGGTATTTGGCTGTCATGCTTGTGCTCTGGTTTTGAGTCACAGGCTGACATGGACAGATTCTCGAAAATTGCAATATTCATTCCAGCTTATTCAACAATTACTGCTTTGGACTTAGATCAAATCTTCATCAGTCATGTATTTTCCAAGAATTAACTTCCAGTCAGCATTGTTAGTGATAGAGGTTCATTATTTGTTTCATCATTCTGGACCCAATTATGTCTGCAGCTCAAGATATCAAGAGATCTTTCTGCTGCTTTTCACCTGAAACAGATGGATAGAGAAAGAGGGTAAATAAAATTCTAGAACAATATCTTGGAATGTATTTCAGTTACCATCAAGATTATTGGCACATATGGCTCCCTCTGGCTGAATTTTCCTACAATAATGCAGAACATTCATCAACTAAACAATCACATTTTTTCACCATTTATGGAACAAATCCTAGCTTTTATTCAATTCATATTTCTGAAGAAACACCTTCTGTAAAGGTATGAACAAATCCTCAATAATTCCATCAAGTATTCAAAGAGGAATTGAAGTCAGCAATAAGGTGGTTTGAGAAGTATGCAGGTAGAAAAAGGAAATTTCCACCTGATTTCCAACCTGGGGAAAACGTATGGCTAGCCTCAAAGATTATTAAGACTATAAGACCCACCAAAAAACTTTCAAAAAGATCCTTTCAACTTTTTGAAGTCTTGAAGAAGATTGGAAGCCATGCATATCACCTCAAGTAGCCTTTTCAATTGAAGTAAGTTCAACCTGTATTCTATGTGTTATTATTAGAACCAGTCAAGCAGTCAAGCTGTAAGATGTGTCTATGAAATTGTTGATAATATTACTATTAAAAACCAATACTATGACTGTTCTCTTGAAATATAAGAATGAAATTATTATAACCACAATTAAATAATTAAGGAATTCATTATTTCTTTTACTATTTATACAATACTAGTGATCATAACAGTAAGCAGTAATTGTCTACATGAAGCAATTACAAGAAGTATCTAAAATCTCGAACTCATTTATGGAAAATTGTTTTCTGTTATTTTATTGTTCTTGGTTGGGAGTGGAAGTTATTAAAGTAAGTTCCATCTCCTGGTATGCATCTCTGAGAGTTTCTACTGCTTGTAAAACAACACCTTGGCCACTCTGTGAGCAACAAATGCTGGGTTTTATCTTTAAGCAAAATTTATTGCCAAAATTTAAGCAAATCACCACAAGAAAGACACCTCTCAGAAGTTTCTTTACTTTCTTTTCATTTCATTTTCTTTTCTTTCTTCACTTGTGTGAAACTTGTTTCTTTTATTTCTTTATAAAGCAGCATCATCCCATCCCATATCATGTATTGGGAGGTTCCATTTATTTGTAATGTTAGTAGTTATAATAGTGGGGATAAAAGTCAAACCAAACACAAACAAGGACAAGGAAACCATTTATCTTTACCCAAATCATCACAGATTCTCTGAAAATCATCAATCAATTCATCCTTGTACCATGCAGGTTTAGCAGCCATCTCCTCAGAAACAGTACCAGGAATCATCCTATCATTAGCATAAGTGATTACCTCCCTACTATATTTGTCAACTATTATAAACAATCTGGCCACAGCATGTTGGCCATTGTTTGCCATATTTGGATCTTCTCTGGTAACCCAAATAGGCCAACATTCCCTTTCCTAAAATACCTGGGCAGAAGAAAATGATAAGGGTGATAGATATTCTCTTTTTCTCTTTTTCTTTTGGAGCTGGCCATAGTTTGTAGTTATTGGGAGGTGACCATTATAGCATTTCTGCGCTTTGGGATGGGTGATTGCCTCACTGGTGATATCAGGGCACGCCTGCCAGTGGAAGGATTTTGTGAAGGAGGAGGAATATTGAAAAGGACTGTTTCAAATTTTCTGGGATTACTTGGTATTACTTGGCTTTGGAGTATTCTGGAAGAAGGCTGGGAAGTGAAGTACTGGACTGGTGGCCAATAGAGCTAGGTACTACCTTAACTTCTTCACCATCTAGCTCATCACTACCTTCATCATTGGGATTGGTGGTTAAACTGGAAATTCTTCTCAGTCTCTTTGCCGCACCCTGGCTGTTGACCCTGGAAATGGGGACCTCTGAGCTGGAATAAATTGGCCTACCACCAAAGGAAATCAGCCCTCCAACATTGGTCCACCTAGCCACATCCCTCTGCCTGGAACCAGTCACTAATACAGAATATCAGTATCACAATCAATCAAGAAAGCCATCACACTTACAGTTGGCATACCCTGAAGAAGCATCAGGAGTAGGAGCCTCAGAAACTGGGAAATCTCTTCCAAAAGGACCATTCTTCTACTCCAGAAATACCACCTGATGTTGGAAGTTGGAGTCTCTGGAGGTTGGAAAGGTTTCTTTCCAACAAAGAAGTGATTTCACTTAGAAGACTGGGGTGTATGAGGCTGGAAGCATTTTTTCCCCTTCTTCAAGACTTCAGTACAGGCAGGATAAAGAACTTCTACATCTCTGTATCCATCATAAGTCTGGTAAGGATCTAAATTACCTGAAAAAGCCATTGACCAAGGGGGACCCAGCCAGCTGAAGATGCTGGAACCACAAAGGACAGATGGCAGCAGAACAGAAGGGGATGATTTAGTAAGTTTGGTCATCTCGGAACTCATTTCTGGAGCTATGAAGGCAAAAGAGTCAAGGGTGTCAGATATGCATATCAAATTTGTGAATCACATCAAGTTTCTGGGGCCATGTTGAATTATGGACCCCCTCAAGGTGCACAATTCAATTCTGGTCCCAATCAGCAAGGGTGGACCTCCCTTCCAGTCCTTGGGAATTCCCCCTTTTTCTTTATGGTGCTGGACTGGTCTCAGAATTCCAGGCCATATGGGCCAATTTAGCTACCATCATCTTCCTTGCTCCCCTTGTAACCCCTTCAAAATTGGGCCCTGGGGACTTCCATTGCCTGCACATAGTGTGGACCACAGCACATCAGAAGTGGGTCATTAAAAACAAAGATGGCCATAAAGGCCAGAAATGGGAAAAAATGGCCAGATTTCCGATTTCAAGGATAAATTCCATAGTTTGGCAAGGAATAAAAAGAACCACAATGGACCCAAGTGACCTCCAAAGGCCATTTGGGCCCATTTTCTCAAGATTTATGGGGACAAGCCCCCTTCTTGGATATGAATATTGAAGGAATTGGTGTAATAAAAGACCTCAAACAGTTTATGGCCAGTCCTTGGGGGTGGCTAGACATTCATCTAACCATCCTTCACAATTTTCCAAGCTGGAGGTGATGGTGGCCTCCATTTTTGGGATTCAGCCCATGGCCACCAAACCTTCCTTATTCAAGCATAAAATACTTCAAGTGGGAAACAACTCAAGAAAGGAGAATCCCTTACTTAATGGAGAAGACTTAATTTAATGAAATCAGGAAAGAACAAGGATAATTGAAGGGAAGGATTTTCAGTATTATGATCAAGAGGAAAGGAAATTAAAAATTAAAAATTTTAGAAATTTTGTGGGGAATTGGGGATTACACTCAAGAGTGGAAAGGTATTACGGTGTTCAGAAGCCCATCAGTTTCAAGAGGGGGATACTTTCACAGCCACTATAAGAGGTAAGGGATTTCAATCTTAAACACACTTAAACTCATGAAACCAGAAAATCAAGTATGTATATTAGAAATTAGTTTCAGCAAATCTTCTTTCTGAAACATGAATACAGCTTTTTTCATCAATGAAGCCTGTCAATACTTGTACAGTCTGGATATCCCAAATACAGTTTGTATTCACAAGACTGAAACAATATGATCACCCAGCTCCACCACGCATCTTGTACCAACCCTGTACATCCATACAGGGGATGTATCATCCAAATCAATCAAAATCAATATTCCTATCAAGAAAATTCACTCTTTGCATCAGGGCTGGTGTATTCTCACATACACCAGACCCTCTTCCTCCCTCTGGGGACTTTTTCTCCAGTTGATTAATATAGTTGATTTATTCTTTAATGAATCTTCTTTTGTTTATTTTTGGTTATTATATTTATTGGTATTAAGTTAGTATTTTCATGTTTTCCTCGCCTGTTTAGTGATGTTGTGGTGGCCATATCCTTATTAACCCCTCTCTTTCTTTCTGACAGGTTGAAACAGTGGACTTGGACTTGTTTGTGATTGGTTCTTTCATTCTTACTTTTATTATCTTTTTTTCTTCTTTTCTTATATTTATCTTATTAAGAATCTTATTTTATTTACACTCTTAAGTGTACTCACTGTTGTCCAATACTTGAGCCCTCCATAAGTGAGTCCCAGTTTAATGAGTGCCAGGCCCTCTTCACTTCAAAGAGCCCCTGTGACACCTTTGTTCTCCTTTCAGAGATATTTTGGAACTCCATAGAGTTTGAATCCTGGATCTGGGCTTCATTTGACAGCTTACACCTTAGCTTCTGTGGAATTTTTTCATTAATTATATGAGTTATTCTTGACCTGGGATGCATTTTTTGGTATGGACCTTAGCTTCTTCAATATGGAATTTATTCACTAAATACTTCCAGAACTCACCTTCTTGTGCTTGGTTTCTTTTGGAAGTATAGACCTCAGCTTCATACAAATTATAGAATTTATTTACTGAATGCTAGCAGAGAAGGCCTTCTTTTGTCACTATCGACCTTAGCTTCTTAGTAATCATTGCATTTATTCAATTATTTATTCCAAAGTTTACCTTTTGGCTCATTCCAGACACCATTCAATGAATTATCCTGGAGTTCACCTTTTGTCCCCTTCCAGACATTTTCTTTTGTTTCCCAGGAATATTTTTTTAAAATGAAAAACATCTCAAGGATGAAGAAATTTGTATCCTTGTTACATACATACCTAATAGTAGTTTTGGTACTTGATGGCTGCATCTATGGAAGGTGAACTTACCATGACTTAACCTTGAAACCTAGCAATCCACTGACTTATGGGAATGTGATTTTAGAAAGGATCCTCTTTGATATAAAGTCAAGTACCAGAACTTAGAGCTGTGTTTCCCCTGGTGTGATTTCTTTTTTTAGTTTGATTATTGATAATACTTTTCCCTATTTCAACTAATTTGTCTTAATTTCACTTTCTCTTTTCTTTTTTGTGCAAAATGATTCCAATTGTAAAAGGTTTCCTTTGGATGGGAACAAAAAACATTCTTTTGTGTAAAAAAAAGGAAACACATTAGTTAAAAATCTGAGGTTTTTAATAAAAATAATATAGAACCTCAATTTTTGTAATACAATTTCTTGCCATAAATTTGACTATATATCTATGATTTCATTGAAAGGATAGGGATTAAAACCCTCATCTTTTAGAATTTTCCAATATTTTTAAATAATAATTTCTCATTCAATAATTGATAAATTATACTATTTAATAATAACTCTAAAGTTTGAATTATTTCTCATGAAAGACTTTCCAAAACTGATTGTTCTTTCCAACTAAAATTGACAAATAATTTTCAGATAATTTATACTTCTATTATAAAAAAATTATAAGCCTAAAAATCAAAATGTTTTCTATTAAATTAAATGAAAAAAATTAATTAAATTGCATGAATAACTCATCAAAATTTTGAAAAATAAATCAAATTTCAAAAACCTACCTATTTTCAGAAGTTCAAGAAACTCAATTAAAAACCTCAACAAAGTTAAAATTGAAACTTTTTGAATTCATTTTAACAAAAAACATTTATTAATAGTGAATTTTTTTAAGTTTAAATTTCGAATTAAATTAAGAAAAAAATGAAAATGAAGTTAAAAATGTAAGATTGTTTCATCTTGATAATCTTATAAGCCTGAAAAAAGCAAAAAAACTGTTTAATTTAAATTGAAATTCAACAAAAAAATCATAATTTTCTTAAGATTACAAAAATTGAACTCTTAATTACTTCAAAATAATGATTAAAAATTAGCTTAAGATAACTCATTATAAACAAAAGTAAAAGAAGATAAAAATATATAGAAATAGAAGGTAACTTTAGATTGAATCAATCATAGTTTGACTAAAATGAATATTAAATTAATTTAACCTCAATAAAAAATTTCTTATTGAAAGATTTAAATATATAATTTGTTCAACACAAACTCACTTATTATTATTATTTTAATTAAACATGAAAAAAATTTCTTCAACATTTTTAAAAAAGAAAACATATGTATATTATATATATATTGTTTTCTCTCAAAAAATCAATCAAGTTATAGCTATATCAAACAAGAAATAGCATCATTATTTTTTAAAAAACAGAAAACTTTCAACATTGAGTAAATCAAAGTTGTAATTTTATTTTACAATTCAATACAAAAAAAAGTAAAAATTATAAGACAAAAAGATTTTTAAGACAAAAATAGTGAATTGAAGTGATGAATGGGGTTTAATATTATTTCAAAGGAGTTCATATTATAAATCAAAAGACTTTTTTTATTAAAGAGAGTGTGCTGGTCAGTACTTAATTTCGAGAATTTATTTTCAAATTTTCGTTTAGTCAAAGACATCTGTAACATAAATTACTTTTGATAGAATTATCATCTGTAAAGCACTTGATTTCGTTTATACATTTTTGAAGCTTTTTCTATTACGAGTGTTGGTGAAACCTCAAGAACAAAAAATTAAAAACTGAAATTTTACAACAAACGAACCCCCTCTGATAAATTATCAACATTTATTTTATGAATCCAACTGTGAACTTCCTTAGGAGATCTTGTTATATATATTTTTTGATCTTATCCCCGTGTGTTTCGCTAGTTGAAGGTCAGTTCTAAAAGTACTTACAGTTCAATCTCAGGCCAACTTATTTAATCGGGTTTCATGAGTACAATTGGCAGGTGAATAGCTACCAAAATTAAAATCAAGTTGGCTAGCCTGTAGAAGCTTATGCGCCTAGCTTCATTTTTTTGAGAAAGATGCTGGCTTCTACCCCCGGGAAATTCTGCCTTCAATCTTGAGTTAATAATTTGAGTGGGCGCCACTGTCGTCCTTCCTGTGAAGTGGGGAGATAGTTCAGCAAAGCCGATTGATGGTGGTGCGGCACGGAATACTACATAGACATTTTTCTAGATTGAAGAGTGTAGGGAAAGCGTCTGTCAGTTAGACCCTTGCTGCCAAAATCAAAAAAAAACTCTTACCAAAAACGCAGCACCAAAGATCCATCGGGGAACATTTGGCTTGGCGCTAGAATTCTCAATGGTGAAAAAAGCTGTTATGCAGAGATTCCGCTTGGGAAATTTCCCTAAATCCAACTGAGGGAGTAAGATTAAGTACTAGCAAACAAGTACCCCGTCACAGAAACTGTAGAAAAACACTTACATCTGCGGGCTCGATTGGGTATGACACGTTTCCGAATTGCACTGAAATACAAAGCTTTTTATGGCACGGTATAGCCCAGTAACTTTGCAAAAAAAAGGTTACATGCGTTGCGATATTTTTTGTAAGAAAGATACAAAAAAAGGCTCACCCTTTATAGCTGCCACTTGTCATTAATTCGGAACCTGGAACAGCTCTGAAAATTCTTTCCAAGTCACTGGCGGGACCCCCAATGAGTGATGTACCTCAAAGGTTTTCAACACTTGAGCCTTAAATTTCTTGGGGCACCTAAATGTTGTTATTAAAAAGCTGTCTCACCTGTGTCTATGGCCGCATCTGGCTTTCCAATATCAATTTGAGTGTCCCCGACAGTTAAGGAACGCAGTGTTATAAGCCAATATGTAGGGTCTTTTGAGAGTGGGATGTATTGAATGTTGCCTTTATAGTGGCTGGCGTTGGTTCCACCAATAGTCATTACACCTCCGGGTTTTATGGCTGGGTCACTATCCTTTTCTGCCACTGAAGTAATCAGTTATGGTTCTTGCACTTTATTTTGTGAAAGAACCTACTGTGTGAGTGGTTGTCTATCTGACGTTTGAGGGCGAATGAAATAACTGGCTCTTGAAGAGCATTCTGTAATACAAGAGACTCCCAAGCCGGTATGGAAGAACTTGTGGCAATACCCCTCCAGGCCAAACCCATTATTCCACTTATATCTAATCCTGGTTTTAAAATGTTATCAACCTGATCGCAAAGTCCGAAGCTTTGACCAGTTACAGTTAGTTCACCCAGGGTAATAGAATCCGAAGCAAGATGTCCTCTTGCTTTTCCAGATCCGTATTGGACTTTAAAAGACTGTTCCAAATTTTTGTACGACGTGGAAACGTCCGGATGGAACCTTTTAGCTGAATCTGGACAACCTTTTTCTGTTCCACAACCGATATCTGAAACCCATATATCGGCGGAGCCAGTATCCACTATGAAGATTTTTTTTTTGGTTAGTTAGAGTATAAATCAACTGGAAAGAAAACCGAATAGACTGACTAATCATCTAAGCAAGAAGGAGAAGTTGGAATTATTTTAATATATGAAGTAACTTTCAACTCATCAAAGGGAAAAAGGAAACGGACATTAAACTTTTGGGGTGGTGTGCCAATAGCGATAGACCCAACATAAATTGCATCCGAAAAAGCATTTGTAAGATCAATACTTGCTACTTGGCGGGAATGTAAATAATTATTTCGCTTTGAAGAAACAGGGGCAGCGTCTTTGCCTTGACCGTATCGGTCAATTAACTTATGGGCTGCCTCTATAGCCCAGTTTTCCAAGGCAAGAGATGGATCGGCCCGATCGAAGACTGAGTATCCCGGAGTGTGGTATTCAAGAGGAACATAAACTGGTAAGGATTTTCCTTGGGGTTTGAGGCTAGCTTCATGAAAGAATATAAGAGCTGCGCAAAGAATCACGAGACCTAGCGAGTAAGTTTCGGTGAATTTTACAAGCATCCAAGTCACTGGGGTCAACGCTTGGGTTGTACTTGAAAAGGATTGCAACAACTTCCAACCGGTCACGCTTCTGGGAATAAAGGCTGTAAGTTCCATTAGTCTTCTGACATCAAGCTTGAGTTAGTAGAGGGTTTTCTCACATTTTAGACGATTAATGCCACATTAAATAGATTTCGCCAAATCAAAATGATAAAATGGTAAGTTGGGATGAATTTTCCAAGGCGTAAATTTACAAGTCTTGTGATGATGCACTACAGCTAAGAGCTGCAATGCTCCTTGATAATAAGAGCGAACGTTTCCCTGCAAGTTGAAACTGAATAATACAATATTAAATTAGGGTTCATGACCTACCATTAAAAAAAGTCGAGAAGATGTGTTACTCGACTTGAGCAGCAGGCGTTTTTGCAGCCTTGCTGAATGAGAAAGAACATTGTAGCTAGGTCTTGAAAGCAACGCCTAATGATCAAGCTACAATACTACGTCGTTAGGTTGAGATGGTAACAAAGGGGACCGTCATAAATCAGCGTGAGCAAAAACGCAACAAGGTCAGGCGTTGTATTACTCACCGGCATTTGACATACATTGACGCGTTAGTAACGACGCCGAAGCCTCTGAATTCCAAATAGTGTAGACAAAGAATCCAATATATGCTGAAAGTTTCGCACGGACTTTGCTCGTCTTGAAGGCAAGTTGGATTGAAGAATTTGCTGCGGTGCCATTCCGATCCCGTCGAAAGCAAGTCGAATCCGAGAATTGGTGCAACAATGCCCGTGAAGTTTCATCCGCTGGTCCTTGTCGACAAAAAGAATTCGGTTCTCAAACTTAGCTGACTCAACTAACCTTTTGGGCTACCTACCAATGATTCCAGCCAAATGCTACTCTGTCGAAGGTGCCGAGGATTGCCCTAGCAATGCTTGTGAGGTATGTTGTTTCGCTATTGGCGCAATACCCAACGGTCGTTTGTATCACAGTCAAAGTCAAAAGTCTATCGACAGATCGCTGCGTGTCTACCTTGCCAGCAATATCTTCGCTTGAAAAGAAACTGTTTCAAACTTGCAACTAGAAAGAGGGATGATCTGATCTGAGCTTGCAATGGAATATTTTGAGGCAGGCCCTTGGCGTTAACAATTTCACCGTTTTCTTCAACCTTTCAGGAGCCTAATTACTACTACAAGACCCAGATCAGTCTTGACATGAGAGCACATTCAGAAGTGGCGAGAGGCAGTCAAGATTACATGTTCTTTGAACTCATTTTATTATATACTATCAAAGAAAAGCTGGAAAAACAAAACCTACAAATATTGATAGCGAAATTTGAATAATATGGGTGATAATTCAAAGTAGCTGTATGATATCATTATACCACTTGACTTTTGCTTCCATAGGATGGCATAGAGCTATTCTGTCAAAATCAACCAGCCTGAAAAAAATGAAATACAAGATGATGAAAGAAGACAAAAAACTACGCTCATAAGTAAAAGCAGGGAGGAGATTCATCGGCTCCGTTTGTGAGATATTTAACTCTACCTGGTTCGGCACAGTACAGTATAGGTATGAGTGACAGGTTCGACGGATAATATTGATTAAATGATAGAAATAAAAAGACTATCTTCTTAGAATACAAACATTTCTTGAGCCTCAAAGCTTAGGGTTCCCCAAGGTTCATACGGCAAATTTGTTAGTGTAGTCATTGGGAGTAATGTTAATCATATGTTATTTTGTAATGCTTCCATTGCCATGTTGGCTTAGATCTATCTTGACCATCATTAGCTCAAAAATTGGATCGATTTATTGTGTGGTCTTGGGCCTTCTGTTCTGAATGTGCTTCTAGAAATTGAGAGGAATTCCCTTGGGTTTTTTCAAAAGTTCTAACTGTTTCTTCAACTAAAAACCTTGCTTACTTTATGAGTTTCAACTAGCGCAGACAATCCTTTTTGGAATTCTATCGCTACAGGTTGACTAGGAATTTTATTGAACGTACCATGGCTGCAATAAAATGTTATTTGTGCCAAGTGTACTGAAAATCTGACCCGAAGCATAAGCTCTATAACCTGGAAAGTTAGTCACTGTGGGACCTTCCTTCCTGACACCAATACACCCTGATGATTGAAGTCAAAACCTTTCCATAAGTCAATGGCACATTGCTATGTCTTCCACTTTCTACAACACCAGCAGCCCAAGTATCAAATGAATCTAACCCCTAGGGCATAATTGAGTGGCGACATGTGATACCGTTTGAGAAATAAGTTGTAAAACATTGGAATGAATGATATTACTTTCCTTTTGATTGAGACTATTGTGGAATTCTATATATAGATTGAGCCTTACCAAATCTGCTATTTTTTCTACCAAGACTGATCCAAATGTTTTGATAACTTTCAAGCCAGGAATGTGATTCCATCATACCAATTGTATCAGTTCTTATTAGAATTAGCTTTATTCAATATTATGGAATTTTGCCTACCCTAAATAATTTAATTATTCACCTCTTGATTAAATTTCAACCTTTTGACTTCATGATAAAAAAATCTGAAAACATGAATATGGTTATTATTTTACTCATCTCTAATTTCAACTTAAAATTTGTTTTTATTTAATAAAAAATTATTTTGAAGCGTTATATAAGTAATTATTAACGTATAATTCCGGTAGATTAATCAATATCATCTTAAGTCAAGAATACAATAATTGTAAATTATTTGAAAAACATATATCATTTTCGCATGTCACTAAAGATAATATTTTGCAGTTAATGATAATTCTTTCCATTTATTTAAAATTATTTTGAAGATTATTTATTCTTATGCTTGAATTAAATATCAAAAGAAAACAACTTGTCTTATAGCGTTCTATTTCATCTTGTATAGAATAATTATATAAAACTTCTTTATAAGTGGTTATATTAATTTTTGAAATGAATGAAAAATAATTTAATGATTAATATTTATAGGCTTAAAATAAAGAGAAAGAAATTCTCAAATTCTATTTCTCTCTAAATTTTTAGCTTTAGTCAATTTTGTTGATTAAATTTTTATAATTTATTGAGTTTATCCAATAAAAATATTAGTGTATTAGTAATTTATTACAATCCACATTGATCTTTGAGAGGTTGAGTTTTTTCAATATACACAAAAGCTTATCAAAAAACCTGAGAGTGTAATAGGTCTTTTATATTGATCTATGATATATAAAGAGTTTCAAAGTTTATTATAGAAAATGTTTAAGATCTTTAAGTTATTTCAATTAGTTAATCATATTTTGATCTTAAAATTCTTTTCAAATTACTATTGAGCTTTCTAAGCAAAAAGAAAAGCACTTTGAAAATACTTTTGAAGAAAAATATTAAATTTCAATTATAGCGTCAAGATAAAAATAATGATGAACTCATAAATAGATAATATATATATATATATATATATTACATTGATAACTTTATATTATTAAATGAATAATAATTTGAAGGGCAATATCTACCCTCTTCTATATTCAAATGAATTAATCTCCAGTTCTCTTTGAAAAAAGGAATAAGATTTGCATGGTGTGATCTATCTTTACAAATATTTATTTATTTATCTGGTTGTATCTTTATTTTGGTTTATGTGTAATAGTGGGTCTAATATATCATTAAAAATAAATATATCATCATTGCAGTAATATTAAGTACTAAAAACAAACAAAATGAAAAAATTGATATATAATTCTATGATAATTTTTTTTTTAATTCTATCATAAATAAGTGTAAGAAAATCACTATTAATTTAATGAATAGTTGAATTAAACTCTATGAATATATATTTAAGATGTGTCTATAAATGGAAGGTTTGACTATGAAACAATAAGTAAAAATTACTAATATTTCAATTATTGTACTATGGATGTCCTAATCTTAATGAGAAATAAGCTGAAAAAAATTATAATAATAACAAATTATTATAATTACATAATAAAAAGAATATAACATTAAGAATTAATACATTTATTGCTATTTATTGATGTTACCAACAGTTAATAAATGCTTAAAAAATTCCTATTTATTAATAAATAGAAATTTGTAACAATAATATTACCAATATTAAGGTTATATATTAATATCAATACAATTTATATTAATAATAGAGAAAACTATTATAATACAAGGAAATAACCTGGCTTTAGGAATCAGGTATCTTACTTTCTGAAAGCCACTCATCTTCATGTTATGGGTTTCTGTATCTGACTAAGTATTCTCTTTCATTTTTTCCCCTAAGTCTTCTTTCTTTCAAGACTTTCAGCACCTTTTTCTCTTCACTTTGATCAAGTGGTAGTACTTCTAAGTGTAAGGTTTGACTATGAAACAATAAGTAAAATTTACTAATTTATTACTTATTGTACTCTGAATGTCCTTATAAATTGAATAAATAAGATTAAAAATATAATAATAATAAATAATTATTATTATTATGGCGTAAAATAATTATATTATTAAATAAATATAATAATATAATTTATATTATAAAATATAATATAATAAATAAATATATTAATATAAGATAATTAATATATTAAAAAGCTCTTTATTATTGTTACCAACAAATAATAAAAGCGTGAAAAATTGTTTTTTATTAATAAAAAACAATTAATAACAATAATATTACTAATATTAAAGTTATGAATTAATATAAATACTATTTATATTAATTAAAGAATTATTAAGAGAGTAATAATAGAGAAATTATTATAATAAGAGAAAATAACCTACTTTTAACACTTAATATAATAATTTTGAAGTATTTTACGCCAAAAAATATAAATACAACCTTTTCAAATTGTATTTACAATAAAAACAAAGAAAATTACAAATTATTCTGGATTTTTACGTGGAAATGAGTTTTATAGAGATTTTTAACAAAAACAATTAAATAAATGATTTAATCACGTCAAAATAGATGATTATAGTAAGGAGGTCTTTGGTCTTTAATAATATAATACTTTTATATATAAAGAATAAAGAAATTACCTTTGATTTAATTGATTTAATGTTTTTGATGCGTCTGAGGGGTAAATAGAGTAAAAAGAGCTCTATTTATAGTAAATACCTCCCTCCTAGAGTCCAACAGGCTTCTAGTAGACGTTTACTGATCATATCCACTGGAATTGATCAATATTTTAAGGTTTGAGGGTGATTACATCATGATCAAACCATATTGCATCATTATTACACCATTATTTAGAGTTATCACTGTAACTCTAAGTTTGATGACATCAGAGGCTTGGCAGAACCCCGAATTTCGTGGATTTTATTAGTTTTAATCATAAACTAATAGTATTCACCAATTTTATCACTCTTAAGACTGTTAAACTTAATTTAAGGTTACAGTATGTGATCATAACAGCTCAATTTAAGCTCAAACTTTGATCCTCAAAATATTTTAAGGTTTGCACGCTACAGCAATTCAGAGAGTGAATTCTGATAGCCTGACATAACCTTATTATGCTGCCAAGAGCTTTTCATTACATCATCAAAACTCTATTTTTGATGATTTTTCTTGTAACTCATCTTTTCTGTCAAAATTCAATATTTTAAACTTCAAACCTTGATTTCAGGGGGTTATACCCTGAATTTAATAATAAAAATTACGTCATTCTTCTCAAATAAACTAGTAGAATCTAACTGTGTACTTTTTTTTAAGTTTGGAACACTTTCACAACAAAGTGGTCAACAGCTCTGTTGATTTTTATCAATAATTCATCATAGGTTTTAACCTTGTTTATAATTTGTAAAATAAAGTTCATATCTGTGTTCTTACAGTAATGACGTGGTAACTTTATTTTTGGTTCATCATTCTATCATGTATAGTTTAGAAGATATTAGCTATGATCCTTGAATATATGCGTTGACCAAAAAAGTGCATATATTCAGGATAATTCCTTAAGTATTAACATTGGAAATTAGCTTATTAATTGTTTTATATGTGGAATTTTGTGGGGAATCCACTGGTACAATTTATTTCACATGTTGTTTCATTAGTCTCTGAGATAAATAAGTTTTTATGGTTTTTATAAGGTATTATACCTTATAATTCCTTAAATATTGACTTTACAGATATGCCATAAAAATGGTATATGTGTATTTTTCCATGGGGAATCCAATGGTATAATTTGTTTTACATGTTGATTCATTGGTTTTTAAGTTAAACCAATTTTAGTACCAATTTATGGTATTTTTTGTATATTTGAGTAATTATTTTTAGTGTATAATTATTCTAATTAATTTTAATATAATTATATTAAAGGTATAATTATTCTGAGTCTTTTTTGTGACCTTATTGGGTATGTGGTCATATCTCAAAGGCTCACATTCCCTACCACCAAAAAGATTGTACCACAATCTGATATATGTGATTAGGGTATCATCCACTGTCCTACCTCTTCAATAGACTTTGTTAGTCTTGAAGCTCAATAATGCTTAACTTTTTTTTATTTTTCAGGTTTTCTTTCATGTCTGAACCTTCTTAGTAATTTATCAGCATTTGTTATATCTTTCTCAAGTAGCCATTCATCTTCTTGAGTTGAATTTCTATACCTCACAAGGTATTCCCTTTCTTTTTTGTTTCTTGTCCTTCTTTCTTTAAGGACTTTTACTATTTTCTTTTCTTCTCCTTCCTCCAAGGGGGGAATCTCAAGTGGGGGTTTATTTCTTAGTGGAAATAACTCCTTGTCACTTGAACTGTAAGGTTTTATCAGACTTACAGGGAAAGTTGGGTGTTTGTTCATTAGTTCACCTGTGAGTTCTAATTGCACAGCATTGGGTCCATGGAGTGCTTTTATCATAAATGATCCTGCAAAGGAATCTTTCAATTTCTTTGTGCCTTTTATGTTATTGAAATTAAGGGTTGATACTAAAACCAAGTCCCCTATTTTGAAGTCAGGTGGCTTATGACCTTTATCCCATCTTTCTTTTGCATATTTAAAGAAATCTTGCATGCATCTGTTTGCATGGTGTCTTGCTTTGTCAAGCATTATCTTGAAACTGCTTGCTGTTGGATGTATATCCACTAAGTCCTTTTTGAGGGTATCATAAGGAAGTCTTGGATTCCAACCTTTCTCTAGCATTGCTGGTGTTTTGCCAGTAGAAGAATGGATTGATGTCTTATATGCCAGTTCAAGTGCTGGTATTAGTGTACACCAATCATGGGTAAAACCATCAGAATCTTTGAATTCTAGCCCATAAGCACAGAATCTTCTGATCATGTCCTCTAAGGTCTGTATCATTCTTTCTGCTAAACCATCAGTTTGGGGATGGTAAGCTGTTGAGAATGATAGCTTTGTCCCAAACAAGTTATGGAGATTTGTCCATAATGCTGAAGTGAACTTTGGGTCTCTGTCACTTATAATGTTTTGGAATAAGCCTGTGTGGCTAATGACTTTATTCCATATCATTATGGCTGTATCCATAGCTGTTTCATCTTTGTGACATGGTAAGAACATTGGAGTTTTACTGTACCTGTCCACTAACACTAGGCAAGCATTATAACTCCTGTCTCCTCCTGGAGGTAAGGCTGTTACCCAATCCATATGAACTATTTCCCATGGGGATTTTGGTTCTTGGATTTGGATCATCATTCCAAATTTCTTTCCTGTGGCTCTGTTGGCTTTTTGGCATCTGTCACAGGTTTGGCAGTACTCTGCAACATCTTTCTTCCAATTTGGCCACCAAGAGCAGGTTTTCACCCTCTCTAGTGTCCTATCTTCTGAGAGATGTCCAGATGCAACACTATCATGACACTCATGTAAAATAGTGTTTATTAGTGTTCTGTCTGTTAAGGCCATAACACATGTGTGTTTTGTTCTATGGTAAAGGATTCCATCAAGGAGGTGGAATCTTCCTTCATCATATGCCTTTTTCCATATTTCATCTAGTTTTGATGAAAGTGATGGATCTTTGCAGTCTTTCATTAGAAGTTGGCTTAAGATATGGCAATTTTTGTCTGTCTTATAGCTTTCTTTAACTTGGTTAAAGAATTCTGTGCCAATGTCTGTAACACATATTCCTTCTATATGGTGCTCTTCTTGTGGTACCCATGCTGGATTGTCAGGGGTATTTGCTAGAGCCCATCTACTAAGACCATCTGCATTTTTATGAATATTCCCAGATTTATGAACAATAGTCATATTTCCTCTATATTCTTGGATAGCAATTTGCCATCTCAGCATATGTCTATTTGGAGTCTTCATATTTAATAGTGATTTCACAGCATTACAGTCTGTGATTACATCAAATACTGTGCCATCCAAATAATAATGCAGTTTTTCTAAAGCCCATACTAGGCATAAGCATTCCATTTGGCTTGCTCCATACCTTGCTTCTGTTGGCTTTATCTGCCTTGAAATGAAACAAATTGGTCCTTCCACTGGTTTGTCATTGATAATTTGTGTTTGGTGAAGTGCAGCACCTAGTCCTTCTCCACAAGCATCAATGTACAGTTTGAAGGGTAGTTTCCAATCTGGCATCAGAAGAAATGGGGCATTTGTTAAGGAATTTTTCAATTCTTCATATGCCTTGACTCTTTCTTCTGTCATCTCATAGACTGTTTGTTGGTCACATAGCTTATACAAGGATTTAGCAATCTTTGCAAAGTCCTTTATATGCTGTCTATAGTAACCAGCAAATCCTAGAAATGATTGCATTTCTTTTTTAGTTTGAGGCATTGGTTTAAGTAGTACTGCTGCTACTTTATTTTTGTCTATGCCTAGACTAAGTCCAGATACCACATGTCCTAGTGCTTTTAATTCACTATATGCAAAATGACACTTTTTCAAGGAAATTTTCATATTCACTTGGACTATTTTCTGTAGTACCCTTTCTAGTCTTGTAAGGTGATTGTCCCAAGTTTCTGAGCAAACTATAATATCATCAATATAGATGATTAACCATCCTTCTGATAATTCTTCAGGAAATATGGTATTCATCATTCTTTGATAATGGGAGGGTGCATTTTTTATTCCAAATGGCATTCTTAAGTATTCAAAAATTCCACAATGGACTATTATTCTTAGTAGTTTCTTGGCATTGTCTGTTAAGACATTTTGATGAAAACCCTTAAGAGCATCCATAGCTGTGATGAACTTAGCTTGTGACAATTGGGTCAATGTTTCATGGATTCTGGGTATTGGATATCTGTCTGGAATGGTATAGGTATTGAGGGCTCTGAAGTCTCCTACCATCCTTGATTTTCCATTATGCCAAGTTATAATGACAGGTGTAGTAACTTCTACTTGTTCATTATGCCCAACCTTTCTTAATACTCCAAGGTCCATTAATTCTTTAATGTGCACCTCTAAGGCTTCTCTAGCTCTTGGGCTGGCTGGATAAGCAGGTCTTCTTAATAAAGGTGGGTAAGGTTTTTCTACATTAAGAATTATATCCACTTCATGTCCAATTATGGCACCTAGTGGCTCTTTGTCAGTTGCAAAGGCATTTTTATACTTAAATAAGAGATCAATCAATTTTTCTTTCATTTTTTCTGTTAATTCTTGATTGAATTCTGCCTCTATGAGTTGTTCAGATATAAAAAGTTCTTTTTCTGGAATTTTTTCCTCATTCTTAATAACTGTGATTTGTTTTTTGTTATTTAAGAATCCAAACTTTTGTCTTTTATTATCTCCTATGGTAAAATATCTATCCTTTTGGTTGGAGATATCTATACCATAAATTGATAAGTAGTCATTCCCAAGTATGAAATGATTACTAGTACAGTTGTCCATTACTACAAACTCTACTTTGATTCTGACACATTGTGAGGGATGAGGAAAAATTAGTGTTAAATCAATTATTCCAAGGGGCTTCATGCTCTCACTTGCACTACTAAATTTGACACCTTGTATTGGCATAAGTTTTTCTTGCCAGTCTGGGACAATGGTTTTTAAGTAACTTTTGCCAACACAGGTGCAATATGCTCCTGTATCCAAGTTAACCTTTCCTTCTTGGTTATCAACCATAACAATACTAATACTTAATTTTCCAGCTGTATATCCCATTCCTCTTGCAGGTTTGGTTCTATACATTTTGGCATCTTGTATGTTTGTCAGGTTTGTGTCAGATGTTCCAACTTGTGGCAAGTTTGAATTAACATCCAGTACTTCATAAATTATATCAATATTATTAATTTGTGCATTAATTATATTGATTTCATCACTTTCAGAGCTTTCTGACTCTTCTGTCTCTTTTTCAGAGTCAGATTCCTCTTCTTTGTCATTGTGACTCTCTGTTTCCACAATTTCATTAATCTTTGCTTTTTTAAGGCAATTATTGGCTAAGTGTCCAATACCTCCACATTTATGGCATTTTCTTTGCTCATTATTGTTGGATGTATTGGGCTTAAAGGATTCTTTTGACTTATCTTTTTTGATAAATGGTTTATTTGGGCTTTTGATGTCCAATTTTTTCCAAGTCCTGCCAATTTTTGTTCTTGTCACTATATCTTCTAGTGCATTTATATACTCTTCTGTGGAACATGGTTCTATACACCTGCTTCTTAGGGCATGTTCTAGTTCCCCTCCACATTTTTTAAGTATTTTCATATGCACCATCTTCTGTGACATTTCTGGGTACAGTGCATTAAGCCTTTCAACTTGTTTTAGGAACCAAGTTAAAGGTTTATCTTTCTCAGGGTCAAAGAAAGAGTTTTCAAATGCATTTTCTATCTTATACCTCCAGGCATCATTTGCCCACTTGGTGATTATTTCTTGTTTCCACCAAGACCAGGTATTTTTACCATTTGTTTGTCTTATGCCATAATACCATCTTTTTGCAGATTTCTCAAACAATGAATGTAATCTTGTAGTGATTAATTCATCTGGTATGGCATAGTCTTCTTGTAACATGTCAATTGTTTTAATAAATGACATGTGGTCATATTCACCTTCTCCTGTGAATGTTGGCCATTCCTTCAATTGAGGTGCTTCCTTCATTAAGACTTGGTTATTGTCTTGGTGACTCAAGTCTGTTATGAAAGGGTTTGACAATTCCTCTTTTGTTTTAATAGGGCTTCTTATATGAGAAAATGGTGTTGATAACTTTGGCATATTTAAATTAGCCTCATTAATTTTATCCATTTTTTCAGTAATAAGCCTTATTTCACTTTGAATATCATCTTTCAGATGCATTCTTGCTTCATCACTTTTTTCCACATGGTCCAAAAGTAATTTTTGGTGTGATGAAGTCTTTTCTTCAAATTTTTCTACAGAAATACTTAATTTATTTAATTTTTCTGTAAGATTGTCAATGCTCACATCATAATTGATTGTCAAAGTTTTATCTTTGATATCTTTTATGTATTTATACAATTCTTGTTGTCCTTGTATTAATTTTTGAGTATTGTCAATTAAATTCTTTGGTTTATTATTTTCAACAATAAACTTAATGTTGTCAATTTCTTTCTTGTTTTGCACAACAATTTTTGTTACAGAAGATAAATTGTTATTTACTATTTTTAATTTCTGTTAAAGTATTTACAACATCTTTGGACAAGGTTATTTCTTTGGGAAATGAGGTTGTCTCATTCTTTGCTCTTCCTTGTCCTTGAATTCCATCAAGGCTCTGGCCATGTTGAAAACATTGTCCATGGCATCCTTTTGGATTCTTGGGATTCTGTAGCTTGGGGAATATGGTTTCCTCCAATGCTTTTTCTTGTTCTTCTTCCCTTCTTGGGGAAGTGGGTTGGCTTGAGGCTTGCTGGTAGAAGCTACTGGGGCTTCTTCCTTGGTTGCCTCCCTCTTTTTGGCATGATAATCCTTGATTTTTTTGATTTGAGGTTTGGATGACAGTGGATTCCATCCATTGGAGTATTTCACTATCTCCTCCTCTTTGAGGAACTTTTTCAGGATGTGCCAGGAGTTCATCACTCCTTGGTGTATTGGAGGCAGCATTTCCCAGTCTTTGTCCTTGTATACTGTGTAATACTGCTTGTACTGGCTCATGTAGATGTCTATTTGAGCCCTCTGAATGTGATTTGTACCTATTTGAGTTACTCATACTTAGTTCCAATTCAGGCTCAGATATCATGGGCATTTCTGGGACTTGCCTTTGGGATAAGGCACTTCCTTGTGTGGATTCTGTTCCACTGGGGATATTGCCCTTTCTTTTCCCTTTTGAGGGATCAATTCTACTTCTGAGTCCAGCTCCATCTGATTGGATGGAGTATTGGGAACCTCTTCTGGTAGTCATGATTTAAAGAATAAGAAAAATTAAAAGTATTTTAGAATAAAATTCTTTTATGGCAATTTAAAAAGAGGTGCTCACCTTCAGAGTCTTGAATGGTGGGCCCTGGAAAGTCTAATTTCTTAGCTTTCTTTCTTTTGGTGATAACTGGTGTTGGAGAACTTTGACAAGTTTCTTCCACCAATCTCTCAACAGTAGCTTGGTTGTCTTCTGTTGGGTTATCTTCAAACACTAAAAAAGACAAATAAATATAAGTCTTTTTTATAAGAAGTGTTATTTTTGGCAAGATATGGCAATTTTCCACGTAGAAATTGCTTTTATATCTTTAAAAAGGTGAAATAAATAAAGAAATGAATAAAAATGAATAAAAATAACTTTTTTTATTGGTTTTTAATATTTTTTAATATTTTTTATGTATATTTTTATTTTTAAAGAATAAAATAAAAAATGAATATGATTCTTATAAAATTAAATTATAATAAAAATTATTTTTAATTTATAAAATATCTCTTTTAATCACTAGAGTCACTCAAAGAAAGTTCTTGCAAGTCTAAGGATGTGAAAAACCACGTGTAAGACAGTACAATTGCTTTCCAAATGCCTCAATAGCTTTTAAAATCAATAAAATATAAAATTATTATATAATTTTATGATTATAAATATAATTTATTATTGGATAAACCCAAATAGAATCTTTTTAAAGGTTTTTTAAGTAAATATCACGGCCAGGCCCCCAAATGTAAGGTTTGACTATGAAACAATAAGTAAAATTTACTAATTTATTACTTATTGTACTCTGAATGTCCTTATAAATTGAATAAATAAGATTAAAAATATAATAATAATAAATAATTATTATTATTATGGCGTAAAATAATTATATTATTAAATAAATATAATAATATAATTTATATTATAAAATATAATATAATAAATAAATATATTAATATAAGATAATTAATATATTAAAAAGCTCTTTATTATTGTTACCAACAAATAATAAAAGCGTAAAAAATTGTTTTTTATTAATAAAAAACAATTAATAACAATAATATTACTAATATTAAAGTTATGAATTAATATAAATACTATTTATATCAATTAAAGAATTATTAAGAGAGTAATAATAGAGAAATTATTATAATAAGAGAAAATAACCTACTTTTAACACTTAATATAATAATTTTGAAGTATTTTACGCCAAAAAATATAAATACAACCTTTTCAAATTGTATTTACAATAAAAACAAAGAAAATTACAAATTATTCTGGATTTTTACGTGGAAATGAGTTTTATAGAGATTTTTAACAAAAACAATTAAATAAATGATTTAATCACGTCAAAATAGATGATTATAGTAAGGAGGTCTTTGGTCTTTAATAATATAATACTTTTATATATAAAGAATAAAGAAATTACCTTTGATTTAATTGATTTAATGTTTTTGATGCGTCTGAGGGGTAAATAGAGTAAAAAGAGCTCTATTTATAGTAAATACCTCCCTCCTAGAGTCCAACAGGCTTCTAGTAGACGTGTACTGATCATATCCACTGGAATTGATCAATATTTTAAGGTTTGAGGGTGATTACATCATGATCAAACCATATTGCATCATTATTACACCATTATTTAGAGTTATCACTGTAACTCTAAGTTTGATGACATCAGAGGCTTGGCAGAACCCCAAATTTCGTGGATTTTATTAGTTTTAATCATAAACTAATAGTATTCACCAATTTTATCACTCTTAAGACTGTTAAACTTAATTTAAGGTTACAGTATGTGATCATAACAGCTCAATTTAAGCTCAAACTTTGATCCTCAATCACTTTTAAGGTTTGCACGCTACAGCAATTCAGAGAGTGAATTATGATAGCCTGACATAACCTTATTATGCTGCCAAGAGCGTTTCATTACATCATCAAAACTCTATTTTTGATGATTTTTCTTGTAACTCATCTTTTCTGTCGAAATTCAATATTTTAAACTTCAAACCTTGATTTCAGGGGGTTATACCCTGAATTTAATAATAAAAATTACGTCATTCTTCTCGAATAAACTAGTAGAATCTAACTGTGTACTTTTTTTTAAGTTTGGAACACTTTCACAACAAAGTGGTCAACAGCTCTGTTGATTTTTATCAATAATTCATCATAGGTTTTAACCTTGTTTATAATTTGTAAAATAAAGTTCATATCTGTGTTCTTACAGTAATGACGTGGTAACTTTTTTTTTGGTTCATCATTCTATCATGTATAGTTTAGAAGATATTAGCTATGATCCTTGAATATATGCGTTGACCAAAAAAGTGCATATATTCAGGATAATTCCTTAAGTATTAACATTGGAAATTAGCTTATTAATTGTTTTATATGTGGAATTTTGTGGGGAATCCACTGGTACAATTTATTTCACATGTTGTTTCATTAGTCTCTGAGATAAATAAGTTTTTATGGTTTTTATAAGGTATTATACCTTATAATTCCTTAAATATTGACTTTACAGATATGCCATAAAAATGGTATATATGTATTTTTCCATGGGGAATCCAATGGTATAATTTGTTTTACATGTTGATTCATTGGTTTTTAAGTTAAACCAATTTTAGTACCAATTTATGGTATTTTTTGTATATTTGAGTAATTATTTTTAGTGTATAATTATTCTAATTAATTTTAATATAATTATATTAAAGGTATAATTATTCTGAGTCTTTTTTGTGACTTTATTGGGTATGTGGTCATATCTCAAAGGCTCACACTAAGGGTGTTTTATTTCTCAAAAAAATATTTACTTGTCACTTGAAGTGTCATTCTTTACTAAAATAACAGGGAAGGCTGGATCTTTATTCTCCAGTTCTCCTGTCAGTTCTACTTGTACTTCATTTTACCCATGAAGGGCTTTAATTATAAATGGTCCTGAAAAGGAATCTTTTAGTATCTTTTGGCCTTTAATATTATTAAAGGCCAAGTTTTTAGCTAATATTAAGTTTCCTACTTTGAATTCTGGGTTCTGATGACTTTTTTACCATTTTTGCCTGGAATTTTCAAAGGCATCAGTCATTCTTTTATTTGAAAGTTACCTCAGTTTAACAAGTAATAATTTGAAGCTTGAAGCAGTTGAATGAATATAAACCAAGTCTTTCTTCAAAGTATCAACTGGAAGCTTAGGGTTCCATCCTTTTTCCAACATTGCAGCAGTTTTGCCTGTTCAAGCATGGATTAAATTCTTGTAAGCTAATTTTAATGCTGGTATGAGTGTACAACAATCATTTGTAAAGCCATCAGAATATTTGAATTCCAGGCCATAAACAAATAATCTTCTGATCATGTCCTCAAGGGCCTGAATAATTCTTTCTGCTAATTCACCAGTTTGTGGATGCTAAGCTGTTGTGAATAATAGTTTTGTACCCAAAATCTTATGTAAATTGGTCCTTAAGGCTGATTTAAATTTTGGGTCTCTATTTCTAAGGATATTTTTGAAGATACAAGTATGAGGTATAAATCTATTCTAAATTAAAGGATCTTTATTCATAGCTGTGTCATCTTTCTGACATGGTAAAAAGATTGGATTCTTTCTGTACCTTTCCACAATAACAAGACATGAATTTTAAATTTCCCCACCACCAGGTGGTAAGGAAGTCACCCAATCCATATGAACCACTTCCCATGGGGTATGTGGGTTTTGGATATGAATCATGAAACCAAATATTTTACAAGTGGATCTGTTGGCCTTCTGGAATCTTTCACAACTATGAAAGTACTCAATGACATCTTTTCTCCAAGATGGCCACCAAGCACATGTCTTAATTCTTTCTATTTTTCTGTCTTCAGACAGATTTCCAGAATAAATGTTGTCATGGCACTATAGTATGATTGTGTTAATCAACATTTTACTACATAGGACCATTAAACATGTATGTTTAGACCTATGATGCAAGATACCATCAAATAAATGGAATATTCCATTATCATAGGATTTCTTATGTATTTCATCCAGAGAATTAGGCAAAGCTGCATCTTTTCAATGTTTTTCAAGTAGAGAAGTAATAATATGGCAGTGCCTATCTTCATTATACCTCTCCCTAACTTCCTCAAAGAATTCTGGCCCTATATCTGTGATGTTAATTCCTTCAATTGGAATTTGAGTTTCTGCATTTGCAGGAACATAAGCAGGACTCTCAGGTGTATTTGGTAATTCCCATTTGCTCAAGCCATCAGAATTCCTGTGAACATTTCCAGCTTTATGAACTATGGTCATATTTCCTCTATCTTCCTGTATAGAAATCTGCCACATTAACGTATGTCTGTCTGGAGTCTTCATGTTAGGGAGTGATTTCACAGAGTTACAATCAGTAATCACCTCAAAGTGACTACCATTGAGATAATAATGAAATTTTTCTAAGGCCAATACAAGGAAAAGGAACTCCATTTGGCTTTCTCAATATCTAGCCTCAGTAGGTTTTATTTGTCTTGAGATAAAACCAATTGGAACTTCATAAAGCTTGTCATTGACAATTTTAACTTGATGAAGAGATGCACCTAGACCTCCACCACATTCATCAATATACAGATTGAAAGGAATTTAACATTCTGGACTCAATAATTATTTTGCATTTGCTAAGGAATACTTAATCTTTTAATATTATTGAATCCTTTTTTGTGTAATTTCAAAGACCATTTGTTGGGAAAAGATTCTGTAAAATGATTGCACATGGATTGCAAAATCTTTAAGGTTCTTCCTTTAATAGCTAGCAAGCCCTAAAAAAGACATCATTTCATTTCTGTTATGGGGTGTTTGTTTCAGAAATATTACAGCTAATTTGTTTGTATCAACATCAAGGCTTAGTCCTGAAACTACAGGTGCCAGAGGAATTTAGCTCATGAAGCCCAAAGTTACATTTCTTAAGAGATATTTTCATGTTCACTTGAAGAACTATTCTAAATACTAATAAAAGTCTCTCCAAATACCATTTCTAGGTTTCTGAACAAATGATAATTTAACCAATATGAATGATTAACCATCCCTCTTATAATTAATGTGATAAAATGGTATTAATCATTTTTTGATAATGAGAAGGTGCATTTTTAATTCCACAAGGCATCCTTACATACTCATAAATACCACAATGAGCAATTATTCTCAATAATTTTCTAGAATGAGGTGTCAAAAGGTTATGGTGGAAACTTTCAAGGGCATCCATGGAAGTAATTAATCTTTCTTTTCATAATTGATTCAAAGTCTCATGGATTCTAGGAATTTTATATCTATCGGGAATATTAAAGGTATTAAATTCTCTGAAATCACCAATAATCCTTGATTTATCATTATTACAAGTAATGATTACAGGGGTTGTGACTTACACTTCTTCATTGTGCCCAGCCTTTCTGAGAGCTCCCAGATTAATCAGTTAGTTATTATGAGTCTCTAATGCTCCTCTAGCTGTGGGGCTAGCTGGGTAATCTGGTATTTTCAATAGTGGAGGGTAAGGCCTTTCCACATTAAGCATAATGTCCACTTCATGGCCTTTAATAGCCCCTAGTGGTTCATTATCAGAAGAAAATTTTTCTCTATATTGAAATAAGATTTAAATCAGGTCTTCCTTCATTTCTAATGTTGCTTAAGGACTGAGTTGTGCTTCAATCAGTTTATCTCTCAGAAATATTTTGTTATTGAAATCTTTTACTTCTCTTATTACAATAATTTCCTTCCCTCATAGAGGTAAAGCAAATTTTTGTCTTTTATCTTCCCCTATTTTGAAGTGACTGTTATTATTATTATTATTATTATGAATACCATAGATATTAAGATAATCTTTTACAAGTATGAAATTTTGGGAAGTGCAGTTATTCATAACAATAAATTCATCTTCCAGTCTGATACTTCCTGAAAGGTGTGGAAATATCATTTCTGCTTCAAGACTACCCAAAAGGTGCATATCCTTCCTAGCCATTCTGAATTTTATAACTTCAATTGGCATCAATTTCTCTTGCTAATTGGTATAAAAATTTTCAAGATAATTGTTACCAAAGCAAGTGCAGTAAGCACCTGATTCAAGATTCTTCTTGGCCACTCTGTTGCTTATCACAATATTGGTGATACAAGATGATCCATCTATACAACCTTTACCTCTTTCAGGGTTGGTTTCTTCATTTTAGAATCTTTCACATGTATGAGATCCATACATTCATCATTATATTGTGTTAAGTGATTATGCACTTATGTGAAATCAAAGGAAACATTCATTTTTTCTATGCTAAGTGCCTCTGGTAGTTCTCATCATTCAGAAGGCACAGAATCACTTTCATGTAAAACTACATCATTTGTTTCTTTGGTGTCTTCATTATTTGCAATTTATATCTCATGAATTCCTGTTTTATTTGTAAAAGTATTAGCCAAAAGGGATGTACTTCCAAATTTATTAAATTTCAAAGGAGCTCTTGTGGCTTATTTTGTCTTGAAATTTGTTTCCCATTAGCTTTGTTGTCTATTGGGGGTTTATACCAATTTTGTTCTGGTATTGATGCCTGCTATGGCATTGATATAGTCTTCTGGAGAGCAAGGCTCAATAAATTTGCTTCTTATAGAATGCACAAGGCCACCACCACATTTTCTCAATATCCTTTTATGTACCATTGTCTCAGACATATCAGGATGAAAGGACGTTAATCTGTCCTTCTGCTTGAGAAACCAGGACATGGGCCTGTCCCTCTCAATATTAAAATGGATTCTTCAAAATAATTATCCATTCTAAATATCCAGGATACATTTCCCCATTTGGAAATAATCTGTTCTCTCCACCAAAGCCAGGAGGTTTTACAATGGTACTGTTTCATTTTGTAATACAATTTCTATTCTTATTTGGTGTATAATGAGTGTAATATGGCACTTATGTATTCATCTATTATGTTAAAGTCTTCTTTGAAAATATCAATTGTTTTCATAAATTTCATAAGATTATATTATACTTCACCACTGAAGGTAGGCCATTCCTCTAATATGGTAATGTCTATGTCTTTGAAGTTAAAGGCAGTTTACACTTCTGCCTTTCTTGAAGTTTTATGATGTAATTGATTGTTCAAGTTCAACACATTTCTGTCAAGAATTGGTGTAGACTTTCTTGGTAACTCTTTTTTCAGTGATATATTGTTAATACTCAATTTGATATATTCTTCCAATTCAAGTCTTTTTTATTACTTTTTTCCAACTGTTCTTGGAAAAGAGCTTCAATGTGAAAAGTTTAATTTTCCAAGCTTTATACTTGTATTCTTAAATCTTTTAACTGCTTAGCAACAGAAGAAATAGAATTATCATCTGGTTTATTAAGCAAAGTAACTTTGGACTCAATTCTTTATCAAATATGCATATAAGACAAAATATGGTATTTATTCACATTTTCTAGACCCATAATGCTCTTTCTTGACTCTTTTACTTGAAAACTGTCTCTACTCAGCTATTTTTTGGCTATACAAAAAATGTTTAAGCTTTGTCAGTATCTCTTTATTAAAAGTTTCAAAGTGAGATACAAGCCTTAAAATGTCCATTTCTTTTAAAAGGATTGGTTTATTCTTTCATCCTCCTTTTTTTAATTTTATCAAAGTTCTTGACATATTGAGCAAATTTTTCATGGCTGTCTTTTCCTTCTTTGGAATTCTGTAGCTCTGAGGGTAGGACTTGTTCCATTTAGACTTTTCCTTTCTCTTCTGGTTTCTCTTTGAGGCTTTTTCCCCTGTATTTGGCACTTTTTGAGGCTTGAGGAGCTTCCATAGGGCTGTTTTCCTTCTTTTGGTCCAACACCTTCTTCTGCTCCTCTGATAAAATTCTTTGGTTTTTCAAACAAGCTTTTATCATTTGGACTTTTCCTTTGCAATACATGAATATCCAACCCTTCAGAAGTTCTTCTGCCTTTGATGGGCCCAAAAATTCTTTACTTGAAGGTAAGAGTTCATTGACCTTATCCACAAGCTTGGCAGAAGTTCACACTCCTGTTGCTTTGCCCCCATAAATCAGTTGTTATACTCAGACTGGTATATTTCCACTGCTACCTAATAGAATTTGTTTAGATCTGACAACATGAATAGCAGCTATTTCAGCCTCTGGACTCTCAAGAAGAGCTTCAGAAGTTCTGGCTAACCTTGAGGAACTGGTGGAAGTTCTAGAATCTTCCATTTGTGCCGCTCCTCTGGGCTGAAATTCTTGTCTTTTGGATTTATGAATTGAATGTTGTGGTCCAGACCTATTTGATTGGATGTAATAGTTACTTTCACTTCCAGTTGGAATCATTTCAAATTTATTTAAAGGAAATTAGACCAAGAAATTGGTTAAATTCACCTGTTGGACCTTTAAAGGGTCCTTTTGTAGTTATGCCCCTTGAGATTGGGCTGGTGTAAATCTCAACACTTGACTCTGAGATACTAGAGTCAGAAGAGCTTCCTCTTATGAATAAGACTAGATTAAAAAATAATATAAGTTAATTTTATTTATAAATAATAATCAAAGTAACTTATAAACTCAGCTTATTGAACAAAGTTTCTTTAAAGTAATTTATGGCAAATTATGTCAAAAATAGAGAAAATTATCTAAAAAGTCAAAAAATATTTTTAAGTGAAGAGTTTGGAACTTTTGATTTTTTTATTTGATTATTATCTTCTTTGAAGAAAAAATAATCATTCAATCAATAATTTATCAATCAAAATTGTATTATTATTCACTCTATACTAGAATAACTCAAAGAATAAATTTTCAAGTATTTGATGTGAATAAGCCACTAGGTATACAATAGTAGTTTATTCCAAATCAATCAATAGTATATTGTTTAAAGCAATTTTCTTAAGAAAAATAACTTTCCTAATATTAGAAAGATTCTTTATTAGGGATAAGTCCAAAAAAAGCAAAAAATAAAGTAAATATGGAAATTTTCCATCAAAAACAGTAAAATAAGGTCTAGAATATGATTTATGTCCCAAATATTTGTTAAAATAATGGGCAGGCCCAAAAAGGTAAGGTTTTTATATGAAACCCTTTATAATAGTAAAAAAGAACAAGAGTAATATTAATGTCTTCAGTAGAAAGTATAGTATAATGAAATACTATAACCATGAATTAATCTAATTATCAATAATAATTATATAAAAAAAATAATTAGTATTAAATAATTTAGTTATAAAAATTCTTAATAATTATAACTAATTATAATTATTCTATTATCATTATAGTCACTGACAGATATAATGATAAGAAATATAAAAGCTCTTAATGAGAAAATTATATGTGGAAAATAATATTATTTAACCACTTAGTGATAATATAAATATTATTTATAAAAGAGATATCATACACACTGTGTAGAGATATATTATAGAAAAATTCTATAAAAAAACTAATAGTAGATAAAAAAAGATATAGAAATTCAGAGAAAACTTACTTATAATAGCTATTTAATACAATAAGTCAAACAACAAAAGATATGGTATTAAATAATGTTTATAAGCTAAGGCCACACAAAAGATCAATATTTAGAAATTTGGAAACAACTTTTTTATTGTAAAATGAAATTTAAGTTTTTTAGAGGAATGTGTGGATTTTAAAAGATAAACAAAACAATAATTTCATAAGATAAAATGTATTATTTGGTGATTAAGAAGATATGAGTTCTATGATTTCAATTATTCAATATTGAATTTATAAAAAATAAAATACTTGAGAATTGCTTTAAATAATAAGATTTTATATTCAATGAGGTTTTACCTGTTTAAATGTCTAATATGATTTGAACAATGATGATTATTGGCAAAAACAGTGATGTAAAGGCTCTTTTTATGCATTCAGAGCAGCTCCAATAATTCATAATTGATATAGAGGGCATGCCCAGGGAAAAACTGGAAATCTTTCTTAAAAATGAGGTTCTTAACTTAATGCAAGTTATTTTTCAATCCAATTTAAAGTTACCAGTGTGACTCTTGACGTCAAGTAGCTTTAATCCTCTTTTGGGTGAATTATATTAATTTTACATACAAAGTAAATTTATTTATTCTAAAGCTCATCAAATGAGAAACTTTAAAATAATGTCTCAAGCAGAAATCTCTGAAACTGGATTTTTAAATAAATTGTAATTTTTTTCAAGAATAGTCAAAAAGTTTAATTTCAAGGCTAATTAGCAATTAATACTTTTTGAAAAAGATACTTAAAATCTGATGTGTACACATAAAACATCAAGCTTTAAGCTTTGTGAGATTTCCAAGTAAATCCATTAAGAATTGGATTTTTAACAAATTTTTGAAGTTATTGTTATTTTTCTATTTAAAATAGAAATACACACCAAAACTTAACTTTTGATAAGGTTTTGACAGTTATAACTTTAAATTTTAAGCTTGAATGAGCTTTGAAAGTTCTCAAAGCCTTGATTACAAGCCTGCATATAGGTATTTACCCTTTGGCAGCTTATGATTCCTTTCCACACTGAGATAAAACTAGTTTAAACTTTAATTTTTCAAGTTTTAATAAGGTTTAAAATCCCCAAATAAAAGTGGAAAACCTCGATATATTCCTTGCAGATCCCAAAAGCTGGGTACCCTGGCTCTATTTGGGTTTTTTTACATGTCCCAACTTTCTGCCCAGATTTTGCCCTTTTATTTATTGAAAGCCATACTATGGCCTTAAATCAATCTAAATTGAGCTCACGCAGTATTTTCATCCTTTATTTCAAATCCTTAGCCAGTTCAGTAGATCTACAACACACCTTAATTCAAAATGAAATTTTGGTAAGTGTGCATCAACTTTATGCAATTTTGAATTTAAGCTTATTTAAGCTAAAATTTGACAATTTCTAAAAGAAATATCTATTGTGAAGTTGTACTGTGATATTCTTTAATCTTGTAATAACATAAAAAATAGCCATTTTTGGTATAACACCCTATGGGTCGGCCCTAGATTTTTTTTGGTGTAGCCTCCAAAAATGACATAAAAATTATAGACTTATTTATCAAAAAACAGTTATACTTATTTTTTGTTATTTTTTGTTTTAAATCCAATTGATAAGTCTTTTTAAGACTAACTAAAGCTTATAAAAAGCTATTTGTGACCTTATGGGTATGTCATACATATCTCACAGGCTCACATTTACCCCATATTTCTTTTGGATATTTGAAATAATCCTCCATACATCTATTTTCATTGTGTCTTGAGTTGTCAATAATTAGCTTAAAGCTTCTTGCAGTTGGATTTATATCAACCAATTCCTTTTTTAGTTTTTCATGAGGTAGTGTTGGGTTCCAACATTTTTAGAACATTTTGGTTGGTTTACCAATTGATGTCTTATATACCAGCTCAAAAGCTTTTATCAGATTACACCAATAATGGGTAGAACCATCAGAGTCTTCTAATTCTAATCCATAAGAACAGAATCATCTGATAATGTCTTCCAGAGGTTGTCTCTTTCCTGCTGCTAGTCTATCAGTTTGAGGGTGATATGATGTTGAGAATGATAATTTTTTTCCATACAATTTATAGATCTTTGTCAATAGGGCTGAAGTGAATTTGGGATCTCTATCACTTATTATATTTTGGAATAAGCCTGTATGGCTAATAACTCAACTCCATATCATTAAAGCTGTGTCCATAGCTGTGTCATCTTCACCAAATTTTATAAAAATTGGGGGTTTTACTTCACCTATCAACTAAGACTAGGCATGCATTTCAGCTTCTGTATCCTCCTGAGTGTAGAGCTGTTATCCAATCCATACGAGCTATCTCCCATGGGGATTTCTGTTCTTGTATTTGGATCATCATACCAAATTTCTTTCCTATGGCTCTATTTTCTTTTTTGCAGTATTATGCAACATACCTTCTCCAATCTGACCACCAAGAGCAGGTTTTTACTCTTTCTAGTGTCCTACCTTCTGAGAGATTTCCAGATACAACACTATCAGAACATTAATGTAGTATAGTGTTTATTAGAACTCTATCTCTCAAGTCTGGAACACATGTGTGTTTGGTCCTATTAAGGACAATTCTATCAGGGAGGTGAAATCATTCTTCAGCATATTCTTTCTTTAAATACTTCATCTAGTTTGGAATAGAATGATGGGTCCTTCAAATATTTCATTCAGAGATGGCATAAGATATGACATTATTTTCCATCTTATAGACTTTTTTGACTTAATTAAAGAATTGTGTGCCAATTTCTGTGACACATATTCCTTCTATTTGATTTTCTTCCTATGGTATACATGCTGGGTTTTCAGATGTATTTTCTAGAGCCCATTGTCACAGCCCTTATCAGGGGTAAGGGTATTTAACCTCAAGTCCACTCAAACACATGAAACCAAAAAATCCACTATGCACATCAAGAATCAGTTTCAGCAAATCTTCTTGATGAAACATGCATACATCTTGGTTCTTCAATACAGCCTTTCAATACTTTTACAGGTTGTATATTCCCAAATACAGTTTTGATTTACAATACTGAAACTGTATGATCACCCAACTTCACCACACCTCTTTCATAGACCCTGTACAGCCTTACATGGGCTGTATTATTCAAATCAATTCAAATGAAGATTACTCTCAAGAAATTTCACTCTTTGGATCAGGGATGGTGGATTTTCACATATATCAGCCCCTCCTTCTCTCTCTGGGGACTTTTTCCCCAGTTAATTGATATAGTTGATTTATTATTTAGTAAATATTCTTACTCTTATTTTTGGGTATTATATTTGTTGGTATTAAGTTAGTCTTTGCATTTCTTCTTTGCCTGCACAGCATGAGTTGTGGTGGCCATATCCTTATTAGCCCTTCTCTTTCCTTCTGACAGGTTAAAACAGTGGACTTGGACTTTTTTGTGGTTGGCCCTTTTATTTCTTACTCTTATTCTTTTTTCCTGATTTTCTTATATTTATTTTACAAGCAATTATATTCTTATGACACTTTTAAGTGTGTTCCATCTTACCATATCTTGAGCCCTCCATAGGCAAGTCCCAGTTTACTGAGTGCCAGGCCCTCTTCACTTAGAAGAGCCCCTGTGAAATTAAATTAATTAACTTTTAATTGCTTCCTTCTTTCATTCTTTTAAATTAATTTCTCTCAATCATCAATTATGATTCTTCATGAATTTATAATTTTTATTATTTTATGATTCTCTTATGACTTATGACTCTCATCAATTTTCATCTCATTCTTTTTATTCATATCAAGATTGACTCCTTATTTCATTTGTTAATTCTGCTGACCTCTTCATTTCATTTTTAATTCTTAATTTATTTTCTGTCTGAACTTAGGTTTTACAGTTTTTTGATTGGTTGGTTATTGCAATTGGGAATCATCAGGAAATTAATTTTCACTGCAAGATTTTATTGGTTTTATTTATTTGAATTTAATTTCTCAAGATAAATTATTCATCCTCAAGATTCATTTGATTGATTGATTTAATTTGATTTCTCAGGATATTGACTGATTGATTGAATTCCTCAAGACATAATTGATTTTTAATTTGAATTTCATTGAATTGAGCTGATTGATTTGTTTATTGACATTGATTTGAATTTCTTCAAGATTTTGATTGATTCCTCAAGATTCTCATTTGATTTGATTGTTCAAGCCTCATTTATTTGTTCTCAAAGTATCATCAAGTTTTCATTTTAATTATTCTTCAATAATGCCAGTTCAGAATAGGCCTGAAGCCAAGAATACAAGATCTCAAGGAGATCAAGCTGTTCTCACTCCTACAGAAAGGGCTCCTCTTGACCGCACACCATCAGTTCATCAGCTAGGTGAAAATTTGGACAGAGGACCATTAATGGAAGGAGCAGCACCCTCCAGAAGAGGAGGTGTGAATTCAAGAAGATCAAGATCATTCTCTGGCTTGTTGTGTGGCTATCCAAGCACTTCTCAAGGGCCTGGAAGTAGATTGGGGGAAGCTGATGATGAATAGGGGGAGGAGTCTGAGGAAACTGAAATGGAGGCTGCCTTGGAATGTTCCCATGAGGGTTCCAAAGCTTCAAATTTAGCTCATTATAATCAACCTCTTGTCTCTCAAGCTGAACCAAATTTCCTTAAAATGATGGAGCAAATGACTAAATTCATGGGAAAACTCACTCAAGCAGTTTCCCCCAGGGACAATTCAAGACTCCGTCCATGAAGACACCTGATTCTTTCAATGGTACTCAGGCCCATAAACTGAGCTGATTCAGCCAATTCTGTCAATTAGTTTTCTATAAAGATCCATAAAAATTCTTCTCTGACAGGAAGAAGATTCTTTAATCAACTCCTTTTCTCATTGGTAGAGCTGAAAAAGGGATTGACCCTTACCTCTCAAATATCTCCAATGAAGACCCATCCCATCTCATCAATAACTGGAAGCTGCTTTAAACCCAGTTAGCCACTCTTTTTGGTGACCCCAATGAAGTAAGGAAGCCTGACCAAGAGTTGGAAAATCTCAGGATGAAGAAAATTGGTCATGTATCTTTTTATATTCTATATTTTAGAAGTTCAATGTCAAGAATTGGAGATTGGGGGGAAAGGGCTTATATTCATATTCAAGGAAGAGACTTGGTGTAAAGATTGTTGGACAAATTGGATTCTGACCATGGAAGCTTTGATAGACTTCAAGAACTCATGGAAATTACTTTGGAGCTAGATACAAGGTACCATGAGAGGCATAAGGAAAACGGTAGTCATCAAGATAAGAAGCCTCCAGTCACTGGATTCACTTCTTCCAGGATTCCTCAAGATTTATCTTCCAAAATTCCTTATCACAAGAAGAGCAAGGAGGGGAAGAATGTTCAAGTTTCAAAGAATAAGTGTGAGCCTTAGAGGTAATTTCATCTACCCAAAAGACCACAAATACAAAAATAACATATTAATATAAATAAAAAAAATTATTTATATTATTACAATAAAAATAAAAATATAAATATAAAATTATATTAAAAATAAAAAATTAATTACAATTTAAAAATAAAATTACATTAAATTTTGTAATTACAAAATTACATTTATACTTGAAAAAATTAAGTAAAAATGAATGTTTAACAAAACTGTAAAAAAATAAATAAATTTGGAAAAAAGTTAACTAAAAATTATTATAACTTTTTATCCAATAAATAAACTTATGGAAATTATTTCACCATTGGATTCCTCATAAAAAATCAGGTGGGGTCACCTCTGAGTGAAATTCTTGTAACTCAACTCTAAATAAGCTTAAATTAAGCTTTTAGTATTTTCGATACAAAAGTTGAAAATCCTCAGAACTTTAATTTAATTCACACCACATGTGGTGTTAACCATCAATTTTTGTGTTAAAATTGAGGTGTTGTGTTTAGTTTAGAAGTTATGAGGAATTGAAGTATTTTCAATTGAATTCAATTGAAATGTCAAAATGTGCGCGTTTATTACATAAGTGAACTTTGATTTACATATGAGGTGTCAATTATTACTGTATTGTAATGTACAACTGAATTTAATTACATATGTAAATTATAAGTATAATACATCATGAGGGATTAAAGGAAAAATAAATTGGAAAGATTAAATTTCGGGGGGGAAAGGAACTCCAGCTCTAAGGGGGAGCTAGACCCCCAAATTCCTTTCTGACAGGCGTGGGATGTCAAAATTCACACAAAATTTCATCACTTTTGGCCTGGAATTGAGTTACAGGGTCTGTGGACTCAATTGATAATGAGGTTTTGATACCAACTGGGGTAGTTTTAGCTGTTGCCAGGAGGGTAAAACTACCCTTAAGATAAAACCATCATAGTAAAAACAGTTTTAACTGGTTTCTACGCCTCTGACACACATTCTGACGTGTTTTGAAGGCTCTAGGCCTGGTATTGCTATAGTAATGGCTGATTTAAGGGTCTAAAATGGCTAAAAATGGCTTAAACCAGCCCTTTTTGGTCTAAACCAGGGTTCAATGATGCCATAATTGGCTTTTCTGTTGTTAGACTGTTTTTCACGACTGACAAGAGTAAATTTTACTTTTGGAGTAAGAAAATTGATGGCTATAAAAGAATGTCTTCTTTGCCCCACTTTTCTCTTCATGTTAGAATCTTTTCCTTTTATAATTAGTTTAAACATTGTTAAACAAATCAATAAAAGATTCAAACAACCTTTATTAAATCATTTTAAACCTTTTAACCACGTGAAAAAATCATTATAATCATTGTTTGTAACTCTTATAATCATTTTTACCCCTGAACCACCCCAAAAGTGAATTAAAGCATCTTTCATCACTGTAAACTTTGTCACTTTGTTTCCAAATTCACTCTGGTCACTTTTGGGCGTGTTTTCTCCTTAATATTCTTTTTGAAGACTCTGTTCTTTAATTAATTGCTTGCAGCTTTTTGCTCAATCAATTCCAATTGAAATTGCTCTTGAAGAAATTTCTTTTGTAGCCTTAAAATATCTCTTGTAGAGTATTTTTTGGATAAATTTTTATTGTTGGTAAAACAATAAATTTTTATAATATTATTTTTTTATACTAATAAAGTTATAAACAATAAAATTGGCGTGTTTTCTCTCAAAAATAATATTTCTTACTATTTTTAATTGATTTTTACCTTATACAAATTTTTGAGGACAGGAAAAGTACTTGATTTTTAATCAAAGTTTCATATCCACACCTGACATTTGGGGGCCCAGCCGTGATATTTTACCTGTTAAATATTTTTTTTACTCTTTTTAAATCTTTTTTCTTATATTGAAAAATTTAAAAACATATAAAAAATACTTATAATTCAAAAAACCCATAAAAAATAATTTTTTTCCATATTATAAGTGAGGTTTACATTTTTATTTCTTTTTTGAAATAACCTTTTTTTACTTAATTAATTGGCTTTTTCATTAATTTTAGTGTCTGACAACGTGGTAAGACAAGAAAACATTGAAAAAGCCTCAACAGTCACCAGCATTATTCCTGCCAGTACTATTAATTCAGACCATAATAGTACTGTTATTGTGACTCATAATAACCAACCTGAACCAATATCTTCTGAATTGATTAACTTGGACATAAGTAATACTCTTCAGAAAGCCAAAGATTTGGCCAATAGTAAGTTTTTTGCCGTAAAATTACTATTTTAAGCCTTTTTTAACCATAATTATGCCTTCAACCAAATCAGGAGCCAGCTACAACCCCTCAAGCAGCTCCCAGAAAGGTAATAGACGTGATTATGGCAGAGGCCAATCAGGTACAGAAGGAAAAGGGTCACTTGATGACTTCGAAACAACTAAAATGGGTCATTCTGAAGCTGATAATACCATTTTACCTTCAAAAAGAGCTGACACCGCCACAAAAAGCCTCTATGGATATATACAAAGCCAGCCACAGTGCATACAACAATGCACTTCAATTCAAGGAGTACCAGATACTTGCAGACCTGTGGAAGAATTGCATGAATTCTTACCTAACTGTGAGAAAATTCCTGGGCCATCCCAACACTTGCAAATTGCTCAATGGATGGCATCCATTGATGGAGAAGAAAAACATGATGCTGTTGACACTAGAATGGAGGAAAAACAACCCTCCACCACCCAAACCAGTGCCAAAAACAGCCCCAGTGGCCAGCAGCAGCAACTCCAACGTGAAAAAGCAGCCACAAGTTCCAAACAAGGGCAAAGGGAAGGCACCAGCCCCAAAACCTTACAGCCAAGGATACAGAATTCCAAAGATTCAGCAGGATGCCATGGAAAATGTATTTCAGATGGCCAGAACCATGATGGAATTAAAGAAGAAGGAGGAAGCCAGATTAAGATTCCAGAAATGATTTCTGATATATTTGATTCCATCCCAGATTTGTATGATGCTATAAATGACGTGAAAAAACATCTTTCTGATAAAAATGAAACCATTTGTAACAACATTAAAACAAACAACCTGAGTCTTTGCCAAATTAATGAAACACTTATGTGTTTTGAAAAAGTTTTAAGAACAATTAAAATTTCCAATGATGATAATTCTTTTGACAATAAAATAAATGAGCAATTGGCCATTATTAAGGAATTAACAGATAAATATTCTAACTTCAATATTGATGACATAATTGAAACAAGAATTAAACACGCCATAAATATTATCAAAACAGATAACAAGAAAGTCCTTGATGACATTTCAAATTCATTTACTGAAGTAAAGACATATACCATTGCCTTGAAAAAGTGTTTTGATGCTTCACAAGAAGAACTATCAAAATTATCAATGAAATTGAATCAAGTCACTGCTGATAATACAAGACAGAAAGAGTTATGGCAAGAACTGACACATAAAGAAGACATGTATAAAGTTGAAGTAATAAATTTAATACAAAGCTTCCAACATGAATACAGAAATTCCCAAAGGTGTAGCAACAGTAAAATGAATGACATTGAACAAATATTGAACACCTTACCAAGAATGTCTACACCTCTGAATCAAAATGAGGGCACAAGAATTCCAAATCCACAAGTATTGAATCCTGATAATTCACAGTTAAAAAGTGAATTATCCACTCCTTTTCATAACTTGGAACCATCAATGGGCCAAGCACTTTTGAAAGAGGTTCCAAAACTTAAAGAATGGCCTCACTTCAGTGGTGAAGGAGAGTATGACCATATGGAATTCATTAGAGGTATTGACATGATCAAAGAAGATTTTGAATTACCAGACAGATTGGTAACAGCAAGATTTAACACCTTGTTTACCAGATCAGCTCACAGATGGTACATCAAAATAAGACAAGCACATGGACACCAGAGTTGGACTTGGTGGAAAACCCAAATCATCAACAAATGGGCAAATGACGCTTGGAGGTTAAAAGTTGAAACAGCCTTTGAATCTTCCAAATTTAATGCTGATAAAGACAAAGCTTTACCATGGTTTTGCCAACAAAAAGACAGATTAAGAGCATTATATCCAAACATGTCAGAATTTATGATCCATAGAAAGATTCTGAGACAATGTGGAGGTGACTTAAAGCATGCTATTAAAATCAGGACTACTGAACAATCTTCAGCAGAAGATATTATCAATATACTAGAAGAAGTAACCACCAGAACCAAAATTGGTTCTAGTAGGGTGAATCTCAAAACAAGGTTTAATACACCTTGGAAAGATTCTGTGGACAAAAACCCCAAAGAAAATTCTAGTAACATTAAGTATAAATCTGCAGATACAGTCAGAAAATGCCATATTTGCCAAAGCACCACCCATTTAGCCAATACATGTCCAAAAAGGGGAAAATCAATCAAATTGACATTGAAAAGGAACCAGATGTTGAAAAAGAAGACATAATTGAAGACAATTCAGATGATAAGTCATCCATATTTTCTAAATCTTCAAAAGATATAGAAAATATCAATGCCACTTTTGACATCATGGAATCTTATTCCCACTTACCACAATTGAGCAATGGTCAACTTGATTTATCAAAGGTTCAAGATGCACAACTTATGAAAACAAAACCAAACAGAGGAAAAGGTTATACAGCTGGTAACTCCTGTATAACAGAAGTGGTGATTGACAACAAGCCCACCAAACTTTTACTTGACCCAGGAGCCTTCTGCTCTTGTGTTGGAAAATATTTTCTTAAGACTTGTGTACCAAATTTTGAAGACCAATTGTTACCAATTGATGGTATAAAATTCAACAGTGCAAGTAACCCAATGAAAGCATTAGGAATCTTTGAGACCAATGTCATATTCCCACACATAAATGGGAATTTAAGAATCACTGTTGTATTTGTTGTTATGGAAAATTGCTCTAGTACCCATTTTATATTGGGAAATGATTATTTAATCATGTATGGGATAGATTTACATAATAAAAAACACAGATACTTTACAATTGGGGACAATAAGTGCCAAAAATTTGCCTTTTTACCATTTAAAAGACAAATTACAGTAAACAAAGTATCACCAGTCAACTTAGAGTTAGAGAAATTCAAGTCTGAACAGTTAAATGAGGCTGAAATAAGCCTTCATCTGACTGATAAACAGGAAAATGAACTTTCTTCCCTTTTGTATGACCACAGAGGAGCATTTGCTTCAGACAAAGAACCTCTAGGAGCAATTATTGGGCATGAAGTTGACATCATTCTTAATATTGAGAGACCTTATCCACCACTCTTAAGAAGACCTGCATATCCAGCAAGTCCAAAATCAAGAGAAGCTCTAGAAATTCATATCAAAGAACTTCTGGACCTTGGTGTAATAAGAAAAGTAGGCCACAATGAAGAAGTCGAAATAAATGCACCAGTCATAGTGGCGTGGCATAATGGAAAATCCAGAATAGTTGAGGACTTTAGAGCTCTGAACACTTACACTGTTCCAGACAGATACCCAATACCAAAAATCCAAATTGCCCTTACTCAAATATCTCAAGCAGTGTATATAACCACTATGGATTCCCTTAAAGGATTCCATCAGAATGTGGTGACACCAAGAGCAAGAAAATACTTGAGAATTATTGTTCATTGTGGAGTGTATGAATACTTGAGGATGCCCTTTGGTATCGAAAAATGCACCTTCACACTTCCAAAGAATGATGAATGAAATCTTCCCTGAAGAACTCTCAGAGGGATGGTTAATCATTTACATTGATGACATTATTATCTGTTCCAAGACTTTGGAGGAGCACATGTACAGATTGTCCAGAGTTTTGAAAAAAATTCAATCAGTCAACATGAAAATCTCCTTGAATAAATTCCATTTTGGATTTAAAGAACTTAAGGCACTAGGACATGTTGTATCTGGTTCATCCCTTGGAATTGACAAAAACAAAGTTTCAGCAGTATTTCTAAAACCCATGCCTCAGAACAAGAAGGAAATTCAGTCATTCTTAGGTTTTGCAGGATATTACAGGCAACACATTAAAGATTTTGCATCCATAGCAAGACCACTTTATAAATTGTGTGACAAAGACACAGTATTTTAAATGACTGTTGACAGAGTCAAAGCTTTTGAGTCTCTAAGAGAAGCATTGACCACTGCTCCACTCTTACTGATTCCAGACTATAAATTGCCTTTCAAACTGTATATTGATGCATCAGGGGATGGACTAGGTGCTGGACTTCACCAAGTTCAGATCATAGATGATAAGCCTGTAGAAGGACCCATATGTTTCATATCCAGGAAAATCAAACCAGCTGAAGCCAGATATGGAGCAAGTCAGATGGAATGTCTATGCCTTGTCTGGGCCTTGGAGAAATTGAACTACTTCTTAGAGGGATGTGTTTTTGAGGTGATAACAGATTGTACAGCTGTCAAATCACTTTTAAACATGAAAACACCCAACAGACATATGCTCAGATGGCAAATAGCCATACAAGAATACAAAGGCAATATGACTATTGTTCATAAGGATGGGAATATTCATAAGAATGCAGATGGACTAAGCAGATGGCCATTACCAAATAATATTGATAATCCTGCTTATGTGCCAGAAGAAGCTTCACCACAAATTCCAATAGAAGGAATAAGTGTTACAGACTTGAACACCACCTTCTTTGAAGAAGTCAGAAGTAGTTACACTCAAGATAAGAATTGTAGCATCTTATTCCAATTACTTAACAAAGACTGTAAAGACAACTCTCTAATACATGCCTTGGATGAAGTATGGAGAAAATCTTATGATGAAGGAAGAGTTCACCTACTGGATGGTATAATTTACCACAGAACCAAGCACACATGTGTCATGACAGTTGTAGACAGGTCATTAATCAATCTTGTACTGAAAGAATGCCATGATAGTCCCTTTTCAGGACATCTGTCTGAAGATAGAACAAGAGAAAAAGTAAATACCTGCATATGGTGGCCAATGTGGCAGAAAGATGTTGCAGAGTATTGCAAAACCTGTGACAGATGCCAAAAGGCAAATAAATCCACTGGCAAGAGACTTGGAAATATGATAAAAATCCAAGAACCAAACAGACCTTGGGAAATTGTCCATATGGATTGGGTAACTGGCCTACCACCAGGAGGTGACAGAAGCTATAATGCTTGCCTAGTAATTGTGGACAGATTCAGTAAAACTCCAATCTTTTTACCATGTCACAAAGATGATACAGCCATGGATACAGCTCTTCTGATATGGAATAGAGTAGTGTCATGGACTGGGATATTTACAAATATCATTAGTGATAGGGATCCCAAATTCACTTCAGCACTATGGACAAATCTTCACCAATTATTTGGCACTAAACTGTCTTTCTCTACAGTCTACCACCCCCAAACTGATGGCCTGGCTGAAAGGATTATCCAAACCTTGGAGGACATGGTGAGAAGATTTTGTGCATATGGCCTTGAATTCAAAGATTGTGATGGATTTACCCATTATTGGTGTACTCTTTTTCCAGCACTGGAATTAGCATATAAAACATCAATCCATGCCAGTACCAATCCAACTCCTGCTATTCTAGAAAAAGGATGGAACCCCAAGTTACCCCAAGATTCCTTGAGGAAAGATTTAATTGAGATACATTTCACAGCAGCTAGCTTCAAAGGAATGCTAGACAAAGCTGGAAAGCATGCAGTAAAGTGCATGGAGGACTCTTTTGCCTATGCTAAAAAAAATGGGATAAATTGCATGCAACTCCAGATTTCAAAGTGGGGACCTAGTTCTTGTATCCACCACTAACTTCAATAACATCAAAGGATGTAAAAAGTTGAAAGACTCCTTTGCAGGACCTTTTGTGATTAGGGCCCTCCATGGAGAAAATGCTGTTGAAGTAGAGTTATCTGAAGAACTTAGAAATAAGCATCCTACATTTCCAGTGAGCTTGATAAAGCCATATAAATCTAGTGATGCTGAGAAATTTTCCTTGAGGAATAAGATTCCCCAAGTTATACCTCCTATTGAGACATCTGGTACTAAGAAAATTACCAAAGTTCTTAAAGAAAGGAAATTAAGAACCAAGAAGGTGAGGGAATACCTTGTTAGGTACAGTGACCCAACTTGTGAAGATGAATGGTTAGAAGAAAAAGATATACCAGAAGCTACCAAACTCCTCAGGAGATTCAGACACACTATAAACACCAATATTACAAAGTAATATTCTTTTTTAGGGGGAGGGATTGTGAGCCTTAGAGGTAATTTCATATAACCAAAAGACCACAAATACAAAAATAACATATTAATATAAATAGGGTTTCGGTAAAAACACCTAACCAAATTGGTAAAAACACGTAAGAGCTTACGTGTTTTTACCATCAATTGGTAAAAACACATAATTTTATGGTAAAAACATGTAAGGGATGGTTTTTAAATGAAATATGGCTATTTATGGCATTTATGATGCCATTAATGCCATTTGTGGCATTAAAAATTCCATTTATGGCATTAACAGTGCCATTAATGGCATTATCAATGAAATATTTCTGATGGCATTAACAGTGCCATAAATGGCATTAACAGTGTCATAAATGGCATTAACAGTGCCATAAATAGCATTAACAATTCCATAAATGGCATTAACAATGCCATAAAAAATGGCATTAACAATGCCATAAAAAATGGCATTAACAGTGCCATAAATGGCATTAACAATTCCATAAATGGCATTAACAATGCCATAAAAAATGGAATTAACAGTGCCATAAATGCCATTAACAATGCCATAAATGACATGAACAGTGCCATAAATGACATGAACAGTGCCATAAATGGCATTAACAATGCCATAAATGACATGAACAGTGCCATAAATGGCATTAACAATGGAATTAATGGCATTAACAGTGTCATAAATGGCATTAACAGTGCCATTAATGGCATTATCAATGAAATATTATTGATGCCATTTATGGCGTCAACAATGCCATTTGTGGCATCAAAAATGCAACATTTCTGATGCCATTAATGCCATAAATGGCATTAACAATGCCATTAATGGCATTACTAATACCATGAATTGCATTATCAATGCAATAAATGGCATAATGCCATTTATGTAACACCATAAATGGCATTGTTAATTCCATTTATGTAATGCCACAAATGGAATTTTTGATTCCATAAATGGAATTTTTGATGCCATTTATGTTATAGTTAAGGCCATTAATTCCATTCTTAAGGCCAATGTTAAGGCCATTCATGCCAGTTTTAAGGCCATTTATGGCCTTTTTAAATGCATAAATGGCATTGTCAAGGCCATTAAATTCAATTTATGGCATTGCTGTAATGCCATTTATGCCAATTTTCTGGCCATAAATGGCATCTGTATGTCATTCTTGATGCCATTTATGGCATTATTATGTCATTAGTTATGCCATTTATGGCACTTTTTATGTGATACATGGCACTGTTAATGCCAAAAATCAAATTTTAACTTCCACTCATCATAAATTAAATTTTGAATTCAATTCATGTCATGAATGGCATTTTCAATTTAATTACAAACATGAACAAAAAAACATAAAAAAACATGGAATTTTTGGGCCTACAAATGTTCTTGCAAAAAAAATACCAAAATGTTGGGCTTCTGGTTTATTATTCTCAACATTCTCACCTTCATTTTAAAAAAAAATTATGAAATTCATAAGTGGGAACCTTTTGAATGAATTTTTTCAAAAAGATGGGCCATTTTACCAAATTGCCCAAAATAGAAAAATTGGGCAAAAAAAAAATTTGAAAAAATTTGGGGACCTTCACATCCCATGTTGGAAAAAATATGTCAAAAAAAATGTTGAAAATTTTCAAAAATGAGCCTGAGGAATTTTTATAAAAAAATTAGGTTACTTACGTGTTTTGGCCATAATTTGGTAAAAACACGTAAGTTTATGGTAAAAACATGTAAGGGCTTACATGTTTTTACTAAAAGCTTATGTGTGTTTACCAACACCCTATAAATAAAATAAATTTATTTATATTATTACAATAAAAAATTATATTAAAAATAAAAAATTAATTACAATTTAAAAATAAAATTACATTAAATTTTGTAATTACAAAATTACATTTATACTTGAAAAAATTAAGTAAAAATGAGTTTTTAACAAAATTGTAAAAAAAGAAATAAATTTGGAAAAAAGTTAAATAAAAAATATTATAACTTTTTATCCAATAAATAAACTTATGAAAATTATTTCACCATTGGATTCCTCATAAAAAATCAGGTGGGGTCACCTCTGAGTGAAATTCTTGTAACTTAACTCCAAATAAGCTTAAATTAAGTTTTTATTATTTTCAATACAAAAGTTGAAGATCCTCAAAACCTTAATTTAATTCACCCCACATGTGGTGTTAACCATCAATTTTTGTGTTAAAATTGAGGTGTTGTGTTTAGTTTAGAAGTTATGAGGAATTGAAGTATTTTCAATTGAATTCAATTGAAATGTCAAAATGTGCTTGTGTATTACATAAGTGAACTTTGATTTACATATGAGGTGTCAATTATTACTGTATTGTACTGTACAATTGAATTGAATTACATATGTAAATTATAAGTATAATACATGATGAGGAATTAAAGGAAAAAATAAAGTGGAAAGATTAAATTTGGGGGGGGAAAGGAACTCCCGCTCTAAGGGGGAGCTAGACCCCCAAATTCCTTGCTGACAGGCGTGAGATGTCAAAATTCACGCAAAAGTTCATCACTTTTGGCCTGGAATTGAGTCACAGGGTCTGTGACTCAATTGATGATGAGGTTTTGATACCAACCAGGGTGGTTTTAACTGCTGCCAAGAGGGTAAAACTACCCTTAAGATAAAACAATCATAGTAAAAACAGTTTTAACTGGTTTCTACGCCTCTGACACACATTCTGACGTGTTTTGAAGGCTCTAGTCCTGGTATTGCTTTAGTAATGGCTGATTTAAGGGTCTAAAATGGCTAAAAATGGCTTAAAATGGCTTAAACCAGCCCTTTTTGGTCTAAACCAGGGTTCAATGATGCCATAATTGGCTTTTCTGTTGTCATACTGTTTTTCACGACTGACAAGAGTAAATTTTACTTTTGTAGTAAGAGAATCGATGGCTGTAAAAGAATGGCTTCTTTTCCCCACTTTTCTCTTCATGTTAGAATCTTTTCCTTTTATAATGTGAGCCTGTGAGGTATGTATGACATACCCATAAGGCCACATATGGTTTTATAAACAGTTAATTTTGTCTTAAACAGACTTTTTAGTTGAATTTAAAATAAAAAATAATAAAAAATAAGTATAACTTTTTTTTGGATAAACAAAGTTATAAATATTATGTCATTTTTGGATTCTACATCAAAAATAACCTAGGGTACACCCATAGGGTGTTATACCCAAAACCACTTATTTTTTATGTTATTGGAAGATTTAAGAATATCACAGTACCAATGTAACTTTTTTAACATTTTTTTTAAATTGTTAAATTTAAGCTTAATTAAGCTTAAATTTAAAGTTGCATAAGGTTTATGCAAACTTACCAAAATTTTAGTTAAAATTGAGGTGTGGTGTATATTTACTGAATTGGCTAAGGATTTGCCATACAGAATGTAAATCCTGCGTGAGCTCAATTTAAAAGGGTTTAAGGCCATAGTATGGCTTTAAATAAATAAAAGGGAAAAATCCACGCAGAAAGGTGGGACAAAGGAAAAAGACCAAATAGAGCTGGGGTACCCAACTTTTTGGATCTGCAAGGATTCAATTAAGGTTTTCCACCTGTATTGGAGGATTTTCAACCTTATTTAAACTTTAAGATTAGACTTTGATCCAACCTTAAGGTTTAAACTGGTTTTATCCCAAATTGGACAGGAATTTCAAGCTGCCAAAGGGTAAATCCCAATATGCAGGCTTGAAATCAAGGTTTTAAGAACTGTCAGAGCTTATTTAAGTTTAGAAACCTTAAATAAGCTTAAAACTTTAAAGTTTCAAGCATTAAAACCTTATCAAAACTTAAGGTTTGGTGTGTTTTGCTATTTTACATGGAAAAATAGCAATAACTTCAAAAATTCATTAAAAATCCAATTCTTAATGGATTTGCTTGAATATTTCACACAACTTAAAATTTAATATTATCAATATATAAATTAAATTTTAAGTATCTTTTATAAATAAATTTCCTGTGTAATTAGCCTGGAAATTTACTCTTTTAATTAAACTCAAAGAAAATTATGATTTCTTTAAAAATTAATTAAAAATTGAGTTTAAGAGATTTTTGCTTGAAACTCTAATTTTAAGTTGTTCATGTGATGAACTTTAATATAAACAACCTTATTTTATATTAAAACTTAAAATAGTTAAACTAAATGAGGATTAAAGTTACTTGGAGTTAAGAATAACACTGGTAACTTTAAATTGGAAGTAAAATAAGAACTTTATTTTTAAGCATGGTTTTTCAGTTTTGACCTGAGCACGCCCTCTACATCCATTATGAATCATGAGAGCTGCTCTGAAGACATAAAAAGAGTCTTTTCATCACTGTTTTTGTCCATCATTCTTATTCAATCCAATCATCTTAGACATTTAAACAGGTAAAGTTTTATTAAATATAAAATCTTATTATTAAAAGTAATTCTTAAGTTATTTTTATTCTTTATTTATTGAAATTAAATAATTGAAGGCATAGAATTAAGATTATTGTTGTAATCACCAATAATATATTTTATTATATAAAATTATCTTCTTAAATATCTTTTAAAATCCACAAATTCCTCTAAAAAAACTCTTTAATCATAATTTATATTATAAAAAGTTGTTTTATCTTTAAATTTATTGATTTTTGACGTGTTTTTAACCTATAATTATTATTTAATATTATAACTGTTGTTGTTTGACTTATTATATTAAATAAATCTTATAAGTAAGTTTTCTCTAAAAATTCTATATTTTTTTTGTCTAGTATTAGTTTTTTATATATATAGAATTTTCTCTATAAGAATTATTTCTGCACAGTGTGTGTTTTAATTCTTTTATAAATAATATTTATATTATTTATAAGTGGTTAAATATTTATATTTTCCACGTGTAATTGTCTCATTAAGAGCTTTACACTTCTTATTGTTATAACTGTCAGTGACTATAACAATAATAGAATAATTATAATTTATTATAATTATTATATTTTTTTTATTATTATATTATTATAATAATAATTAAATTTTTTTTTATATATAATTATTTTCTAATAATTATATTTAAATTTGTGGTTATAATATTTTATTATATTATATTTTTCTACTGAGGACAGTCATAGTACTCTTGATATTGTTACTATTATCAAGAGTTTCATAGACAAACCTTACATTTGGGGGCCTGGCCGTGATTTTAAGCCAAATTTGGGACATAAATCATATTCTAGACCTTATTTTACTATTTTTGACGTAAAATTGCCATATTTGTCTAAATATTGGCTTTTTTGGGACTTATCCCTTATAAATAATCTTTATAATATTAATAAAGTTATTTTTTTCTTAAGAATATTGTTTGAAACAATATACTATTGAGTGACTTGGAATAAATTTCTTTTGTCTAACTAGTGGCTTTTTCACATCACAGACTTGAAATTTATTCTTTGAGTTATTCTAGTATAAAGTGAATAATAATACAATTTTGATTAATTAACTTGTTAATTGCATAATTATTATTCCTTTAAAGAAAATAATAAATCAAATAAAAAAAAATTAAAAATAAAAATCTTTACTAAAAACATTTTTTTCTTTTATCTTAGACATTTTTCTTTATTTTTGACGTAATTTGCCATAAAATTACATTAAAACAACTTTATTTAATAAGTTGAGTTTATAAGTTATTTTCATTATTTGATAAAATAACTTATATTTTTAATTTTCTCTAGTGTCTTCCATCAGAGAAAATTCTTCAGACTCTGAAGCCTCAGAGTCCAGTATTGAAATTCAAACCAGTCCAGCACCAAGGGGTTTAATAACCAAAGAGCCCTTTAAAGGTCCTGCAGGTGAATTCAATTCAATTTTACTCTATTTTTTATTAAAATTGACGTGAAATGACTCCTACTAGAAGTGGAAGTAACTACTCCATCCAATCAAATGGATCTGGACCAGGACATTCCAGCCACAAATCCAAAAGGCAAGAATGTCCTCCCAGAGGAGAGGCACAAATGGAGGATGCCAAAACTTCCACCAGTTCCCGAAGGTTGGCCAGCACCTTTGAACCTCTTATTGAGAGTCCAGAAGCTGACATAACTGCTATTGCTGTTAGACCTGAACCATTTCCAACAGGCAGCTGTGGAAATTTATCAATCCCAATGGAAAAACTGGTTCCTGGCGTCAAAACAACAAGAGTGGGAACTCCTTCCAAGTCTTTGGATAGGCACCATGAACTCTTATCTTAAGGTGAAGAAGCTCATGGGGCCAGAAAAGACAGAAGATCTTCTGTTGGGTTGGACACCAATGTCTGTCAAAGGACAAGTCCAACAGATCAAAGCTTTGTTGAAAAACCAAAGCATGTTGTCAGAGGATCAGAAGAAGGAATTGGCTCAAGGCAAGGACAACAGCCCAGTGGAAGCTCCTCAAGCATCCACCAGCAAAAATCCGCCTCAACAAGTGCCAAACAAGCCCAAGCAAGCCCCAAAGACCAATCAGAAGGGCAAGCAAAAGGCAAAGGGAAAGGCAAAGCCCAAGTGGAACAAACCTTACCCTCAGAATTACAGAATCCCAAAGAAGGAAAGACAGCCATGGAAAATGTGTTCAATATAGCAAGAACGTTGATGGAATTCAAAAACAAGGAGGAGGAAAGATTGAACCAATCCTTTCCAAAGAAGTAGATCTTGTAAAACTTGTAACTTACTTTGAATCTTGTAATAAAGAAATTATGGCAAAATTTAAAGCATTTGATCATGTCCAACAAAAGTTGTGTGAGCCTGTGAGGTATGTTTAACATACCCATAAGGCCACAAATGATTTTATAAACAATTAAATTTGTCTTAAACAGACTTTTTAGTTGAATTTAAAATAAAAAATAATAAAAAATAAGTATAACTTTTTTTTGGATAAACAAAGTTATAATTATTATGTCATTTTTGGATTCTACACCAAAAATAACCTAGGGTACACCCATAGAGTGTTATACCCAAAAACACTTATTTCTTGTGTTATTAGAAGATTTAAGAATCTCACAGTACTAATGTAACTTTTTAACATTTTTTTAAAAATTGTTAAATTTAAGCTTAATTAAGCTTAAATTTAAAGTTACATAAGGTTTATGCAACTTTACCAAAATTTTAGTTAAAATTAAGGTGTGGTGTATATTTACTGAATTGGCTAAGGATTTGCCATACAGAATGTAAATCCTGTGTGAGCTCAATTTAAAAGGGTTTAAGGCCATAGTATGGCTTTAAATAAATAAAAGGGCAAAATCCACGCAAAAAGGTGGGACAAAGGAAAAAGACCAAATAGAGCTGGGGTACCCAACTTTTTAGATCTGCAAGGATTCAATTAAGGTTGTCCACCTGTATTGGAGGATTTTCAACCTTATTTAAACTTTAAGATTAGACTTTGATCCAACCTTAAGGTTTAAACTGGTTTTATCCTAAATTGGACAGGAATTTCAAGCTGCCAAGAGGGTAAATCCCAATAAGCAGGCTTGGAATCAAGGTTTTAAGAACTGTCAAAGCTTAATCAAGCTTAAAAAGCTTAAATAAGCTTAAAACTTCAAGGTTTCAATCATCAAAACCTTATCAAAACTTAAGGTTTTGTGTGTATTGCTATTTTACGTGGAAAAATAGTAATAACTTCAAAAATTCATTAAAAAGCCAAATCTTAATGGATTTGCTTGAAAATTTCACACAGCTTAGAATTTAATATTATCAATATATAAATTAAATTTTAAGTATCTTTTATTAATAAGTTTCCTGGGTAATTAGCCTGGAAAATTACTTTTTTTATTAAGTTTAAAGAAAATTATGATTTCTTTAAAAATTAATTAAAAATTCAGTTTAAGAGATTTCTGCTTGAAACTCTGATTTTATGTTGTTCATGTGATGAACTTTAATATAAATAAACTTATTTTATATTAAAACTTAAAATAATTAAACTAAATGAGGATTAAAGTTACTTGGAGTTAAGAATAACACTGGTAACTTTAAATTGGAAGTAAAAATAAGTTGCCTTAAGTTAAGAACTTAATTTTTAAGCATGGTTTTTCAGTTTTGATCTGAGCACGCCCTCTACATCCATTATGAATCATGAGAGCTGCTCTGTAGACATAAAAAGAGTCTTTTCTTCACTGTTTTTGTCCATCATTAATAATCAATCCAATCATATTAGACATTTAAACAGGTAAAGTTTTATTAAATATAAAATCTTATTATTAAAAGTAATTCTTAAGTTATTTTTATTCTTTATTTATTAAATTAAAGAATTGAAGTCATAGAATTCAGATTATTGTTGTAATCATCTATAATAAATTTTATTATATAAAATTATCATCTTAAATATCTTTTAAAATCCACAAATTCCTCTCAAAAACTCTTTAATCATAAATTTTAGTATAAAAAGTTGTTTTATCTTTGATTTTATTGATTTTTGGCGTGTTTTTAACTTATAATTATTATTTAATATAATAACTGTTGTTTTATAACTTGTTGTATTAAATAAATATTATAAGTAAGTTTTCTTTAAAGTTCTATATTTTTTTATCTATTATTAGTTTTTTTATATAGAATTTTATTCTATAAAGAATTATTTCTGCACAGTGTGTGATTAATTCTTTTTATAAATAATATTTATATTATTTATAAGTGGTTAATATTCTTATTTTCCACGTGTAATTATCTCATTAAGAGTTTTTACACTTCTTATTGTTATAACTGTCAGTGACTATAACAATAATAGAATAATTATAATTTCTTATAATTATTATATTTTTTTTTATTATTATATTATTATAATAATAATTAAATTTATTTTTTTTATATAATTATTTTTAATAATTATATTTAAATTTGTGGTTATAATATTTCATTATATTATATTTTTCTACTGAGGACAGTCATAGTACTCTTGATATTGTTACTATTATCAAGAGTTTCATAGACAAACCTTACAAGTTGGGTAGTGAGATACTACAAGTAAAAGACCAACAAAAGACCATAATTGGCCTTGAAAGTGTTAATAAGGCAAATATTTTGTCTTTGACGCAAATTTGTGAAAGACTTGAGTTTAAAGTTACCTTACTCAATCAACCAGATGAACATTCAATTTTTTTTATAACTGGACAGTTAAAAGAATTGAAAATACAAGTACAAAACTTGGAAAATTCAACTGGTCACAATGCAGCTCTTTTTCAAGAACAATTGGAAAAAGGTGATGAAGCAAGACTTGAATTGAAAGAAGACATTCAGTCAAGTATTAATAATATATCACTAAAAAATGAATTGCGAAGGCAATCCACACCAATTCTTGACAGAAATGTCCTTAACTTGAATAATGATTTAAATCATACAATTTCAAGTCATGATGTGGAAACTGCTTGCAATTATAAGGACATTCCAAGATTAGAGGAATGGCCAACCTTCAGTGGTGAAGGAGAATATAATCATATGGAATTTATGAAAACAATTGATATGTTCAAAGAAGACTTTAACATACCAGATGAATACATAAGTGCAAGATTACACTCATTATTTACCAAATCAGCAAAGAAATGGTATTATAAAGTGAGACAAGACCATGGTAAACATTCTTGGCCTTGGTGGAAAGAACAAGTTATTTCCAAATGGGCAAATGATTCCTGGAGATTTAAAATGGAAAATTCTTTTGAAGAAGCCATTTTTAATATTGAGAGGGACAGGCCCATGACCTGGTTTCTTAAACAGAAGGACAGATTAACTGCCCTTCATCCTGATATGTCTGAACCAATGGTACATAAAAGGATATTAAGAAGGTGTGGTGGTGACCTTGAGCATGCTATAAGAAGCAGATGTATTGAGCCTTGCTCTACAGAAGATTATATCAATGCTATGGAGGATATCACTACTAGAACAAAAATTGGGAGAAATTGGTATAAACCCCCAATAGACAACAAGACTAGTGGGAAACCAATTTTAAAACCAAATAAACCACATGACAGACCTCCTTTGAAATGTCATAAATGTGGAAGTACATCTCATTTAGCAAACACTTGCCCAAAAAAGACAAGAGTCAATGAGATAAATGTTGAAAAAGTGGAAGACACAAAAGAAACTGATGTATCTTTACATGAAAGTGATTCTGAGCCTTCAGAAGAAGAAGAAGCATCAGAGCAACTTGGTATAGAAAATATTAATGTTTCTTTTGAGGTAACTGAGGTACATACCCACTTACCACAGTACAGTGATGAATGTATGGATCTCATACATGTGCAAGATGCCAAAATGCAAAAAACCAAACCTGCTAGAGGTAAAGGTTATACAGCTGGGTCATCTTGTATCACTAATATTGTGATAAATAACACAGAAGCCAAGATACATCTTGACTCAGGTGCTTTTTGCACTTGTGTTGGAAAAGATTATCTTGACAAAATTTATATCAATTGGCAAGACAAGTTGCTACCAATTGAAGGTGTAAAATTCAGCAGTGCTAGCCAGAACATGCACCCTTTGGGTATATTTGAAGCAGCAATAATATTTCCTCATCCAGCAGGGAGTATAAGATTAAAAGCTGAATTTGTTGTTATGAACAATTGTACTTCACAACACTTTATACTTGGGAATAATTATCTCAATATCTATGGTATTGATATTAACAATCATAAGGACAGGTATTTCACTATAGGGGAAAATAAAAGGCAAAAATTTGCTTTTTCTCTAGAAAGAAAAGAAATTACTGTCATTCAACAAGTAAAAAATGTTAAAAAAGAAAAATTTGTGTCAGATCAGCTAAGTGAAGCACAAATTAGTCCTGAATTAACACCAGAAATGAAGGAAGAACTTATTGAAGTTTTATTTCAATATAGAGAAGCCTTTGCTTCTGATAATGAGCCACTTGGGGCTATAAAAGGCCATGAGGTGGACATTATGCTTAATGTGGAAAGGCCTTATCTGCCACTATTAAGGAGACCAGCTTACCCAGCTAGCCCTAGGGCTAGAGAAGCATTAGAAAATCATATTAATGAACTAATGAAACTGGGAGTTCTTAGAAAAGTTGGGCACAATGAGGAAGTTGAAGTCACAACTCCAGTAATCATTACTTGGCATAATGATAAGTCAAGGATGGTTGGTGATTTTAGAGCACTGAATACTTATACTATTCCAGACAGGTATCCAATCCCTAGAATTCATGATACTTTGACTCAATTATCCAAAGCAAGATTCATCACTTCTATGGATGCTCTAAAAGGCTTTCACCAGAATGTTTTGACACCTCATGCTAGGAAATTATTGAGAATAATTTCTCATTGTGGTATTTATGAATATTTTAGGATGCCTTTTGGTATTGAAAATGCACCCTCTCATTACCAAAGAATGATGAATACTATCTTCCCACATGAATTATCAGAGGGATGGTTAATCATTTATATTGATGACATTATCATTTGTTCAGAAACCTGGCAATTACATTTAGAGAGACTTTCATTAGTACTTAAGAAAATTCTACAAGTGAACATGAAAATTTCTCTTAAAAAATGTAATTTTGGGTTTCATGAGTTAAAAGCTCTAGGACATGTAGTCTCTGCACTGAGCCTTGGTGTTGATAAAAACAAAGTGGCTGCAGTTTTACTGAAACAAATGCCCCAGAACAAAAAAGAAATGATGTCTTTCTTAGGTTTTTCCAGTTATTACAGACAACACCTTAAAGATTTTGCAATCCATGCCAGACCATTATACAGAATTTGTGATCAACAAACTGTTTTTGAAATGACACAGGAGAGAATTCAAGCATATGATAAAATCAAGTATGCCTTGACCAATGCACCATTATTATTGATGCCAGATTGGAAACTTCCTTTCAAGCTGTATATTGATGCATGTGGTGATGGTTTAGGAGCTGCTCTTCATCAAGTTCAAATTATCAATGACAAGCCTTATGAAGGTCCAATTTGTTTCATTTCAAGACAAATTAAACCTACTGAGGCCAGATATGGAGCTAGCCAAATGGAGTGCCTTTGCCTTGTTTGGGCTCTGGAAAAACTTCATTACTATCTTGATGGTAGTGTGTTTGAAGTAATTACTGATTGTAATGCAGTTAAATCACTTCTTAACATGAAAACTCCAAACAGACACATGTTAAGATGGCAGATTGCTATACAGGAGTATAGAGGCAATATGACCATAGTACATAAAGCCGGAAATATTCGTAAGAATGCTGATGGCTTGAGTAGATGGGCATTACCAAATACACCTGATAATCCTGCCTATGTTCCTACAAGTGCAGAACCTCAAATTCCAATTGAAGGAATTAATATCACAGATGTTGGAACAGAATTATTTGAAGAAGTTAGGGAAAGCTACAAGCAAGATAAGAATTGTCAAATTCTTACTGCTCTACTTGACAAAGATTTTAAAGATGCAGCATTGGCTAATTCTCTAGATGATATTTGGAAAACATCTTATTATAATGGAAGATTCCATTTGTTTGATGGTATACTATATCATAGATCTAAACACACATGTGTCATGGTCCTATGTAGTAGAATGTTGATCAACACAATACTACTAGAATGCCATGATAACATCTATTCTGGACATCTGTCTGAAGACAGAACAATGGAAAGAATTAAGACATGTGCCTGGTGGCCATCTTGGAGAAAAGATGTCATTGAGTACTGTCATAGTTGTGAGAGATGCCAGAAAGCCAATAAAGCTACTGGTAAAAGATTTGGTCTGATGATCCATATCCAAGAACCAAGTACCCCATGAGAAGTGGTTCACATGGATTGGGTAACTGCATTACCACCTGGAGGTGATAATAGTTACAATGCATGTCTCGTTATTGTAGACAGATATAGCAAAACACCAATCTTTTTACCATGTCACAAAGATGACACAGCTATGGATACAGCTCTTTTGATCTGGAATAGAGTAATATCCCATACTGGTCTCTTTAAAAACATCATTAGTGACAGAGACCCAAAATTTACATCAGCCTTATGGACTAATTTACATAAGCTTTTGGGTACAAAATTATCATTCTCAACAGCATACCATCCACAAACAGATGGCTTAGCAGAAAGAATGATTCAAACCCTTGAGGACATGATCAGAAGATTTTGTGCTCATGGCCTGGAGTTTAAAGATTATGACAGCTTTACCCATGATTGGTGTACTCTTATACCAGCATTGGAGTTAGCCTATAAGACCTCCATCCATGCTTCCACAGGCAAGACCCCTGCAATGTTGGAAAAAGGATGGAACCCCAAACTTCCAGTTGATACTTTGAAGAAAGATCTAGTTGATATTCATCCAACTGCTTCAAGCTTTAAGTTGTTGCTTGATAAAGTGAGGCACCATGCAAATCAAAGCATGAATGATGCCTTTGAATATGCTAAGCAGAAATGGGATAAAAGTCATAAAACCCCAGAATTCAAAGTAGGGGACTTAATACTAGTTTCAACCTCGAACTTTAATAATATTAAAGGTCCAAAGAAATTGAAATATTCCTTTGCAGGACCATTTATTATTAAAGCCCTTCATGGGACAAATGCAGTACAAGTAGAACTGTCAGGAGAACTGGAAAATAAACATCCAACATTCCCTGTCAGTCTAGTAAAGCATTACACTTCAAGTGACAAGGAATCATTTCCTTTAAGAAATGGAACACCCTTAGAAGTACCCCCACTGGACCTAAGTGAGGAGAAAAAGGTACTGAAAGTCTTGAAAGAAAGAAGCCTTAGGGGGAAAAATGAAAGAGAATACTTGGTCAGGTATAAAAATCCACAACATGAAGATGAGTGGATTGTAGAAAACAAAATACCTGATTCCCAAAAGTTTCTCAGAAGATTCAGACATGAGAGAAGACCAATTGCTCAATAAAATTTTTGAATTGTGTGCTTTACATACTTGGAAGTATAAGTAGAGAGGTTGGACAGTGGATTATACCCCCCCAAATAACTTGGGGGTACACTACAAAAGAAAACTTTTGGTACAATTTTTTTTTGGTGGTAGGGAATGTGAGCCTGTGAGGTATGTATGACATACCCATAAGGCCACAAATGATTTTATAAGCAGTTAATTTTGTCTTAAACAGACTTTTTAGTTGAATTTAAAATAAAAAATAATAAAAAATAAGTATAACTTTTTTTTGGATAAACAAAGTTATAAATATTATGTCATTTTTGGATTCTACACCAAAAATAACCTAGGGTACACCCATAGGGTGTTATACCCAAAACCACTTATTTTTTATGTTATTGGAAGATTTAAGAATCTCACAGTACCAATGTAACTTTTTTAACATTTTTTTTAGATTGTTAAATTTAAGCTTAATTAAGCTTAAATTTAAAGTTGCATAAGGTTTATGCAAACTTACCAAAATTTTAGTTAAAATTGAGGTGTGGTGTATATTTACTGAATTGGCTAAGGATTTGCCATACAGAATGTAAATCCTGCGTGAGCTCAATTTAAAAGGGTTTAAGGCCATAGTATGGCTTTAAATAAATAAAAGGGAAAAATCCACGCAGAAACGTGGGACAAAGGAAAAAGACCAAATAGAGCTGGGGTACCCAGCTTTTTGGATCTGCAAGGATTCAATTAAGGTTGTCCACCTGTATTGGAGGATTTTCAACCTTATTTAAACTTTAAGATTAGACTTTGATCCAACCTTAAGGTTTAAACTGGTTTTATCCTAAATTGGACAGGAATTTCAAGCTGCCAAGAGGGTAAATCCCAATATGCAGGCTTGAAATCAAGGTTTTAAGAGCTGTCAGAGCTTATTTAAGCTTAAACACCTTAAATAAGCTTAAAACTTTAAAGTTTCAAGCATTAAAACTTTATCAAAACTTAAGGTTTGGTGTGTTTTGCTATTTTACGTGGAAAAATAGCAATAACTTCAAAAATTCACTAAAAATCCACTTCTTAATGGATTTGCTTGAAAATTTCACACAACTTAGAATTTAATATTATCAATATATAAATTAAATTTTAAGTATCTTTTATAAATAAATTTCCTGGGTAATTAGCCTGGAAATTTACTCTTTTAATTAAACTCAAAGAAAATTATGATTTCTTTAAAAATTAATTAAAAATTGAGTTTAAGAGATTTTTGCTTGAAACTCTAATTTTAAGCTGTTCATGTGATGAACTTTAATATAAACAACCTTATTTTATATTAAAACTTAAAATAGTTAAACTAAATGAGGATTAAAGTTACTTGGAGTTAAGAATAACACTGGTAACTTTAAATTGGAAGTAAAAATAAGTTGCCTTAAGTTAAGAACTTTATTTTTAAGCATGGTTTTTCAGTTTTGACCTGAGCACGCCCTCTAAATCCATTATGAATCATGAGAGCTGCTCTGAAGACATAAAAAGAGTCTTTTCATCACTGTTTTTGTCCATCATTCTTATTCAATCCAATCATATTAGACATTTAAACAGGTAAAGTTTTATTAAATATAAAATCTTATTATTAAAAGTAATTCTTAAGTTATTTTTATTCTTTATTTATTGAAATTAAAGAATTGAAGTCATAGAATCCAGATTATTGTTGTAATCACCAATAATACATTTTATTATATAAAATTATCTTCTTAAATATCTTTTAAAATCCACTAATTCCTCTAAAAAAACTCTTTAATCATAATTTATATTATAAAAAGTTGTTTTATCTTTGAATTTATTGATTTTTGACGTGTTTTTAACTTGTAATTATTACTTAATATTATAACTGTTGTTGTTTGACTTATTATATTAAATAAATCTTATAAGTAAGTTTTCTCTAAAAATTCTATATTTTTTTTGTCTAGTATTAGTTTTTTATATATATAGAATTTTCTCTATAAGAATTATTTCTGCACAGTGTGTGTTTTAATTCTTTTATAAATAATATTTATATTATTTATAAGTGGTTAAATATTTATATTTTCCACGTGTAATTGTCCCATTAAGAGCTTTACTCTTCTTATTGTTATAACTGTCAGTGACTATAACAATAATAGAATAATTATAATTTATTATAATTATTATATTTTTTTTATTATTATATTATTATAATAATAATTATATTTATATTTTTATATATAATTCTTTTCTAATAATTATATTTAAATTTGTGGTTATAATATTTTATTATATTATATTTTTCTACTGAGGACAGTCATAGTACTCTTGATATTGTTACTATTATCAAGAGTTTCATAGACAAACCTTACATATAATTAGTTTAAACATTTTTAAACCAATCAATAAAAGATTCCAACCACCTTTATTAAATCATTTTAAAACTTTTAACCACGTGAAAAAATCATTATAATCATTGTTTGTAACTCTTATAATCATTTTTACCCCTGAACCACCCCAAAAGTGAATTAAAGCATCTTTCATCACTGTAAACTTTGTCACTTTGTTTCCAAATTCACTCTGGTCACTTTTGGGCATGTTTTCTCTTTGATATTCTTTTTAAAGACTCTGTTCTTTTATTAATTGCTTGCAGTTCTTTGCTCAATTAATTCCAATTGAAATTTCTCTTGAAGAAATTTCTTTTGTAGCCTTAAAATATCTCTTGTAGAGTATTTTTTGGATAAATTTTTTTTGTTGGTAAAACGATAAATTTTTATAATATTATTGTTTTATACTAATAAAGCTATAAACAATAAAATTGGCGTGTTTTCTCTTCAAAATAATATTTCTTACTATTTTTAATTGATTTTTACCTTATACAAATTTTTGAGGACAGGAAAAGTACTTGATTTTTAATCAAAGTCTCATATCCACACCTTACAATAAGCCCCATCCTGCTCTCCTCTATAAGCTAAATAAATTAATCAGGTCTGAAAAGGAGAGGAGTATTAAAGAAGGCTTATTCATTTATTGTGGTGGAAAACACCCAATTGAAAAATGCTTCAAGAGGCCTCAAAATAGGCCAGGATCAGCAAGAGGATTCCCTAGCAAGCAGGGAAAAGCCTGAGTGGGAATCATGATGTGTTCAATGATTCTCAATTCTTTCCTTCAAGAGCACAACTATGCACTCTGAATACTAGTGTCAAAAAATCTTTAAAATTTCTTATTTTTTCTTCTGTCTCTGATATTCTTTATAGTATTCTCATTTATTCTGGTGCTAAAAAGTCTTTCATTGCAAAGAATCTTGTTCTAAAGTACTCATTGACTATGTCATAGCTCCTTGAAAAGATTCCTCTTTTAATTTTGGATTCAAATTAATCCAATTCCTTGCTCATGACCCATTATCCCAAGTGGGTTGTTAATCTGCCTTCTTTGCCAAGCTTTGAATGGGATTTGTAACCTGTGAGGTATGTATAACATACCCATAAGGCCACAAATGACTTTATATACAGTTTATTTAGTCTTCAACAGACTTTTCAATTGAACTTAAAATAAAAAATAATAAAAACTAAGTATAACTTTTTTTGGATAGACAAAGTCATAAATATTATGCCATTTTTGCATTCTACACCAAAAATGAGATAGGGTACACCCATAGGGTGTTATACCCAAAAAGGCTTATTGCTTGTGTTATTGGAAGATTTAAGAATCTCACAGTACTAATATAACTTTTTTAACATTTTTTTAAAATTGTTAAATTCAAGCTTAAATAAGGTTAAATTTAAAGTCGCAGAAGGTTTATGCAAACTTACCAAAATTTTAGTTAAAATTGAGGTGTTGTGTATACTTACTGTATTGGCTGAGGATTTCCCATACAGAATGTATATCCTGCATGAGCTCAATATAAAAGGGTTTAAGGCCATAGTATGGCTTTAAATAAATAAAAGGGCAAAATCAATGCAAAAAGGTGGGACAAAGGAAAAAGACCAAACAGACCTGGGGTACCCAACTTTTTGGATCTGAAAGGATTCAATTAAGGTTGTCCACCTGTATTGGAGGATTTTCAACCTTATTTAAACTTTAAGATTAGACTTTGATCCAACCTTAAAGTTTAAAATGGTTTTAACCCAATTTGGACAGGAATTTCAAGCTGCCAAGAGGTAAATTCCAATATGCAGGCTTGAAATTAAAGTTTTGAGACCTGTCAAATCTTAAATAAGCCTGAAGCCTTAAGGTTACAAGCATTAAAACCTTATCAAAAGTTAAGGTTTAGTGTGTATTGCTATTTTATGGGGAGAAATAGCAATAGCTTCAAAAATTCATTAAAAATCCAATTCTCAATGGATTTGCTTGGAAATTTCACACGGCTTACAATTTAGTATTATCTATATATGAATTGAATTTTAACCATATTTTATAAACAGATTTTCTGGGTAATTAGCCTGGAAATTTACTCTTTTAGCTATACTTAAAGAAAAGTAAGATTTCTTTAAAAATTAATTAAAATTGAGTTCAAGATATTTCTGCTTGAAACTCCATTTTCAAGCTGTTCATGTAGTGAACGTTAATATAAATAAACCTATTTTATATTAAAACTTAAAATAATTAACTTAAATGAGGATTAAAGTTACTTGGAGTTAAGAATAACAATGGTAACTTTAAATTGGAATTAAAAATAAGTTACCTTAAGTTAAGAACCTTATTTTGAAGCATGGTTTTTCAGTTTTGACCTTAGCACGCCCTCTATATCTATTATGAATCATGAGATCTTCTCTGTACATATAAAAAGAGTCTTTTCATCACTGTTTTTGTCCATCATCACTTATCAATCCAAGTATATTAGACATTTAAACAGGTAAATATTTATCATATATAAAATCTTATTATTAAAGTATTTCTTAAGAATTTTATTCTTTATAACTCTTAAATTAAAGAATTGAAATCATAGAAATTATATTATTGTTGTAATCCCCCATAATATATTTTATTTTATAAAATTATTGTCTTCAAAATCTCTTTCAAATCCACAAATTCCTCTCAAAAACTCTTTGATCATATTTTTTCTCAGAAAAAGTTTTTTTATCAGTTAAAATATTTATTTTTTGGTGTGTTTCTAACTTATAATAACTGTTGCATTCGACTTGTTGTATTAAATTTATATTATAAGTAAGTTTTCTCTAAAATTCTATATCTTTTTTATCTATTATTAGTTTTTTTATATAGAATTTTTCTATGAGAATTATTTCTGCGCAGTGTGTGGCTTGATTCTTTTATAAATAATATTTATATATTATTTATAAGTGGTTAAATATTTATATTTTCAACGTGTAATTGTCTCATTAAGAGCTTTACACTTCACATTGTTATAATTGTCAGTGACTATAACAATAATAGAATAATGATTATATATTTTTTATTATTATTTCATATAATAATAATTAAATTGTTTTCTTGATAAAATTCCTTTTAATAATTATATTTAAATTTGTTTTTATAATATTTTATTATATTATATTTTTCTACTGAGGACAGTCATAGTACTCTTGATATTGTTACTATTATCAAGAGTTTCATAGACAAACCTTACAGGATTTCTTCATCATACATTCACCCAAGGGAGAAGACCTGATATTGAACTATTATTTTCTTTACCATTTTAATCCCATTATTGATTGGAAAAATGGATTGATCACCTATGATTCTATTCATAAGGATTCTAGTGGTATTAATTCTTTTTTTTGTCAATAGTGTTTCTCTGGTTGGTGAACTTAAGACACCTTCCCTTCCTTCTTCTGTCCATATCCCTTCCATCATGCCCTCTCAGTCATTACTTCAATCAAGAGATGAAGTCTTGAAAGCAATAAAAGATGGTATAGAAGATGTTTCTGTACCCTCACTTCATCTCTTTAAAGGGGATATGGAACTTCCTCCTTTATCTTTTCATGCCTCCCTGGAGGAGCAGTGGAATGAGGAGGAAGAGCCAGAAGAAATTGAAACTGTGCTGAGGGTAGCCCCCCCTGCCTATCACAAATATCTGGATGTATTATACAAGGTGAAATCAGAAAGACTTCCTCCACAACACACCTGTGATCACCATATTGAACTTGTTGGGTCTTCTACCTCCAGTTTGTGTTATCTACTCATTATCAAATCCATAATCAGAAACACTGTGGGCCTACATTTCAGAGAATGTAGAAAAATGTTGCATTAGGCCAAGCTCCTCTTCAACAGGAGCACTTGTCCTTTTTGTCAAGAAAAATGATGGTGGCCTTTGTTTGTGTGTTGACTAACAAAGCTCAATTCTGTCACTAGGAAGAACAGGTCTTCTGTTCCTCCAATTAATTAACTCCTTACCATCTTTCAGGGTTCCAATATCTTCTCCAAGATATATTTGTGTGGTTTGCATAATCTCCTGATAATTAAAGAGGGGGGTGAGCACTTAACTGCCTTTAGAATTAAATATGGTAGCTATGAGTATTTGGTTATGCCATTTGGCTTAACCAATTCTCATGCTTCATTCCAAAATCTTGTGAATGATCTCTTTGCAGATTTCCTGGATATTTTTGTTGCAGTATACTTAGATGATATTATGGTCCTCTCTAGTTCTGAGGAGGAACATGTCAAAAATGTGGCCTCTGTCCTCCAAAGACTGAGAGACAATGATCTTTTCTCTAAAGCCTCAAAGTGTGTATTCCATTCCTCAAGTGTGGAATACCTTTTTTATGTTGTTTCAAGTGATTTTATCAAGATGTATGCTTCAAAAGTTCATTAAATCCTCAATTGGCCTCAGCCCAAGGATATCAAGGCCCTTCAATCATTTCTTGGGTTTGCCAATTTTTATTATTTTTTCACTAAAATTTACTTCAAAAAAGATCACTTCTCTCACTTCTGTTTTAAAAAAGGTTCTCCCTTTATCTTAAATGATGAAGCTCTTAGCCAGTTTCAGATACTCAAAGAAGCTCTCACTGCTGCTCCTATCCTTTCCTACTTTAATCCTTCTCTACCAACTTTTTTAGAGACTGATGCTTCTGATTAAGCCTTGAGTGCTCTACTGAGTCAGGTCAATCACTCAGGAGAGCATCCCATTGCATTTGATAGTCGCAAGCTCCTCCCAGCTGAGCTCAACTATGAAATTCATGACAAGGAACTCCTTGGCATAGTTTGGACTCTCAATCACTGGAGAGCCTTTCTTCAATCTCTTTCTGATCCTGTTGGAGTCTTGACAGACCACTCTTACCTCCAATAGCTTACGTCTTCCAAAGTTCTTACTTGATCTCAAGACCACTGGGTTGAATTTCTCTTTCAATTGGATTTTACTATTACTTACTGCTCAGGAAGACTGACCCCTTTACCAGATGCCTTATCACATTGGGATGATGTGTACCCAGAGAGGCAGGGACTTCATCAGCAATAATCCTTCAAATTTTCATCAAGGTTTCAAGCAAGATAAAATTAATTAGTCAAGATTTTTCTCAATCAAAGTTAAAATTCCTTCATATGTAATTGATCAAATTCAAAAATAAGTATGGTAAGACAAAAAATATAAGGAAATTCTCAAGCAATTAGCAAGAGGTGAATCAGTCTCAGATTATTCTCTTGAACATCAAGCCAAATTGGTATTATTCAAAGATAGAGTATTCATTCAAAGCAATTCTGGAATCCAATTTGACATTCTTCAAAAGTATCATTACTCACCATTGGCTGGCCATCCTGGCCAGGAGAAGACCCTCAAGATCATCAAGAGGGATTTTTATTGGCCTGGCATGAATTAAATTATCAAGTATTATGTATCCTAATGTCAGATATGTTCAAGAAGCTAGAAAATTCACCATAAGAAGTTTGGATTACTCAAGCCTCTTCAAATTCCATCTGGTCCTTTGAATTCCTTATCAATGGACTTTATCACTCAATTGCCATTGTCCAACAACTTTGACTCAATTTTAGTAGTTGTAGACAGATTCTTAAAATTGGAAATCTTTATTCCAACTTATTCAAAAACAACTGCCTTGGACTTAGCTCAAATCTTTATTACTCATGTCTTTCCCAAACATAACCTTCCAGTAAGTATTGTTAGTGATAGAGGTTCTTTATTTGTTTCATCATTTTAGACTCAATTAAGTCATCAGCTCAAGATATCAAGAGATCTTTTAACTTGCTTTCATCCTGAAACAACTGCACAGACAGAGAGGGTAAATCAAATTCTAGAACAGTAGCTTTGGATGTATGTCAGTTACCATCAAGATGACTGGCACATCTTGCTCCCTTCGGCTGAATTTGCCTACAATAATACAGAGCATTCATCAACAAAGCAATAACCTTTTTTCACCATTTATGGGAGAAATCACAGCTTTGCCTAAACTCACATTTCTTAAGACACACCTGCTGGAAAGTTGTCAACAAAACTTCAATCAGTACAGAAAGTGGTCAAAGAAGAATTAGAGTCAGAAATAAGAACCTTTAGAAATTCCAGGATAACCACCCAAATTGCCAGATAATGATCTTGATCTTCTTGATTCCATTCCCCCTCTTCTGGAGGGTGCTGCTTCTTCCATTGGTGGTCCTCTGTCCAATTTTGCACTTAGTTGATGAACTGACAGTGTGTGGTCAAGAGGAACCCTTGCTGTAGGAGTGAGAACAGCTGGACTTCTTTGAGTTCTAGTATTTCTGTCTGGAGGGCTATGCTGAACTGGCATTATTTGAGAATAAGAAGCTTAATGAACTTGATTATACTTGCAAATAAGGAATAAAATCTTGGCCAAATCAATAACAACAAAATTCTTGATGAAGTTTCAGAAATAAATCAACAATCTTGAGGTGAAATCAAATTGAATCAATAAATTCAGTCAATTTCAAATATAAATTCAAATCAAATATCAAAAAAATCTTGAATAATTAAATAATCAATAAGTCAATAATGTCTTCAATATAAAATCAAGGTCTTGAGGAATTATTCTGTTAATCAATATCTTCAGGAACCAATTCAATATCTTTCTGAGTCAAAATCAATCAATAATCAAGATCAATCAGTTATCTTGAGGAATTCAAAGCCAGTCAATAAGTCATATTAAAACACAATCCTGAATTGCTGAATCAATAACCAAAATGAATCCCAATCAATAGAAAATCCTGATAATACCTGAATAAGAAAATCAAAGAAATTGTGGTTTTGATAAATAATTGAGAATGAAAGTGAGATGGTCAGCAATGACTAAGGGATGAGAAGAATCAATTTTCATTTGAATAAAGTGAGTGAGATGAAAATTGATGAGAGAAAAATAATAAAAGAGTTATGCGTGAAGAATGAGAGAAATTAATATAAATTAATGAAAAGAAAGAAGAAATTAGGAGTTAATTGGTTTAATGTCACAGCAGCTCTTCTAAGTGAAGAGGGCCTGGAACTCACTAATGGAGGGCTCAGGATAAAATAAGATGGAATACACTTAATAGTGTAATATTGATATAATTTCTAATAAAATAAATATAAGAAAAGCAGAAACAAATAATAAGAGTAAGAAATAAAACATCCAACCACAAACAAGTCCGATTCCACTGTTTCAACCTGTCAGAAAGATAAGTTTTGATAAGGTTATGGCCACCACAACTCATACTGTATAGATGAAGAAGAAATTCAAAGACTAACTTAATATCAATAAATATATTACCCACAAAATAAGAGTAAGAGTATTTATTAAATAATAAATAAACTGGTGAAAAGTCCCCAGAGAGGAAAGAGGGGCTGTTATATGTGAGAATCACCAGCCCCGATCCAGACAGAGAATTTTAATGAGAGGAATTGATGATTGAATTGAGTGTGAACAATACAGGTCCTGTACCACTGTACAAGATCTGTACAGGAGGTGTGGTATTATTGAGTGATCATACAGCTTCAGGATGGTTAATCCAAGCTTTATTAGGTCAATCTAACCTGTAAAAGGGTTGATATACTGTATTAATGAACCAAGCTGTATGCATTTTTCAGAAAGAAAGAATTCAGAAACTGATTACTGATACACACAATGGATTTTCTGGTTTGATTTGCTTTAGTGGGTTTAAGATTGAGTACCCTTACCCCTGGATAGTGGTTGTTACAATGTGTTGGACTCTGGTTCTTATACTGATGTATAAGCCCCCATCTTATGTTTACATCACCTAAGAGAGCAGAAATACCTTAGACCCAGAGAAATAAATTGTTTTTATTATACATATATTTCAGGGTTTTTAGTCAACTTATCTGGTAACAAATTTTAAGAGATTGTTGACACTTCTCATTAATACTTCAGAATATTTTTCATAATTATCCAAGATGATGAGATCTTATATGATGACTCTCAATATAAACAGTGAGATCTATACATAAAATGGCAGTTTAGCTATGCTTATTAGGATCAAATTTAAATGAGGATGCATGGGAGAAACTGGGCATACTATTTGGACTGAGTGATGGGGCCATTTTATAGTATACTCAGCATTCAATCAAAGTCTTGATCAGTTATGAGAAATATTATATCTTCTGGTCCAATATTCAAAACAGAAGACAAAAAACAAAATTTATGCAGGCATAGGAGTCCCCAGTCTGTGTTGATTTTTGTGAGCCTTGAGGTATGTCTTACATATCCAAAAAAAGTCACAAATAACTCTAAAATAACTGTTGAAAGATACAAACCCCTTAGGGAATATAAATATCCAAAATTCATCCTTTCTGAGTATTTAAATCCATATATGTGAGGCCAGATTTGGATTCTATACAAAAGCTCACATAGGGTAGCTTCATCAGGTTAATAAGCTTATGTTAACTCTATGAGGCTGGAATATAGAGATTATTCCAACACCTTATCATCAATACAACTGTGAGGCTGAGTCTACAATAAAGTGATAATAAGTGTATCTCCTACTTTAACTCTAATTTTGACACAGATAATAATAATAAAAATAGTTTTATATTAATATTCAGGCATTTAGTATTGGGGAATAGTGATTGTGAGCGCTGTTGAAATCCCTGTATGAAGCTTTATCAATTGGTTCATTAAAGTAAGAAATACAATAACTAATATTATGGCTGTACCTGATTATTTTTGAAGATTGTAAATGTTGCTAAGAAGCTTTACTATGTATTAAGTCAATAGAAGGATTGGGATTTCTCTTTTGGGATGAAAAAGGTCCCTTTTTATCCTGGAAATGGGTGAAAAGGTCCTCAAGACCATTTCATGTAGAGGAAGTGAAGATTTTTCACTTACAAGGACTGGATTGGGGCATTCACAAATCCTGTATATCCTTCATTGGGCTCAGAGGTGGCTTTGAAACCACATCTGGGCAGTTTTCACCAATACAGGGCAAAAACTTTATCTGGGGACCACACAGACCTCTTATGACATGTATGAAGTGTAGAATGCTGTACAGAATCTGTATGCGGACCCCATATTTACTGAACTAAAAGTTATTGAAGGATAAAAAGGCACATTTGTCTAATTTACACTTCATAATCAGACATTTGGGATAGTATCCCACAGTAAAAGTGTATTGGTGCAGCTATGGGATTTTAACTTTAAAACTGCCATAAATTTGTTATTTTTCAAGATATTGAGCTCACACTTGACTCATTGTGTATCCCTGGATGAGGTCTACACAATGGTACCTCCTTTTTATTTCCTATATTCAAATATGGATATTTCTTATATCCTATATGGAACTTGTTTGCTCCATAGCTTTGGTTCTAGATGAGTTGGTTGGAAATGGATGGAACCACTAGATAGCTCTGATTGAGCTCTTTGTAAAATTATCCCACTCTAAGTATCTAACACTAAAGCTGTAGAAGTTGGATGAGAGTTGAATATTTTATTCACCCTTATTTGACTTTAATTTGGACCTACCTTATGTAGTTTTGATGCTAGCTCAGCTTGGCTACTACCTTTGGATAGCCCTGACCAAGAGCATCAATTTTACCACCCATTTTATGGGGTTCTGCCTATTTCTCTGTACTTTATATGAGATCTTAAAATCAAGGTTTATTCTCAGAAACTGCTTTGAGCTTGAATGTAAGGTGTTGATATGAAACTTTGATTAAAAATCAAGTACTTTTCCTGTCCTCAAAATTTGTATAAAGTAAAAAATAATTAATAATAGTAAATTTTAAGATTTTCAAAAAGAAAAAAGACCAATTTTATTTTTTATAGCTTTATTAGGATAAAACAATAATATTATAAATATTTATCCCAAAAATACTCTACAAGAGATATTTAAGGCTACCAAAGAAATTTCTTCAAGAGAAATTTCAATCAGAATTAATTGAGCAAATAGCTGCAAGAAACTGATATAAGAACAAAGTCTTTTAAAAGAATATTAAAGAGAAAACATTCCCACAAGTGACCGGGGTGAATTTGTAAACAAAGTGACAAGTTAACAGTGATGAAAGGTGCTTTGATTCACTTTTGGGGAGGTTTGAGGGTAATAATGATGAGAAGAGTTCCAAACAATTATTATAATGATTTTTCACATTCTTTAAATGGTTGAAATGATTTAAATAGGGTGGTTGTAATTTCTCATTGATTTAATCAACAATGGTCAAACTAATTTTAAAAGGAAAAGATTCTAACATGAAGAGAAAAGTGGGGCAAAGAAGAAATTCTTTTATAGCCACCAAGTTTGTTACTCCAAAAAGTAAAATTTACTCTAATCAGTCTTTAGAAGTACTCTGAAAACAGAAAATCTAATTATGGCATCATGAACACTGGTTTAGAAAAAATAACAGGCTGGTTTTGGCCATTTTTAGCTCTTTTAAGCCATTTTAAACCCATAAATCAGCCATTTCTATAGTAATACCTGGTTTCAACCCTCCAAAAAACATTAAGATTTGTGTAAGAGATGTAAAAACCTTTTACAAACTCTTTTGCTAAGATTTCCTCAACTTAAGGGTAGCTTTACCCTCTTGGATACAGTTAGAAATGCCCTGGTTGGTATCAAAACCTCATATTTTGAATTAATTTCATCATCCCACGCCTTTCAGGAAGGAATTTGGGGGAGTCTGGCACCCTTGGCACCCAGATTCCTTCCCCCCAAACAAATGTTAATCTTTCCAATTTATCTTTTCTTTAATTCCTCATCATGTATTATACTTGTAACTTACATATTCAATTCAATTGATTTTTTACAGTACACAAATTTAATAATTGATACCTCATATTGAAATCAAAGTTCACTTATGTAATACACGTGCACATTTTGACATTTCAATCTAAAATACTTCAATTCCTCATAACTTCTGAGCTACACACCACACCCGAATTTTAACACAAAAATTGATGGTTAATACCACATGTGGTGTTAATTATTTTAAGTTCCTGAGGATTTTGATATTTTCATACAGAAAATATCAAAAGCTTAATTTAAGCTTATTTAGAGTTGAGTTACAGTCGTTTCACGCAGAGGTGACCCCACCTTATTTTTTATAAAGAATCCAATGCTTAAATAAATATCTTAAATTTATTTATTGGATAAAACTTTATAATGAATTTTGTTGAACTTTTTTCCAAAAATATTGTAATTTTAATATTTTTGTTGAAAATTCACTTTTACTTAATTTTTCCAAGTAAAAGTGTATTTTGACTATTTTAAATTTCAATGTAATTTTAATTTTATATTACAATGAGATTATTTAGTTGTTTTTTCTTGTTTGTATAATATGAATAAATTTATTTATTTATAATCATAACATAATTTTGACATTTGTTGTCTTTTGGGTATATAAAAATACCTCTAAGGCTCACACTGAATAACTCTGTTATTATTTGTCCTATGATTATGGGAGTTGTATATTTGGAAAGAGGTTAGTTTCCTCTTTTTTTGATACCTTCTGAGCCAGTTTGGCTCAGCTCCATGTTTTAGTGGTATTTTACTCTACCATTGGTTTATTTCAATTTGGCTGTCACGCTTGTACTCTGGTTCTGAGCCACAGACTGACAACAACATAAAAAAATTGTAAAATTTTGTTTTTGATGTTTTATACCAAAATAGTGGTATTCTAACAAATCCCATATTAAATATATACTCAATTTATGTTTATACATGTTTTTACAGCTTAAAAGTACTGTATCTTTAAATAAAGTCTTTTTTCACCTGCATTTTATATAAGCCTCAAGGGCTGAATCACTATTTTTATTTGAAAAGAAGCCAGAGATAGAAAAAGACATCAAAGAGATCCAGGGTACCCATATTCTGAGGCCACTGAGGTTTAGTGAGATCCAAAGCTTGGATGAATGCTTTATCCTGTCGTCATTGGCTTATCGGGACCTTTCAGGAACTATTTCCACCAAGTCCAAGTCCTATTATTTGTGAGAAAATGGCTTGTAAGCTTCTTTTATTTAATTTCCAGGAAGGTAACTAGCACCTTTGACTTCTGTTTCCAATTCAATTATTGATTATTTACCATTGATATATCCAATATGATTAATCAAAATTCTTTTTTAATAGTATTGATAGAAGCACTTCAGAGTAAAGGGCTTTTACTATACTATTTGATTGTAACACATAAAAAGAGAGTAAAACTTCAAAAAGTCATAAAAAATAAAAATCTTAATGGAGTACTCTTAAAATTTAAGCACTACTAGTGAAAGTGAATATATACACTTGAGCCAAAAAGATTGTGTTTTAATAATCTCCATTAAATTTTCACATACAGTCAAATTTTGAGGATTCTACAGTATTACTGTGGTAACTTGATTATTTCTGCACTTTAAATGGGTATTTTTCCACATGAAATTTCTTAATTAAGTAATTATAATAAGCGTATGTGACAGAAGTTGATTTAAGCACAAATCCAAAGTAGGTAACTCATTTTTCACTTTACTCCTTTTCAGACATCTGTGAGTTTCATGGTGCTAAAAGAAGCCTACTCTCTCTGTTTGTTCCCAATAATAATACAATAATGATTTCAAACTTCTAAATTAATGTTATTAAATCACTTCAAGTTATGAAAGAAGTATTCTAACATATTTTTAATATTTAAAAATCATTAAAAGACATGAAATAATGAATATTTTTGTTGAATTCTATAATGGGTCAATACTCTGAAGTTATACTTTATTAATTTCTAATCAAGTTCTGGAAATACACAATTACTCTTCTAAGGCTACACAAAGACCTTCAGCTCTTTAATTTCTAATTCTTTTAAGGGTGTTAACATTCTATCTTATTTTTCATTTCTTTTTGGAGGCTTTTTTTATTATTTGGACTATTAAATATTGATTTTAATCAGTTTATATATTCTTTTACATCCAGTTTTTGCTTAATTTCTTTATGGAAGGATTATATTTCTTGATATTATTTCTCCATAATAATAGATTCCAATATTTTTAGTCCATGAATCCTTATTGGGACATAAGAACTGTGTTTTCAGTATAATTGACTCTGGTATAGCAATAATACTTTTATCTTGATTTTTTTTGTAGCATATTTTGGATAAGCTAGTGATTGAATTAATAAAACAATTTAAATTACTTCATTTTAACCAAAAAAAATGTTTTGGTTACTTAATATAATGATTTTCTATATTGATAGGAGTTAAACTTAGGTATTCAATTGCAATTCAATTAGTGTGTGAAATAGATAAATGTTTCTGTCAAGCTTCATGATGAATTTTCAGGTTTTCTTCATGAGTTGAACTAATATCAACATATTAAAATATCCAAAGCACTGAAAACATTCTATACAAGAGATCAGTATATTCTAGGTGATATGGAGTTTGCAAGTTCACAATGGTTTGTACCTGTATACAAAGGAGAAATCTCCCAGTAAGAGGAAAATTAAACCTGCATTGTTTTTTGCTAAATCCTGATTTTGACTTGAATATTTTATTGGTATGTTCAAAGGGTGGTGGTCATGGTTTAGACAAATTATAAATCAAAATCATGACAATAATTAGGTGAAACACTTTTTAAAATGTGTGGTGAAATGTGTGATCTTACACAATATCTTGGTACATGTGGGTGATCAATGGAGTGATTTGTATTAACAGAATAATCCAACAAAATTCAAACACTTCGTAGATTAATTATATTTGATTAACCAGCCTAATATTCAGGAAATAATTTGTTCATATACTTTTTATAGGTTCAATAATAGTTGGAAGCCTCAATTTGTATTCATGATTAATTTTTTGCACATTCTCAGGAACAATCTTGAAGATTGAATTAAAAACAGAACCAAGCATTAAAATTATTTACAAATTTCTCTTTTTGGATAATATTCTTCAGCTTTTTTTTTTCTTTATTCTACCTGCAAAAATACCTTGGAGTTAATTTCTTGAGGTAATAAAGTTTTTAATTTTTTCCAATGTTAAATAAATCTTTTGTTTATTTGAAAAGAGAAACTGAAATTGTTTATTTATTTTTTGTTAATCAATTCTTGTGTAGAATTTCTGGTTTGATGAATTATTTATGAAGTTTTCCAAATAATTTCTATAATAACTTTCTTTTTTGAAAAACTCAAATAAAATTTGAGATTAGTTATAATTTTAATCCATTTCCTGAGGGCTCAAAAGGAGTTGGAACTTTTTAAAGTTTATTTTTATTAATAAATGAAAATATTACATATTTGCATGGATTAGGATCATTTTTATCATTGTGAGCCTTTTTGTAGAAACTTTCAAGTAGAAACGATGTTGGAAAATAAATTAAACTCATTTTTATTGTCTTCTTTCCATTAAAGCTTACTTAATCTTAGTAATAGGGCTGCTTTCATCATTTTTTGGTTATTATTGAGTGCATTGTTCAAGAATTTTTAAGTTCTTTAGTATAGATATTAATCAAAATTTTGGAGTTTCAACCACTTTGAACTGTCATGATCAACCTCTTCTTTAGTAAACCATGTTTTCTTTCATAAATGAAATCTGGCCTTCCAAATTCATAACCCTGACAAAACCCAATACCTCTCATTATCCCTCCTTGCTTGTGTTAATTTATGGTGAGGTTATAACTATTCAGAATGATTATTATCTTCTGAAGCTTTTTTAATATGGGACTAGGGCTTTGGAAGTGATGTAATTTATAAATCAATATTGAAATATATGGTGTTTCATTATTGTTAATTTGTAAGGTGTGGATATGAAACTTTGATTAAAAATCAAGTACTTTTCCTGTCCTCAAAATCTGTATAAGGTAAAAATCAATTAAAAATAGTAAGAAATATGATTTTTAAGAGAAAACACACCACTTTTATTGTTTATAGCTTTATTAGTATAAAACAATGATATTATCAAAATTTATTGTTTTACCAACAATAAAAATATATCCCAAAATACTCTACAAGAGATATTTAAGGCTACAAAAGAAATTTCTTCAAGAGCAATTTCAATTGGAAGTAATTGAGCAAAGAACTGCAAGCAATTAATTGAAGAGAAAAGTCTTTAAAAAGAATATTAAAGAGAAAACACGCCTAAAAGTTACCAGAGTGAATTTGGAAACAAAGTGACAAAGTTTACAGTGATGAAAGATGCTTTAATTCACTTTTGGGGTGGTTCAGGGGTAAAAATAACTATAAAAGTTACAAACAATGCTTATAATTAGTTTTTCACGTGGTCAAAAGGCTTAAAACTATTTAAGAAATTTGGTTGGAATCTTTTGTTGATTGGTTTAACAGTGTTTAAACTAATTATAAAAGGAGAAGATTCTAACACGAAGAAAAAAGTGGGGCAAAGAACACATTCTTTTATAGCCATCAATTTTCTTACTCCAAAAGTAAAATTTACTCTTGTCAGTCGCTAAAAACAGTCTGACAACAGAAAAGCCAATTATGGCATCATTGAACCCTGGTTTAGACCAAAAAGGGGCTGGTTTAAGCCATTTTTAGCCATTTTAGACCCTTAAATCAGCCATTACTATAGCAATACCTGGTCTAGAGCCTTAAAAACACGTCATAATGTGGGTAAAAGGCGTAGAAACCAGTTAAAACTGTTTTTACTAACATTTTTTTAACTTAAGGGTATTTTTACCCTCTTGGCAGCAGTTAAAACCACCCTGCTTGGTATCAAAACCTCATCATCAATTGAGTCACAGACCCTGTGACTCAATTCCAGGCCAAAAGTGATGAACTTTTGCGTGAATTTTGACATCTCACGCCTGTCAGCAAGGAATTTGGGGGTCTAGCTCCCCCTTAGAGCTAGAGTTCCTTTTCCCCCCCCCCAATTTATTTTTTCCTTTAATTCCTCATCATGTATTATACTGATAATTTACATATGTAATTCAATTTAATTGTACTGTAAAATACAGTAATAATTGATACCTCATATGTAAATCAAAGTTCACTTATGTAATACACACGCACATTTTGACATTTCAATTGAATTCAATTGAAAATACTTCAATTCCTCCTAGCTTCTAAACTAAACACAACACCTCAATTTTAACACAAAAATTGATGGTTAACACCGCATGTGGTGTGAATTGAATTAAAGTTTTGAGTATTTTCAACTTGTTTATTGAAAATACTAAAAACTTAATTCAAACTTATTTAGAGTTGAGTTACAAAAATTTCACTCAGAGGTGACCCCACCTAATTTTTTATGAGGAATCAAATGGTGAAATAACTTTTATATGTTTATTTATTGGAGAAAAATTTATAATATATTTTATATAAATTTTTACCAAAAGTATTTTAATTTCATAATTTTTATTAAAAATTCATTTTTACATAATTTTTACAAGTAAAAATGAATTTTCATAATTTTAAATTTTATTGTAATTTTATTTTTAAATTATAATTCAGTTTTGATTTTTGAATATAAATTTGTATTTTTATAATATAAATAAATTTATTTTATTTATATTTATATTTTAATTTATCATTTGTGGTCTTTTGGGTATATAAAAATACCTCTAAGGCTCACATAATTAGTAAATATGGTTGATATGAGGATTTTCAGGAGGGAGTTTGATCCAATATAAATTGGAATTCTTCTTCTTATCAAGTGAAATCAAAGAAAAGATGTTATTAATAAGTCCAAGAGTTGTTTCAGTTTGATCAAATTAGCCAAAAATCCTTTTCTGTTGTCTAGTTATTGATTTATTATCAGTGAGGCAGTTGAAGATATCATTTCAAGATGTTGACTCATCTTTGAAATAATTGTGATCATCAGTTTGAGTCCCAGTAGTAATCATATCACAAAATTTCAAAGTGATTTATTGATATGCAGAAGATGATGATTTGAAAACAATTGTTAATATTTGAAATAATTGTGGAAGTTAGTTTAATATAAAATTCATCATATAAAATGATTACAAAGTGATGAGAGTGGAGGAAGGAAGTGTGGAAGGACTTTCAGGATGAAATTATTTTTTCAAGGTGAGATTTCTTGAATTGATACATAATAATAGAAATAATTACAGACAAATATATATTTCTACCGCTACAAACAATCCAAAAAGGAGAAAAAGGAAATAAAACTGGTTTGAAAAATATAATTCAATAACCAGAATTTAAATGAGTGAGATTTTGAATATTTTTGTTTGAAAAAATATTCATTTCACCATGAAGTATGTGAAAACAAGATGGGTTACTTTTTTTTTGAATTAAAATCAGAGGTCTAAATAAATCCTGAACAAAATATTGAGGTTAGTAAACCTTTAAGAGCACCAGATTGCTGAACAAAGAAAATAAAGCATCATTTCAGTGTTGTTATTTTTTATTAATCATATTTATTGATAATTTCAAAAAAAGATGAAATATTGTTCCATTTCTCTACTGAAACAATGTGAGCCTTGAGGTATATTTTAAATACCCAAATAGGCCACAAATATCTTTGAAAATAAATTTTCAACTAAGCATAACCCATAAGTCATGCATATATATAAAATTCATCATTTTTTCTTTTAGGAAAGATGGATAACTTTTTTTGAGTAAGTAAATCCATGAATTTAAGGCCAGATTTGGATTCTAAAAAAATTTTCACCTAGGGTATCTCCATAGAGTTAATAAGCTTAAATCAACTCTTTGAGGTGTTAATATGAAAAATACTTCAATACCACATAAAAGATCTGTGAAAATGTTTGTTTTTCTCCATTTCACACCAAAATAATGGGAATGTGAGAAATCCCATGTTACATATAGACTAAGAATAGTGTTATGCATGTTTGTGGTGCTTAGTATTATGGTATTCTTAAATAAAATTTTGGTACACCCATAGTGGATATCAGTCTTTAAGCCTGAATTTCTATTTTTGACATGAAAATAGTCAAGGGGGACAAAAGACATCAAAGAGAGCCAGGGTACCCAACTTCTGAGGCCTCTGAGGCATGGAAAGCTCCAAAGCTTGGATCCATGGTTGATCTTGGCCCAATTAGTAAAATAAAACCTTTTAGGAACTTGGTTACCAAGTCAAAACTTCATTACATCATAAGAAAATAGCAAACAAGCTGCTATTTTGATGTGCCAAGAAGGTAAAGAATAACTTGGAATCCAGTAACCATGCCAATTCTTAATGATTTTCCATGGATAAACCCCAAAAGAGTAATTAAAACCCTTTTTACACTATTATCCATTGATTTACCTCATAGAAACCAGCAATATAGTATTATTCACAATTCTATGTAGAAATGAGGTAAAAACTTCAAAAATGAATTAAAAATACAATTCTTCATGAATCTTTGTGAAGCTTTCAGGACCAATTAAGAAAAGTATAATTCATCAAAAGCCACAAAGAATTATACTTTTATAATTAAAATTAAAAGCTTTACTTACAGTCCATTTTTGATAATTCCATGAGAAACACTGAATATTCAAAAATTCACAGTAAATACAACCTGTGATGAAATTTTCAATAAAATTGATAACTTTGATAAATTAATGTTTCTTTTGAAATAAAAGAATATTTGAAGTTGTTACTCCTTTTATTCTTAACCATAATTGGATTGGTAGTCATGTAAAAGCATCAATTAAGTAATTATGATAATCTTACATGACAACAGATGATGCAATCATCAATCCAAAATGGATTACTGTTTTCTCACTCACTGTTTTTTTGGTTTCCTCCATGGCACGCCTCTGTGAGCTTTCTTAGACTTAAAAGAGGCCTCCTCTTGCTGTTTTTTCCAAATAATCACATTATTCAATTATACCTTTATTGCCAACAAGTAAGTATTAGTTAAACCTTTTCTTAAGTGTTTTATTCTTTCAGAACCAATCAGAAAGACCTGAAAAAATAGAGATCAACTATATATTGTTGTAATCTTGTTATAAATCAATTTTGATCCCTTAAATCCACAATTATCCAACAAATTTCTCAACTATTATCTTTCAATAAGTTCTTTGGAGTATTAGTGAGTGTTTTGTTTTAATTCTTAAACATTTTTCTCTAGTAATAGTTTTCTTCAAGAATTATAATTATAATTATTCTTTCAAAAGATAATTATATATTCAAATAATTTTATTATTTTAATAAAGAAGTTTTTTATTAAATACTTCTTGTAATTGATTCTAGTAGACAATTACTTCTCACTGTTATAATCACTAGTAGTGTATAAAAAGTAAAAGAAATAATTAATTAATTAATTATTTTATTGTGGCTATAATAATTTTTCTTACTATATTTCATGAGAACAGTCATAGTACTGTTGATTAATAGTAATATTATCAACAGTTTCATAGACACATCTTACATTTGGGGGCCTGGCTGTGTTTTTTCAAACTTTTACCCTTAATTGATATATTTTTAATTTCTAAAATATATTAATTTACTTATTTTTTTCTTTCAATTTAACGTTAAATCTATTTTTATTTTTGAAATTGTTTTTAAAATCTTTTTCATTGAGGAATTTGGTTTAATTTTATATTGTTTTACACATGGCTTTTTCACATCCAAAAACTTAGAAAATTATTCTTTGAGTTACTCTGAATTAGTTTTGAATCAAAATCTTCAATTTTAATTCTTTTAAATATAAAAATGAAAACTTATAAAAAATCTTTGAAAAATCTTTTAGGTATAAAAAAAATAATATTTTTTTAGAATTTTCTCTAGTGTCTTTAATCAAATACTGGGAAGCTGGTAACAGACTCAATAAAAGCTATATTACCAGTCCAGAATTTTCAGAAGCAGAATCTGAAGACAGTATTGAAGTATAAATTGCTAAAATAGGCACTTTATTTCAAACAGAAAAAGCAAAACAACCACCAAAAGGTGTGTAATTTGACTTTTATCCTACATTTTTTTCTCTTACATTGAGGTGAAATGGTGCATACCAGAAATGGAAGCAACTATTCAGTCCAACAAGATGGATGTGGATAAAGAAGAGGAAAGACCAAGTCCATAAGTGACAAGTCTTCCTCAAGAAAGACACATCTGGAGGATGCCAGAGTTTCCCCCCATTCCCCAAGGTCTGCACCCACAAACTTTGTTGTGAACTCTTAGTCTGAACTAATTCATGATAATATTTCAAGGGCTGAACCATTTTCAAGTGGAAGAAATAGAAGTTTATCAATGTCAATACAAGAATTGGTACAGAGAAGCCAAAGAGGAAGAGTGGGAAATATGTTCAAGCCTTTGGCAGGGGGCCATGAACTCCTACTTACACATCAAGAGCTTTCTGGGTCAGGAGAAGACCATAGAACTCTTAGGAGGATGTAGCCCATTGTCTTGCAAAGACAAGGTCAAAAAGATAAAGAACTGGTTGAAAAATCAAAGTCTTTTATCCATAGACCAGAAGAAAGAACTGGAAATGACTCCAGCTTTGGAGAAAGAAGGCCCAGTGGTGTCTACCAGCTCCAAACCAGCTCCAGAAGTGTCCAAGGACAAGCCCAAAGGACCTCAGAAGAAACAGAAAGGTCCTAAGAGCCATCAGGTAAAGGCCAAAGGCAAAGAAAATTGGCACAGACCTTACCCACAAGGGTACAGGATCCCCAAATTGGAGCCTTCAGCATGTGCAGTGTCTTCAATATGGCCAGACCTCTCAGGGAATTCACATACAAGGAGAAGGAAAGGATGAAAAGGACCTTTCCATGCAAATAATACAAGAAAGACAATTTTTTAAAACTATTATTGATGTAGAACTTGGTCGATTTGATGCAAAGTTAAATAAAATAACATCAGATATAAGTTAATTAAAGATAGATGACAAAACTTCTACTGAGTGGTATAAGCTGACAAATGTCAAACCTGATTCAATTCCCAATAAATTTGAAATAATGGAAAGTCAATTTCAAGTTCAAGAAGATGAAATAAGATATATTTCCATTTCACACATCAATGAACAACTTGCAATTATAAAAGATCAAGTTTTTGAAATAATTAATAATACAAATCAGTTTGCCACACATTTGGCAAAAAGCTACAGTGAGAGGCAGCAATTGAACAATGAAATCATTGCAAATGTAGATCAAATTCAAAAGAATTATGAGCCACATATGCCAAGACATTCTACACCTTTGACTGAAGAAAACCTTCTATAAAATGAAGTTTGACCCCTTTTTTAGGAGAAAATCCTATCTGTGTAAAAAATATTCCCAAACTGGAAGAATGGCCAACATTCTCTGGTGAAGGAGAATACAATCATATTGAGTTCATAAGAACAATTGATATATTTCAAGAAGATTTGCACATACCTGATGAAATTATAGTGGGAAAGCTACACTCCTTGTTTATCAAAACTGCAAATAAATGGTAGTAAAAAATGAGACAAGATCATGGCAAACATTATTGGCCTTGGTGGAAATCCAAAATAATCACCAAATGGGTGAACAATTCATGGATATTCAAAATGTAAAATGCTTTTGAAAGTGCCATCTTCAACTCAGAAAAAGACAAACCACTTACTTGGTTCGTCAAACAGAAAGACAGATTATCTGCATTACACCCAGATATGTCTGACTCTTTGATTAATATGAAAGTATTGAGAAAGTTTGGAGGAGAACTGGAGCATGCTATCAAGTGCAGATGTGTAGAACCCTGTTCAACAGAAGACTACATCAATGCCATGGAAGATATCATAGCTAGGACAAGAATTTGTAAAACCTGGACTAGAATCCCTATGGAATCCAAAATGGTCTCAAAAACTTCCAGAGAAGATAAGAGGCCTGAAAGAACTGTCTTGAAGTGTTATAAATGTGGAAGCACCTCACATTTAGTGTAAGGTGTGGATATGAAACTTTGATAAAATATCAAGTACTTTTCCTGTCCTCAAAATTTGTATAAGGTAAAATTATTTAAAAATAGTAAGAAATAGTGTTTTTAAAGACAAAACACGTCAATTTTATTTTTTTTGACTTTGTAAGTATAAAAAAATAATATAATAAAAATTTATTGTTTTACCAATAATAAAGATTTATCCAAAAATACTCTACAAGACATATTTAAGGCTACAAATGAAATTTCTTTAAGAGCAATTTCAATTGGAATTAATTGAACAAAGAACAGAAAACAAATAATTAAAGAAAAAAGTCTTTAAAAGATATTTACAGAGAAAACACGCCCAAAAGTGACCAGAGTGAATTTGGAAACAAAGTGACAAAGCTAACAATTATGAAAGATGCTTTAATTCACTTTTGGGGTGGTTCAGGGGTAAGAATGATTATAATTATTTTTTCACGTGGTTAGAAGGTTCAAAATGTTTAAAAAAGGGTGGTTGGAATCTTTTATTGAGTGGTTTAACAGTGTTCAAACTAGCTATAAAAGGAAAAGATTCTAACATGAAGAGAAAAGTCAGGCAAAGAAGACATTCTTTTATAGCCATCAATTTTCTTACTCTAAAAGTAAAATGTACTCTTATCAGTCGTGAAGAACAGTCTGACAACAGAAAAGCCAATTATGGCATCATTGAACCCTGGTTTAGACCAAAAAAGGGCTGGTTTAAGCCATTTTTTGCTAATTTTAGTCATTTTAGACCCTTAGATCGGCCATCACTATAGCAATACCTGGTATAGAGCCTTCAAAACACGTAAGAATGTGTGTAAGAGGCGTAAAAACCAGTTAAAACTGTTTTTACTAACATTGTTTTGACTTAAGGGTAGTTTTAACCTCTTGAAAGCAGTTAAAACTACCCTGGTTGGTATCAAAACCTTATCATCAATTTAGTCACAGACCCTGTGACTCAATTCCAGGCCAAAAGTAATGAACTTTTGCGTGTATTTTGACATCCCACGCCAGTAAGCAAGGAATTTGGGGGTCTAGCTCCCCCTTAGAGCTAGAGTGTCTTTTCCCCCCCAGAATTAATCTTTCCAATTTATTTTTTCTTTAATTCCTCATCATGTAATACAATTATAATTTACATATGTAATTCAATTGAGCTTTTAATTACACATCTGTAATAATTGATACCTCATATGTAAATTAAAGTTCACTTATGTAATACATGCACACATTTTGAAATTTCAATTGAAAATACTTCAATTCCTCATAACTTCTCAACTAAACAAAACACCTCAATTTTAACACAAAAATTGATGGTTAGCACCACATGTGGTGCAAATTAAATTAAGGTTTTAAATATTTTCATACTTTTGTACAAGAAATGCTAAAAACTTAATTTAAGCTTATTTAGAGTTGAGTTACAGAAATTTCATCCAGAAGTGAATCCACTTTTTTTTATGAGGAATCCAATGGTGTGATAATTTCTTTACGTTTATTTATTGGATAAAAATTTATAATATATTTTATATAAATTTTTACCAAAAATATTTTAATTTCATAATTTTTATTAAAAATTCATTTTTACTTAATTTTTACAAGTAAAAACGTATTTTCATAATTTTAAATTTTATTGTAATTTTATTTTTTAATTATAATTAAGTTTTGATTTTCAAATATAGATTTGAATTTACATTTCAATTTTTATACTCATAAATAAATTTATTTTATTTATATTTCTATCTTAATTTATCATTTGTGGTCTTTTGGGTATATGAAAATACCTCTAAGGCTCACATTCAGCCAACAATTGCACCAATAAGACAAAGATTAATGAAGTTCAAGTTACTGAAGAGAAAGAGAAATCTGACCTAGATTCTGTAGTCTCTGAGGATACAACAGTAGAAGACTATCCCATTGAAAAAATTACAGCTTTCTTTGAGGTCACAGAAGTCCATACTCATTTGCCACAGTACAGTGAGGATTGTCATAACCTGATAAATATCCAAGATTCCATAATTTGTAAAACCAAGCCTGATAGAGTAAAATGATACACTTCTGGAGCATCTTGTATCACCTCAATACTGATAAATGATATTGAAGCCAAAGTAAATTTTGATACAAGGGCATTTTGTACTTGTGTAGGCAAAGATTATCTTCAAGCCATACTCCCTGAATGGAAGAACCATCTATTACCAATAGAGGGTGTAAAATTCAGTAGTGCCAGTAATAATATGTACCCTTTGGGTATATTAGACACTAATCTTGTATTTCCACATCCAGCAAGAAGTGTAAGAATGAAAACAGAGATAGTAGTAATGGATAATTGCACATCTCAGAAAATCATTCTTGGAAATGATTATTTAAATATTTATGGTATTGATATCAATAACCATAAATACAGATATTTTACAATTGGGGAAAACAAAAGACAAAAATTTTCTCTTTTCAATATGCCAAAGCAAATATCCATAAGATCTTCTGTGAAGGATACTTATAGGGAAGAATTTTTGACCAATAAACTTGTTGAAGCACAAATTAATCCATCATTATCACCAACAATGAATAATGATCTTATTGGTGTATTTTACACATATAAGAATGCCTTTGCTTATGATAATGAACCATTAGGCACTATTAAAGGGCATGTAGTTGATATTACTCTCAATATTGACAGACCATACCCTCCCGTACTCAGAAGACCAGCTTATCCAGCAAGTCCCAGAGCTAGAGAAGCCTTAGAAAAACATATCCAAGAGTTGATCCAACTTTGTGTACTAAGAAAAGTAGGCCATAATGAAGAATTTGAAGTAACAACACCTGTTATTATTACTTGGCATAATGATAAATTAAGAATGGTTGGATATTTTAGAGCATTGAATACCTACACAGCTCCAGATAGGTATCCAATCCCTAGAATTCAACAAACCTTGACTCAATTGTCTAAAGCCAAACATATAACATCCATGAATGCATTGAAAGGTTTTCATCAAAATGTTTTGACCCCCCAAATAGGACATTACTTAGAATTATCACTCACTGTGGTATTTATGAGTATCTTAGAATGCCATTGTGTATTAAAAATGCCCCATCCCATTATCAATGAATGATGAATACCATCTTACCCACAGAATTTTCTGAAGGATGGCCTAACATTGATATTGATGATATCATCATATGTTCTGATTCATGGTCTTTGCATCTTGAAATACATGCAAGATTACTTCATAAAGTTTCAGAGGTGAATATGAAAATTTCACTTAATAAATGTAATTTTGGCTTTGAAGAACTTAAAGCTTTAGGACATATTGTTTCTGTTTTAAGCTTGGGTATTGACAAAAATAAAGTGGCAGCAGTGTTACTTAAACCAATACCCCAGAATAAGAAAGAAATGATGTTCTTTATTGTATTTTCCAGTTATTACGGGAAATACATGAAAGACTTTGCAGTTCTAGCCAAATCACTCTATAGAATCTGTGATGAACAGACAGTATTTGAGATGACACAGGAAAGGATGAAAGCTTATGAGAAGATTAGGAAATCTCTTACAAAAACACCTTTACTCCTCATGCCTGACTGGAGTATACCTTTTACATTGTACATTGATTCATGTGGATATGGATTAGGAGCAGCCCTACATCAAGTCCAAATTATTGATGACAAGCCTACAGAGGGACCATTTTGTTACATCTCAAGACAAATCAAACCAACAGAAGCCAGATATGGTGCAAGCCAGATGGAGTGCTTATGTTTGGTATGGGAACTTGAGAAATTACACCATTATCTTGATGGAAGTGTTTTGAAGTAATAACTGACTGTACTGCCATGAAATCACTTCTTAACATGAAAGCTCCCAACAGATATATGTTTAGATGGCAAATAGCCATTTAAGAATATAGAGGTAAGATTACTATAATTCATGAGGTAGGAAACATTCACAAGAATGCTGATGGACTTAGCAGGTGGGCACTAGCCAATACTCCTGATAACCCAGCTTATGTACCTTTGGAAGCAGAACAACAGATTCCAATTGAAGGGATAAATATAACTGATATCAAGGCTGAATTTTTTGAATATTCCAGAGAATCTCATAAGAAATACAAGAACTGCCATATCTTGGCTTCCTTGCTAGATAAATACTGAAAGAATACATCTTTAGTAAATGCTCTGGATTATTTTTGGAAGAATTCCTATTCTGATGCAAGATTTCACCTATTTGATGGGATAATTTACCACAGAAACAAACATTCTTGTGTAATGAAATTGTTCAGCAGACTGCTTATCAATACCATTCTTGATAAATGCCATTACAGCATCTACTATGGACACCTGCCAGAAGACAGAACACTTGAAAGGGTGAAAAACTGTGCATGGTGGCCAGCTTGGAGAAAAGAAACCATTGAATATTGCCATACCTGTGACAGATGCCAAAAGGCAAGCAGTGTCACAATGCTGTCTGCCAGACCTCAGCAAAGGGAACTCTTGCCGAAAAGGCTATTAAACCGGTTGAAAGACCGATTAATACTGGCAAGTTGTAGATCACATTCCACCATGTGACAGTACCCCTGGGTTTAGGGCACTGCGTCCCGAAGTGCATGTAACTGATGGTATTACCCATGTCTCCCTCATGGAGTTACATTAGTCACAACAGGAGCCTACAAGGAACCCCCAAGGGGCGGAACCCTTGTACGCCAATGGAGCGGAAAACCCAGCGATTTCTGGTTGTTTGATTGAGACCACCACTTGTCTCCAACCGGAATCAAACCCATGACGTTGGTAACCGGTTTATTGTCACAATGCTGTCTGCCAGACCTCAGCAAAGGGAACTCTTGCCGAAAAGGCTATTAAGCCGGTTGAAAGACTGATTAATACTGGCAAGTTGTAGACCACATTCCACCATGTGACAAACAGGAGTACAGGCAGCAAATTTGGACTGATGATTCATATTCAAGAACCAAAATCCCCTTGGGAAGTTGTTCATATGGATTGGGTCACAGCACTTCCTCCAAGTGGTGACAAAGGTTATAATTCTTGTTTGGCCATTGTGGACAGATATAGCAAGACTCCCATATTCTTACCATGTCATAAAGATGACACTACTATGGATACAGCTCTTCTTCTATGGAGTAGAGTTATTTCTCATACAGGATTATTTAAGAATATCATAAGGGAAAGAGATCCTAAGTTCACATCTGAACTTTGGACAAATCTTCATAGATTGTTTGGGACTAAGCTACCATTTTCTACAGCATATCACCCTCAAACAGATGGGCTAGCAGAGAGAATGATTCAAACTTTAGAAGACATGATCAGGAGATTTTGTGCCTATGGATGATAATTCAAAGACTCAGATGGCTGTACCCATGACTGGAGCACTCTGATACCTGCATTAGAATCAGAATATAAGACATAAGTCCATTCTTCTACAGGTCAAACTCCTGCTATGTTAGAAAAGGGATGGAATCCAAGACTCCCAGCAGACACACTAAGGAAAGATTTAGTTGATATCCATCCTACAGCTTCCAGATTCATGATAATTCTTGATAAAAGGAAACACCATGCAAAACAAAGAATGAATGAAGCTTTTGATTATGCAAAACAAAAGTGGGACAAGAGTCATAAAGTACCAAACCTCAAGGTAGGGGACTTAGTTCTAGTTTCAACCTTGAATTTTAATAATATCAAAGGCCCAAAGGAACTGAAGGATTCTTATTTAGGACCTTTTGTTATTCTTTCCTTACATGGAAACAATGCAGTTCAAGTGTAATTGAGTGGTGAGTTAGAAAATAAACACCCCACCTTTCCAGTCAGCATGATAAAACCTTATCAACCAGCTGACAAAGAATTGTTTCCTTTAAGAAACACAACTCCTTTGACTGTACCACCAGTGGAACAGAATGAAGACAAAAAGATAAGAAAAGTCATTAAAGAAAGGAGACTTAGGGGTAAAAATCAAAGAGAATATCTTGTCAGATATACAAATTCAGTAAATCAAGATGAATGGCTGGCAGAATCAGAGATACCTGACTCAGATGAAATCTTGAGAGTATTTAGACATGAAAGAAGGCCACAAGCCTGAATATGTCTATAAATGTGCTTTAAAGTACTTGATCTGAGTAATTTAAAGAGGTTTGAGAGTGGACATTAACCCCCCTTTGGGGCTTTATTCTCTTATCACTAATAAAATTGTAGTACAATTTTATTTTTTGGTGGGAGGGAATGTGAGCCTTGAGGTATATTTTACATACCCAAATAGGCCACAAATATCTTTGAAAATGAATTTTGAACTATGCATAACCCATAAGTCATGCATATATTCAAAATTCATCACTTTTTACTTTAGAAAAGATGAATAACTTTTTTTGAGTGAGTAAATCCATGGATTTAAAACCAGATTTGGATTTTACACAAAAATTCACCTGGGATAACTCCATATAGTGAATAAGCTTAAAATAACTATAAGAGGTGGTAATATGGAAAATACTTTAATACCACATGAAAAAATTGCGAAAGTTTTTGTTTTCCACAGTTTCATGCCAAAATAATGAGGATGTGAGATATCCCATGTTACATATACACTAAGAATAGTGTTATTCATGTTTTTGGCACATAATATTATGGTATTTGTACATACATCTTTGGTACACCCATAGTGGATATCAGTCTTGAAGCCTGAATTTCTATTTTTGATGTGAAAATAGTCAAGGGGGATAAAAGACATCAAAGAGAGCCAGGGTACCCAACTTCTGAGGCCTCTGAGGCATGGATAACTCTAAATTTTGGATCCATGACTGATCTTTGCCCAATTAGTATACTAAAACCTTTTGGGAACTTGGTTACCAAGTTAAAATTTTATTAAATCATAAGAAAATACCAAATAAGCTGCTATTTTGATGTGCCAAGGAGGTAAAGAACACCTTAGACTCCTGTAACCATGTCAATTCTTAATTATTTTCCATGGATAAACCCCAAAAGATTAATTAAAACCCCTTTTAGACTAGTATCCATTGATTTACCACATAGCAACCAGCAATATAGTATTATTTACAATTATACGTAGAAATGAGGTAAAAACTTCCAAGATTCATTAAAAATACAATTCTTAGTGGTTCTTTCTGAAACCTTCAGTACCAGTTAAGAGCTGTACAGTTCATATAAAAACCAAAAAGAATTATACTTTTATAAGTAAAATTCAAAGCTTTACTTACAGTCCATTTTTGATGATTCAACATGAAACACAGAATCTTTAAAAATTTACAGAAAATACATTCTGTGATGAAATTTCCAATAACATTGATAACCTTGAGAAATTAATGTTTATTTTGAAATAAAAGAATATTTACAGCTGTTACTCCTTTTATTCTTAACCATATTTGGGTTGGTAGTCGCATAAAAGCATCAATTAAGTAATTATGATATTCTTACATGACAAAAGATGATGCAATCATTAATCCAGAAAAAATTACTGTTTTCTAACTCACTGGTTTTTCAGTTTTCTCCATGGAATGCCTCTGTGAGCTGTCTTAGACTTAAAGGAGGCCTCCTCTTGCTGTTGTTTCCAAATAATCACATTATTCAATTATACCTTTGTTACCAACAAGTAAGTATTAGTTAAGCCTTTTCTTAAGTGTTTTATTCTTTCATAATCAATCAGAAAGATTTGAAATCATAGAAATCAACTATATATTGTTGTAGTCTTGTTATAAATCAATTTTGATCCCTTAAATCCACAATTATCTGTCAAATTTCTCTACTATTATCTTTCAATAAGTTCTTTGGAGTATTAGTGAGTTTTTTGTCTTAATACTTGAATGTTTTTCTCTAGTAATAGTTGTCTTCAAGAATTATAATGATAATGATTCTTGAAAAAGATAACTATATATTAAAATAATTTTATTATTTTAATAAAGAAGTTTTTTATTAAATACTTCTTGTAATTGATTCTAGTAGACAATTACTGCTTACTTTTATAATCACTAGTAGTGTATAACAAGTAAAAGAAAGAATTAAGTAAGTAATTATTTAATGGTGGTTATAATAATTTTTATTATTATATTTCATAAGAACAGTCATAGTACTGTTGATTAATAATAATATTATCAACAGTTTCATAGACAAATCTTACAAACAAGCAGCAGAGCAACACACTTGCAATAAATGCACAATTTCAATGATACATTAAAAAATCAGTATTAGGTTGAAATATAAATAATTAAAAAAAATGAACAATCATTTATTTTCTTAAACAAGAAGAAGAAGGAAGCAAGATCAATCACAAATTGATTGCAAATAGATTTGTGATTAATCATACAAATGGAAGTAAAAATTGATTTGTGGAAGGCCCAGGTGTTTTTGGTGATGATTTCTAAGTTTTCAAAATCCTTTTTAGGTTCATTTTGGTTTTAATCAAAAAGTAATGTTGAAGGTTGTGATATGGTCAATATTTATGACAAAATTTTCAAAAAAAAAATGAAGATACAAAATGACTTACACTTTATTACCAAACGGAAAATGTTTATTGAAGCAAAATAAGACTGGGAGAAAATAAACCAGTCTAAGAATTCATAACTCAATAGAATTAGAATATAAAATTTTGATTAATATGATAATGATTTTCTTTTGTTTGATATTTGTTGGGAAAAAAATTAATTCTTCAGAAGTTGTGAGTTAAAAAGAATAATGGAATTATAATTTAGAATCTAGTTTTTTGGGGGGTTGAAAATTGAATTAAGTTTTTTTCAGTTCATCTTTTTGAAAAGTTGCAGAGAGAACTAGTATTGAATTTAAATTGTAGATCTCAATTTATCTTTTTTTGAAAAAGTATTTTTTTTAATTTAAATTTGAGTTTATTTAAAAAAAATTCTTGAAATTTGAATTTCTTTAACTTTTTATTTTTTGGAAATATGAATTAATACCTATTTTTTAAGACTGGAATTTATTTTCTAGTATTTCAAACTTACTCTATTTTATTGCAATAGGTGAAAGTTAATTTTTGTAAAATGACATTTACATTCTCTGCAACACAATAGGCATTGATTAATCATATTTATCTTTTTTTTTTTGAATTTAAATCAAAAATAATCTCCAATTTTTGGGTTTTTGAACAAGAATCCACATAAAATTGAGCCCAAGTTGTAGTATAAAGATCTTTTTCTTTTACATCTCACCTTAAAAAACACCAAGTTATTAGATTATCTTTCATTGAAGAGAAATATTTTATTTGAAAGTCAAACAAAATTCTAAGATAAATGAAACCAAAGAGATTCTGTAGATGTTTACTTCTAAAAAGATATGTATTAATGTTAAAAATAAATTCCCAAATTTATCTTCTTTTATTTATTTCACCTTTTATTTTTGAGATCTATAAGTTTTATTCATGCTTTTAAGATAAAAGTCACAGTCATTAATAAACTTAATTCCCCAATATGTGCTAGACCCTAAAGACATATTCATATTATGAAGTTTTCTCAATTAAATTAGTAATATTTTACAAATCCTCAATTGAAGGTGAGTAATTGAGTTCAGAAATGTTTAAATTAATGTTTTTTTTACTTTCATGCATTTCCTTATCTTTCTTCATTTTTTCTTTCTCTATATAATGTTGTCTTTCCTGTTTTACTATATAAAAATCTCACTGCAATTTTAGCTTTACCTCTTAAAATTTCCTTCCTGACACAGTTTTCCCACTCTCAAATTCAATTTTCATTTCCTTTAAGATGATTTTTTTTTCTTTCATTGCGCATTTATCCTTCTCTTAATTCCACTTCTGCTTATCCCACCCTAGTAATACATGGTCATGTGCCTAATGGCCTAAGATAATTTGATATTAATACTCTTTCATAAATCTAAAATCAATTAACAGATACTTACTTTTTTGATATGACGGAGGGAACACATCATAAGTCCTCTAATGGGACCCACTTTCCCCATTCAGATTTAAGCTTGAGTATCACTTTCTTTTTTGTGATTACTCAGGTTTTAACTTCTGTGGGTTAAATTTCAAAATAAAACTTCAGCCACGTAAACCATCCATATATAACATAAACACCTTATCTCCCTCATCTACTTGAATATTATTCACAATTGTGAGGTTTTCTTCTTCATTAATTTTTGTACCCTGGATTTGAATAATTCAGTTGTGTCACAAACTCTCCTTGTGTTAATTTATTAAAATCACATCATTATATGGATATCCTGTTTCATCCTAATGAAAATTTATATCAAATACTTTTTGAGAAGCATAATTAGATTTTGGTGTCACATTTGGTTTGTGACCAAATAGCACATCCATTTAAACAAAACATGTAAAAATATTCTCAAGCTTTTAATCCATATTATGCACCACTTTTTTCTCATCTTCCTTAGTGATACCTTCCCCATTGAATCTATTGTTTTTTCTATTGTATAAGTCTCACTAATATTTGAATGATTTCATGATTTATGATTGACCTCCAAAGCAATTAGGTGAACCCCATTTCTGTTACTTAAGGGGAAATCCTTCAGATGTTGCTCCAATAGATCCAAAACATGAATTTAATTTTGTTTTATGTGTAAACCAATTGATAATACATAAATATTCAGGCCATGTTAAGTTCTCTGAATAATGGGAAATACTTGGGGCTTCTTTTTCTTTATTTAGTATTGAATAAGTGTAGCAAATGGGATGATTAATTAATTTTATCAAGAATATGTGAAATTTTTAATAGGATTAGGTTATTGGGAATATCAAGTTTCATATTAAACTTAAGGATCTTCCAGATATTTGACTTGACTTTGATTAGGTTTAAAGGGAAAGATAAATAAAATAAAAAACCTGACATGATTTATTTTTGGTAAAAACTAGGGGACTGAGTTTAAATATGTAGGATTTATCATTTCAAATCATGTATTGGCCACTGTGGTATTTGTGTGTCAAATCCCTCATTTTTTTAATGTGGTATTTGGTATATTTGATACCCCCTATGATTCAATTTAATTTTAATGATGAAAAAATAAATAAATACTTTAAATATAGGTATTTTTTGATATATAAGATTGCTTTTATTTTGGTTCATTTAATTTTCATGTATAATGTAATAATTTCCTTTGTTTTTATTGATTAATTATTTACAAGGAAAAGTATAAATCCTAATTCCTCACATTTATTTAAAATTAATTCACATTTTAGGTCTTAAAGCTAAATATTGAAATATATCAAAGAATTTAGTTATATTATTTTCAAATCCCCCACTTGATGAAAATCTAAACACCCTAAAAAGAACCAAAGCTCTCATAAACTGATATTGAAAAGGATTTAGGTGAAATTTTTCATAAAAGTAAAATTATAATTATAATTAAAAAAAAATATCATTTATTTATATTGAGAATAAAAAAGGTTAATTTAATAAATTGAATTATATTTAATTTTGAGCTTAGGGTTGTATTAAGCTTTAAAATATTAATTGATCTTGGTAATTTTCAAAATCAATATAATAATAAAATTGGTAAATTAGAATTAAAACTAAAAATTTGATATATAAGATTATCCTAAAACAAAAAAAGAACAAAATCATTTCATAAATCCTTGAATCTTATTTTGTAAATTTAAATAAAAATAAAAATAGTTAATTTAAGTTCTTTTCTCAAAAAAAAAAAAGAATGAATGAAATTTTTGAAAAGTTAAAATGAATTCATAGAAATATTGAGCCACAAAAAATTCATAAATTTTAATTTAGTATATAAATTGAAAAAAATATTAAATTATTAAATATAATATTTGACAATTACTTTTAGTGAGCTTCCAGACACATTATGAGAAATTGTTAGGTACATTCCAGGGCCCCCCATGTACCTACAAAATAATGGCATGCATCAATAAAATCATAGTGCTAGAAAGATTCTAAATTTCCATTTTAGCCTTGAAAGGTTTTCAAAGGCCAAAATCAAAATTTCATTCCTTTTTTACAATTTTAAATATTGAAGAAAACTGATTTTATTTATTAATTCCAACAAATGGAAAAAAATTTATTATTATTGTTATTAAGATTAGAATAAATCTAAAAAAAAGAAAATAATTTTTGTAAGAAAAAAACCATATCAAAATTATTATGGTTTTGTTCCAAAAGTTCATAAGTATAAAAAGAATAATAATAATAACTATACCAAAAAATAATAATATTTTGTTTTTTTTTTGGCTTAATCCATTTGATAAATTAAATTAAATTAATTTTTTTAAAAAAGGTCTGTGAAAAATTCAAAAATTCAATATATATAAATTTAATCAAAAAAAATTGGGGGGAAGGGGTGGTTCAAAGAATGAAAGTTTTAATCATAATGGTTAAATAAAATATTATAATTATTAATTTTTTCAATTATTTGAAATATTTTATTTATTATTTGAATTATAATTAAGCTTAATATAAAACCAAAAGTAAAAAATAATGGACATAAGAAAGCATTATATAAATTCAAGCTTAATTTTTGAAAAAAATAAAAGAATTATTGTAAGTTCATTTTTTAGTGGTGGAATGAGGATTTTTTTGACCTAATACCCCCTGGGGGGGATTGGTACAGTGTGTCTGTAAAAACTCCCAGTTTGTATGTACTGTTTATTTTTGCTAGACACACTGGAATTTGCTAAATACACCCTGTATTCAGTGTGTGAATAATTTCAGCCTTGAAAAAAGTATTTTTAATAAGAATTTTTTCTTGATTTTCAAAATTTAAAGTTTGAAAATTCTTATCAAAGTGAAAGAATTCAAATATTTCAATTTAAAAAAATTATTAAAAAATTTGAATATTTAATTTTTTTTCTATTCAAATGTTTACCAAATAATAATTTTGATCTTAATATCTATCAATTCAATTATGTATAAATGGTTATTTTGAAAAATTATTTTATTATTCAATTGTCCAATTTTCCAGTTCAAAAACAGAATATAAGAAACATTATAAATAAATTTATCTTAAAATGAAGTCAATTCAAAATTTAAGTTCTTAATTATTTTTTTCTTTGATATTTTTTAAAAGGTCTTGAATGAATAGTTTTTTTTTCTCAACAAAAACGTTTTTTGGGGGTTTTTTGTGACTTGAAATTTTCAAAAAAAGTTACTTCAAGTTCTTTTCATTTTTTTTTAATCTTGATACAATTCAAAATTTCAATTGTATCATATTTAAATTAACTTTCAAGAGTTTATATTTATAACTTGAATTTATCACCTACTTGAAAGAATTAAAAAAATGAAGTTTAATATAAATAATCTAAAATAATTACCTTTTTGTAAAGTTTATGAACGAGGTTAAATCAGTTTATATAGAAGTTTTTATTAAGAGGTTAAAAAAGTACATTTTTGTATTTATTTTGTAAATATCGATTCTTAATTTTAAATAAAATAATTGTATCAAAATTTCTTTTCAAATCTCTTTCCTATTTGTGATATCTTGGGGGGAAAATGAAAAAAACCCATTTATTATTTTGAAAAATTGTAATTTTTTTATAATTTTTACCCATATAAAAGCTAAATTTCATTTTTATGAATTTATTTATCATATTAAAAAGCTCAAATATTTTCAATCTTGTCAGTGGAGGTGATATAAATTATGATAAATAATTCAATAAGAAATGATTAATACTGGCCAAAGATTGATTATTTTGTGTGTTTTGTTTCTTTTCTTCAAGAAATCATTTTTTGAAAAATAAACTGAAAAAGGAAGATGGAAACAACTTTCTAAAAGAAATCAATATTTTTTTATAAAAAATAAGATTTTTAATCAGTTCTTCATTTACTACAAAATTAATAGAGAGAAATGAATTGAAATTATTTTTTCTTTTGAAAATTAACTTTAATTTTCTGATTTGGAAAATTGAATTGTTTATCTCAGATGTGATGAAGATTATTCATGAGCTTTAAATAATTTGGATTAGTATTACTATCATTTAAAAAAGAAAAAGAACAAAGATTTGAATTGATTGTATATCAATTTTTTTTGTTAAAATTGAATTAAATTTCTTTTAAAGTCTCAAGTTGTCTTTGCTTTAAATCATGGAGCCAAAAATAAAGTGTCTTCCAAGCCAAAAAAAAAATAATAATTGATTTTTCTCATTCAAAGTAAGAAATCTCTGAATTTAATTGCAGAATTTTTAGACAATTTGATTTTTTTAAATTTTTCTTGAGTGAAAATTTCAAAAATGCCTCAAAATTTAAAAATTTCTCATCATTTTTTTCTTCACTGCTTGTCTTTTTTTCAAAAATTGATCACACAAGTCATTCCTGGCCTTGAAGCTTGAAAGTGATCAGAGCTGGTATTGGATTTAAAGTTAAACCTAACCCAAAATTTAATGCAATTTAAACATCTGGTCCCTACTCAAATTGATTGACTCTTCTGCTCCTTCTGCTGACTCTTCTTCTCATCTCTTGACCGCTGCAATTCTTGGTTGGTGCTGGCGATGTCTTCAGAAACTTCTGCTTCGCCCCTACCTTCTGGCTCTCAAGATAACTCATCCATCCCAAGCTCGCATTCAAGCATTCTCACCCCTGGTCCGATCAGCAACCATAGATCTTTAGATCATCTCAACACTCTCAAGCTCTTCAATCCACTATTCTCTCCAATATGCTCTTTATTTAGCAAACTGTCCCAATGGAGAGATCATCTTGATTTACCTGACCCTGGGACTTATGAGCAGGTCGGAAGAGAAGCCAAAGGTATCTATGCCATCTATCACACTCACTTCATCAAATCAAAATCTCCATTCATCCATTCATTGATTTGAACTTGTCTTCTTTTAATCCTCATTCTTAGCTGTTCATCTCACAAATTACATCTTTGATGGCGCTCGTGCTGAATTATCGAAGGCTTTGTCTTTGAATCCCGCTTTCAATGTCACTCATTCTTTTAATATGGGCGCTCAAGCTGGTGCCTTGGGTGGAATCAGCCCTGGAACTTATAGCTTTGGTGGAATGTATGCAACCAATAAAGTAATTTATACACATATATATATATACATGTACCTACACAAATCTTTTTGGTCAATTCTCTCATTCATTAATTCGTCCTTTTTTCTTCCCTCTCAGATTTTCGCTCAAGGTACAATCGACAATGATGCTACGCTCATGGGACGCTTAAATTATCGCTGGGGACCAAAAGATATATCGAAACTTCAACTTCAATGGCCTTCCAGTCCTTCATCTCCTTCTGTAACACAACTTGAACATGAACGTCATGGTAAGGATTATGCACTATCAATCAAGGCTTATAATCCCAGCTTGATCGATCGCTCTGGGATCTTTATCACTCAATATCTCCAATCCTTACATCCTCGCTTCAGTCTCGGAGTCGAATCAGTCTGGCAGGTCATGCCCCCAATGGAAGACGCCAGTCTATCCTATCTCCTAAAATGGCACTCTGCTAACAAGGATTGGATCTCTACACTCACCCTTCAAGCTCAAGGCGCCATTCAGGCATCTTATTGGCAAAAACTCTCTGAACGGGTCGATGCGGCTGTAGACCTGCAATTCGTGCCTCATCCCTTGCCACGTGAACGTAAGGCTGTCAGCACTGTCGGCTTAAAATATGACCTCAGACAGGCTACAGTGCGAGCTCAAGCCGATAGCACGGGCAAGGTTTCTATGCTATTGGAACAACGAGTCGCTCCAATGTTTACGTTCTCTGTCGCTGGAGAACTTGATCATGTCAAGGTACCTTGTTCTTCCTCTCCCTTTGCTCCTACTTTTCGTTTTGATCGACTCTGACATTTAATTTTTTCCTACCTTGTTTTCAAGTCTCAATCAAAATTCGGAGTTGGAATTCAGTTAGAATCATCTCCATTAGATGAGAACGCTTTGCAAGGCGTCACTGCTCCTACACCACCAATGTAAATATGTAAATATCTTCATTGCCAAAATTCTTGAATAAGAAAAACAACTCGTTCTTACTTTTATATATAAAAAAGTTCTAATGCAAACAGAAACAAATTCATCTACCTCCTCGATCTACCTAATTGTCATGAATAGAACAGGGTTAAATTTGAGAGTATTTTTCAAATCTCATGACATTTGTCTTTTCAAAGATCCAGACGAGAATCTGGTTTTCTACAATTAATTTTTGTGATTTGAGGCTGCCCCAAAATGAATTCGAGCGAAAAAATGGCCCATGGCAAAGCAAAAGTCAAAGTAATAAATTCGCAATAGCTAGTTCTCTTATTTGTCTGGTCCCACGGAGCTCATGTTGAACAATTTGGCATTCGCTGGCCATTTTGTTTTGCTTAATTTACCACGAACTGTCACAGCCTTTACCATCGTCCTATGTTGCCTACGGTGATAGATTTTCAAATTGAGAGCTATATCTCATGACGGATTTTTCAAGAAAATCTTCATTTATGTAAGCCCCATTTTGTGACTTTTTATTAAGAATTTTTGATTGAAAGTACTTATTTTCTCAACTAATTTATTTAGCTCTAACAGTCGAAATGTTACTGAAAATCTCCAAGCTTTTTCAAAACTTTAACCACATGTTGCCATTGTGAACATCTTTACAAAAGCAAAACTTTGACTTTCTTTTTTTATAATTTTTATTGTTTCTAAATAAATGATTGAGATGAAATTCAAAATAATCATGCTAATATATGTTGATAAGTTAAAAATCCTCTTATTTTTTTTATAAAATTTTAATACATTACAAAAAAAAAAAATCAATTAAAAAATTATATAAAAACCATTTACATTAAATAAATCTAAATTCGAATTAATAGTAGGCTTTTTTCTCGTATGTTTTCAAATATACAAAAAAAGATTTAGATGTATGTATTAATCAAAAATCTAACTAAAATATAAAATTTGCTTGGTCAATCAATCAATCAGTGAATCAATCTTTTTTTTGCGACTAGATGAGGGAAGGAAGCAAGAAAGGGTGTATAATGAGTAAAAAATACAAATAAGGATTTAATAAGAGTGAAACAGTAAGTAGTTAAATTTCAAGATAACCACAATAAAGTTTTTTGTTATAATTTGAAACAACAGAAACTACTCTTTGATTTGATTACTTGATTTATGTCATTTTTAATCTAAGAGGCTCATTCTGAGAAAAACCTTGGTGATTTTAACTTGAAATAGATTTTATCGAATTAAATATAAGTATGATTAGATTAAAAAAAAGGAGATCAAACGGTAGGGAACTCAATGTCTATTCCTTTAAAGTTTGGGAAAGTGTCTTTTATTTCCTAATTTTTTTTGCCTTTTTTGGATTGGGGAATTTTACATGATTAATATTTAACCTCTTGGAAATTTAAATTTAAGGAAAAGAATAAACAAAGAAATTTTATTGGAGATGAATCCTCTTTTTATTTGACTATCAGAGTTGAGAATCTCATGATAAATATAAACCTCTTCAGATATAGCACCAATGAGTGTTATTTGTTTCACTCATGGTACTAAGGTTAAGACAGCTGGTAGGACTATATATACAATATAATAAGAATCAATGGGAAATAACATTAAAAAGCAATAAAAATTAGGAAGGAATGAGTGGCTGATGGCACATACCCAAAACCTTTGCACAGTGTAGATGTGAAAGCCAGATTCTTAAATGAACACTGCCTTGAAATCAAGATGAAATCCTTAGAAAATGACAAAATTTTCATCTTTCTCAAAGTGTTTTGGATTGTGCAAGGAAATTGTAATTTTCAACTTTCTTCAAAGTGACTTAAATGTCCTTCAAAATATTACTGATTTTTTGGAAGCAGATAATGCTTTTGAAATTTTCTTTTTGTTGTACAATTTCATATCTTTGTGAGGTTTTCTTCTGGGAATGAACTTCAGCACTAGACTCGGAAGGTGAGTCCTCCTCTTCAGTGTCAGGCTCTTGTTTTTAGGTGGCATTGGATATTTGATTTTGGGAATGGGTGGGGGTGCTCCCTGAATTTCAGAATTTTTGTGGAACTTGCAGCCTCAAATAATGAAGAATCCCTTTTAGTTTTTTTCTTGGCACCTTTTGTTCTTCCACTGAATTTAGTGGCCTTTTGAGGTTCTTGGGTGTGGGGAAGTTGGATTATTCTATGAAGAACTTCCTCAAAAGCTGTTATTACTTCCATTCTGTCATCAAAGGGTCCATATGAAACTTCATTTTATCTTTGATACCATCTTTAATTGAAGCCCTCTTCTATTTATTGTAACAAATCTTAATCTTGATTATCCAAGTCATCCTGTAATTCAAACATTGTGAGCAATAAATTTAATCATTAGAAAAAAAAGGGCACACCAGAAGTCTTAAATACCATTGGGGATGGAAATATTCTGATTTCAATAAGATTCTGTGGGTCATGTGACAGTGAATTTGATGCTTGAAAAAAATTCAGGTATGACTTCTTTAGGTTTTTGTACACTTTTCTTTGACCGAATCTTGAACTTTGTTGAGGGAATAGTGGGAAATGTTTATAGAAAGATGAGATAATATTAAGGGAGGATTGATTAAGTTGTTGAATTTCTCATTGGAAATTGTTCCAACAACATAATGGTAGTAGCTTTCAATCACCATCTTGAGATTTCTTACCACCTCCAAAAGAGTCCCAGCTGACTTGTGAATCCCTAATTTGACCATTTCATAAGAACATTTGACTTTAGAGGTTTATCAGTGCCCCAAGTGGGGAATTATATTAGTCCAAAAGGAAATCATACATTCATTTTGTCAGCCTGTGACTCAAAAGCAGAGCAAAAGAATGACAGCAGCATACCATAAACCAATGGTACAGCAAAATATAACCAAAATTGAACCAAGACAAAAAAGCTCATGAATGGTATTGAAAAGAAAAGGAAAGTCACCTCTTTCCAAATATATAACTCCCATAATCATAGGAAAAAGAATAAAAAAGTTATTCAGGCTCAAATGAAGAACTGATCATAAACTTTAATTTTTACCTCTAATCTAAATTTCAGAGAAAGAGGCTGAAACAAATCAAATGGGTGTTCAAATTAAAGCTCACAATAAGAGCTATTTAATGGTACTACCAAAATTGGGCTAGCATCAAAACTATGGAGGTTATGGCAAAATAAATAACCAATAAGGGTGAATAAAATATTAACCTCTCATCTAAATTCTACAGTTTTAGTATAAGATACCAAAATTGGGGTCTTTTTAAAAATAAAACAATCAGAGATTTCTGATGGTTCCCTCCTGTGAGCCTGTGAGGTATGTTTGACATACCCATAAGGCCACAAATAACATTTTATACAGTTGATTTAGTCTTAAAAAGACTTATAAAATGAATTTAAAACAAAAAATAAGTATAAATTTATTTTTGATAAAAAAAAAGTTATAATTAAAATGGCATTTTTGGATTCTACACAAAAAATGAACTAGGGTTGACCCATAGGGTTTTATACCCCAAAATGGTTATTTCTTAGGTTATTGGAAGGCTTAACAATCTCACAGTAACAATATTTATTTTTACAACTTTTATCAAAAAAATTTTAATTTTTAATGTTAACCTTAAATTTAAAGTTGCATAAGGTTTATGCAAACTTTCAAAAATTTAGTGAAAATTAAGGTTTGGTGTAAATTTACTGAATTGGCTAACTATTTTCCATAAAGGCTGTAAATCATGTTTTAGCTAAATTTAAATTGGTTTAAAGCCATTGTATGGATTTAAATAAATAAAAGGGCAAAAGTCATACAGTGAAGTGGGACAAAGGAAAAAGGCCAAATAGAGCCAGGGTATTCACCTTTTGGTATCTGAAAGGACCCAATTAAGGTTTACCACCTTTATTAGAGGATTTTCAACCTTATTTAAAAGTTGATATCATACTTTGATTGAATATTAAAGTTTAAAGTGGGTTATCCCCAATTTGAACAGGAATTACAAGCTTCCAAAGGGTGAATCCCTATATGCAGAGTTGTAATAAAAGTTTTAAGAACTGTAAAAACTTAATAAATCTTAAATAAGCTTCAAATTTAAATTTAAAAGTTTCAAAACCTTATTAAAAGTTAAGGTTTGGTGTGTATTGCTATTTTACATGGAAAAATAGCAATAAATTCAAAAATTCATTAAAAATCCAATTATTAATGAATGAATTTGCTTGAAAATTTCACAAAACTTAAAATTAAATGCTATCTGTGTATAAATCAAGCTTTAAGTATCATTTTTAAACATTATGCTTTGGTAATTAGCCTTGAAATTAGATCTTTTAATTATTACTAAAATAAATTGAGATTTCCTTAAAAAATAATTAAAGATCCAGTTTAAGAGATTTTCACTTGAGAAATTTATTTTTAAGTGGTTAATCTGATTAAATTTAATATAAATTAACTTATTTAAACTTCAAATAATTAACCCAAAAGAGGTTTAAAGTTACTTGGAGTTAAGAATAACACTACCAACTTTTAATTTAAAAGAAAAATAAGTTACCTTAAGCTAAGAACTGTCACAGCCACCAGCCAGGGGTAAGGGTATTCAATATTAACCCCACTCAAACTCAGCAATCCAGAAATCCATTGTGTGTAAAACATTTCAGAAAATCTTCTTTCTGAAACATGCATACAGTCTGGATCATCAATACAGCCTGTCAACACTTGTACAGTGCCCTCCAATATACCTCCAAACAGGAACTCAATTTTTTTTAATTCAACTTGTGTGCTTTGGGGTTTTTTTGGGACTAAAGCCCAATTTATTTATTTTTTTCCATTTTTAATTTAATTTTTTTCCCTAATCACATTTGTCATTGTTCTCAGATTATCCAACCAATCAACTTCAACAATTAGTTTATTTCTTTTAAATACAGCTCATTTATTTACTGCATGAACCTTTTTCATGTTTTATGGTGGTTTTTTTTGGTTGGGGCAGCAATCATCCCTATATATAAATCAGATCAACAAAAGTAAGTCTTTTGAAAGATCAATCATATTTTAAATGCAATATATACCTATTGCTCATTGAAATATGCCACCCTACCATAGTGAAGGCATTTGTGGCCATATAATTGGCATGCATGATGCTGGGGCCTCAATACAAACCATAGCAGCATTTTTGGGGATTACACCCACAACTGTTCATGATACTATCCAAAGATTTCATGAGCAAGGACATCTTGAAAATTTGCCTATAGCTGGTTGACCTTGCAAAATGAATGATTGAGATACGCAGGAATTGGCTTGGGCTGTTCAACAAAATCGTTGTGATACTCTTGTTTCAATCAAGAATATGCTCACCATGGATGTTTCCATCAATACCATTCACAAAGAAATCCAAGGACTAGGGAAAAGGTCATGTATTGCTTTCAAGAAACCCTATCTTAGTGCTTGACACATGCAATGTCATTTGGATTTTGCTTGTTGTCATCTCCATTGGACCATTGAAGATTGTTACAAGGTTGTTTGGACCAACAACTCTTCCTTTGAGCTAGGTGAGCCAGTAACTCAAAAACAAGTTTGGTGCACTACTGATAAAAATTACAAACTTGAATCGATGGCTGTCAATCAATGATGGTATGGGGGGCAATCTGTGGCCCAATTCAATCCGAGTGGATCATCATGCACCTGGACAATGGCAATCAATTGACTTCATCAAAAACAGTTACAAACCAGGATTGTTGCCATTCATGGACAAACTGGTTGAAGGAGGCATAGCAGAAAATCACAAAGGACTTACCCTAATGGAGGATGGAGCCCCCATCCATACCGCCATCACTAGCCAATAATGGTGTGATCAGAATCAAATCCGCAAGCTTAATTGGCCTCCTAACTCACCAGACCTGAACCCAATCAAAAATTTATGTTTCAAGATGAATCTTATTGTCACTCCTCTCTTCAATCCCAAAAAAAGGGACAAGTTAACAGTGGCAATCAATGCTTTTTGGGATGATTTACCCTTTGACCACTTGGAGTTGTTAGTGAAATCCTTGCCTAGAAGGATGCAAATGGTCATTGACCATAATGGTGCTCCTACTCATTGGTAGGGAGATTAATTTTATTTAGTTATTTTTACTTTGCTTCCTGATTATTGAAAGATTATACACAATTTTAAACCAAAAAAAAGATACTAATATTATTACACCTATACACACGATATAAAATATAATTATTTTTATACACCAAATAAAATTTTCTTCCAAATTAAATAATGATTAAAAGTTTCAAAAATAAGAATATGTGAGAAAATTGAACAAAATGTGAGAACTCTTGAAAAAAAAATGTTCAAAGGTTTGTTGGAGGGCCCTGTACAGGTTGGATTCACCAAATGCAGTTTTGAATTAAAAAGTATGAAACTTGATGATCACTCAAATCTACCAAAACTCTTCTACAGACTCTGTAGATCCATAAAGGGGCTTTATTATCCAAAACAATTCAAATCAAGATACCTCTCAAAAAAATCCACTCTTTAGATGAGGGCTGGTGGATTCTCACATACACCAGCCTTTCTTTCTCCCCATGTGGACTTTTCCCCACTTAATTAATATATTTGATTTATTATTCAATAAATATTATTATCATTATTTTTGGAATATATTATTAATTGGTATTAATTTGGTATTTTTATTTCCTCACCTGTTCAGTAGAGTTGTGGTGGCCATATCCTTATTAAACCTTCTCTTTCATTCTGACAGGTTGAAACAGTGGACTTAGACTTGTTTGTGGTTGGCTCTCTTATTCTTGAATCTTATTCTTATTTTTTCTGATTTATTATCTTCAATTCAATTATAAATATCATTCTTATTACACTGTTAAGTGTACTCATTTTTATTCCATCTGAAGCCTCCATAAGTGAGTTCCAGTTTACTGAGTTACTGGTACTCTTCACTTAGAAGAGCCCCTGTGAAAATTCATTGATTAACTAATAATTACTTCTTTATCTTTATTCATTTCCATTAATTTCTCCCAGTAATAAATTATTATCTCTTGAATTTTTTTTTAATTCTATGATTTATAATTTCTCATCAATTTTCATCTCATTCTGTTAAGATTTACCATTTTCTCATTTATTAATTTCTTCTGAACTTTCCAATTTATTGTTAATTCTTAATAAATTTTTAATTTAATTTTTCTTTCAGGATTCAGGTGCCTATTAAGTTTTGATTGATTGGAATTCATTGGATCATTAAGTCAGAAATTCAGGATTTGTCATTGGATTTTAATTGATTTTGTTTATTTTGAATTCCTCAATAATTTATTGATTAACTTATGATTGGGTTTCCTCAAGAAATTAATTTAATCTCAGGATTTTGATTGACTTGATTTTGAATCCTAAAGATAGCTGATTGATTGATTTTAATTTGATTCCTCAAGATGTTGAAGTGACATTTGAAGATATTGGATGATTTACTGAATTCCTCAAAACATAATTGATATAAATTTTGAATTTAATTGATTTAATTGATTGATTTATTGATTTAAATTGATACTAACCTTTTAAATACATTGATTATTCATAAGATTTTAAATCTGTAATTTTCACCCTTCAAGAATTATTCACATTGATTTGAATTGAATATCTTAATTGATTCTTCAAGATCCTGATTTGATTTGAATTGGTCAAGCCTCATTTTTATTCTCAAAGTATCATCAAGTTTTTATTCTAATTTTCAAATAATGCCTGTTCAGCATAGCCCTCCAGAAAAGAATACAAGAGCTCAAAGAAGGCAAGCTGTTCTAACTGCTACAGAAAAGTTTTCTCTTGACCACACACCATAAGCTCATCAAGTAAGTGCAAATTTGGACAGAGAAACACCAATGGAAGTAGCAGAACCCTCCAGAAGAGGACATATTAACTCAAGAAGATCAACATCTTTCTATGGCTTGTTGGGTGGCTACCTTGGAATTTCTCAAGGGCTTAGGAGAAGATTGGGGGAGGCTGAATATGAATATGGGGAGGAGTTTATGGAAGAAGAATATTCTGAGGATACTGAAGTGGCAGTTGCCTTGGCAGGTGCAACTGAAGCTTCTGAGTTTTCAAATCTAGTCCTTTCTAATAAACCTCTGGTCTCTCAATCTGAAAAAACTTCCCTCAATATTGTCAGCCTGTGACTCAAAACCAGAGCACAAGCATGACAGCCAAATACCATAAACCAATGGTAAAGGAAAAATACCACCGAAAACAGCTCAAAAGGTACCAAAGGAAAGTTGAAACCCACATCTTTCTAGATATAAAACTCCCATAATTATAGGACATATAATGACAAAGCTATCCAGGCTCAAAGCAGTTGCTGAGCATAAGCCTTAATTTTCCCCTCTCATATAAAATCAAGAGAAAGAGGATGAAACCAATCAAATGGGTGTTAGAATTGAAGCCCTGAGTCTGGTTTATTCAAAGGTACTAGCCAAAATGAGTTAGCAAGGAAAACTACAGAAGTTATGGACAGATTAAAGCCAAATAAAGGTGAATAAAATATTCATCTCTGATTTAACTTCTACAGTTTTAGTATGAAATACTTGAAGTGGGGTCATTTTGGAAAGAGAAAACTTGGGGCTATCTGATGGTGCCATACATTTGCCTATAGCTGATGTAGAACAGAAGTTTTGGAGAAAACAAGTTCCATACACGATTTGAGAAAAATCCATATTTGAATAATGGAAATTAAACATGATATAAATTTTACATATCTAATGTTATTCATATAAAATGAGGTACAATTGTGAATACCTCATCTAGGGCTACAAAATGAGCCAAAGTTAAGCTTAATATCTTGAAAGCTGACACATTTATTGCAGTTTCAAGGTTAAAGTCCAACAGTTGGGCCAATACACCTTTACTATGGGATATGTTCCCATATCCTGTGATATGTGGTGTCAATTCTAGACAGGAGCTTTTTTATCCTTAAATAACTCATATTTTGGTCAATACAGGGTCCCCATAAAGGTCCTGTACAACATTATACACATCATACATGTTGAAAGAGGGCTGTGTGGTCCCCAAATGGAAATTTTCACCCTGTATTGGTGATAACTGCCCATATGTGGTTTCAAAACCACATCTAAGGCCAATACTGGATATACAGGTATGGTAAGAACCAAAATCCAGTCCTTGGAAATAAAAAATATTCACTCTTCCTACTTGAACAGGTGTAGAGGACCTTTTCACCCATTTTCAGGATAAAAAGGGACCTTTCTCTGCCCAAAAGAGAAATACCCATCCTGTTCTTAAATTCCTAAATAGTACAGCTGTCAAAACAGTTATAAAGGTACAATACTGAGCTTAACTATTGTAGAATTTACTATAATAACTCAATTTCTAAAGCTGTATCCAGGGCTTTCAATAGAGCAAACTACCACTATTTTATTATAATAAAGCCCTTATAATCTATCTATAAACTATTTTTTAAGCCTATTATCAATGTCACAGTCATAGTAAAGGTTGTATATACTATTATTATCCTCACCTTCTCAGAGACTCAGCCTGACAAAGATGATCCATAAAATGACCCAATTCATGGGACAACTAACTCAAACAGGTACTCTCAGAAACAATCCAAAAGCCCCAGAATTCATGACTACATCCATGAAGGCACCTGATTCTTTTGATGGTACTAAAACACACAAATTGAGAGGATTGATCCAATCCTGTCAATTAATATTCCATAATGGTCCAGAAAATTTCTTCTTTTACAAGAAGAAAGTTTTTTACTCCACCTCTTTTCTCACTGGTTGAGTCAGAACATAGATCAAACAATATCTCTCAAATATACCCAATGAAGAACCATATTGTCTCCTCAATGACAGGCATTTGTTTAAAACCCAGTTATTCACTTTTTTTGGTGATTCCAATGAATTAAGAAAAGCTGTGAAAGAGTTGGAAAATTTAAGGATTAAAGAAAGTGGTCATGTATCCTTGTACATAGCAGATTTCAGAATCCTAAGGTCAAAAAATTGGGAATTGGGGAGAAAGGGCATATATTAAAGTTTTTAGAATAGGCTTTGAATCAAGGCTATTAGACCAATTGGCTTCCCACCCTGGAAGTTTTGATAGCCTTCAATAACTCATGGACAATACTTTGGGGTTAGATACCAGGTACCATGAGAGGGCAGAAGGAAAAAAGTAGTAATCAAGAGAAGAAGGCTCCTGTCATTGGATCCAATTCCTTCAGGCCTCCTCAATATTAATCTTCCAAGAAGCCTAAACACAAGAAGAATAAGAAGGGGAAGAATTTTCAAGGTTCTAAGGAGAAGGCTCATTCTGCTCTCCTAAATAAGGAAAACAAATTAATTTGTTCTAAAAAGGAGAGGAGAATTCAAGAAGTTTTATGCACTTACTGTGGTGAAAAAAACCCAATTGAAAAATACTTCAAGAGACCTCAGAACAAGCCTGGGTCATCAAGAGGCTCCCCTAGCAAGAATGTAAGATCCTGAGCTGGAATAATGATGTGTTCAATGGTTCTCACTTATTTCCTTCAAGAGCCCAATTTTGCACTCTGAATACTAGTGTCAAGAAATCTTTAGATTTTCTTATTTTCTCTTGTTTCTCTGATAAGTTTTCTATTATTATCGTTTATTCTGGTGCTAAAAAATCTTTTGTGGCAAAGAATTTTGTTCTCAAGTACTCATTGACTATGTCAGATCTCCCTTAAAAGATCCCTCTTTTAATTTTGGATTTAAATGAATCCCATACCTTTTTCATCACCCATTCTACCAAGCGGGGTTTTGATTTCCCTTCCCTCCCAAGCTTTGAATGGTACTTTTTTAACATATGTTACCTCAAGGGAGAAGACCTAATATTGGGCTATTACTCCCTGTACCATTTTAATCCCATTATCGATTGGAAAAATGGATTGATCACCTATGATTCTAGTCATAAGGATTCTAGTGGTATTATTCCTTCTAATAGGAATGACCTTTCCACTTATTGCAACAGTGTTTCTCTGGTTGGTGTGCTTAACACAGCTTCCCTTCCTCCTATCATTTCCTCCCAGCCATTACTTCCATCAAGAGATGAAGTCTTCCAAGAGATAAAAGATGTTGGAGAAGATGTTTCTGTATCTTGAATTTATCTTACAAGAAAATGTGGACCTTCCTCCTTTATCCTTTCATGCCTCCCTGAAGGAACAGTGATATGAGGAGGAAGAGCCAGACAAAATTGAAACTATGCTCAATTTAGCCCCTCCTGCTTATCACCAGTATTTGGATATATTCCCCAAGGTAAAAGTAGAGAAACTTCCTCCACACCATGCCTGTTATCATCATATAAAACTGAAGGGGTCTCTACCTCCAGTTGGTTTTATCTAATATCTATAAAACAATGAGTCAGAAAAACTATGGGCCTACAATTCAGAGAATTTAGAGAAAGGCTTCATAAGGCCAAGCTCCTCTTCAAAAGGAGAACCTTCCCTTTTTGTCAAGAAAAAGTATGGTGGCCTTTGTTTGTGTGTTGACTACCACAAACTCAATTCTTTCACTAGGAATAACAGGTTTCCTGCTCCCCCAATGAACCAGCTTGTGACCATCTTGAATGGCTACACTATCCTCTCCAAGATAGATCTGTGTGGTACTTATAATCTACTGAGAATTAAAGAGGGGGATGAGCAATTAACTTCCTTTAGAAGAAAATATGGTAGTTCTGAGTATTTGGTTATTCCATTTGGCTTGACCAATTCTCCTTCTTTATTCCAAAATATTGTGAATCATTTTTGGCAGATTGTTTTAATATTTTTGTGGTATTCTATTCAGAGAATATCATGGTATTTTCCAGTTCTGAGGAGGAACATGTAAAACATGTGGCCTCTGTCCTCCAAAGGATGAGGGACAAAAATCTGTTTTCTAAAGCCTAAAGGAGTTAATTACATTCCTCAAGTGTTGAATACTTGGTCTATGCTGTTTTGAGTGATGGCCTTAAGATGGATTCTTCAAAGGCTCAACAAATCCTAAATTGGCCTCAGCCCAAGAGCATCAAGTCTCCTAAATCCTTTCTTGGCTTTGCCAATGTTTATCTTTGTTTCCGTAAAAATTATCCCGAAAAAACACTGCTCTCACTTCCCTCCTTGAAGAAGAGTCTCCCTTTATCTTCAATGAGGAAGCTCTTATCCAGGTTCAAATACTCAAAGAAGCTTTCACCACTGCTCCTATCCTCTCTCATTTCAATCCTTCCCTACCAGCTATTTTACATACTGATACTTCTGAATAAGCCTTGGGTGCTGTACTGAGTCAGGTAAATGACTCAGGAATGCATCCCATTTCATTTGATAGTCACAAGCTTCTCCCAGCTGAGCTCAGCTACGAAATCCATGACAAGGAACTCCTTGGAATAATTTGGCCTCTCAAGTGCTGGAGAGCTTTTGTTCTTTCTCTTTCTAATTTCTTTGAAGTCTTGACAGACAATTCATCTCATCAGTATTTCATTTCTTCTGAATTTCTTACTTGTTTTCAAGATTTCTGGGCTGAATTTAACTTTTCTATTACTTACTTCCCAGGAAGACTAGGCACTTTACCAGATGCCTTGTCTTTTGAGGATGATGTTTACCCAGAGAGGGGGGTAGACTTCATCATCAAAAATCCTCAAAATTTTCATCAAGTTCTCAAGCAAGATGAAATTCAAGAATCAAGATTCTCCTCAAATAAGGTGGAAATTCTCTTAGATTTAGTTGACCAAATTCAAAAAGAACTATGGAAAGACAAATAATATGAATAAATACTCAAACAGCTAGAAAGAGGTGAATATTTTTCTGATTATTCTCTTGAACCTCATTCAAGGTTTTTATTATTCAGAGATAGAGTAGTTATACAAAGAAACATGAAATTCAATTGGATATTCTTCAAAAGAGTCATAACTCACTTTTGGCTGGCCATCCTGGCCAGGAGAACACCCTCAAGCGCATCAAGAGGGATTTTTATTGGGATGGAATGAATCAAATAATCAAGGACTATATGTCCACATGTCAGAAATGTACAAGAAACAATAAAATTCACCATAAGAAGTTTGGATTACTCAAGCCTCTTCACATTCAATCTGGTCCTTGGAGTTAATTATCAATGGACTTTATCACTAAATTGCCCCTGTCCACCAACTTTGATTCAATTTTAGTAGCCATGGACAGATTCTCAAAAATGGAAATCTTCATTCCAGATTATTAAAAAATTACTTCACTGGACCTAGCTCATATCTTCCTTAGCCATGTATTTTCAAATGATGGAATCCCAGTTAGTGTTTTGAATGATGGAGGTTCCTTATTTTTCTTCATCATTATGGACCCAATTATGTCACTAGCTCAAGATATAAAGAGATATTTTAATTACCTTTTATGCTGGAGAACAGTATCTTTGGATGTATGTCAGTGATAATCAAGATGACTGGAACATATGGCTCCCTCTGTCTAAATTTGCCTACAATAATACAGAAAACTCATCAATAAAACAATCACCCTCTATAGCCATTTATGGAAGAAATACCAGTTTTGATTTGATTCAAATTTCTCAAGACACACCTGCAATAAAGTTATCAACAAGAATTAAAATAAGCACAGAGAGTTGGCAAGGAATAATGAAATTCAGAAAGAAAGTTTTTTAAGAAGTATGCAGAGAGAAATAGGACAATTCTCCTTGATTTCCAACCTGGAGACAAAGTATGGCTACCCTCAAAGAAGCTCTCAGGAAGATTCTTGGGACCCTTTCAAGTCTTGAAGAAGATTGGAAGTCATTCATATCAGCTCAAGTTTCCTCAGCAATGGAGTTCAGTTCACCCTGTATTCCATGTGTCCTTGTTAGAACCAGTCAAGAAATCAACTATCCCAAAAAAACATCAGTTTCCACCACCACTAGTAATAGTGGAAGAGCAAGAGAAATTGGAAGTGGTTCAGGTTCTGGACTCAAAGATCAAAATAGGTAAATTATTGTATCTTGTATGGTGAAACCAATTCAGTGAGGACCCAGAGAAAACAGCTTGGGAATTAGCTTACAACCTTACCAGCTCACCAGACCTTGTCAAGAAGTTCCACACTTTTTATCCTGAAACGCCTGGCCCAAATGCTGCAATAGTGTGATTTTAAGGTGCTTTGTGGGGAGTAGAAGTTATGAAAGCAGGTTCCTCTCTTGTAAAGCACCATTAAGGGTGTATTCTACCCAAAGGTGCTGTAAGAATCATGTTGGCCACTTTGTGAGAGATTGCCAATATTTTGGACAGATTAAGAAGGACTTGTAACACCAATCCCCTTAAGTATGGACCTTTTCATCAAGATATGGCAAAATTCATTTTTTCTTTATTTATTTTCTTATTTATGCCATTAATCATTATTCAAGAAATTCCTTAGAAAAAGTAATTTTATGGAAAGGTTTCTATTCTTTCATGGTGCTTGGTGGGGAGTGGAAGTTATGAATTTAAGTTACATCTCCTGGTATGCATCTCTGAGGGTTTCTACTTCTTTTATAACAAGACCTTGGCCACTCTGTGCACATAAAATTCTTGGTTTTATATTTTCAGGAAACCCTTTTGGCCAAAATAAAGAAATTGACCTCAAGAAGGACACCTCTCAGAAGTTTCTGTTATTTCCTTTTCTTTACCCTCTTTTATTATAATCTCTCTATTTATTTACTTGTATAATTCTTGTTTATTTTATTTCTTTATCAAAAAAAGCAGAATAAAATTCAATATCATGTATTGGGAGGTTCCATTTTTATTTTTGTATCACTAAGACTGGGGATAAAAGACAAGACAAACACAAACAAAGCAAACTAACTAGTTATCCTCACCAAAATCATCAAAGGCTCTCTGGAAACTGTGCATCAATCCATCTTCATACCAGTAAAGCTTTGCGCCATCTCTTCAGTAAAAGTACCTGGAATCATTCTATCATTGGCATACATAATCACCTCCCTACTATTTCTATCAACTTCTCTGAAAAAACTGGCCATAGCATCTTGACCTTCATTCACCACATCTGGATCTTCTCTGGTAATGATTATTGGCAAACATTCCCTATTTTGCAACACTCAAGCAGCTGGGAATGGAAAAGGAGATCAATATTCTCTTCTTCTAGCTCTGGCCACAGGTTGAAACCTTTGGGAGGTGAGCACTGGGCTGTGGGATGGGGGATGGATTTATTGGTGAAGCTAGGACAGGCCTTGCAGTGGAGGATTTAGGTGAAAGAGAAACTTAAGATGGGACAGTAGAAAGGATAGGTTGGAAGTTTCTTGGGTTATTGGGGATTACTTAGCTATGGAAAATTTTGGAAGGAGGTTGAGTAAGGGAAGTACTTAAAGAGAAGTCACTTAATGGAGTTAGAACCTCAACTTCTTCATCATTCAATTTGTAACTTACTTCAGCATATGGATTGGTGAGTGAATCAGCAATTTGTCTTATTCTTTTCAACACACCTTTATTGTTGATTCTGGAGATGGGGACCTCTTAGATAGAGTAAATTGGCCTACCACCAGTGGGAATGGGTCATCCAACATTTGTCCATTATGAAATCTCCCTCTGCCTGGATCCAGTGACTAAATCAAGCCATCAGTATCAAGTCAAATGAGAAAATCACAACACCTACAACTGGAGTAACCTGAAGTACCATCAGGAGTAGGGGCCTCAGAGACTGGGAACTCTTTCCTAAAAGGCACATCCTTCTTTCTCCAAAAAATATCTTCACATTGGAAAATGACACCCATGGCAATTTACATGGTTTCTTCCCAACAAAACAATAATGGAGCTTTGAAGATCTAGGATTAAAGTGTTGAAAGCACTGTGTACCCTTCATCAAGCACTCATTACAAGGAGTATCCAAGAATTAAACCTACTTGTACCCATCATATTTCTGAAAGGGATCAAAGTTTCATCAGGAAGTTGTTGACCAGGGTGAACCCAATTGACTGAAGATGCTAGAGCCACAAGGGATAGATGGTGGTGGCACAGAATGGGAATATTAAGTGATTTCAGTAAGTTTTGAACTCATTTCTAGAGTTATGGAAGCAAAAGAGTCATTTCAGTCAGATATTCATATAAATACTGAACGTCATCAAGGTTCTGGGGCCATAACCTCATTTATGGCCCCCTCAAGGTCCTCAATATGGGGCTCCAGAACTGTCTTAGCCCCCCAATCATCAAAACAGGACCTCCCCTTCAACTCTAGGGAGGCAATTCTTCTTTATGGTCCTGGACCACCCTCAATGAATCAAAATCACCCAAATTAGTCCTTTGGGCCCTGGCAGACTCCAATAGCCCTCATGAGCCATGGACCCTAGGAACCCAAAATAGCCCAAATCTCCGTATATTCCAAAAATTTCCATAAAGGTAGCAAGGACCCAAAGAATCAAATTTACCCAAGATGACCCCAAAAGTCATTTTTGGGCCAATTTCTTCAAGGAATATGGGGACAAGACCCCTCATTTCAAAAATCAAGATATGCATATTAAGGACTGGTTTCAAGAAAAGCCCTAGAAGAACATTTGGCTAATTCTTGACAGGTTATAAAACCATATATCCATTCTTCACAAAATTTCAAGATGAGAAGCTTAGTAGCCTTCATTTTGGGATAAAACACAAGGCCAATGAAGGAAGGAAAAATTTGGACAGAAATGGCTCAAGGCAAGAATGACTTGAAGAAATTCAAAATTTACTTACTTAATCAAGGGGGAAAGTTATTTATTGATGAATAACAAAGAGGATGAATCAGGAGATTTTCAGGATAATGATCAAGAGGAAGTCAATTTTGAATTTAAAGAATTTTGAAAAGATGTGGGGATATGGAGAGGACACTCCACAGTGGCAGGGTATTATGGTGTTTGCAAGTCCACCAGCTTCAAGAGGGGGATACTGTCATAGCCACTACCTAGGGGTAAGGGTATCAAATATTAACCCCACTGGAAACTCAGAAAACCAGGAATCCATTGTGTGTAATAAGCTTCAGAAAATCTTCTTTCTGAAAAATGCATACAGTCTAGTTCATCAATACAGCCTGTAAACATTTGTACAGGTTGTATTCACCAAACACAGCTTTGGATTCACAAGTCTGAAACTGTATGATCACTCAAATCCACCACACCTCTTGTACAGACCCTGTACATCCATACAGGGGCTGTATTATCCAAAACAATTCAAATAAAAATTCCTCTCAAGAAAATTAACTCTTTAGATTAGGGCTGATGAATTATCACATATATTAAGTCCTCTCTCTCCCCAAGGGGACCTTTCCTCAGTTAATTAATATATTACTGATTTATTCTTTAATAAATAATCTTATTCTTGAATTTTCAACATATTACCTTGAAAATGATTTTCACTCTATAGACAATTTTCATTCTTTTTGATGTAATTTGCCATAAATTACTTTATAACAGCTTTATCCAATAAATTGAGTTGATCAGTTCTTTTTATAATTATTTATCAATAAAAATAACATATATTATTTTTTATTCTAGTTTCATCTATTGGAGAAAGCTCTTCAGACTCCAGTATCCCAGAGTCAAGTGGTGAAATTGAAACCAGCCCAAGACCAAGATGTTTACTTACAAAAGAGCCCTTTATAGGTACAGAAGGTGAATTTGATCCATTTATTAATCAAATTTTCTTTAAATTGATGTGGAATGACTCCTAGTAGAAGTTCAAGAAGCTACTCCATCCAATCAAATGGATCTGGACCAGGAAGTTCAAGTCATAAATTCAAAACACAAGAGTTTCAGCCTAGAGTAGAGGAGAAAATGGAGGATTACCAAGCTTCTACCAGTTCCCAAAGGTTAGAAAGCACCTTTGAAACTCTTCTTGAGAGTCTTTAAGCTGAAATAACGGCTATTCCTGTTGTCAGATCTGAACAACTTTCAACAGGAAGAAGTGGGAATATACCAGTCTCAGTACAAGAACTGGTTTATGGTAGCAAAGCAGAAGGAGTGGGAACTTCTTCCCAGCTTAAGGATATGGACAATGAGCTCTTAAATGGAAGTGAAGAAGCTCTTGGTCCCAGAAAAGACACATGAGCTTTGCAAGGGGTGGAAACCCATGTCTTGCAAAGGACAAGTCCAAAAGGTAAAAGCTTTGTTGAAAAACCAAGTAATTTTGTCAGAGGATCAGGAAAAGGAGTTGGCCCAAAAGAGGGACAATGGCCATGTGGAAGCTCCTCAAGCCTCCAAAAGCAAGAATATTCCTCAAAAAGCTCTAAAGAACAACCAGAAGGGAAAGCAAAAGGAAAAGGGAAAGGAAAATTCAAAATGGAACAATCCTTACACTAAGAACTACAGAATTACAAAGAGAGAAAAGACAGCTATGGGAAATGTTTTCAATATGGCAAGATATTTGATGAAATTCAAAAAAAAGGAGAAGGAAAGAATGAATAAATATTTCCCAAAGAAATAGATTTTGCAAAGCTTTTATCTAACTTTGGAACTTGTCACAAAGAAACTTTAACAACACTTGACAATTTTGAGTATGTCCAACAGAAGTTGGGCAGAGAATTTTTGCCAGTCAGAGAGTCACAAAGCACAATTTTGGGTCTTGAAAATTCAAATAAAGACAATATATTGTCTTTCACACATATTTATGAAAGAATAAAGGTGAAATTTAGTTTTCTTAAACAGGCAGATTATAATTTTATCTCTCTTATTACTAAGAAATTAAAAGAATTAAGAGCACAAGCTTAAAAGTTAGAAATTCAACTGGTCACAATGATGCTCTTTTCCAAGGAAAATTGGAAAAAGGTGATAAATCAAGACTTGAACTGAAAGTAGATATTCAATAAAGAATTAACAATACCTGCTTGAAAAATGAGTTACAAAGACATCTAAACTAATTTTAGACAGAAATGTATTGAGCTTTAATAATTATTCACATCATACAGTCTCAAGTAATGAGGAGGTGGAAGCTGCCTTTGACTTCAAAGACATTACAAGATTAGAGGGATTGCCTACCTTTGGTGATGAAGGAGAATATAATCATATGGAATTTATGGAAACAATTGATATGTTAAAAAATGATTTTAAAATACTAAACAAATACATAAGTGGAATATTACACAAATTATTTACCAAATAAGCTAATAAATAGTATTTGAAAATGGGATGAGAAAATGTTAAGCACTCCTGGCCTTGGTGGAAAGAGAAGATCATTTTCAAGTGTGCTAATGTCTCTTGGACATTTAAAATTTAAAATTCTTTTGAATAAGCCATTTTTAATATTTGAAGAGACAGACCCATGTCCTAGTTTCTTAAACAGAAGGAAAGATTAACTTCCCTTCATCCTGATATTTCTGAAAGTATGGTACATAAAAGAATATTGAGGAAATGTGGTGATAGCCTTGGGAATGCTATAAGAAGAAAATGTATTGAGCCTTTCTCTAAAGAAATTCATATCATTTCCATGGAAAACATCATTACCAGAAAAAATATTGGTAGACATTGGTATAAGCCCTCAATAGATAATAGGACTAGTGGGAAACCAATTTAAAGAAAGGATAAACCACAAGAAAGAGCTCTTTTTAAATATAATATATGTGGAAGTACATCAATTTTGCTAATACTTGTCCAAACAAAACAATAATTAATGAGATAGAAATCCAAAAGACTGAAGACACCAAAAAACAAATGATGTAGCTGTACATTAAAGTGATTCTGAGCCTTCTCAAGAAGAAGAGCTACCAGATGAACTTGTTATAGAAAGCCTCAATGTGTCCTTTGAAGTCAAATAAGTGCATACTCAATTGCCAAAATATAGTGATTAATTTATGGATCTTGTAAGGTTTATCTATGAAACTCTTGATAATAGTAGCAAAATCAAGAGTACTATGACTGTCCTCAGTAGAAATATATAATATAAGAAAATATTATAACCACAAATTTAAATATAATTATTAAAAATAATTATATAAAAAAATAAATTTAATTATTATTATAAAAATATAATAATCATAATATATTATAACTATTCTATTATTGTTATAGTCACTGACAGTTATAACAATAAGAAGTGTAAAGCTCTTAATGAGACAATTACACGTGGAAAATATTAATATTAACCACTTATAAATAATATAAAGATTATTTTTAACAGAATTAAACACACACTGTGCAGAAATAATTCTTATAGAATAAAAATTATATATAAAAAAACTAATACTAGATAAAAAAGATATAGAACTTTAGAGAAAACTTACTTATAATATTTATTTAATACAACAAGTCAAAAAACAACAGTTATTATATTAAATAATAGTTATAAGTTAAAAACACGCGGCAAATCAATAATTTTAAAGATAAAACAACTTTTCATAATAAAAATTAAGATTAAAGAGTTTTTAAGAGGAATTTGTGGATTTTAAAAGATATTTAAGATGATTTAATTTTATATAATAAAAATATATTATTGGTGATTACAACAATAATCTAAATTCTATGATTTCAATTATTTAATTTTAATTAATAAAGAATAAAATAACTTAAGAATTACTTTAATAATATGGTTTTATATTTAATAAAACTTTACCTGTTTAAATTTCTAATATGATTGGATTGATAATTGATGATGGACAAAAACAGTGATGAAAAGACTCCTTTTATGTCTTCAGAGCACCTTTCATGATTCATAATGGATATAGAGGGCGTTCTCAGGTCAAAACTGAAAACCCATGCTTAAAAATAAAGTTCTTAACTTAAGGTAACTTAATTTTAATGCCAATTTAAAGTTAACAGGGTTATTCTTAACTCCATGTAACTTTAATCCTCATTTAAAATAATTATTTTAAGTGTTTAATATAAATAAACGTATTTATATTAAAGTTCATCACATGAACAACTTAAAAATAGAGTTTCAAGCAGAAATCTGTTAAACTTAATTTTTAATTAATTTTTAAAGAAATTATAATTTTCTTTGAGCTTTGATAAAAAGAGTAAATTTCCAGGCTAATTACCCAGGAAATTGATTTATAAAAGATACTTAAAATTTGACTTATATGTAGATTATATTAAATTGTAAGCTGTGTGAAAATTTCAAGCAAATCCATTAATAATTGGATTTTTAATGAATTTTTGAAGTTATTGCTATTTTTCCACGTAAAATAGCAATACACACCTAACCTTAAGTTTTGATAAGGTTTTCATGCTTGTAACCTTAACGTTTTAAGCTTATTTAAGCTTTGACAGTTCTTAAAACCTTGAATTCAAGCCTGCATATTGTGATTTACCTTCTGGCAGCTTGAAATTCCTGTCTAATTTGGGATAAAACCAGTTGAAACTTTAATGTTGGATCAAAGTCTAATCTTAAAGTTTAAATAAGGTTGAAAATCCTCCAATACAGGTGGACAACCTTAATTGAATCCTTTCAGATCCAAAAAGCTGGGTACCCCAGCTCTATTTGGTCTTTTTCCTTTGTCCCACCTTTTTGCGTGAATTTTGCCCTTTTATTTATTTGAAGCCATACTATGGTCTTAAAACCTTTTGAATTGAGCTCACGCAGGATTTACATTCTGTATGGAAAATCCTCAGCCAATTCAGTAAATATACACCACACCTCAATTTTAACTAAAATTTTGCTAAGTTTGCATAAACCTTATGCAACTTTAAATTTAAGCTTATTTAAGCTTAAATTTGACAATTTTTAAAAAAATGTTATAAGAGTTACATTAGTACTGTGAGATTCTTAAATCTTCTAATAACATAAGAAATTAGTGTTTTTGGGTATAACACCTTATGGATGTACCCTAGGTTATTTTTGGTATAGAATCCAAAAATGACATAATATTTATAACTTTGTTTATCCAAAAAAAAGTTAAAGTTATTTTTTGTGATTTTTTATTTTAAATTCAATTAAAAAGTCTGTTGAAGACAATTTTAACTGTGTATAAAGTTATTTGTGGCCTTATGGGTATGTCATACATACCTCACAGGCTCACATTCCCTACCACCAAAAAAAAAATTGTACCACAATTTTTCTTTTGTAGTATACCCCCAAGTTATTTTGGGGGGGTATAATCCACTGTCCAACCTCTCCACCTATACCTTTCTAAGTATGTAAAGCACACAATTCAAACTTTATTGAGCAATTGGTCTTCTCTCATGTCTGAATCTTCTGAGAAACTTTTGGGAATCAGGTATTTTGCTTTCTACAATCCACTCATCTTCATGTTGTGGATTGTTATACCTGACTAAGTATTCTCTTTCATTTTTTCCTCTAAGTCTTCTTTCTTTCAAGACTTTTAGTACCTTTTTCTCCTCACTTTGATCTAGTGGGGGTACTTCTAAGGGTGTTTCATTTCTCAAAGGAAATCATTCCTTATCACTTGAAGTATAATGCTTTACTAAGCTGACAGGGAAAGTTGGATGTTTGTTTTCCAGTTCTACTGACAGTTCTACTTGTACTGCATTTGTTCCATGAAGGGCTTTAATAATAAATGGTCCTGCAAAGGAATCTTTCAATCTCTTTGGGCCTTTAATGTTATTAAAGTTCAAGGTTGAAACTAGTATTAAGTCCCCTACTTTGAATTCTGGGGTCTTATGACTTTGATCCCATTTCTGTTTAGCATATTCAAAGGCATCATTCATGCTTTGATTTGCATGATGTCTTACTTTATCAAGCAATAACTTTAATCTTGATGCAGTTGTATGAATATCAATCAGATCTTTTTTCAAAGTATCAATTGGAAGTTTGGGGTTCCATCCTTTTTCCAACATTTCAGGAGTCTTTCCTGTTGAAGCATGGATGGAAGTTATGTTGGATAATTCCAATTCTGGTATAAGAGTACACCAATCATGGGTAAAGCCACCAGAATATTTAAACTCCAAGCCATAAGCACAAGATCTTCTGATCATGTCCTCAACGGTTTGAATCATTCTTTCTGACAGTCCATCTGTCTGTGGATGGTAGGCTGTTGAGAATGATAGTCTTGTACCCAAAAGCTTATGTAAATTAGTCCATAAGGCTGATGTAAATTTTGGGTCTCTGTCACTAATAATGTTTTTAAAGAGACCAGTATGGGATATTACTCTATTCCAGATTAAAAGAGCTGTATCCATAGCTGTGTCACCTTTGTGAAATGGTAAAAAGATTGGTGTTTTGCTATATCTGTACACAATAACAAGACATGCATTGTAACTTTTATCACCTCCAGCTGGTAAGGCAGTTACCCAATCCATGTGAACCACTTCCCATGGGGTACTTGGTTCTTGAATATGGATCATTTAATTAAATCTTTTACCAGTAGCTTTATTGGCTTTCTGGCATCTATCACAACCATGACAGTACTCAATAACATCTTTTCTCCAAGATGGCCACCAGGCACATGTCTTAATTCTTTCCATAGTTCTGTCTTCAGAACAATGTCCAGAGTATATGTTGTCATGGCATTCTAGTAGTATGGTGTTAATTAACATTCTACTACATAAGACCATGACACATGTGTGTTTAGATCTATGATATAGTATACCATCAAACAAATGGAATATCCCATTATCATAAAATGTTTTCCAAATATCATCCAGACAATTAGTCAAGGCTACATCTTTGCAATCTTTGTCAATTAGAGCAGTAAGAATATGACAATTCTTATCTTTCTTATAGCTTTCTCTAACTTCTTCAAAGAATTCTGTTCCAACATACGTGATATTAATTCCTTCAATTGGAATTTGAGGTTCTGCACTTGTAGGAACATAGGCAGGGTTATCAGGTGTATTTGGTAATGCCCATCTACTTAAGCCATCAGCATTCTTATGAATATTTCCAGCTTTATGTACTATGGTCATATTGCCTCTATACCCCTGTATAGCAATCTGCCATCTTAAAATGTGTCTGCTTGGAGTTTTCATGTTAAGAAGTGATTTTACTTCATTCAAATCAGTAATTACTTCAAACACACTACCATCAAGATAGTAATGAAGTTTTTCCAAAGCCCAAACAAGGCAAAGGCACTCCATTTGGCTAGCTCCATATCTGGCCTCAGTAGGTTTAATTTGTCTTGAAATAAAACAAATTGGACCTTCATAAGGTTTGTCATTGACAATTTGAACATGATGAAGAGAAGCTCCTAAGCCTTCACCACATGCATCGATATACAGCTTGAAAGGAAGTTTCCAGTCTGGAATCAATAATAATGGTGCATTGGTCAAGGCATACTTGATTTTCTCATATGCTTGAATCCTCTCCTGTGTCATTTCAAAAACAGTTTGTTGATCACAAAATCTGTATAATGATCTGGCATTGATAGCAAAATCTTTAAGGTGTTTCCTATAATAACTGGCAAACCCTAAAAAAGACATCATTTCTTTTTTGTTCTGGGGCATTTTCTTCAGTAAAACTGCAGCCACTTTGTTTTTGTCAACACCAAGGCTCAGTACTGAGACCACGTGTCCTAGAGCTATTAACTCATGAAACCCAAAATTACATCTTTTAAGAGATATTTTCATGTTCACTTAAAGAATTTCTTAAGTACTAATGAAATTCTCTCTAAATTTAATTGCCAGGTTTCTTAACAAATGATAATTTCATCAATATAAATGATTAACCATCCTTCTGACAATTCATGTGGGAAGATGGTATTCATCATTCTCTGATAATGAGAGGGTGCCTTTTTAATACCAAAAGGCATTCTCAAATACTCATAAATTTCACAATGAGCAATTATTCTCAATAATTTCCTAGCATGAGGTGTCAAAACATTCTGGTGAAAGCCTTTTAGGGCATTCATGGAAGTAATGAATCTTGCTTTGGATAATTGAGTCAAAGTATCATGAATTCTAGTGATTGGACACCTGTCTGGAATAGTATAGGTATTCAGTTCCCTAAAATCACCAACCATCCTTGACTTATCATTATGCCAAATAATGATTACTGGAGTTGTGACTTCTAACTCCTCATTGTGTCCAGCTTTGCTAAGAACTCCCAGCTTCCTTAGTTCATTAATATGATTTTCTAATGCTTCTCTAGCCCTAGGGCTAGCTGGGTAAGCTGGTCTTCTTGATAGTGGCGGATAAGGCCTTTCCACATTAAGCATAATGTCCACCTCATGGCCTTTTATAGCCCCAAGTAGTTCATTATCTGAAGCAAAGGCTTCCCTGTATTGAAATAAATTTCAATAAGCTCTTCCTTCATTTCCAGTGTTAATTCAGGACTAATTTGTGCTTCAATTAAATGACTTGACACAAAACTTTCCTTATTAACAATTTTTACTTGTTGAATGACGGTAATTTCTCTTTTTTCTAGAGGAAAAGCAAATTTTTTATCTTTTATTTTCCCCTATAGTGAAATACCTGTCTTTATGATTATTAGTATCAATACCATAAATATTGAGATAATCATTCCCAAGTATAAAGTGTTGTGAAGTACAATTATTCATAACAACAATTTCAACTTTCAATCTTATACTTCCTGCAAGATGAGGAAATATTATTGCTGCTTCAAATATACCCAAGGGGTGCATATATTGGCTAGCACTGCTGAATGTTATACCTTCAATTGGCATTAATTTGTTTTTCCAATTGGTATAAACCTTGTCAAGATAATCATTTCCAACACAAGTGCAAAAAGCACCTGATTCAAGGTGTAACTTGGGTTCTGTGTTGTTTATCACAATATTAGTGATACAAGAGGAACCATCTGTATAACCTTTACCTCTGGCAGGTTTGGGTTTTTGCATTTGAGCATCTTGCACATGTATGAGATCCATACATTCATCACTATACTGTGGTAAATGAGTGTGTACCTCAGTGACTTCAAAAGAAAGATTAATGTTTTCTATACTAAGCTCCTCTGATGCTTCTTCTTCTTCTGAAGGTTCAGAATCACTTTCATGTAAAGATACATTAGTTGTTTCTTTTGTGTCTTCCACTTTTTCAGAATTTATCCCATGGATTCTTGTATTTTTTGGGCAAGTGTTTGCTAAATGAGATGTGCTTCCACATTTGTGACATTTCAAAGGAAGTCTATCTAGTGGCTTAGTTGGTTTTGAAATTGGTTTCCCATTAGTCTTATTGTCTATTGGGGATTTGGACCAATTTCTTCCAATTTTTGTTCTAGTAGTGATGTCCTCCATAGCATTGATACAATCTTCTGTAGAGCAAGGCTCAATACATCTGCTTCTTATAGCATGCTCAAGGTCACCACCACACTTTCTTAATATCCTTTTATGTACCATTGTTTCAGACATATCAGGATGAAAGGATGTTAATCTGTCCTTCTGTTTAAGAAACCAAGACATGGGCCTGTCCCTCTCAATATTAAAAATGGCTTCTTCCAAAGAATTTTCCATTTTAAATCTCCAGGAATCATTAGCCCATTTGGAAATAATTTGTTCTTTCCACCAAGGCCAAGAATGTTTACCATGGTCTTCTCTCATTTTGTAATACCATTTCTTTTCTGATCTGGTAAATATTGAGTGTAATCTGGCACTTATGTATTCATCTGGTATGTTAAAGTCTTCTTTGAACATATCAATTGTTTTCATAAATTCTATATGATTAAATTCCCCTTCACCATTGAAGGTTGGCCATTCCTCTAATTTTGGAATGTCTTTGAAATTGCAAGCAGTTTCCACCTCATTACTTGAAATGGTATGATGTAGATCATTAAGCACATTTATGTCAAAAATTGGTGTGGATTGCCTTGGCAATTCATTTTGAGTGATATATTATTAATACTTGATTGAATGTCTTCTTTTAATTCAAGTCTTGCTTTATCACTTTTTTCCAATTGTTCTTGGAAAAGAGCTGCATTGTGACAAGTTGAATTTTCCAAGCTTTGAACTTGTAATTTCAATTCTCTTAACTGTCCAGTTATAAAAGAAATTGAATTGTCATCTGGTTGATTGAGCAAAGTAACTTTAGACTCAATTCTTGCACAAATTTGCTTCAAAGACGGAATATTGTCTTTATCAACACTTTCAAGGCCAACAATGGTCTTTTGTTGTTCTTTCACTTGTAATATCCCATTACCCAACTTTTGTTGGATATACTAAAATGTTTTAAACTTTGTTATAATTTCTTTATTACAAGATTCAAATTGAGTTACAAGCTTAACAAGATCTATTTCTTTGGGAAAGATTGGCTCAATCTTTCCTCCTCCTTGTTTTTGAATTCCATCAGAGTTCTTGCCAGGTTGAACACATTGTCCATGGCTGTATTTTCCTTCTTTGGGATTCTGTAATTCTGCGGGTAAGGCTTGTTCCATTTGGGCTTTGCCTTTTGCTTTCCCTTCTTATTGGTCTTTGGGGCTTGCTTGGGCTTGTTTGGCACTTGTTGAGGCGGAATTTTGCTAGTGGATGCTTGGGGAGCTTCCACTGGGCTGTTTTCCTTGCCTTGGGCCAACTTCTTCTTCTGATCTTCTGATAACATGCTTTGGTTTTTCAACCAAGCTTTTATCTGTTGGACTTTTCCTTTGCAAGACATTGGTGTCCAACCCTTCAGAAGATCCTCTGTCTTTTCAGGCCCCATGAATTCCTTCACTTGAACATAAGAGTTCATGGTGCCTATCCAAAGACTTGGGAGAAGTTCCCACTCTTGCTGTTTGGCGGCCATAAACCAGTTCTTGTACTGAGACTGGTAAATCTCCACTGCTGCCTGTTGGAAATGATTCAGGTCTAACAGCAATAGCAGTTATGTCAGCTTCTGGACTCTCAATAAGAGGTTCAAAGGTGCTGGCTAACCTTTGGGAACTGGTGGAAGTTCTGGCATCCTCCATTTGTGCCTCTCCTCTGGGCTGACATTCTTGTCTTTTTGATTTGTGACTGGAATTTCCTGGTCCAGATCCATTTGATTGGATGGAGTAGTTACTTCCACTTCTAGTAGGAGTCATTGCACGTCAATTTTAAGAAAAAAAATAGACTAAGAGTGGATTGAATTCACCTTCTGGACCTTTAAAGGGCTCTTTGGTTATTAAACCCCTTGTTGCTGGGCTGGTTTGAATTTCAATACTAGACTCTGAAGAGCTGTCTCTAATTGATGACACTAGAGCAATGCATAGCTTTTCGAAAATTCGTCGAATTTTAAGGGTCATCGAATATTCAATATCGAATTTCCATCATGACCAAATATTCAGAATCGAATTTCACCTACCTTCGAATATTCAAAATCGAATTTGCAAATATTCGAATATTCGAAAGCGAATTTTGAATTTTCATGGACACCTTCATTTATATATAATTAACACTTTTGACACAATTTATGGTATTTTTAATTCCCTTCAAGCCATTAATTATATGTATACATTTTTAATTCCATTAATTTCCTTTATATTATTGATGATACCATTAATGTTACTTATGAAAATTGGCTTTTGGGATTTATTCCTTTATTAAGTATGTGTTTTTTGTTTGGATTTATTATATATCGTAAATGGATTAGATGTTTTCATTGTACAGTACAGCAATATAGGTATTAATTATATATTTTTGATTTATTAACTCATTTATTTATTTATTCTATATTATATCAATCACAATTGTAATCTCATAATTGGAAAATAATTCATGGGCTTTTTTATTATTTATGTCTCATTGATTAGTTCCTTCCTTTTTTTTTTGATGTTTTTATTGTGTGATTTTTATTATTTATGGGTTAATTTTTAGTTATCTTATTTTATTATTTATTTATACTTTCAGTGGTTATTTTTATTCATGAAATAATCTTTTGGGATTTATTCCTTTATTAAGTATGTGTTTTTTGTTTGGATTTATTATATATCCTTAATGGATTAGATGTTTTCATTGTACAGTACAGCAATATAATAGAGTCACCCTGACATTATTAAAGTAAATTGAGGGTAATAAGAAAGTAAAAAAAATGATTTCTGTCATGAAAATATGGGGACATATAAAAACTGCAATTAAGTACATCCCACAAACATCCACATTGTGTATGGAATATACATAACTGTTATTATAACATCAATGGATTCATGATTCATTAGGTATGGTTATATAATGTGTATTCTTAATATAATTCATTTATATATTCTGATTTTATCCAAATAACTAAAATATTATTTTGCTGTGTTTATTAATTACTTTCAATGAGAATGGATGTGTTATTTGTAATCTGATTCAATGGTTAATCATTAATATCATTTCTTACTTTAGGTCAAAAGAATTAGATAATCTGTGAAGGACTTGATATTTTGGTTAATCATTATTATTCCAATGTTTAATTTTATAGCCAAATTTTTGAAGATTTTTATGTAGAATTTATTTTTTATGATTCCAATTTAATTATTGAGTTTCATTGGGAAAAAAAAGGATATGAATTTTGATAAGTCAAATGATTATTATGTTGGATTTTGATAGTTTAATCTTTGATTATTATTATAAAGAATTTTTTGGTTATTCTTATAATTTAATTATCAGTTTTTAATTTAATTTATTATTATGTTGGATTTATTAAGTACTTTTAATTAGGATGGATGTGTTAACTTTAATCATCTTCTTTTTTTCATCATTGTCTTTGATTAATCATTAATATTATTTCTTAATTGAGCTCAAAATAATTGAATAACTTGTGAAGGATTGATATTTTGGTTATTCATCTTTATTACTATGTGAATTTTAATAGCTTAATCTTTGATGATTATGATGAAGGATTTATTTCTTATTATTATAATTTAATTATGTATTTTTATTGCGACAAGCCATAAATTAATTAAAATTAATTAGAATTAATTATAATTAATTATAATTAATTAAAATTAATTAGAATTAATTATAGTTAATTATAATTAATTAAAATCAATTATGATTAATTATGATTGATGAAATAATTTATAATTAATTTTATTTAATTTTCCTCAATCTATAATTAATTTTCAGTACTTTAAATTATTATAATTTAATTATGTATTTTTATTGAGACAAGCCATAAATTAATTAAAATTAATTATAATTAATTAAAATCAATTATGATTAATTATGATTGATGAAATAATTAAATTCATTCTTATCAATTATGATTAATCTTCATCAATTACAATCAATTTTCATTATAATTAATTTTATTTAATTTTCCTCCATTTATAATTAATTTTCAGTACTTATAATTAATTATTTTTATTTGTCACGGTTATGGTTATTATTATTGTTAAAATAATCTTTTGGGATAAGTGAATCACCAATTCTAATCAGTCCCATTTTATTTATTTCTTTATTATTACAATCCATTTAAAATCATTTTAATTGTTAAACAAAAATCCAACATAACCGAATTTGAGTAAACTTGATTAAGAATTTTGGGCAGCAATTCCCCTGTGTTGGCTATTAAAAGTAAGTACAAATGCTGGTCATGGTGTGGGCCCCCACCATGACCAGACCTTAATCTAAGTATAACGATTAAAAAAATATTTTTTTAAAGATGTGTAATTCATCTAATTTTATAGTGTTATTTCACTCTTTATTGTGCGGGGCACTTTCAAAAGAGGCACCGGCCCTATTGGCCTGGACAGCTCCTCTTTTGTGGATCAGATGACCCAAGCCCTCAGTTTATCAGTCGCCACATGGTGTTACAGCCTCAAGCCACCTCTATGCATGTGCACCCACATAGAGAGGCGAAGCCTTAAGCAACACCCTGCTTTGACCAAGTCCACTGAGGGCTGCCATATTTTGAACGTTATTATGGTTGGAGTTGGGTTGGTGACATGAGTAGCAGTCTTAGAAGATGGATTAATGGCTTTTGGGGCCATTTGTGATCTGATGGAGACAGGTGAGCGTTGCATAGGTTTTTGAGCTGAATATAAGGAATTATGATCGATGATAACCCTATTGAGACTATTTGAAATCAATTGCTTGCTACAACACCCGAAGGCAAGTATCGAAATTTCACTCAACTGATCCCTGTTGCATGAATGGTGGAAAAGAAGAGGGCATGGAGGAAGGTTTGGGTAGACTATTTGATCCGGAAGGGAGGCCTGGACGAAGGTGGGAAGAATGAGAGGCCGGAACATTCTTTCCGGGTGGGATTAGTTGAGAACTTTGATGGGAAGGTTCATGGACGTATCATTCATCATAATTGGTTCGTTGAGTCTTTGGTTGAGGTCATTTGTTGAGTTTCAATGGTCGCAAAGAATTCGCGTCAACAGTTGTGAGCCCCATAGATTGACTAGCGCCCCCTCTATCTATGTTGACTAAGTCCGCGATATACTTCTTAGGCGTATAAATATGAGTTGAACCTATGATAATATCAATAATGTTATTGGTAATTTACACAGTCAATAAAATCAATAAACGTCAACCTGAGGGGGTTGATTGGGCTAACCTATGACTGTGTCTTTCGAGTGTGCTTCTGAAACCTCGTAAGCAGCCCGAATTTCTGAATGAGTCAATCCGCCATCCACAAAGACCATGACCCTCTGTTGGTTCTCAAACACGGTTTTTGATTTAGGACGCTGCCAACTTGGCTTAGCACTTCGTAGTGATGTGGGACCACCGCCGTTTGTCACTAAGCTAGCGTCGCCTGTCTTTGCGCCAGAGAGAGTCGGCGTTTTACCCATATCAGGAAACCAATGCAAGTCTAGTTCGTTCGAAAGTGCCTCCTACATCAACCCACATTCCCATATGACTCAGCCCAACCGTTATGTGATCTAAAAGGTAAGCAAAAGTTACTCGTACCTCCAATATCAGTTTGACAAAAGGTTGCAACCTTGAAATGTCATATGCGTTCTCGTCCAACGACTGCTTAAGAGGTTCCTTTGGCAAAGTATTAGTAGTAAACAATTCGAGTAATTGCCGAAGGTAGGGCGCAGGCGGAGAATGGGTGAGTCTATTGACAAGTTGATCATCTAAGGCTATAAAAGTTTTGAACCATGTTCCATGGTTTTTTCATACATAGCAAAAAGAGTTAGCGGATTAATAAATCGAAGCAAAATGTCAAACTTGGACTTTAAAAATGAATCAATTACCATCAACAAAGAACATGTGCACGCCAGCATGTTCATTGAAACCTTCAGGTGGGGCCTTTTTGCCAGTGCTACGATGAGGACCAAAATTGGCTATGATTCGGTCAATAATATTAGCTATTGGTGCAAGGATGTAAATAACGTCAAGATTCGGTGGAGGCTTTCGGTTGGTTGTGAGCTGAGGCAATCCAGCCAGTAAATTGAGTGACACTGGAGGTCCTTCGAAGAAAACACGTGTAACGGCTAATATGCTTGAAAAGATAAAATATCTGTAAGAGGAAAAAAATATCGAGCGCAGAAGGAATGGCCCTGAGGAAAAGATTCCTCATCGAGAGTAGTTATGTCTTGTAGGTCTTTGAGAACGGGTATGTATCATTGAGTTAGGTTTCAGGTGTTAGGTTTTGGAACATTCAAAAAAAATATAATTCATAAAAAAAAGAATAAAGAATAAATAAAATTTAAAATATAATTAATAAAAATACATAATAATAAATATATATAAAATTAATGTAAAAATGAATAAAAAAGATATAAAACAATTATATAAAAACAATCAATCGTAAGAATAATAAATATATAAAATATAAAATATAATTAATCAAAAAAGAATAAATAACAAATAAAATATCAAATATAATTAATCAAAATAAGTGATAAGAAATATATATATTTAATATGCGATATTTAATATTAAATTACACTAATTGAAATATAAAATATAAAATAAAATTAATAAAAATAAATAATTATGGAATATATATATTTAATATTTTTGTTATCAGTTATTTTTACTATAAATAATATAAGATTAATTTAATAAAAATAACTAATATTTAAAATATAAATCATACTGAATAACAATGAATAATAATTAATAATACAAATAGAGAATATATAAATAATAAGAATAAATAAAATATAAAACATAATTAATGGAAATAAATAAGTAATGAAGTATTTTTAATTAATTTGCATAAATTATAATTATTTTTTCTTAAGTTTATTTAATTTTATTTAATCTTAATTAATTATAATTAAATTTAATGAATTTTGATTAATTGTAATGGATTTTGGTTTTATTTAATTCATTTTAAGTAATTGTGATTAATTGTATCTAATTCTGATTAATATTAATTAATATTAATTTTAATTAATTTTAATGAATTTTAATTAATTGTCATGAATTCCCATTCATTTTCAAATTCATTTTGATTGATTTTAATCAATTTTAATGAATTTGGATTAATTTTAAAATTAATTTTTAATTAATTTTAATTAATTTTGATTAATTGCAAGTAATTGCAATCAATTTTATTTAAATTATTAATTTTAATTGAATTAAGTAATGTTAATTGCTTTTACTTAGTTGTAATTAATTTTGATTAATTTTGATTAAATTTGATTAATTTTATTTAATATTTAAGTAATTGCAATCAATTTTATTTAAATTATTAATTTTAATTGAATTAAGTAATGTTAATTGCTTTTACTTAGTTGTAATTAATTTTGATTAATTTTGATTAAACTTGATTAATTTTATTTAATATTAATTAATTGTAATTAATTTCAATTAATTTTAATTGATTTTAACTAATATTAATTGTCTTTCATTAATATCAATTAATTCGAATTAAATTTAAATAAATATAATTGATTTTGAACAATTTCAAGTGAATTAATTAATTTTGATTTATTTTGATTAATATTGATTGATATTAATTATTTTTGATTCATTTTAATTAATATTAATTAAGAGTGATGGATTTTAATTGATTTTACATAATTTTAATTAGTTTTAATTAAATTTGATTAATTGTAATTCATTTTGATTAAATTTAAACTTATTTTTAATTAATTTTGATTGGTTTTATTTGTTTTTTAATTTGGCTTATTTAGCATTTATGTTATTAAATTCAATTAATTTGAATTTATTTTGAATAATTTTAGTTAATTCTCATTAACTTTCATGAGTTTTAATTAATTTTACTTAATTTGAATTTATTTTGTTTATTTTGTTTTTTTTAGTTTTGGCTTATTTTCTATTTATTGTATTAATTGCCATTAATTTGACTGATTTTTAATTAATTCAGATTAATTTTGAATAATTTTTATTAACTGAAATGGGTTTTAAGTAATTTCAATCCATACTAATTATTTAGTTTGTTTGGTAGGTGAAATAATGAGAATAAACCACATAGAATTATGAGTTTGTTTACTAGGTGAAATAGTAAGAAGCTATAGACAAATGAGCTTCAGTCATATCAAATACTAGTCTCTTCTAAATGAACACCTCTATCAGTAACATTTTTGAACTTTCCCAATCCCTGATTATACTTGTTATAAGCCAAAGCTAATTTATTTGCAATCTGGCATGATAATGCCAGCCTAGTATTGTTTTCACATCCCTTTTCCACAAAATTCCTCAATGTTTGGTGTCCATGCTCCCTTAGTTTCCAAATTATCTCATAAACCCCATGTACCTTTGAGAAATCTATTCCACATTTGTAGCTTGGAAACACTAATTAATTTTAATTAATTATAATTAATTTTAATTAATTATAATTAATTTTAATTAATTATAATTAATTTTAATTAATTATAATTAATTTTAATTAATTATAATTAATTTTAATTTATAATTAATTTTAATTAATTTTAATTAATTTTAATTAATTTTAATTAATTTTAATTAATTTTAATTAATTGTAATTAATTTTAATTAATGTCAATTAATTTCAATTAAATTTAATTAATTTTAATTAATTTTAATTAAGTTTAATTAAGTTTAATTAAGTTTAATTAAGTTTAATTAATTTTAATTAATTTTAATTAATTTTAATTGATTTTAATTCATTTTAATTCATTTTAATTCATTTTAATTAATTTTAATTAATTTTAATTAATTTTAATGAATTGTAATTAATTTGAATTAATTTCAATTAATGTTAATTAAGTTTAATTAATTTTAATTAATGTTGATTAATTTTAATTAATTCTAATTAGTTTTAATTAATTTTAATAAATTCTAATTAATTTTCATTAATTTTCATTAATTTTCATTAATTTTTAGCAGTTTTATTCAATTTTCACCAATTTAAGTAATTCTCATCCTTTTTATTATTTTCAATTAGCTTTCAATAATTTCTGTCAAGCTCTCTTTATTTGAAGTTATTTGAAATTAGTGTAATTCATTTTAGATTTTGAACAATTCTAATTAATTTTTACTAGTTTCAACTAATGCTCATCAATTTTGTTGATTTCAATTAGCTTCAAATAATGGTTATCAAGCTTCATTTATTTCAATCAGTTTCAATTACATTCAATTTATTGAAATTCATTTCAATTAAATCCAAGAAGCTATAAATACTCATAATTAATCTGGGTTAATGGTAAACTAATGGAAGTAATTTGGCAAAAACATGTATGCCCATATGAGGATTTGCCATAAATTGGTAAAATTATGTAATTATTTAGTAATAAAAATAAGGTTTGTTTTCTAATTAAAGTTTAGCTAAAAATTACCTAGGTTGGGAAAAGCCCAATTTATGGCATTGTTGGTTTGATAAATGGCATAAATGGAATTATTTGTGCCATTGTTGATGCCATAAATATATTTTTAATACCATTTATGGCATGGGTATTCTGTGGTTGATGCCATAAATAGCAGTTTTCACTTCTTTTGATTAATGAATTATATTCATAAATCATTTTTTAAACCAAAATTCGAGATTTTCGTTTCGAATTTTAATTTGGAGGTTGAAAAATTCGAATGGATCCTTTTTTCAAAATTTTTTATTCAAATTTTTGGGTTTTCATTTTTTGGTTCAAAAATTCGAATTCGAAGACGAATTTTTCAAATAGTGAAAACCAAATTTTTCGAATAGCTATGCTTTGCACTAGAGAAAAATAAAAATATAAAAATAACTTATAAACTCAACTTATTGAATAAATTTGTTTTAGTGTAATTTATGGCAAATTACGTCAAAAATAAAGAAATATGTCTAAGATAAAAGAAAAATGTTTTTAGTAAAGATTTTTAATTTTTTAATTTATTTAAAGAAATAATAATTATGCAATTAACAAGTTTATTAATTAAAATTGTATTATTATTCACTTTATACTAGAATAGCTCAAAGAATAAATTTCAAGTCTGTGATGTGAAAAAGCCACTGGTTAGACAAAAGAAATTTATTCCAAGTCACTCAATAGTATATTGTTTCAAAAAATATTCCCAAGAAAAAATAACTTTATTAATATTATAAAGATTATTTATAAGGGATAAGTCCCAAAAAAGCCAATATTAAGATAAATATGGCAATTTTACGTCAAAAAACAGTAAAATAAGGTCTAGAATATGATTTATGTCCCAAAGATTGGTTAGAATCACGGCCAGGCCCCCAAATGTAAGGTTTGTCTATGAAACTCTTGATAATAGTAGCAAAATCAAGAGTAATATGACTGTCCTCAGTAGAAATATATAATATAACAAAATATTATAACCACAAATTTAAATATAATGATTAAAAATAATTATATAAGAAAAATAAATTTAATTATTATTATAAAAATATAATAATAATAAAAAAAATAATAATTATAATAAATTATAATTATTCTATTATTGTTATAGTCACTGACAGTTATAACAATAAGAAGTGTAAAGCTCTTCATGAGACAATTACACGTGGAAAATATGAATATTAACCACTTATAAATAATATAAATATTATTTATAAAAGAATTAAACACACACTGTGCAGAAATAATTCCTATAGAATAAAAATTATATAAAAAAAAACTAATACTAGATAAAAAAGAAATAGAACTTTAGAGAAAGCTTACTTATAATATTTATTTAATACAACAAGTCAAACAACAACAGTTATTATATTAAATAATAGTTATAAGTTAAAGACATTCCAAAAATCAATAATGTTAAAGATGAAACAACTTTTTATAATAAAAATAAAGATTAAAGAGTTTTTAAGAGGAATTTGTGGATTTTAAAAGATATTTAAGATGTTTTAATTTTATATAATAAAAATATATTATTGGTGATTACAACAATAATCTAAATGCTATGATTTCAATTATTTAATTTTAATTAATAAAGAATATAATAACTTAAGAATTGCTTTAATAATAAGATTTTATATTTAATAAAACTTTACCTGTTTAAATTTCTAATATGATTGGATTGATAATTGATGATGGACAAAAACAGTGATGAAAAGACTCCTTTTATGTCTTCAGAGCACCTCTCATGATTCATAATGGATATGGAGGACGTGCTCAGGTCAAATCTGAAAAACCATGCTTAAAGATAAAGTTCTTAACTTGAGGTAACTTAATTTTAATTCCAATTTAAAGTTAACAGGGTTATTCTTGACTCCATGTAACTTTAATCCTCATTTAAACTAATTATTTTAAGTTTTTAATATAAAGAAACATATTTATATTAAGTTCCATCACATGAACAACTTAAAAATAGAGTTTAAAGCAGAAATCTCTTAAACTCAATTTTTAATTAATTTTTAAAGAAATTATAATTTTCTTTGAGCTTTAATTAAAAGAGTAAATTTCCAGGCTAATTACCCAGGAAATTTATTTATAAAAGATACGTAAAATCTAATTTATATGTAGATAATATTGAATTGTAAGCTGTGTGAAATTCTCAAGCAAATCCATTAAGAATTGGATTTTTAATGAATTTTTGAAGTTATTGCTATTTTTCCATGTAAAATAGCAATACGCACCAAACCTTATGTTTTGATAAGGTTTTAATGCTTGTAACCTTGAAGTTTTAAGCTTAATTAAGTTTTGAAAGTTCTTATAACCTTGAATTCAAGCCTGCATATTGGGATTTACCCTCTGGCAGCTTGAAATTCCTGTCTAATTTGGGATAAAACCAGTTTAAACTTTAATGTTGGATCAAAGTCTAATCTTAAAGTTTAAATAAGGTTGAAAAACCTCCAATACAGGTGGACAACCTTAATTGAATCCTTGCAGATTCAAAAAGTTGGGTACCCCAGCTCTATTTGGTCTTTTTCCTTTGTCCCACCTTTTTGCGTGGATTTTGCCCTTTTATTTATTTAAAGCCATACTATGGCCTTAAACCCTTTTAAATTGAGCTCACGCAGGTTTTACATTCTGTATGGCAAATCCATAGCCAATTCAGTAAATATACACCACACCTCCATTTTAACTAAAATTTTGGTAAGTTTGCATAAACCTTATGCAATTTTAAATTTAAGCTTATTTAAGCTTAAATTTGACAATTTTTAAAAAAATGTTAAAAAAGTTACATTAGTACTGTGAGATTCTTAAATATTCTAATAACATAAGAAATAAGTGTTTTTGGGTATATCACCTTATGGATGTACCCTAGGTTATTTTTGGTGTAGAATCCAAAAATGACATAATATTTATAACTTTGTTTATCCAAAAAAATGTTATACTTATTTTTTGTTATTTTTTATTTTAAATTCAATTAAAATGTGTGTTGAAGACAATTTTAGCTGTGTATAAAGTTATTTGTGGCCTTATGGGTATGTTATACATACCTCACAGGCTCACAGATCTCATACATGTGCATGATGCCAAAATGCAGAAATCCAAACCTGCCAGAGGTAATGGTTATACAGCTGGATCACCTAGTATCACTGATATTTTGATAAAACAGAGAAGCCAAGATAAATCTTGACTAAGGTTCTTTCTGCACTTGTGTTGGTAGAAATTATCTTGACAAAATTTATAAAAATTGGCAAGAGAAATTGATGCCAATTGAATGTGTGAAATTCAGTAGCTCTAGCCAAGATATGAACCCTTTGTGCATTTTTGAAACTGAAATTATATTTCCTCATCTTGCAGGAAGTATCAGACTGAAAAATGAATTTGTTGTTATGAATAACTGCACTTCACAAAATTTCATACTTTGGAATGATTATCTTAATGTCTATGGTATTGATATTAATAATCATCAAGACAGACATTTCAAAATAGGAGAAAATAAAATACAAAAGTTTTCTTTTTCTCTAGAGAAGAAAGAAATAACTGTAATAAGGAAATTGAAAAGTTTCAATAAAGAAAAATTTGTGACTGATCAATTAATTTAAGCACAAATTAGTACTGAATTAACATTATAAATGAAGGAGGACTTCATTGGAATTTTATTTCAATAAAGGGATGCATTTTCTTCTGATAATGAACCACTAGGGGAAATTAAAGGCCATGAAGTGGAAATTTTTATAAATGTGGGAAGACCTTATCCTCCATTTACCAAGCAAGCCCTACAGCTAGGAAAGCATTGGAAACTGATATTAATGAGATGACAAAACTAGGAGTTCTCAGAAAAATTGGAAATAATTAGGAAGTAGAAGTTACAACCCCTATAATCATTACATGGCATAATAAAAAATAAAGGATGGTTGTGTCACAGGGGCTCTTCTAAGTGAAGAGGGCCTGGAACTCAGTAAACTGGGACTTACTTATGGAGGGCTGAAGATATAGTAAAATGGAATACACTTAAGAGTGTAATAAGATAGAATTACTAATAAAAGGCATATAAGAGAAAGCAGAAGCAAATGATAAGAGTAAAAAATGAAAGAGCCAACCACAAACAAGTCCAAGTACACTCTTTTAACCTGTCAGAAGGAAAGAGAAGGGTTAATAAGGATATTGCTACCACAACTGATACTGTACAGGCAAAGAAGAAATGCAAAAACTAACTTAAAATAAATAAATATAATACCCAAAAATAAGGATAATAATATTCATAAAATGATAAATCAACTAAATTAATTAACTGGGGAAAAGTCCCCAGGGGGAGAAAGAGGGGCTGGTATATGTGAGAATCACCAGCCCTGATCCAGACAGAGAATTTTTGTAAGAGGAACTGATGACTGAATTGAGTTTGGACAATTCAGATCCTGTATGGCTGTACAGAATCTGTACAAGAGGGGTGGTGGTATGGAGTGATAATACAGTTTCAGACTTTTGAATCCAAACTGTATTGGGTGAATCCATCCTGTACAAGAATTGAGAGGCTGTATGCATGTTTCAGCAAGGAATATTGCTGAAACTGATTACTGGTACACAAAATGGACTTTCTGGTTTGAGGTGTTTGAGTGGGTGTAAGATTGAATAACCTTACCCCTTAATAGTGGTTGTTACAGGTTAGTGGGTTTAGAAAATTGAATACCTATACCATTCCAGATAGGTATACAGTTACCTGAATCTATGAAAATTTGACTCAATTATCCAAAGCATGATTCATGAATTCTTTTGATTCACTTAAGAGTTCCAATCAGGATGTCTTGACACCTAATGCTAGGAAATTATTGAGGATAATTTCTCCTTGTTGTATTTATGAGTATTTGAGGATGCCTTTTCAAATTAAAAATGCACCCTCTTACTTTCAAAGAATGAGGAATACCATTTTCTTACATGAAGTATCATAGACATGGTCAATCATTTATATTGATGAAATTTCTTTTTGTTTAGAAATCTGGAAATTGTATTTGGAGGTATATTAATTAGTCATTAAGAAGATTCTTCAAGTGATAATAAAAATATCTCTTAAGAAATGTAATTTTGGGTTTAATGAGCTGAATTCTCTGGAACATTTAGTTTCAGGACTAAGCCTTGGTGTTGATAAAAATAAAGTGTCTGCAGTGTTACTGAAACAATTTCCCCAGAACAAGGAGGAATTGAGGTCTTTCTTAGTGGTTTCTAGCTATTACAGGAAACACCTTAACAATTTTGCAATTCATATCAGATCATTGTACAGAATTTGCTATTAGAACTCTGTCTTTGAAATTAGACAAAGATGCAGGAATATGAAAAGATAACACATTCCTGAACCAATACACCATTATTATCAATTCCAGACTGGAAACTTCCTTTCAAGCTTTATACAAATATATGGGGTGAGGGGTAGGGCACAGCTCTTCATCATTTCCATATTGTGAATGAAAGGCATTATGAAGGTCCAGTTTGTTTTATCTGAGGACAAATAAATCTTACTGAGGCTAGATATGGAGAAAGCCAAATGGAGTATGTCAGCCTGTGACTCAAAACCAGAGCACAAGAATGACTGCCGGAATACCATAAACAAATGGTAAAGCAAAATACCACCAAAGCATGGAGATGAGCCAAATAAGCTCAAAAGGTATCAAAATAAATAGGAAACTAACCTCTTTCCAAATATTCAAGTCCCATAATCATAGGACAAAGAATAACAAAGTTATTCAAGCTCAAAGCAGTTGCTGAGCATAAACCTTAATTTTCACCTCCCATCTAAAATCCAGAGAAAGAGGCTGAACCCCAGCAAATGGGTATTTGAATTAAAGATCTCAATCAGAGCTATTCAATGGTACTAGCCAAACTGAGCTAGAAATAAAATATAGAAGCTATGGCCAAAATAAGGTCAAATAAGGGTGAATAAAATATTTACCTCCCATCCAACCTCTACAGTTTTAGTCTGGGATACCCAAAGTGGGGTCTCTTTGGAAAGGGGAAAATTAGGGCTATCTAATGGTTCCATCCATTTCCCCATATATTATCTAGAACAAAAGGTATGGGGCAAACAAGTTCCATACAGATTTTGAGATAATCATATATCTGGATAACTAAGATTGCACATGGGATACCTTTGCCATATTTAATGTTAACCATACCAAATGAGGTACCATTGTGTAGATCTCATTCAGGGATCCACAATGAACCAAAGTTGAGCTCAATATCCTCAAAACTGACAAGGGTATAGCAGTTTTAAGGTCAAAATCCCACATTTAGACCAATACAGCTTTACTGTGGGATAATATCCCATAAATATGATTATGAGGTGTCAAATAGACAAACAAGCTTGTTTATACTTCAATAACCTATACTTAAGTCAAATACAGGGGTACATACAGGTTCTGTACAGCTTCTGATGCGTCAGAAGCACCAGAACACACCTGTAAACCCCATTGGTGAAACCCTTCAACCTGTATAGGGCAAAAATGACAAATTGTGGTTCTAAAGCCACATTATTACCCAATAAAAGTCTTGATTGAGTGTGTAGAACCACAAACCAGCCCACAGTGGTTAAAGGCTTCACTCTGTGGTTGTGTGAAGGGGTAAAAAACCTCCCACTACCCCAGAACAAGATAAAAGGAGGCCTTTCCTCTATCAATTAAGAACTCTTTTATTATAATTTTATTGGTGGCACAGTCATAGTTAAAGTTTTATATACTATTATTATCAATTTATCATAGACTCAACATTACAGAGTGCTTTTGACTTTTATGGGATCTAGAACAGATTCATTATTATTTTGATAGTAGTGTGTTTGAGGTGATTACTGATAGTAATTCTGTTGAATAACCTTTTGAGATAAAAATCTCCAACAGACACATTTTAAGATGGAAGATAGCTATAAAGTAGCTTAGAGGCAATATGACCATAGTACATAAAGCTCCAAAAATTCAAAAGTATGCTTATGGCTTGAGTAGATGGGCATTAACCAATACACCTGACAATCCTTCCTATGTTTCTGCAAATGCAGAACCTTGAATTTCAATTGAAGGGATTAACAGCACAGATGTGGGAACACAATTCATTGCGGAAATTAAAGAAAGCTACATGAAAAATAATAACCTTCATATTTTTACACTTTATTTGAAAAATATGGGACATTTGAGCTTTGGATACTCCTTTGGAAGATATATGAAATATTTCAAATTGAAATGGAACATTTCATTTATTTTATGGTATCTTATATCAAAATTCTAAACACACATGTGTAATGGTCTTATGTAGTATAATTTTTATTAACAAAATATCATCAGAGTGCCATGAAAAAAGCTATTCTATACATACAACCCAAGACAGAAAAGTGGAAAGAATTAAGACATGTTCTTGATTTCCATCTTGGAGAAATGATTTCATTGAGTACTGTCAAAGTTGTTACAGGTATCAAAAGGCCAATAAAGCTACTGGTAAAAGAGTTGGTTTTATAATTCATATCCAAGAGCCAAATACCTTTTTGGAAGTGGCTCATATGAATTGGGTGACTGCCTTAATTCCTGGTGATATAAAGCTAAAATTCATTCTGTGTTATTCTGGACAGATATAGAAAAACTCCAATATCTTTACCTTGTAATAAAGATGACACAGCTATGGATACAACTCTTTTAATTTGGAATGAAGCTATATCTCATACTGGTCTCTTTTAAAGTATATTTAGTGATAGACACCCAAAATTTACATCAGCCTTATGCACAGATTTACATAAGATTTTGGGTACAAAACTATGATTCTAAAATGCTTACCATTCACAAACTGATGGATTAGAAGACAGAATGATTCATAAAATGGAGAAAATTATCAGAGGATTTTGTGCTTATGGCCTGGAATTTGAGGATTCTTATGTCTTTACCCATAATTGGTATAAACTTATAATAGCATTGGAAATATCCTAAAACACTTCCATCCATTCTTCAGCAGGAAAAACTCCCGGAATGTTTGCAAAAGGATGGAACCCCAAGCTTCCAGTTGATACTTTGAAGAAAGACTTAGTTGATATTCATCCAACTGCTTCAAGCTTTGAATTAATTCTTGATGAAGTGAAGAATCATGAAAATAAAGGCCTGAATGAAGCTTTTGAATATGCTAAGCAGAAATAGGACAAGAGGCATAAGAACCCAGAATCCAAAGTAGGGGACTCAATATTAGTTTCAACCTTGAGCTTTGGTAATATTAAATAAGGAAATTGAAATATTCCTTTTCAGTATCATTGATAATAAGATTCCTTCAAAAGAAGAATAAATTACAAATATAACTTCAAGGATAATTGCAAAACAAACACCCAACCTTCCCTGTTAGGCTAGTAGAGCATTATACTTCAGGTGATACAGAATTACTTCCTTTGAGAAATGAAACACTCTTGGAAGTACCACCACTTGATAAGAGTGAGGAGAAAAAGGTACTGAAAGTATTGAAAGAAAGGAGACTTAGGGGAGAGAATGAAAGAGAATAGTTAGTCAGATATCAAAACCCACAACCTGAAGATGAGTGGCTTTCAGAAAGTAAAATACTTATTCCCAAAGGTTTCTCCAAAGCTCCAGACACAAGAGAAGACCAGTTGCTCAATGAAAAGTTTTATTAGTGTACTTTACAGCTTGAAAAGTATTATTAGAGAGGTCAGACAGTGGATTAAACCCCAAAATTGAATTGGGGTTATAATATTCAACGAAAAAATTTGGTAGAATTTTTGTCTGGCTGGTAGGGAATGTGAGCCTGTGAGGTATGTATGAAATACTGTCACAACCACTGGAAATACCCCCAAATGGGTGTTTATGGAAATTCTTGCCTTAACCCATTTATGGCCAATTGGCCAATTGCCACCCTTAGGGTGTCTAGTAGCCTCTGGGCCACATCCACTATCCCTTGCTATTTATGGCCCAGAGGTGATATTCTGATGCTAAGGCCTCTTGGTCCAATTATATAGCCTCTTCTCTGCAGGCTGTCCCATTGGAATTGGGCCTGGGGGGCTACTTCGAATTTCCAGGGGCCTATGGCCCCTTCAACCCATACCAGTACCTCTGGCCTTCTCTCTTTAATTGAGGGGACCGGGCCATTGAGGCCCCCTACCCCTCTAAAGTGCACAGTCTGCAGACCCCCTAGGCCCCTTTTGGCCCCATTCCAATTAGGCCAAAGGGTCTAAAAAGGCTATACCTCTGGCTCCCAAAACACATTTTAGTCCGCCTGGACCCATTTTGGCATATCAATTCCTCAGCACCAAAATGACCCAAAAACTTGAGATTGGCCATTTGTGCCACGGAATTTCAAGGCTGAAGTAATCCCCCCGGGAATCTACCAGAGGCCACCAGCCACCTTCAAAAGGTTTTCACCTCAAATAAAGGGGAAAAATTCCCCAGCCTTGGACCCAGTGCTGCAGGAACCAGGAATGGGACATATATGGTATTATATACCATTATGCACCATTTTTAATCAGTAATTCAATGATGATTTTTTCAAGAATCAATTTTTTAATTTAAAATCCAGTCACCAGTACACTATCCCATTGTGAAAGAAGGCTTCTAAGGATTCAAGTTGAGTAACCAGTTGAGGACACCAATCACTTGGCCCTTCAGGTATTGGTCACTTCCAACTCAACAGTATTCCTCTACAGGAATACTGACCAAGGATTCCTTAAGGGTAATATCAAGAGGTTGTTCTTAATCAAATCAATTGTCAAGACATAAAGAGGTCAACCACTTTTTGGACAGCTTAATTGGCTCATGAAGGCTGTATTCAAGAAACCTGTATGGCATTGGACTATTTTTTACAATTCATGTGTACACTATGGAAGTTCAAGAACACAGTTTCATTTCTCAAGATGGCTAAGCTTCATTTTGTGGAAAAACAAGCCGTAAAGAGCTAGGGTAGTTCCATCCCAGTCCAAAACACCTTCCAAGAGTAACATTGCCGCAGGGAATGATATGGAATCAGAAAATAACTCTGATCCATGCCTACAGCTCAACTCATTGACATAGAGAGGACTACTGTCCCATTTCCTGTTGTCATTGATAAACAAACAACAGAAAATACCATGCTCTTATCACAGGAGAAATGTGATCTCACTATAAAGATAAGCCTTCCTCAGAGAAGCAGAAGGGGGGCATCGAAACTACTGCATAGATTTCATCACATCTTGAATTCTTCTCTCTCACAATCACATTGTTTTTGCACTCTGAATTAATTTTTAAAACATATATATATATCAATTTTGAGTCAATCCATTTTTACATTTATACTCTATCAGATTTACAGTCTTGAGCTCACTTACAAAAGCTTTATACATATATATATACTGCAAAATGAATGAAAAAATAGTGGACGTCAAAGACATCTTGACTATACCAATTTTTGATGGAACTAACTATGGTCACTGGCAAATGAGAATGAAAATTTACTTGAGATCTAGAGATCTACTTGAAGTTTGCGACATACCTTGTCCTTTGGACACCTCCACTGGGGCTGCTAACAAATGGACAAAGGCTAGTTTTGAAGCCATTAATCTTATAACCACCAGAATAACGTAAAGAGTGTTCAGAGAGGTAATTAACTCCAAAACTATTGAGAACTCTCACCTTCTCTGATCAAAAATTTTGGAACAATACGCTTCTAAAAGAGCCGTCAACAGAGGATGGGTCTGGATGGATTGGCAACTTTGCTTCTTTGATGGTAATCTTCAAAATTACATTGACCACTGCAGGAAACTCATGATGGAACTGGATGCCATTAGCATAGTGGTTCCGAATGAATCACTTTCATACTCTTTGCTTGGCAAATTAGGAGGCAATCCCCACTTGGTTCAATCTGTTGAAACTCTAATTTTCAACAAGGACATCATCAAAAAACCTCTTGCTATTTTATATCAACTCCAAGATTTTGCTAGTCACAGCAACCTCAGCAACTACACCAACAACAAAAAAGAAACAAGCTCCTCTTCATTAGTCACCACCTATGATGAACCACACAAAATTGTCTTTTATTGCAGTCAAGGTAAATATAACAAAAGGTGCACTACTCACAAAAAGGAGGAATGCTGGGTGGAGAATCCACACCTTAGAACCTCCCGTCACAAAAATAAGCAAAACAACAACCCATTGGATCATTTATCCATAGCCCAAGCTCTTACTACAATAGGAGGTGACCTCACTCCTGACCAAAACCAAGTAGTTATTGACTGTGGTGCAACCCACCACATGTTTAATTCTCCTACTTTCTTTTGCAACCCTCTTATAGATATCAAATCCAAAGTTGAAACAGGAGATGTGCAGAGTAATCTCTTAGCTCTTGGACTAGGTGAAGTTCTTCTAAAAAGAGGTAATAGGACATTATACCTGAAGAATTGCCTCTGTCCCAAAATGAAAGTTCAATCTTATCAGCCTCCTATAGCTGTTTAAAAATCAGCTGACTATTCAGAAGACAAATGCTTCTTTCTCTCTTATTTCCAAAGGAAAAGTCCTTCTCAAAGGAAAAATTGTCAATAGATTAATGTACCTCACTTATGACTCACCAACAACCTTACTCACTACCTTAAACAAAGATATGTGGCATTGTCAATTAGGACACCCTGGTCACACAGTCCTCAAAGCCTTGGGACTGCCTGACCAGAAATCTCCTTGCTTCAAATGTGACACAAAAAAATCTCACTGAATTTCATTCTCTTACAATTTTGAACCGGTGTCACATCCTCTGGACGCAATTCACCTGGACATAGTTGGACCCATCTGTCCAGAATATATTTCTTGATTTAGATTCTTTCTGACTCTTGTGGATCAAGAATTGTCCTATAGGATATTTAAGTTTTTAAAAAGAAAATCTGACAGCTTTGACCAATTTCTTGTTGCAAAGAATTACATGGAGAACTGGCACAACAGAAACATTAGGAAAATAATATCCGACAAAGGTGGCGAGTTTCTCAATCAAAAATATAGTAACTTGGCAGATAAGAATGGAATCGTTCACATCCTCTCCCCACCAGAAACTCCAGAGAATAATGGTTACTCTGAGAGAGCGAATCGTACTATCTTGGAAAGGGCTAGGTGTCTTATAAACTCATCAAACCTAACCACTAACTATTGGGAAGAAGCTGTTAACACAGCCACATTTATTTCAAATCTCCGGCCTACTCCATCAAGAGGCAATACCTCACCTCATTCACTTTGGAACAATACCCCAGGCAAAATTGCCAACCTTCAAACATTTGGGTTTCAAGCGATCATATACTGTTTAAAGAGATGACACAGCTGCAAGCTCTCTCCTCCTGGTGAAGAAGGGATACATCTGGGCTATGAAAATGGGAATACTGCCTATCAAATCTTAAGGCTTTCTGATCTGAATGTTGTGATTACCAGAAATGCAACTTTTAATGAAAGAGTATTCCCCTCTGTGCCTGGAGGGGTGAAATCTTCCTGGAATTTTGGAGAAGAGCACCTCGACGATCAACATTCTAATTCCATCTGTACACTGGATACTGATACTCCTATTGATCGCAGTTTCTCTGCTAATCTGACTGATCTTAAGCAAACTGAGGATTGAAACTCACGTGGTTTCAATGCTCCTATGATTTCATCACCTGATGAAAGCAATGCTAATCGTGATACTCTTCCTCCTAACATGACCTCACATTGCCCTAACAATAGTGTTGAACCACCAAGTAACCAACAAATTTCAAATGACTACAGGCCAACTCAGCTCAAGATCATTGGTCCTTGCCACCCCACTCTCATTACTTCCAACATCGATCTAACTCACATTCTTCCTTATCCAAGAAGAGCAAAAAACTTCCTCACTAATTCCGATTACACACCAAGAACATATTGACTAGCCTTACAATGTGAAAGCAAGGACGAATGGACAGCTGCAATAGAAAGAGAGATTTGTGCCATGAATGATCTCAACGTTTGGGACATTGTTGGGCTTAAAAACAATTACAAATTGGTGGGCACAACATGGGTATTCAAAATAAAGAAGAATTACCTCAAACAGACCATTGAACACAAAGAACGCCTCTGTGCCCAATGGTATACTCAGACTCCAGGCATCGACTTTGAAAAAACTTACACACCAACTGGAAGACTAAATTCGTTAAGAGCACTGGTGGGTCATGCCTGCACTAACAACCTTGAGTTCCATCAAATAGATGTTAAGAGCTCTTTCTTGAATGCTCCGCTCTTGGAAACAGTATATCTTTCTGTTCCACAAGGACTGACAATTGATTGTCAAAAATACTGCTTGAGGCTTAAAAGGGCCATCTATGGCCTCAAACAGGCCCCACTAGCCTGGTACAATTGCCTAAGAAACTGGCTCCAAAGTGTAGGTTTCTCAGCATGCAAATTAGATCCTTGCGTGTTCTATCATAAACAGCCAGATGCCCTGTGGATGACATGGCGCCGTTTGGAAGAAACACTCAACCCTTTAAGGAGAAAATCAGCAGGGAGGTCGGTATCAAGGACATTGTCCCAGCTGATCTGCTGCTAGGGGTGAAAATTCATCAACTGAAGGAAGGTATCACACTGGACCAACAACACTTTGTAGAATCTCTTCTTGACGCATATGGAATGCAAAACTGCAAGGCCATTAGCACACCACTAATTCCGAACAAGAACCTTACAGCAGAAACGGAAGACAAAAAGAAGGCCTTCAACGAAATGAAAGTCAACTTCAGAAGTCCTGTTGGTAGCATTAACTACCTAAGCTCAGCGACTCAACCAGACCTATTGCATGCAGTGAGTAGTCTTTCACAACATCTAGAAAAGCCCAGTGTGCAACAATGGAAGGCTTTTCTTCATGTATTGAAGTATTTGAGTGACACCCAGGAAATAGGGCTCTATTACAAGCGGCGGACACTCCAAGTCTGGTTGCTTTCAGTGATTCAGACTGGGGCAACTGCCAAACAAACCGTCATTCCACTTCTGGATTCCTGGCACAACTCCATGGCTGATTAGTCTTCTGGAAAATCAGGAAGCAGCCATCAGTATCCATCACCACTGCTGAGGCAGAATACAAGTCCCTTTGTGACTTGACCTCCGAGCTGCTATGGTTTTGACAGTGGTGTCAGGAAGCTGACATCTTTCAATGCACAACAGCTGTCACTGTGTGGGAAGATAATCAGAGTTGCATCAATACCGCCAACGGTAACTGCAATGTCAACACAAAAAGAATGAAACATGTGGATATCCAACTCCACTTTGTTAAAGAAGCGATCCAAAATAAACTCCTTGAGCTTTGCTACTCTCCAACAACAGATATGTTGGCAGATTTTCTAACCAAATCAGTCCTGAAAATAACACTGGAGAGAGCCTTACAATCTCTAGGTGTCTTGACACTAGGATTGAGGGGGGATGTGGAAAGGTTAGTTCCATCCCAGTCCAAAACACCTGCCAAGAGTAACGTTGCCACAGGCAATGATATGGAGCTCAGAAGCTAACTCTGATCCATGCCTACAGCTCAACTCATTGATGTAGAGAGGACTACTGTCCCATTTGCTGTTGTCATTGATAAACAAAAAACAACAGAAAGTACTGTGCTCTTATCACAAGAGAAACGTGATCTCACTATAAAGAGAAGCCTTCCTCAGAGAAGCAGAAGGGGGGCATCAAAACTACTGCATAGATTTCATCACATCTTGAATTCCTCTCTCTCACAATCACATTGTTTTTGCACTTATATATCAATTTTGATTCAATCCATTTTTACATTTATACTCTATCACATTTTCCCAAACCAGTCAGTACAGCTGTATACAAATAATAAAGGCAAGTTTTCAATCAATCAGGATCATTCTTTCAGCTGTTCAAATATACTGGAAACTCTTTCAACCCTGGCAGACTGTTCCCCGGTTAATTAATCTATTGTATTTATTTTATTATTATTTTCTTTTCACTTTTTTGGAATTACATACTGATATTCAAAAGTCAGTCATTTGAAACTTCTTCTTTGCCTGTCAGTGGATATTGGTGGTCATATCCCTTACTAATTCCATTGTTCTCTCTGAAAGGTTAAAACAGTGAAATGAGGATTCATTTGGTTGGATCTTTGTATTTTGGATTCCCTCCTTATCTTCTGCATATTTTGTACTTTCTCTTATATTTCTCAAAGGAATATACTCTTCAACTATTTCTTCATTCTTTTGGAGTCCTCAAAGTGGGTTCTTGATTACTGAGCTCCAGGAAACTCTTATTATCCCCAATGGCCCCTGTGACATTAGAATAACTAACTCGTAATTGATTCTATAATTCCTTATTTTCATTTTTTATGTTTAAAAACATTCATTAATCAATTATGGCTCTCTTACAATCATAATTACTTTTCCTTCAAATTATCTCAATTTATGTTTACTCTTTCATCCCCAAAAATTTATTTGTCTGTTGATCATTTCTTTCAAATCTTTACCTTTTTCTTGAAATTTTGTGAATGGTCATTCTATAGTCATTTTTTATTCCACCAAATTTTAATTCAGGTCACAGGTTAATTTTGGTTTTCAAATTGGTTTCAAAGTTAATTAATACACAAATCTTTCTTAATAAAGATTAACTTTGAAAATTTATTGAAGAATTTTGATTGGCAGTAAGATTTTCAATTGATTTGACATATGTTAATTTTGACCTCAAAAATTTGATTGACCTGAATTTTCCACTTGTTTTGACTTGATTATTTATTGAATTCCTCAAAATTTCATTTATTTTGACTTGATGATTGATTGAATCCCTCAATATTGATTGATTGGTTTGATCCCTCAAGATTTATTGATTTTGATTTTGACCTCAAGCTTATATTTGTTTTTCCTCCAGTTGTTTGTAGCTCAAACTTTGATATTTCATTCATCTTTTGATTCATTTTAATATGGAAATCATGCCTGTCCATCACTCACACCTTGCAAGACAGACAGGATCTCAGGACAGAACTAAATCTGTTCCTACTCCAATGGCACCCCAGTAGTTCCTCAACTGAGGGCCAATTTTGACAGAGGACTACTTATGGAAGAAAGGACTAGGGCCAAGAAGGTGAAATTCAGTTTCAGGACTAGTTAGCACTTTTCCAGGTATTTCAAGTACCACTCTCAGAGGTCGTGGAGAAGATGACACAGATGAGGAGGAGGATTCTGTGTGAGAGGAAGAGTCTGATGGTACTGAGGCTTCCCCTGCTCTTGTAGGGGCATCTCAATGTACTGGAGATCCAACTCTAGCCCAGTATAATCAGCATGTCTCTCATCAGTATGAACCATCTTTATTAGTAATTATGCAACAAATAACTCACATGATGGCCAATATGGAACAAGCTTCATATTCTGAAGCTTAAACACCACCAGACGGCTTTTATGGGACTCAACCCTTCAAAGTAAGAGGATTTATTAAGTCCTTCCAGATTATCCTTCACAATGAAAAGGCAAATTTTTCTGAAGAAAAGAAGAAAGATCTTTATTCCACTTCATTGCCCACTGGCAGGGAATTAAAATGGATTGAGCCTTATCTTTTCAACCTCACAGATAAAGACCCAGCTTAACTTCTCAACAGCTGTTCTTTATTTGAATCCCAACTCTTTACCTTTCGTGTGGACACAAATGAATTCAAAAAAGATGAAGCAGAGATGGATGGCCTAGCAATAAAGGAAGGAGGTCATGTTAAATTCTTAAAGCTCAAATAACAAAATAAAGAATAAATCTCATTTTCAAAAGGGGTAGAAGCCCCATTCTTCTTTTCTGAATAGGGACTACACATTTATGGGTTCTGAAAATAAAATATGATTGAAAGAAGGCTTGTTCTCATATTGTGGTGGGAAGCATACTATTGAAGCTTATTTCAAAAGACCTCAAAAGCAGATTACCTAACCGGAAGGCAAATTCTGTGAGCCTTAGAGGTAATTTCATATACCCAAAAGACCACAAATATAAAAAATAACATATTAATATAAATAAAATAAATTTATTTATATTATTAAAATAAAAATCAAAATATAAATATAAAATTATATTAAAAATAAAAAATTAATTACAATTTAAAAATAAAAATATATTAAAATTTTGTAAGTATAAAATTACATTTATACTTGAAAAAAAATTAAGTAAAAATGAAATTTTAACAAAACTGTGAAAAAATAAATGAATTTGAAAAAAGGTTAAATAAAAATTATTATAACTTTTTATCCAATAAATAAATACATAAAAATTATTTCACCATTGGATTCCTCATAAAAAATCAGGTGGGGTCACCTCTGAGTGAAATTCTTGTAACTCAACTCTAAATAAGCTTAAATTAAGTTTTTAGTATTTTCAATACAGAAGTTGAAAATCCTCAAAACCTTAATTTAATTCACACCACATGTGGTGTTAACCATGAATTTTTGTGTTAAAATTGAGGTGTTGTGTTTAGTTTAGAAGTTATGAGGAATTGAAGTATTTTCAATTGAATTCAATTGAAATGTCAAAATGTGCGCGTGTATTACATAAGTGAACTTTGATTTACATATGAGGTGTTAATTATTACTGTATTGTACTGTACAATTGAATTGAATTACATATGTAAATTATAAGTATAATACATGATGAGGAATTAAAGGAAAATTAAATTTGGGGGGAAAAGGAACTCCAGCTCTAAGGGGGAGCTAGACCCCCAAAATCCTTGCTGACAGGCGTGGGATGTCAAAATTCACGCAAAAGTTCATCATTTTTGGCCTGGAATTGAGTTACAGGGTCTGTGGACTCAATTGATGATGAGGTTTTGATACCAACTGGGGTAGTTTTAGCTGTTGCCAAGAGGGTAAAACTACCCTTAAGATAAAACAACCATAGTAAAAACAGTTTTAACTGGTTTCTACGCCTCTTACACACATTCTGACGTGTTTTGAAGGCTCTAGGCCTGGTATTGCTATAGTAATGGCTGATTTAAGGGTCTAAAATGGCTAAAAATGGCTTAAACCAGCCCTTTTTGGTCTAAACCAGGGTTCAATGATGCCATAATTGGCTTTTCTGTTGTCAGACTGTTTTTCACGACTGACAAGAGTAAAATTTACTTTTGGAGTAAGAGAATTGATGGCTATAAAAGAATGTCTTCTTTGCCCCACTTTTCTCTTCATGTTAGAATCTTTTCCTTTTATTAATTAGTTTAAACAGTGTTAAACCAATCAATTAAAGATTCCAACCACCATTTTTAAATCATTTTAATCCTTTTAACCACGTGAAAAAATCATTATAATCATTGTTTGTAACTCTTATAATCATTTTTACCCCTGAACCACCCCAAAAGTGAATTAAAGCATCTTTCATCACTGTAAACTTTGTCACTTTGTTTCCAAATTCACTCTGGTCACTTTTGGGCGTGTTTTCTCTTTAATATTCTTTTTAAAGACTTTGTTCTTTAATTAATTGCTTGCAGTTCTTTGCTCAATTAATTCCAATTGAAATTGCTCTTGAAGAAATTTCTTTTGTAGCCTTAAAATATCTCTTGTAGAGTATTTTTTGGATAAATTTTTATTGTTGGTAAAACAATAAATTTTTATAATATTATTGTTTTATACTAATAAAGTTATAAACAATAAAATTGGCGTGTTTTCTCTTAAAAATAATATTTCATACTATTTTTAACTGAATTTTACCTTATACAAATTTTGAGGACAGGAAAAGTACTTGATTTTTAATCAAAGTTTCATATCCACACCTTACATTTGGGGGCCCAGCCGTGATATTTTACCTGTGACATATTTTTTTTACTCTTTTTAAATCTTTTTTCTTATATTGAAAAATTTAAAAACATATAAAAAATACTTATAATTCAAAAAATCCATAAAAAATAACTTTTTTTCATATTATAAGTGAGGCTTATATTTTTATTTCTTTTTTGAAATAACCTTTTTTTACTGAACTAATTGGCTTTTTCATTAATTGTAGTGTCTGACAACGTGGTAAGACAAGAAAACATTGAAACAGCCTCAACAGTCACCAGCATTGTTCCTGCAAGCACTATTAATTCAGACCATAATAGTACTGTAATTGTGACTCAAAATAATCAACCTGAACCAATATCTTCTGAATTAATTAACTTGGACATAAGTAATACTCTTCAGAAAGCTAAGAATTTGGCCAATAGTAAGTTTTTTGACGTAAAAATACTATTTTAAGCCTTTTTAAACCATAATTATGCCTTCAACCAGGTCAGGAGCCAGCTACAACCCCTCAAGCAGCTCCCAAAAAGGTAATAGACGTGATTATGGCATAGGCCAACCAGGTACAGAAGGAAAAGGGTCAGTTGATGACTTCCAAACAACTAAATTGGGTCATTCTGAAGCTGATAATACTATTTTACCTTCAAAAAGAGCTGACACCGCCACAACAAGCCTCTGTGGACATATACAAAGCCAGCCACAGTGCATACAACAATGCACTTCAATTCAAGGAGTACCAGATCCTTGCAGACCTGTGGAAGAATTGCATGAATTCTTACCTGACAGTAAGAAAATTCTTGGGCCATCCCAACACTTGCAAATTGCTCAATGGATGGCATCCATTGATGGAGAAGAAAAACATGATGCTTTTGACACTAGAATGGAGGAAAAACAACCCTCCACCACCCAAACCAGTGCCAAAAACAGCCCCAGTGGCCAGCAGCAGCAATTCCAATGTGAAAAAGCAGCCACAAGCTCCAAACAAGGGCAGAGGGAAGGCACCAGCCCCAAAACCTTACAGCCAGGGCTACAGAATCCCAAAGATTCAGCAGGATGCCATGGAAAATGTATTTCAGATGGCCAGAACCATGGTGGAATTACAGAAGAAGGAGGAAGCCAGATTAAGGTTCCAGAAATGATTTCTGACATATTTGATTCCATCCCAGAGTTGTATAATGCTATAAATGATGTGAAAAAACATCTTTCTGATAAAAATGAAACCATTTGTAACAACATTAAAACAAACAACCTGAGTCTGTGCCAAATTAATGAAACACTTATGTTTTTTGAAAAAGTTTTACGAACAATTAAAAATTCAAATAATTATAATTCTTCTGGCAATAGAATAAATGAACAATCTGCCATTATTAAAGAAATCACAGATAAATATTCTAAATTCAATATTGATGAAATAATTGAAACGATAATTAAACAAGCCATAATTATTATCAAAACAGATAATAAGAAAGTCCTTGATGACATTTCAAATTCATTCACTGAAGTAAAGACATATACCATTGCCTTGAAAAAGTGTTTTGATGCTTCACAAGAATAAGTATCAAAATTATCAATGAGATTGAATCAAGTCACTGCTGATAATAGAAGACAGACAGAGTTCTGGCAAGGGCTGACACATAAAGAAGACATGTATAAAATTGAAGTAATAAATTTAATACAAAGCTTCCAACATGAATACAGAAATTCCCAAAGGTGTAGCAACAGTAAAATGAATGACATTGAGCAAAGACTGAACACCTTACCAAGAATGTCTACACCTCTAAATCAAAATGAGGGCACAAGAATTCCAAATCCACAAGTATTGGATCCTGATAATTCACAATTAAAAAATGAATTATCCACTTCTTTTCATAACTTGGAACCATCAATGGGCCAAGCACTCTTGAAAGAAGTTCCAAAACTTAAAGAATGGCCTCACTTCAGTTGTGAAGGAGAGTATGACCATATGGAATTCATTAGAGGTATTGACATGATCAAAGAGGATTTTGAATTACCAGACAGATTGGTAACAGCCAGGTTTAACACCTTGTTTACCAGATCAGCTCACAGATGGTACATCAAAATAAGACAAGCACATGGACACCAGAGTTGGACTTGGTGGAAAACCCAAATCATCAACAAATGGGCAAATGATGCTTGGAGGTTTAAAGTTGAAACAGCCTTTGAATCTGCCAAATTTAATGCTGATAAAGACAAAGCTTTACCATGGTTTTGCCAACAAAAGGACAGATTAACAGCATTATATCCTGACATGTCAGAATTTATGATCCATAGAAAAATTCTGAGACAATGTGGAGGTGACTTAGAGCATGCTGTCAAAAGCAGGACTACTGAACAATCTTCAGCAGAGGATATTATCAATATACTAGAAGAAGTAACCACCAGAACCAAAATTGGTTCTAGTAGGGTGAATCTCAAAACAAGGTTTAATACACCTTGGAAAGATTCTGTGGACAAAAACCCCAAAGAAAATTCTAGTAATATTAAATATAAATCTGCAGATACAGTCAGAAAATGCCATATTTGCCAAAGCACCACCCATTTAGCCAATACATGTCCAAAAAGGGGAAAAATCAATGAAATAGACATTGAAAAGGGACCAGATGTTGAAAAAGAAGACATAATTGAAGACAATTCAGATGATAAGTCATCCATATTTTCAGAATCTTCAAAAGATATAGAAAATATCAATGCCACTTTTGACATCATGGAATCTTATTCCCACTTACCACAATTGAGCAATGGTCAAGTTGATTTATCAAACGTTCAAGATGCACAACTTATGAAGACAAAACCAAACAGAGGAAAAGGTTATACAGCTGGTAACTCCTGTATAACAGAAGTGGTGATTGACAACAAGCCCACCAAAATTTTGCTTGACCCAGGAGCCTTCTGCTCTTGTGTTGGAAAATCCTTTCTTAAGACTTGTGTACCAAATTTTGAAGACCAATTGTTACCAATTGATGGTATAAAATTCAACAGTGCAAGTAACCCAATAAAAGCATTAGGAATCTTTGAGACCAATGTCATATTCCCACACATAAATGGGAATTTAAGGATCACAGTTGAATTTGTTGTTATGGAAAATTGCTCTAGTACCCATTTTATATTGGGAAATGACTATTTAATCATGTATGGGATAGATTTACATAATAACAAAGACAGATACTTTACAATTGGGGACAATAAGCGCCAGAAATTTGCCTTTTTACCATTTAAAAGACAAATTACAGTAAAGAAAGTATCACCAGTCAACTTAGAGCTAGAAAAATTCAAGTCTGAACAGTTAAATGAGGCTGAGATAAGCCTTCATCTGACTGATAAACAAGAAAATGAACTTTCTTCCCTTTTGTATGACCACAGAGGAGCATTTGCTACAGACAAAGAACCTCTGGGAGCAATTATTGGTCATGAAGTTGACATCATTCTTAACATTGAGAGACCTTATCCACCACTCTTAAGAAGACCTGCTTATCCAGCAAGTCCAAAATCAAGAGAAGGTCTAGAAATTCATATCAAAGAACTTCTGGACCTTGGTTTAATAAGAAAAGTAGGCCACAATGAGGAAGTAGAAATAACTACACCAGTTATAGTGGCGTGGCATAATGGAAAATCCAGAATGGTTGGGGACTTTAGAGCTATGAACACTTACACTGTCCCAGACAGATACCCAATACCAAAAATCCAAATTGACCTTACTCAAATATCTCAAGCAGTGTATATAACCACTATGGATGCCCTTAAAGGATTCCATCAAAATGTGGTAACACCAAGAGCAAGAAAATACTTGAGAATTATTGTTCATTGTGGAGTGTATGAATACTTAAGGATGCCCTTTGGTATCAAAAATGCACCTTCACACTTCCAAAGAATGATGAATGAAATCTTCCCTGAAGAACTCTCAGAGGGATGGTTAATCATTTACATTGATGACATTATTATCTGTTCAAAGACTTGCGAGGAGCACATGTACAGATTATCAAGAGTTTTGACAAAAATCCAATCAGTAAACATGAAAATCTCCTTGAAGAAATGTCATTTTGGATTTAAAGAACTTAAAGCACTAGGACATGTTGTATCTGGTTCGTCCCTTGGAATTGACAAAAACAAAGCTGCAGCAGTATTGTTAAAACCCATGCCTCATAATAAGAAGGAAATTCAGTCATTCTTAGGTTTTGCAGGATATTACAGGTAACACATTAAAGATTTTGCATCCATAGCAAGACCACTTTATAAGTTGTGTGACAAAGACACAGTGTTTGAGATGACTGTTGACAGAGTCAAAGCTTTTGAGTCTCTAAGAGAAGCATTGACCACTGCTCCACTCTTACTGATGCCAGACTTTAAATTGCCTTTCAAACTGTATATTGATGCATCAGGAGATGGACTGGGTGCTGCACTTCACCAAGTTCAGATCATAAATGATAAGCCTGTAGAAGGACCCATATGTTTCATATCCAGGCAAATCAAACCAACTGAAGCCAGATATGGAGCAAGTCAAATGGAATGTCTATGCCTTGTCTTGGCCTTGGAGAAATTGAACTACTTCTTAGAGGGATGTATTTTTGAAGTGATAACAGATTTTACAGCTGTCAAATCACTTTTGAACATGAAAACACCCAACAGACACATGCTCAGATGGCAAATAGCCATACAAGAATACAGAGGCAATATGACTATTGTTCATAAGGATGGGAATATTCATAAGAATGCAGATGGACTAAGCAGATGGCCATTACCAAATAATATTGATAATCCTGCTTATGTGCCAGAAGAAGCTTCACCACAAATTCCAATAGAAGGAATAAGTGTTACAGACTTGAACACCACCTTCTTTGAAGAAGTCAGAAGCAGCTACACTCAAGATAAGAATTGTAGCATCTTATGCCAATTACTTAACAAAGACTGTAAAGAAAACTCTCTAATACATGCCTTGGATGAAGTATGGAGAAAATCTTATGATGAAGGAAGATTTCACCTACTGGATGGTATAATTTACCACAGAACCAAGCACACATGTGTCATGACAGTTGTAGACAGGTCATTAATCAATCTTGTACTGAAAGAATGCCATGATAGTCCCTTTTCAGGACATCTTTCTGAAGACAGAACAAGAGAGAAAGTAAAGACCTGCATATGGTGGCCAATGTGGCAGAAAGATGTTTCAGAGTATTGTAAAACCTGTGACAGATGCCAAAAGGCAAATAAATCCACTGGCAAAAGACTTGGAAATATGATAAAAATACAAGAACCAAACAGACCTTGGGAAATTGTCCATATGGATTGGGTAACTGGCCTACCACCAGGAGGTGACAGGAGCTATAATGCTTGCCTAGTAATTGTGGACAGATTCAGTAAAACTCCAATCTTTTTACCATGTCACAAAGATGATACAGCCATGGATACAGCTCTTCTGATATGGAATAGAGTAGTGTCATGGAGTGGGATATTTACAAATATCATCAGTGATAGAGATCCCAAATTCACTTAAGCACTATGGACAAATCTTCACCAATTATTTGGCACTAAACTGTCTTTCTCTACAGCCTACCACCCACAAACTGATGGCCTGGCTGAAAGGATGATCCAAACCTTAGAGGACATGGTGAGAAGATTTTGTGCATATGGCCTTGAATTCAAAGATTGTGATGGATTTACCCATGATTGGTGTACTCTGTTGCCAGCACTGGAATTAGCATATAAAACATCAATCCATGCCAGTACCAATCAGACTCCTGCTATTCTAGAAAAAGGATGGAACCCCAAGTTACCCCAAGATTCCTTGAGGAAAGACTTAATTGAAATACATCCCACAGCTGCTAGCTTCAAAGGAATGCTAGACAAAGCTAGAAATCATGCAGTAAGATGAATGGAGGACTCTTTTGCATATGCTAAAGATAAATGGGATAAATCACATGCAACTCCAGATTTCAAAGTGGGGGACCTAGTTCTTGTATCCACCACTAACTTCAATAACATCAAAGGATGTAAAAAGTTGAAAGACTCCTTTGCAGGACCTTTTGTGATTAAGGCCCTCCATGGAGAAAATGCTGTTGAAGTAGAGTTATCTGAAGAACTTAGCAATAAGCACCCTACATTTCCAGTGAGCTTGATAAAGCCATATAAATCTAGTGATGCTGAGAAATTTCCCTTGAGGAATAAGATTCCCCAAGTTATACCTCCTATTGAGACATCTGGTACTAAGAAAATTACCAAAGTTCTTAAAGAAAGGAAATTAAGAACCAAGAAAGTAAGGGAATACCTTGTTAGGTACAGTGACCCAACTTGTGAAGATAAATGGTTAGAAGAAAAAGATATACCAGAAGCTACCAAACTCCTCAGAAGATTCAGACACACTAGAAACACCAATATTACAAAGTAATATTCTTTTTTAGGGGGAGGGAATGTGAGCCTTAGAGGTAATTTCATATACCCAAAAGACCACAAATATAAAAAATAACATATTAATATAAATAAAATAAATTTATTCATATTATTAAAATAAAAATAAAAATATAAATATAAAATTATATTAAAAATAAAAAATTAATTATAATTTAAAAATAAAAATATATTAAAATTTTGTAAGTATAAAATTACACTTATACTTGAAAAAAAATTGAGTAAAAATGAAATTTTAACAAAACTGTGAAAAAATAAATAAATTTGAAAAAAAGTTAAATAAAAATTATTTTAACTTTTTATCCAATAAATAAATACATAAAAATTATTTCACCATTGGATTCCTCATAAAAAATCAGGTGGGGTCACCTCTGAGTGAAATTCTTGTAACTCAACTCTAAATAAGCTTAAATTAAGTTTTTATTATTTTCAATACAGAAGTTGAAAATCCTCAAAACCTTAATTTAATTGACACCACATGTGGTGTTAACCATGAATTTTTGTGTTAAAATTGAGGTGTTGTGTTTAGTTTAGAAGTTATGAGGAATTGAAGTATTTTCACTTGAATTCAATTGAAATGTCAAAATGTGCGCGTGTATTACATAAGTGAACTTTGATTTACATATGAGGTGTTAATTATTACTGTATTGTACTGTACAATTGAATTGAATTACATATGTAAATTATAAGTATAATACATGATGAGGAATTAAAGGAAAATTAAATTGGAAAGATTAAATTTGGGGGGGAAAAGGAACTCCAGCTCTAAGGGGGAGCTAGACCCCCAAAATCCTTGCTGACAGGCGTGGGATGTCAAAATTCACGCAAAAGTTCATCATTTTTGGCCTGGAATTGAGTTACAGGGTCTGTGGACTCAATTGATGATGAGGTTTTGATACCAACTGGGGTAGTTTTAGGTGTTGCCAAGAGGGTAAAACTACCCTTAAGATAAAACAACCATAGTGAAAACAGTTTTAACTGTTTTCTACGCCTCTTACACACATTCTGACGTGTTCTGAAGGCTCTAGGCCTGGTATTGCTATAGTAATGGCTGATTTAAGGGTCTAAAATGGCTAAAAATGGCTTAAACCAGCCCTTTTTGGTCTAAACCAGGGTTCAATGATGCCATAATTGGCTTTTCTGTTGTCAGACTGTTTTTCACGACTGAAAAGAGTAAAATTTACTTTTGGAGTAAGAGAATTGATGGCTATAAAAGAATGTCTTCTTTGCCCCACTTTTCTCTTCATGTTAGAATCTTTTCCTTTTATTAATTAGTTTAAACACTGTTAAACAAATCAATTAAAGATTCCAACCACCATTTTTAAATCATTTTAATCCTTTTAACCACGTGAAAAAATCATTATAATCATTTTTTGTAACTCTTATAATCATTTTTACCCCTGAACCACCCCAAAAGTGAATTAAAGCATCTTTCATCACTGTAAACTTTGTCACTTTGTTTCCAAATTCACTCTGGTCACTTTTGGGCGTGTTTTATCTTTAATATTCTTTTTAAAGACTTTGTTCTTTAATTAATTGCTTGCAGTTCTTTGCTCAATTAATTCCAATTGAAATTGCTCTTGAAGAAATTTCTTTTGTAGCCTTAAAATATCTCTTGTAGAGTATTTTTTGGATAAAGTTTTATTGTTGGTAAAACAATAAATTTTTATAATATTATTGTTTTATACTAATAAAGTTATAAACAATAAAATTGGCGTGTTTTCTCTTAAAAATAATATTTCATACTATTTTTAACTGAATTTTACCTTATACAAATTTTGAGGACAGGAAAAGTACTTGATTTTTAATCAAAGTTTCATATCCACACCTTACAAATTCCCCAGCCAGGCAAAATCCTGGATGAAGATCATGTTGTTTTCAATGGTCTTCACTTTTTTCCACCCACAGCACAATTGTTAATTCTGAATAATCTTGTCAAAAAATCTTTCAAGTATTTTGTTTTTTCTTCTCTCTCTAATATTTTTTACAGTATTCTCATTGATTCTGGTGCTACCAACTCAATTACTGCAAATCAATTTTCTCATAAGTATTCTTTGACCATTTCAGAACTTCCATAGAAGATTCCTCTTACTATCTTGGACTCCTCAGAGTCCCCTTCTCTATTTCTGACTCACCATACTAAGTATATGGTTGAGCTCCCTTCTCTCCCAATCTTTGAATTGAACTTTTTAGTCATTGATACTCTCAAGGAAGAACACCTCATAATGGGCTTTGAATTTATTAATCACTTAAATACATCCATTTATTGGGGGCAAGGGATTATTACCTTAAATCCTTATTATAAGGACTCTAGTGATTTTTTGATACTCTCAGTAATGGCTTATTCTATTACACTACTTGTGAAGCTCTGGTTGGTGATTCTAGAACACCATCATTCCCATCTTTTGTCCATATTCCTTCCTTAAATTCCCCTCAATAATCATTATTATGTAGAGATGAAGTCTTCAAAGAGATAAAAGATGTTGGAGAAGATAATTCTATATCTCCACTTCTTATCTTCCATAGGAATGTGGACCTTCTTCCTCAATCTTATCATGACTCCCTGGAGAAGCTGTGGGATGAAGAGGAAAATACAGAAGAAAGTGAAACTGTGATGAAGGTTTTTCCTGCTTCTTATCACCACTATTTGGATGTACTCTAAAGGTTAAAATCAGAGAAAATTTATCCTCACCATTACTGTGATCATCATATCAAACTGGAGGGGTCTTTACCTCCAGTTGGGGTCACCTAATCGTTATCAAACCAAGATTAAGAGACAGTCAGGGACTAAATTTCAGAGAGTGTAGAGAAAAGCTTCATCCAGCCAAGCTACGTTTTAACAGGAACACCTGTTCTCTTTGTTAAAGATAAAGATGGTGGCCTTTTTTGTGTGTTGATTACTTCAAACTAAATTCTGTGACTGGGAAGGACAAATATCCTGTTCCTCCTATGAACCAGCTTCACACTGTTCTTAGTGTTTCTTCTATATTATACCAGATTGATTTGTGTGGTGCATATATCCTGCTCATAATCAAGGAGGGCAATGAACAGTTGAAAGATTTTGGTGCTAAATATGGCAGTTATGAGTACTTGGTCATGCTATTTGGGCTCACCAGTTCTTCCTCCTCTTTTCAAAAATAGTTTCTCTTTAATTATAGATTTTTATGTCGTTTCTCTGGATAATATTATGGTATTATCCAAGTCTGAGGAACAACATGTCACTAATGTTTCCACTTCTCTTTCCAGACTCAGGGCTAATAGCATTTTTGCCAAGGTGTCCACATTCCCTTTTCATGCTTCAAGTGTTGAATACCTAGGTTATGTTGTTTCTCCCAAAAGGCCTCAAGATGGAAAATCATTTCAATCACCAAATTCCTCAAGAAAGATTCAATTTTCCCCCTCAATGAGGAAGCTCTTAGCCAGTTTCATAAACTCAAAGAGGCTTTAACCACCTCTCAAATCCTTCTCTACCAACTGTTGTAGAGACTGATGCATCAGACTATTCCTTATAAGATGTACTGAGTCAGATTTCTGAATCAGTAAAACATATCATTGCATTTGATAGCCGCAAGCATATCCCAGAAGATCTCAACTATCAGATTGATGGCAAGGAGCTCTTTGGCATAGTATGGGCTCTCAAAAACTGCAGGGCTTGTGTTATTTCCCTTTCCCATCTTTTTGAAGCTCTTACCAATCATTCTTCTTCAATACTTCATGAACTTACAAGTCCCTACTTGCTGTAAAGCCTGCTGGGCTGAACACTATTTCTCCATTAATTATGGTGCTGGCTTCATGGCTACTCTTCCATATTCTTTCCCACATTTGAAAATGGTTCATCTGGAGAGGGGGGAGGACTTCATCAGCAAGAATACAACGGATTTTCAACAACTAATCAAGAAAGATAAAGTCAACCCCTCAAAATTCCTTTCTGTAAAGGTGGATTATTTTTCAAATTTGATTGTTTCAATTCAGAAGAGATTATGGCAAGACCCAAAGTATAGAGTTATTCTTCAAGAATTGGAAAAAGGTAAATCTGTCAAAGATTCTTCTCTTGATCCTTCTTCCCAACTTTTTTTCTTCAATAATCAGGTGGTGTTCCCAAATGACCCCACAATCCAACTAAGTATACTTCAAAATCACCATGACTCTCCTCTAGCTGGCCACCCTGGCCAAGAGAAGACTCTCAAAACTTTCAAGTGTGATTTCCACTGGTCTGGCATGACTCGATTAATTAAGGATTATGTCTCATCCTTTCAAAAGTGTTCAAGAAACAAAAATCTCCATCACAGGAAGTTTGGCCAACTCAAACCTCTTCCAATTAAAAATTGTCCTTGAATTTGTCTCTCAATGGAATTTATAGCTCAACTGCTACTGTCCAATTCATTTGATTTAATTCTGGTCATAGTGTAAAGTTTCTCAAAAAAAGGAAGCATTTATTCCAACAATTTCTTCAATCACTTCACTGGATTTGGCCCATTTATTCATCAAGAATATCTTTTCCAAGAATGGCCTTCTATAAAGAATTGTTAGTGATAGAGGTTCACTTTTTGTATCTTCCTTATGGACCAAGCTTTGTCAGAAGGTCAATATTTAAAGAGATTTTTCAGCTGCTTACCACCCTGAAACTGATGGACAGAAAGAGGGGACAGAACAGTACCTTTGGATTTATTTTAGTTAACATCAAGATGATTGGCACACCTGGATCCCTCTGGCTGAACTTGCCTACAATAAATCTGTGTCACAACCATGGGAAAGAACCCACAATTGGTGTTTATGAAGATTATAGCTTGAACCAATTCATGGCCAATTCGCTCCTGATGGTGTGAAATGGCCTTTGGGACACATCCATCTGTTGTGGCCATGTCCTCAACCATTGGCCGTCTTTGGCCAATTCTCCACTTCATCAGACCCAAGGCCAATCCCACTGAATTGGGCCTGGGGGGTTTCTTCACCTTCCAGCGGTCCTTGGCAATTTTAACAATCTCCAGGGCCTCTGGCCCACCCCCAGTGATTAGGGAGTTTTTGGCCTAAATGGCCGTTTTGGGCCATCTAGGCCCCCTATGGCTTTTATGGTACACATAATGTGGGACCTGTTGGGCCCCTTTTGGAATAAATCCAGAGACCAAAAGGGGCCACCTCATTGGGCACTAATTCCCAAGGGACCAAAATGTCCATAAATTCATTTTGGGCCACATTTGGCCTTGGTCTTGTCTCCATCCAGAAATGTCCTCTGGAAATTACCAGAGGCCATCAGTTCCTTTTCCCAGGTCCTTCCCTTCAAGGCAAGGGCAGGCCTTTTCCCATTATTGGACCCAAAGGTTGCAGGAAACTTGGATGGGGCATATCTGGTATTAAATAACATTATGCACCATTTTTTCTCAGCCATTCAATGGTGAACACTTCAAGACCTAATTCTTCAGTCTAAAGTCACATCCCATTCCCTAAATCCATTTCAAGTAAATATTTCAAAACATTCAAGCTGGTAATTAATAATGTTATTCAGAGTAAAATTTAAGGAGACCAATCATCTGGCCCTTTGGGTGTTGGTCATTCTAATTTAACAGTATCCCCCCCAAGGGAATACTGGACCAGGATTATTCAAGGGGAAATTAAAGATTTTCTTGTTTATAAAATCAGTTTCCAAGGAATCAAGAGCTTTGAAACTCCTTGGAAAACTCAATATGTCAAAACAGGCACTATTCAGGAAACCTGTAGGGCATTGACCCTTTTGGGTCAATTGATTTTCCACTTTGGGAATTTATGAGCCTTTGAGATGGGACCAAATATCCAAAAAGTTCAAAAACAACTTTAAAATACTTGTTTTAATAATAAGAATTAGAATGATTATCTTAAAATAAGTAAAAATGCCATAAAAAGGCATGAAATCTTGATTATCTCTGAAAAAAATGAATGAAAATGTAAAATGAATTACAATATTGGATTCTCAATCAATAACTACACATATAAAATTTTTATGTCATATCTGCAAAGTCAATAATTACTGAGATAACCTGAATATATGAGCTTTTATGATCAGCACATATATTGTGAGCCTTGGAGGTAATTTCATATACCCAAAAGACCACAAATACAAAACTAACATATAAATATAAATAAAACAAATTTATTTATATTATTAAAATAAAAATCAAAATATAAATATAAAACTATATTCAAAATTAAAAATTTAATTACAATTTAAAAATAAAATTGCATTAAATTTTGGAATTATAAAATTACATTTATACTTGAAAAAATTAAGTAAAAATGAATTTTTAACAAAATTGTAAAAAAAAAAATAAATTTGGAAAAAAGTTAAATGAAAATTATTATAATTTTTTATCCAATAAATAAACATATAAAAATTCTTTCACCATTGGATTGCTCATAAAAAATCAGGTGGGGTCACCTCTGAGTGAAATTTTTGTAACTCAACTCTAAATAAGCTTAAATTAAGTTTTTAGTATTTTCAATACAAAAGTTGAAAATCCTCAAAACTTTAATTTAATTCACACAACATGTGGTGTTAACCATCAATTTTTGTGTTAAAATTGAGGTGTTGTGTTTAGCTTAGAAGTTATGAGGAATTGAAGTATTTTCAATTGAATTCAATTGAAATGTCAAAATGTGCGCATGTATTACATAAGTGAACTTTTATTTACATATGAGGTATCAATTATTACTGTATTGTACTGTACAATTAAATTGAATTACATATGTAAATTATAAGTATAATACATGATGAGGAATGAAAGGAAAAATAAATTGGAAAGATTAAATTTGGGGGGGAAAAGGAACTCCAGCTCTAAGGGGGAGCTAGACCCCCAAAATCCTTGCTGACAGGCGTGGGATGTCAAAATTCACGCAAAAGTTCATCAATTTTGGCCTGGAATTGAGTTACAGGGTCTGTGACTCAATTGATGATGAGGCTTTGATACCAACTGGGGTAGTTTTAGCTGTTGTCAAGAGGGTAAAACTACCCTTAAGATAAAACAATCATAGTAAAAACAGCTTTAACTGGTTTCTACGCCTCTTACACACATTCTGACGTGTTTTGAAGGCTCTAGACCAGGTATTGCTATAGTAATGGCTGATTTAAGGGTCTAAAATGGCTAAAAATGGCTTAAACCAGCCCTTTTTGGTCTAAACCAGGGTTCAATGATGCCATAATTGGCTTTTCTGTTTTCAGACTGTCTTTCACGACTGACAAGAGTAAATTTTACTTTTGGAGTAAGAGAATTGATGGCTATAAAAGAATGTCTTCTTTGCCCCACTTTTCTCTTCATGTTAGAATCTTTTGCTTTTATTATTATTTTAAACATTGTTAAACCAATCAATAAGAGATTCCAACCACTACTTTTGAATCATTTTGAAGCTCTTAACCCCGTTAAAAAATAATTATAATCATTGTTTGTAACTCTTATAATCATTTTTACCCCTGAACCACCCCAAAAGTGAATTAAAGCATCTTTCATCACTGTAAGCTTTGTCACTTTGTTTCCAAATTCACTCTGGTCACTTTTGGGCGTTGTGGTATTCCATACCATTAGTACCAGTTTCAAGCTTACCAATAAAAGAAAAGAAAAAAATGATAATAAGACAAATTACGCAAAACATATTTACACATTACAACTACAGATTTCAAACAGAAATATACAATACACAGCCTCAAGATCTTATCAAAACAGTATAGTATCAAAGAATTTATCCACCTTATTGCATCATCAATAACAAATTACGTCACTAAAGGCAGTTAATCTAAATAAAGGTATATGAAAATGGACCAAAGCATCAAAAGATGTATTTTCCCCACCTTGATTCAATTCAAAGAAGAAATACCTCAAGGCTATGCATAAAATTTCAATATATTTTCCAAGAACAAATGTTTGCTTAGTAATAATAACACGCATCAAACTTAATAGAAATGATGAAATCTCCATATGAAATGATACAATACTAAAATAAATCCACCAGCATAATTCTCTCAGAACATATGTAAAAAATAGAAACAAAAAATACTTTCCCCACCTTCAAGAAAGCACCACCAGCCAAATTATCTCAAACACATCACATGATTTTGATAAGAAAAAGCACCACCCGCATAATTCTCTCATAACATACGTAAAAAATAGAAACAAAAATACTTTCCCCACCTTCAAGAAAACATCACCAGCCATATTATCTCAATGACCTCACATGACTCTGGAAAAAAAGAAAATCTCACCAGCCAAATTATCTCAAATACATCACATGATTTTGATAAGAAACAGAAACACCAGCAAAATTTTCTCATATATATCATATGACTAGAAGAAAGTTCAATTTTCAGGAGCTGTATTTTCTCCACTTTCTTGGCAAAAAAGAAAATCTCACCAGCCAAATTATCTCAAATACATCACATGATTTTGATAAGAAAAAGCACCACCAGCATAATTCTCTCAGAAAATACGTAACAAAGTCACCAAAAATGAAAGTGTCACCAGCAAAATTATCTCAAATACATCACATGATTTTGATAAGAAAAAGCACCACCAGCATAATTCTCTCAGCAAACACGCTGCTACACCAAAACTACATGTCTCAATAGCTAAAACCTCTCAGCTATGATTTTTTCTAAGTACCCTATTTTGAGAAGCTCTATGGAGGCCCAAAAGCTATAAATAGAGGTCCTCTCTCCCTCATTTTTCCCATCATCATGGAACAAGTTCCCACTATCCAGGATCATAACCATCCCTGAACTAGCAGGATATCTAGAATAGTAGTAGTGTTTTAGTAGTGAAAAGCTCAGTAGCCTTGCTCAGTAGCTTAGTATTAGTGAAGAATAGTAGTATAACCGTAGTAAAAGCTCAGTAGCCTTGCTCAGTAGCTTAGTATTAGTGAAGAATAGTAGTATAACCGTAGTAAAAGCTCAGTAGCCTTGCTCAGTAGCTTAGTATTAGTGAAGAATAGTAGTATTAACGTAGTAAAAAGCTCAGTAGCCTTGCTCAGTGGCTTAGTATTATTAAAAAAAAAAGTAGTAGTGATATAAAACCCAGTATTAAAAAAAATCCTAAAAGAATCAAATCCAGTAGTCTTATTATTAGTACTCATATCAAAAAAAAAATCATTATAATCAACCTAAAACCAAAAAAAATATATATATTCTTATCATTCTTATTAAAAAAAACAAAAAAAAATATTCTTATTAGTTTCATTAAAATAACAGAAACCCAAAACATATATATATATATATATTATCATCACTTTTATTAAAATAAAGTATAAAAAAATCTAGTGTTTATTTTATCAGAAATTTTAGATCAGAATTTTTACTGTAGTGTTATTGATAGGTCTGATTTAGAGACTGCTGATAAGTCTTCTCTATCTGTTAAAGCCACAAATCTTATTTTATTTTGTGATTCTCTGTAGGCTGACTATTCAGTATTATTTAGAGGGGCAGCTAATACACCTTAGCACCCATGGTTATTGGACAATTCTGAAATTCAAAACAGACTTACCAATAATTTCCCCCTCAAGGTACTGCCTTATTTCATCCCACACCAAAAGGAGTTCCCACAGCGTGTTTTCTCTTTAATATTCTTTTTAAAGACTTTTTTCTTTAATTAATTGCTTGCAGTTCTTTGCTCAATTAATTCCAATTGAAATTGGTCTTGAAGAAATTTCTTTTGTAGCCTTAAATATCTCTTGTAGAGTATTTTTGGATAAATTTTCATTGTTGGTAAAACAATAAATTGTTATAATATTATTGTTTTATATTAATAAAGTTATAAACAATAAATTTGGCGTGTTTTCTCTTAAAAATAATATTTCTTACTCTTTTTAATTGATTTTCTATCTTATACAAATTTTGAGGACAGGAAAAGTGCTTGATTTTTAATCAAAGTTTCATATCCACACCTTACATATATTCATGATTTTTGACTGATATATCTTGAAATATGAATGATAAAGCATTGGCCCAAAATTGAAGTTACCACATAATACCCGTGAAGATCAAGATATAAGCTTGGTTTGACAATTTACAAACAGGGTTATAGCTTAGAAGGGTTTATTCAGAAGAATAGCAACAGCTTTTGACCACTTTTTTGTGAAAGTGTTCCAAACTTAACAAGTAGATATTCAGATTCTAATAGCCCATAAGTGAATAAATATGTAATTTGTATCATTATATTCAAGGTATAACCCTTTGAAATCATGGTTTGAGGTTTAAAATAGTAAATTTGGAAAAAAAAATGGGCTATAACAAAAATCATCAAAAATACAGTTTTGATGATATAATAAAATTCTGTTTTAAGCTTAGTAAAGATATGTCAATATATAAGAATTGATTCTCTGAATGGCTTCATCATGTATGGCTCTGAAGATATTAATGATCAAAGCTTAGGCTTAAAAGTGATCATTTATAATCATTCACTGCAATCTTGTTTTGAGATTGAAAGTTATATAAGTGATAAAATTTGATAATATTAGTATGTTATAATTCATGCTAATAAATTCCACAAATTCCAATCTTCTGCCAAGCCTTTGATGTCAGAAAGCTTAGAGTTACAGTGATAAATCTGAATCATGGTGTAATAATGAGATAAGATGGTTTAATTATGTTGTAATCATAACTAAACCTTAAATTACTGATCAACCTCCAGTGGATATCATCAGTAAATGTCTACTAAAAGCCTTCTGAACTCAAGGAAGGAGGATTTTAATGTAAAAAGAGCTCTATTTCCTCTACTTCTCCCTCAGATGCATCAAAAACAATAAGAAAAATTAAATTAAAAGGAAATTTTGTTATTATTTACATATAGATATATTATATTTTTAAAGAACAAAGATGATATTTATTATGATTACTAGCTTTAAGATGATTCACTCCATAATTTGTTTTTTTGTTAAATTCTCTTTAAAAATCTTCAATTCCACCCAAAATCAAAAATATTTGTAATTCATTTTATTTTTATGTGTAAATAAAACTTAAATAAGTTGTATTTACATCATTTGGTGTGAATCCTTCCAAAATATTATATTAAATGCTAAAAGTCAGTTATTTTCTCTTTTTATGATAATTTCCCCTCCAATATTATTTTCAAGAATACTTTCATTAATATAAGTATAAATCTTTAATATTAGTAATATTATTGTTATAGATTGGTTTTTATTATTAAATAACAATTTTTAATGCATTTATTATTTATTGGTAAAAATAACAAATTGCCATAAACATAGTAATTATCAAATATTAATATATTTTTCATTATATTCTTTTCTTTATTTTAATGATATATATATATTTACGCAATAAATATAACAATCATTTATTATTATAAACATTTTTAATCCTATTCGTTACTGTAATAACGAAATTCAGATACAATAAGTAGATTATTAGTAATATTTACTTATTGTTTCATAGTCATACCTTACACTTGGGGGCCTGGCACTTATATTTACTTCAAAGAAATTTAAAAAAGATTACAATTGGGATTATCTAATAATAGATTATATTTAAAATCATAAAATTATATAAGAATTTACTATTTATTGGTTTCAAAGGCTACTGAGGCATTTGGCAAGCAATTGCACTGTCTTATACAGGATTTGTAACATCCTTAGACTTCAAAGAACTTTGTTTGAGTGACTCTAGTGATCAAAAAAGATATTTATATATTAAAAATAATTATATTTTAATTCAATTTCAAAAAAAGAATCATATTAATTTTTATTTTATTTTTTGAAAATCAAAATAAAAAACAAAAAAGTATAAAAAATCATTTTTATTCATTTTTATTCATTTCTCTTATTTTAAAAGATACAAAAGAAATTTTTACATGGAAATAGGAATATATTTCCAAAAACAACACTTTTTATAAAAAGACTTATATTCATTGTTCTTTTTTAGTATCTGAAGATAACCCAACAGAGGAAAATCAAACCACTTTTGAAAGATTGATGGAAGAAACCTGCTTAAGCTCTCCAAATCTTGTCGTAAATAAGAAAAGAAAGCTAATAAATGAGTTTTTCCAGGCACCACTGTTCAGGACTCTGAAGGTTAGTACCTCCCTTAGAAGTTCCATAGAAAGACTTTTTGTTTTTCTGAAATATTTTAATCTCTTATTTTTTGTAACTACTAGTAGAAGAGGATCCTTATACTCCATAAACTCAGATGGAGGTGCAATCAGAAGTTGAAATGATCCCAAAAAAGTGAAAAGAAAGGGAAAAATCCCCAGTGGAACAGCATCCACACAAGGAAGTGCCATATCCCAAAGGCAAGTCCCAAAAATGCCTATAATACCTGAACCATAGTTGGAACCAATTATGAGTAATTACAACAGAAATTCAGTGGGCTCATATAGAAATTTACATGAGCCAGTAAAAGCAGGATTACATGGTTTACAAGGACAAAGATTGGGAAATGTTGCCAAAAATCCACAAAGGAGTGATGAACTCCTGGAACATCTTGAAAGACTTCCTCAAAGAAGAGGAAATAGTGAGATTCTCTAATGAATGAAATTCACCATCATCCAAACCTCAAATCAAATCGATAAAGGACTGGGACAACAAAAAGAGGGAGGAAAGCAAGGAAGAAGCCCCAGTGCGTTATACCAGCAAGCCAACACCCCCAAGAAGGGGAGAAGAACAAGAAAAAGAACTTTAGGAAAACAAATACCCCAAGTTACAAGATCCAAAGAATCCAAAAATGCCATGGAAAAGGTCTTCAACATGGACAGAACTTTGAGAGAATTCAAGGACAAGGGGGAACAAAGAATGAGACAACCCCATTTCCTAAAGAAATTAGTTTTCTCCTGATGTTTTCAATACTTTAAAAGAGCTTAAAGCAGTATATTACCTCTGAAAGAAATTAAAAAGAGTTTATTATCTTTAAGATGAATAGATAGTAGCTTCTTATCTCTAACAGAAATTGTTCTAAAAAATGAAAAAGGAATAGACAGAATTAAATTTATTGTTTACAATAATAAACCAAAAGTCTTAATTGACAATACTTGGAGATTAATCCAAGGACAACAAGAATTTTATTGATGAAGAAGAGATATCAAAGAAAATAATTTGACAATCAATCATGACATAATTATTGACAATCTGACAGAAAAACTGAATAAATTTGTAACGTGTGGATAGGAAACTTTGATTGAAAATCAAGTACTTTTCCTGTCCTCAAAATTTTTATAAGGTAAAACTTTGATTAAAAATAGTATGAAATAGTAATTTTAAGAGAAAACATGCCAAATTTTCTGTCTCTAACTTTTATAAGTATAAAAAAATAATATTATAACGATTTATTGTTTTAAAAACAATAAAAATTCATCCAAAAATAATCTACAACAGATATTTAAGGCTAGAAAAGAAATTTCTTCAAGAGCAATTTCAATTGGAATTCATTGAGAAAAGAGCTGCAAGCAATTAATTAAATAACAAAGTCTTTAAAAAGATTATTAAAATGAAAACACACCCAAAAGTGACCAGAGTGAATTTGAAACAAATTGACAAAGTTTACAGTGATAAAAGATGCTTTAATTCATTTATGGGGTGGTTCAGGGGTAAAATTGATTATAAGAGTTACAAAAAGTGATTATAGTGAATTTTTCACATGTTGAAAACATTAAAATGGTTAAAAAAGGGTGGTTGGTATCTTTTATTGATTTTCTTAACAGTTTTTAAACTAATTATAAAAGGAAAAGATTCTAACATGAAGAGAATAGTGGTGCTAAGAAGAAATTATTTCATAGCCATCAATTCTCTTACTCCAAAAGTACATTTTACTCTTTTCAGTCGTGGAAAACACTCTGACAACAGAAAAGCCAATTATGGCATCAATGAACCCTGGTTTAGAGCGAAAAAATTGTCAGCTGGAGTCTATGTTTGTAAGGTGTGGATATGAAACTTTGATTAAAAATAAAGTACTTTTGCTGTCCTCAAAATTTGTATAAGGTAAAAATCAATTAAAAATAGTAAGAAAATATTATTTTTAAGAGAAAAAACGCCAATTTTCTTGTTCATAACTTTATTAGTATAAAAAAATAATATTATAAAGATTTATTGTTTTACCAACAATAAAGATTTATCCAAAAAATACTCTACAAGAGATATTTTAAGGCTACAAAAGAAATTTCTTCAAGAGCAATTTCAATTGGAATTAATTGAGAAAATAACTGCAAGAAATTAATGAAAGAACAAAGTCTTTAAAAAGAATATTAAATTGAAAACATGCCCAAAAGTGACCAGAGTGAATTTGTAAACAAAGTGACAAAGTTTACAGTGATGATAGATGCTTTAATTCACTTTTGGGGTGGTTCAGGGGTAAAAATGATTATAAGAGTTACAAACAATGATTATAATGATTTTTTCACGTGGTTAAAAGGATTAAAATGATTTAAAAATGGTGGTTGGAATCTTTTATTGATTGGTTTAACAGTGTTTAAACTAATTAATAAAAGGAAAAGATTCTAACATGAAGAGAAAAGTGGGGCAAAGAAGACATTCTTTTATAGCCATCAATTCTCTTACTCCAAAAGTAAAATTTACTCTTGTAAGTCGTGAAAAACAGTCTGACAACAGAAAAGCCAATTATGGCATCATTGAACCCTGGTTTAGACCAAAAAGGGCTGGTTTAAGCCATTTTTAGCCATTTTTAGTCATTTTAGACCCTTAAAACAGCCATTCCTATAGCAATACCAGGCCTAGAGCCTTCAAAACACGTCAGAATGTGTGTAAGAGGCGTAGAAACCAGTTAAAACTGTTTGTACTTTGATTGTTTTATCTTAAGGGTAGTTTTACCCTCCTGGCAACAGCTAAAACTACCCCAGTTGGTATCAAAACCTCATCATCAATTGAGTCCACAGACCCTGTAACTCAATTCCAGGCCAAAATTGATGAAATTTTGCGTGAATTTTGACATCCCACGCCTGTCAGCAAGGACTTTGGGGGTCTAGCTCCCCCTTAGAGCTGGAGTTCCTTTCCCCCCCCAAATTTAATCTTTCCAATTTATTTTTCCTTTAATTCCTCATCATGTATTATACTTATAATTTACATATGTAATTCAATTGAATTATACAGTACAATACAGTAATAATTGACACCTCATATGTAAATCAAAGTTCACTTATGTAATACACGCGCACATTTTGACATTTCAATTGAATTCAATTGAAAATACTTCAATTCCTCATAACTTCTAAACTAAACACAACACCTCAGTTTTAACACAAAAATTGATGGTTAACACCACATGTGGTGTGAATTAGATTAAAGTTTTGAGGATTTTCAACTTTTGTATTGAAAATACTAAAAACTTAATTTAAGCTTATTTAGAGTTGAGTTACAAGAATTTCACTCAGAGGTGACCCCACCTGATTTGTTATGAGGAATGCAATGGTGAAATAATTTTTATATGTTTATTTATTGGATGAAAAGTTATAATAATTTTTATTTAACTTTTTTCCAAATTTATTTATTTTTTCACAATTTTGTTAAAATTTCATTTTTACTTAATTTTTTCAAATATAAATGTAATTTTACACTTACAAAATTTAATGTATTTTTATTTTCAAATTGTAATTAATTTTTTTATTTTTGATATAATTTTATATTTATATTTTGATTTTTATTTTAATAATATGAATAAATCTATTTTATTTATATTAATATGTTATTTTTGTATTTGTGGTCTTTTGGGTATATGAAATTACCTCTAAGGCTCACATTCCCTCCCCCTAAAAAAGAATGTTACTTTGTAATATTGGTATTATTGGTATTTCTAGTGTGTCTGAATCTTCTGGTATATCTTTTTCTTCTAACCATTAATCTTCACAAGTTTGGTTGCTGTACCTAACAAGGTATTCCCTTACTTTCTTGGTTCTTAATTTCCTTTCTTTAAGAACTTTGGTAATGTTCTCAGTACCAGATGTCTCAATAGGAGGTATAACTTGGGGAATCTTATTACTCAAGGGAAATTTCTCAGCATCACTAGATTTATATGGCTTTATCAAGCTCACTGGAAATGTAGGATGCTTATTGGAACTTCTTTCAAGAGTGCTTGGCCCATTGATGGTTCCAAGTTATGAAAAGGAGTGGATAATTCATTTTTTAATTGTGAATTATCAGGATCCAATACTTGTGGATTTGAAATTCTTGTGCCCTCATTTTGATTTAGAGGTGTAGACATTCTTGGTAAGGTGTTCAGTCTTTGCTCAATGTCATTCATTTTACTGTTGCTACACCTTTGGGAATTTCTGTATTCATGTTGGAAGCTTTCTATTAAATTTATTACTTCAATTTTATACATGTCTTCTTTATGTGTCAGCTCTTGCCAGAACTCTGTCTGTCTTGTATTATCAGCAGTGACTTGATTAAATCTCATTGATAATTTTGATACTTATTCTTGTGAAGCATCAAAACACTTTTTCAAGGCAATGGTATATGTCTTTACTTCAGTAAATGAATTTGAAATGTCATAAAGGACTTTCTTATTATCTGTTTTGATAATAATTATGGCTTGTTTAATTATCGTTTCAATTATTTCATCAATATTGAATTTAGAATATTTATCTGTTAATTCTTTAATAATGGCAGATTGTTCATTTATTCTATTGCCAGAAGAATTATAATTATTTGAATTTTTAATTGTTCTTAAAACTTTTTCAAAACACATAAGTGTTTCATTAATTTGGCACAGACTCAGGTTGTTTGTTTTAATGTTGTTACAAATGGTTTCATTTTTATCAGAAAGATGTTTTTTCACATCATTTATAGCATTATACAACTCTGGGATGGAATCAAATATGTCAGAAATCATTTCTGGAATCTTAATCTGGCTTCCTCCTTCTTCTGTAATTCCATCATGGTTCTAGCCATCTGAAATACATTTTCCATGCCATCCTGTTGAATCTTTGGGATTCTGTAGCCCTGGCTGTAAGGGTTTGGGGCTGGTGCCTTCCACTTGCCCTTGTTTGGAGTTTGTGGCTGCTTTTTCACGTTGGAATTGCTGCTGCTGGTCACTGGGGCTGTTTTTGGCACTGGTTTGGGTGGTGGAGGGTTGTTTTTCCTCCATTCTAGTGTCAAAAGCATCATGTTTTTCTTCTGCATCAGTGGATGCCATCCATTGAGCAATTTGAAAGTGTTGGGATGGCCCAGGAATTTTCTTACTGTCAGGTAAGAATTCATGCTATTCTTCCACAGGTCTGCAAGGATCTGGTACTCCTTGAATTGAAGTGCATTGTTGTATGCACTGTGGCTGGCTTTGTATATGTCCACAGAGGCTTGTTGTGGCAGTGTCAGCTCTTTTTGAAGGTAAAATAGTATTATCAGCTTCAGAATGACCCAATTCAGTTGTTTGGAAGTCATCAACTGACCCTTTTCCTTCTGTACCTGATTGGCCTTGGCCATAATCACGTCTATTACCTTTTTGGGAACTGCTTGAGGGGTTGTAGCTGGCTCCTGACCTGGTTGAAGGCATAATTATGGTTTAAGAAGGCTTAAAATAGTATTTTTACGTCAAAAAACTTACTATTGGCCAAATTCTTAGCTTTCTGAAGGGTATTACTTATGTACAAGTTAATCAATTCAAAAGATATTGGTTCAGGTTGGTTATTTTGAGTCACAATAACAGTACTATTATGGTCTGAATTAATAGTACTAGCAGGAATAATGCTGGTGACTGTTGAGGCTGTTTCAATGTTTTCTTGTCTTACCATGTTGTCAGACACTAAAATTAATGAAAAAAACAATTAATTAAGTAAAAAAAAGGATATTTCAAAAAAGAAATAAAAATATAAGCCTCACTTATAATATGAAAAAAATTATTTTTTATGGATTTTTTGAATTATAAGTATTTTTTATATGTTTTTTAAATTTTTCAATATAAGAAAAAAGATTTAAAAAGAGTAAAAAAAATATGTCACAGGTAAAATATCACGGCTGGGCCCCCAAATGTAAGGTGTGGATATGAAACTTTGATTAAAAATGAAGTACTTTTCCTGTCCTCAAAATTTGTATAAGGTAAAAATCAATTGAAAATAGTAAGAAATATTATTTTTAAGAGAAAAAACGCCAATTTTATTGTTTATAACTTTATTAGTATAAAACAATAATATTATAAAGATTTATTGTTTTACCAACAATAAAAATATATCCAAAAAATACTCTACAAGAGATATTTTAAGGCTACAAAAGAAATTTCTTCAAGAGCAATTTCAATTGGAATTAATTGAGCAAAGAACTGCAAGCAATTAATTAAAGAACAGAGTCTTTAAAAAGAATATTAAAGAGAAAACACGCCGAAAAGTGACCAGAATGAATTTGGAAACAAAGTGACAAAGTTTACAGTGATGAAAGATGCTTTAATTCACTTTTGGGGTGGTTCAGGGGTAAAAATGATTATAAGAGTTACAAACAATGATTATAATTATTTTTTCAAGTGGTTAAAAGGATCAAAATGACTTGAAAATGGTGGTTGGAATCTTTGATTGATTGGTTTAACAGTGTTTAAACTAATTAATAAAAGGAAAAGATTCTAACATGAAGAGAAAAGTGGGGCAAAGAAGACATTCTCTTATAGCCATCAATTCTCTTACTCCAACAGTAAAATTTACTCTTGTCAGTCGTGAAAAACAGTCTGACAACAGAAAAGCCAATTATGGCATCATTGAACCCTGGTTTAGACCAAAAAGGGCTGGTTTAAGCCATTTTTAGCCATTTAAGACCCTTAAAACAGCCATTACTATAGCAATACCAGGCCTAGAGACTTCAAAACACGTCAGAATGTGTGTAAGAGGCGTAGAAACCAGTTAAGACTGTTCTTACTATGATTGTTTTATCTTAAGGGTAGTTTTACCGTCTTGGAAACAGGTAAAACTACCCCAGTTGGTATCAAAACCTCATCATCAATTGAGTCCAAAGACCCTGTAACTCAATTCCAGGCCAAAAGTGATGAACTTTTGCGTGAAATTTGACATCCCACACCTGTCAGCAAGGAGTTTGGGGGTCTAGCTCCCCCTTAGAGCTGGAGTTCCTTTCCCCCCCAAATTTAATCTTTCCAATTTATTTTTCCTTTAATTCCTCATCATGTATTATACTTATAATTTACATATGTAGTTCAATTGAATTGTACAGTAAAATACAGTAATAATTGACACCTCATATGTAAATCAAAGTTGACTTATGTAATACACGTGCACATTTTGACATTTCAATTGAATTCAATTGAAAATACTTCAATTCCTCATAACTTCTAAACTAAACACAACACCTCAGTTTTAACACAAAAATTGATGGTTAACACCACATGTGGTGTGAATTAAATTAAAGTTTTGAGGATTTTCAACTTTTGTATTGAAAATACTAAAAACTTAATTTAAGCTTATTTAGAGTTGAGTTACAAGAATTTCACTCAGAGGTTACCCCAGCTGATTTTTTATGAGGAATCCAATGGTGAAACAATTTTTATATGTTTATTTACTGGATGAAAAGCTATAATAATTTTTATTTGAATTTTTTCCAAATTTATTTATTTTTTCACAATTTTGTTGAAATTTCATTTTTACTTAATTTTTTCAAGTATAAATGTAATTTTACACTTACAAAATTTAATGTATTTTTATTTTTAAATTGTAATTAATTTTTTTATTTTTAATATAATTTTATATTTATATTTTGATTTTTATTTTAATAATATGAATGAATCTATTTTATTTATATTAATATGTTATTTTTGTATTTGTGGTCTTTTGGGTAGATGAAATTACCTCTAAGGCTCACAATGTTGAAGCAGTAATTAGGCTATTTACAACTAGAACTATGACTGTGACACGTGAAAATGATTTTAAAATAGTAGTTTTAATATAATATAATAACAGGGTTCTACTATTGAGAAATAGTGGTGGTGAGCGCTATTGAGAACCCTGGGTGCAGTCTTACCAGTTGGATTACTATAATAAGAACTACAATAATTAAAATTATAATTATACCCTGATTATTACCCAAGAGTAAAACTGTTTTTGACAGTTTACTACGTGGGATATTCAAGAGCAGGATGAGGAAACAATTCTGGCTGTGAAAAGCCTCCTTTTTATCCTGAAATGGGGTGGAAAGGGTGCTAGACCTTTCCACGTAGAGGAAGTGAAGATTTTTCACCCTCTAGTACTGGATTGTGGCTTGCAAACAACCTGTATAGCCTGTATTGGGCTCAGATGTGGTTTTGAAACCACATCTGGGCAGTTTTCACCAATACAGGGTGAAAAATTTCATCTGGGGACCTCACAGCCTGATTCTGAAGTCTATGATGCGTAGAATGCTGTACAGAAGCTGTATGGGACCCCAGTATTGGCTGACATATGAGGTATTGAAGTAAAAACAAGCTTCTTTGTCTATTTGACACCTCATATTCATGGTTATGGGATATTATCCCATGGTAAGGCTGTATTGGTCAGAATGTGGGATTTTGACCTTAAAACAGCTATAGCTTTGTCGGTTCTTGAGATATTAACCTCAAACCTGAACCAGTGTGTTGCCCTGTATGTTTTCTACACTATGATACCTTATTTGATATGGTTATCATTAAATATGGCAAAGCTATTCCATGCAAAAGAATGTTGTACATATGCATGTTTTAGGCAAAAAGCTGTATTGAGATTGTTTGCCCCATACCCTCTGCTGTAGTTGAGATATGGGGAAGTGGATTACACCATCAGATAGCCCTGATTTTGCTCTTTCCAAAAAGACCCCACTTCAAGTATCTCACACTAAAACTGTAGAAGTTAGATGAGAGGTTAATGTTTTGTTCACCCTTATTGGGCCTGAAATTGACCATAACTCCAGTACTATTGGTGCTAACTCAGTTTGGGTGGTACCATTGGATAGCCCTGACGTAGTGCTTCATTTTGAGTACCCATTTGTTGGTGTTAAGCCTCTCCTTCTAAATTTTAGATGAGAGGTGAAAATTAAGGTTTATGCTCAGCAATAACTTTGAGCAGGAATAACTTTGTTATTTCTTGTCCTATGGTGATGGGACTTATATTTTCAGAAAGAGGTGAGTTTCCCCTTTCTTTTGATACCTTTTGAGCTGATTTGGCTCAGATCCATGTTTTGGTGGTATCTTGGCTATACCATTGGTTTATGGTATTTTAGCTATCATGCTTGTGCTCTGGTTTTGAGTCACAGGCTGACATACCCTCCCTCTAAAAAAGGCTCATCATTGATGAGACTGTTCAGTCCTCCTAGAGGCCCTGAATCTCCTTAGATGAAGGTTCCCACATGGTATGGCATCTTGTGCCAACCACTTGTCTTTATCAGCTGTTTGGTGCTTGAATCTGACTAAGTATTGTCTTTGATCCTTTCCATTAAGTCTGATCTTCCTGGCCCTGATGATCTTACTCACAGGTCCTGGGGAGTCCTCCACTTCCACTATGTCAGGTGGTGTGGGGTTCTTCTTCCTGGAGGGGAATTTATCCTCCTCTGTTTGGAAGTATGGTTTGACCAAACTTACTGGGAAGACTGGGTGCTTTCTGGAAAATTCCTCTGTAAGTTTGACTTCCACTGAATTCTTTCCTATCAACCTAATGATAGCGAAAGGCCCTAAAAATGAGTCCCTCATCTTCTTGGGTCCTTTAAGATTATTAAAGTTCAGTGTAGACACTAGGACCTGGTCCCCTTCCTTAAAGTCAGGTTCCATGTGTGTCTTGTCCCACCCCTGTTTATTATATTCTTTTGCCTGAGCTATGCATTTGGAAGCTGTGTCACAAGCCCTCTTCCACATATGATGGAAGTCTTTGGCTGTGGGGTGGATGGTCAGAAGATTCTTCTTTAAGTGATCCACAGGCAACAGGGGATTCCACCCTTTCTCTACCACTGCAGGTGTTTTTCCTGTGGTGGAGTGCTGACTTGTATTATGAGCCAGTTGGACAGCTGGAAAGGGTAACCCAGTCATGGGTGTATCCTTCATGGTCCTTGTATTCCATGCCATAGGCACAGAACCTTCTAAGGATGTCTTCCATAGTCTGGATCATCCTGTCAGCTAGGCCATCTGTTTGGGGATGGTAAGCTGTGGAAAAAGCAAGCTTGGTTCCAAGCATTTCATACAAGTTGGTCCAAAATTCAGATGTGAATTTTGGGTCCCTATCACTAATGATGATTTTAGGGACTCCACAGGTAGATATGATGTTATTCCAAAATAACAGGGAAGTATCCATGGCTGTGTCCTCTTTGTGGCATGGTAGACACCTCATTCTCTTGCTGAACCTATCAGATATGATCAAGCAGGCATTGTAGTTTTCTTTGCCTTCTGGGACAAGTCCTGTAACCCAGTCCATGTTGATGGTTTCCCATGGGTGTTTGGGTTCTTCTATATGTTGAAGTAACCCATACTTCTTCCCATGTTTCCTATTTTCCTTTTGGCATCTTTCACAAGTGTTGATGTATTATCCCAACTCTTGTTCCCACTTGGGCCACCAAGCTGTGCTTGCTACCGTCTCCTTGGTCCTGTCTTCACTCATGTGTCCCATATAGGGGCAGTCATTGCATTCCTGCAGGATGAAGGAGATGTGGTCTCTGTCTACCACTGTGAGTTCACTTGTGTTTTTCTCTCTGTGGTAGAGCAGGCCATCTATAAGGAAGAACTTGCTATCCTTATAGGCCCTCAACCAGGGTTCTTCCAGCTGGGATTCCAGTTCTGGACTCCTGTACTTTTGTTGAAGGAGTTGTAGTAGTATGACACACTGTTTGTGTTTGGAATAAGACTTCAGTACTGCACTAAAAAACTCATTATGCAGTTCAGAGGAACTTATTCCCAATATTGGAGTTTCTGTCCCCTCTGAATCAGTATTTCCACTGTCAGGGGTACCACTTTCTGGCGCCTATTCACAAAATCTGAAGTTCTTCCTCCTATCTATTTCCATGAAATGGATAGGGATTTTGGCTGAAACTTCAGCGTCATAAGCTGGATTGCTCTTGACATTCTCCAGTGGCCATCTGCTAAGGCCATCTGCATTGGTATGACTTTTACCTTCTTTGTATATGATGGTCATGTTCCCTCTATACTCCTGGATGGCTATTTGCCATCTCAGCATGTGTCTATTTGTAGTCTTCATGTTCAGTATAGACTTCAAGGCTGTGCAGTCTGTGTAGACTTCAAATACTGCACCCTCCAGATAATAATGGAGTTTTTCTAGAGCCCAGACTAGACATAGACACTCAGTCTGGGTGGCCCCATACCTGGCTTCTGAATCTTTCAGCTGCCTTGAGATGTAGCAAATTACTCCTTCTCTTGGTTCACCATCCACAATTTGTCTTTGGTGAAGGGCTGCTCCTAGGCCTTGACTGCATGCTGCATCTATATATAACTTGAATGGTAGTTCAAAGTCAGGTAAGATGAGCACAGGTGCATTTGTGAGTTCATATTTGATCCTCTCATATGCATCCCTCCTTTCCTTGGTTATTTCAAAAACTACATCTTTTGAGCTTAACTTGTATAAACTACTAGTTATGTGTGCAAAGTTTTTGATGTGGTTTCTATAGTAGCTAGCAAAACCAAGGAAAGATTGCATCTGTTTAATGCTCTTTGGTACTGGCTTTTGTGGTACTGCTGCTACTTTATTCTGGTCAATTGCCAGACTAAGACCTGAGACTTTATGTCCTAGAGCCAGTAACTCTTGTTGGCCAAAATTGCACTTTTTAAGTGAGATTTTCAGATTTATGGGTGTGCATTTACTTAGCACTCTGTATATGTATTGCACATGGTCTTCCCATGTCTCTGAGTATATAATGATATGGTCAATATATACCACCATCCAGCCTTCCAGTATTTCTTGAAATATTTTGTCCATCATCCTTTGGAAATGGGCTGGTGCATTTTTGATGCCAAATGGCATCCTGGTATACTCATATATGCCCATATGGCATATTATTCTGAGTAATTTCATGGAGTTTGGTTTAAATCCATTTTGGTGGAAGCCTTTCATACAATCCATTTTGGTTATGTATTTGGCTTTTGCCAGTTTATCCAAGGCATGAGGTATCCTGGGTATAGGGTACCTGTCTGCTTTTGCGTAGTTATTCAGAGCTCTGACATCTCCAAAAAGTATAGACTTGCCATCATTCCAGGTGATTAGGACAGGGGTGGTGATTTCCACTATTTCATTATATCCAATCTTCCTGATGACATCCATGTCCAGGAGTTCATTGATATGTTTCTCAATTTCTTTCCTGGTTTCCAGGATTGCTGGATAAGGAGGTCTTCTAAGCATGGGTGGAAATGGTCTTTCAGCATCCAGATATAGTTCTATATCATGGCCTTTGATCTTGCCTAATGGTTCTTCACCAATGGCAAATTCTGGTCTGTTCTTCCTCAGCATCTTCAGTAGACTTAGTTTCTGTTTACTGGTGAGGGTATTGCTAAACTGTCCCTCTCTGAATTCCTTCAGAAGGTCTTCTAGTGGATCTTGAGAAGGTATATGGTATATATCAAGTTAAAATTTCTTTTCCTTGTTAGTACCTGTAAGGTTTTTCTATGAAACTCTTGATAATAGTAGCAAAATCAAGAGTACTATGACTGTCCTCAGTAAAAATATATAATATAACAGAATATTATAACCACAAATTTAAATATAATTATTAAAAATAATTATATAAAAAAATATAAATTTAATTATTATTATAAAAATATAATAATAATAAAAATAATAATAATTATAATAAGTTATAATTATTCCATTATTGTTATAGTCACTGACAGTTATAACAATAAGAATTGTAAAGCTCTTAATGAGACAATTACACATGGAAATATGAATATTAACCACTTATAAATAATATAAATATCATTTATAGGGTGTTGGTAAAAACACGTAAGCTTTTAGTAAAAACACATAAGCCCTTACGTGTTTTTACTAAAAATGTTAAGGCCAAAAATGACAATAACAATGCCATTTATGGAATTTTTAAGGCTATAAATGCCATCAAAAATGCCATTTATGGAATTGGTAAGGCTATAAATGACATTAATAATTCCATAAATGGCATTAATGGCCTTAAAAATGCCATTCATGGCATTGTTAATGTCATTTATAGCCTCAAAATTTCCATAAATGGCATTGTTAACGTCATTTGTGGCCTTAACAATGCCATAAATGGCATAAATGGCATTATAAATGCAATAAATGGCATTAAAAATTCCATTGATGGAATTAATAATGCCCTTTATTGCATTTATAATGCCATTAATGGCCTTAAAAATGCCATAAATAGGCATATTTCATTTAAAAACCACCCCTTATGTCTTTTTAACATATAATTACGTGTTTTTACCATAAATTTGTAAAAACACGTAAGTTTTTAGTAAAAACACGTAAGGGCTTATGTGTTTTTACTAAAATCTTACGTGTGTTTGCCAACACCCTATTTATAAAGGAATTATAACACACACTGTGCAGAAATAATTCTTATAGAATAAAAATTCTATATAAAAAAACTAATACTAGATAAAAAAAATATAGAATTTTAGAGAAAACTTACTTATAATATTTATTTAATACAACAAGTCAAAAAACAACAGTTATTATATTAAATAATGATTATAAGTTAAAAACACGCCTAAAATCAATAATTTTAAAGATAAAACAACTTTTTTATGATAAAATTTAAGATTAAAGAGTTTTTAAGAGGAATTTGTGGATTTTAAAAGATATTTAAGATGATAGTTTTATAATATAAAATATATTATTGATGATTACAACAATAATCTGAATTCTATGACTTCAATTCTTTAATTTATAATTCATAAAGAATAAAATAACTTAAGAGTTACTTTAATAATAAGATCTTATAAATAATAAAATTTTACCTGTTTAAATTTCTAATATGATTGGATTGATGATGAATGATGGACAAAAACAGTGATTAAAAGACTCTTTTTATGTCTTCAGAGCAGCTCTCATGATTCATAATAAAATATAGAGGGCGTGATCAGGTCAAAACTTAAAAACCATACTTAAAAACAAAGTTCTTAACTTAAGGCAACTTGTTTCTAATTCCAATTTAAAGTTACCAGTGTTATTCTTAACTCCATGTAACTTTAATCCTCATTTAAACTAATTATTACTAAGTTTTCAATATGAATAAACTTATTTATATCAAAGTTCATCACATGAAGAACTCAAAAATAGAGTTTCAAGCATAAATCTCTTAAACTCAATTTTTAATTAATTTTTAAAGAAATCATAATTTTCTTTGAGTTTAATTAAAAGAGTAAGTTCCAGGCTAATTACCCAGGAAATTTTTACTTAAAAGATACTTAAAATTTAATTTATATATAGATATTATTAAATTCTAAGCTGTGTGAAAGTTTCAAGCAAATCCATTAAGATTTGGATTTTTAATGAATTTTTGAAGTTATTGCTATTTTTCCACGTAAAATAGCAATACACACCAAACCTTAGCTTTTGATAAGGTTTTGATGCTTGTAACTTTAAAGTTTTAAGCTTATTTAAGGTTTTTAAGCTTGATTAAGCTTTGACAGTTCTTAAAACCTTGATTTCAAGCCTGCATATTGCGATTTACCCTTTGGCAGGTTAAAATTCCTGTCCAAATTGGGATAAAACCAGTTTAAACCTTAAGATTGGATCAAAGTCTAATCTTAAAAGCTTAAATGAGGTTGTAAATCCTCCAATACAGGTTGAAAACCTTAATTGAATCATTGCAGTTCCAAAAAGTTGGGTACCCCAGCTCTATTTGGTCTTTTTCCTTTGTCCCACCTTTTTGCGTGGATTTTGCCCTTTTATTTATTTAAAGCCATACCATGGCTTTAAACCCTTTTAAATTGAGCTCACGCAGGATTTACAATTTGTATGGCAGATCCTTAGCCAATTCAGTAAATATACACCACACCTCAATTTTAACTAAAATTTTGGTAAGTTTGCATTAACCTTATGCAACTTTAAATTTAAGCTTATTTAAGCTTAAATTTAACAATTTTAAAAAAATGTTAAAAAAGTTACATTAGTACTGTGAGATTATTAAATCTTCTAATAACTCAAGAAATAAGTGTTTTTGGGTATAACACCTTATGGGTGTACCCTAGGTCATTTTTGGTGTAGAATCCAAAAATGACATAATATTTATAACTTTATTTATCCAAAAAAAAGTTATACTTATTTTTTGTTATTTTTTATTTTAATTTCAACTAAAAAGTCTATTTAAGACAAAATTAAGTGTTTATAAAATCATTTGTGGCCTTATGGGTATGCTATACATACCTCACAGGCTCACATTTCCTACCACCAAAAAAAATTGTACCACAATTTTTCTTTTGTAGTTTACCCCCATGTTATTTTGGGGGGGGTATAATCCACTGTCCAACCTCTCCACCTATACCTTTCTAAGTATGTAAAGCACACAATTCAAACTTTATTGAGCAATTGGTCTTCTCTCATGTCTGAATCTTCTGAGAAACCTTTGGGAATCAGGTATTTTGCTTTCTACAATCCACTCATCTTCATGTTGTGGATTTTTATACCTGACTAAGTATTCTCTTTCATTTTTTCTCCTAAGTCTTCTTTCTTTCAAGACTTTTAGTACCTTTTTCTCCTCACTTAGATCTAGTGGGGGTACTTCTAAGGGTGTTTCATTTCTTAAAGGAAATAATTCCTTATCACTTGGAGTATAATGCTTTACTAGAATGACAGGGAAAGTTGGATGTTTATTTTCCAGTTCTCCTGACAGTTCTACTTGTACTGCATTTGTCCCATGAAGGGCTTTAATAATAAATGGTCCTGCAAAGGAATCTTTCAATTTCTTTGGACCTTTAATATTATTAAAGTTCAAGGTTGAAACTAGTATTAAGTCCCCTACTTTGAATTCTGGAGTTTTATGACTTTTATCCCATTTCTGCTTAGCATATTCAAAGGCATCATTCATGCTTTTATTTGAATGATGTCTTACTTTATCAAGCAATAGCTTAAAGCTTGAAGCAGTTGGATGAATGTCAACCAGATCTTTCTTCAAAGTATCAATTGGAAGGTTGGGGTTCCATCCTTTTTCCAAAATTGCAGGGGTCTTGCCTGTTGAAGCATGGATGGAGGTCTTGTAGGCTAATTCCAATGCTGGTATAAGAGTACACCAATCATGGGTGAAGCCATCAGAATCCTTAAAATCCAGGCCATAAGCACAAAATCTTCTGATCATGTCCTCAAGGGTTTGAATCATTCTTTCTGCTAACCCATCTGTTTGTGGATGGTATGCTGTTGAGAATGATAATTTTTTACCCAAACGCTTATGTAAATTAGTCCATAAGGCTGATGTAAATTTTGGGTCTCTGTCACTAATGATTTTTTTAAAGAGACCAGTATGGGATATTACTCTATTCCAGATCAAAAGAGCTGTATCCATATCTGTGTCATCTTTGTGACATGGTAAAAAGATTGGTGTTTTGCTATATCTGTCTACAATAACAAGACATTCATTGTAACTTTTATCACCTCCAGGTGGTAATGCAGTTACCCAATCCATGTGAACCACTTCCCATGGGGTACTTGGTTGTTGGATATGGATCGTCAGACCAAATCTTTTACCAGTAGCTTTATTGGCTTTCTGGCATCTATCACAACTTTGACAGTACTCAATGACATCTTTTCTCCAAGATGGCCACCAGGCACATGTCTTAATTCTTTCCATTGTTCTGTCTTCAGACAGATGTCCAGAATAAATGTTATCATGGCATTCTAGTAGTATTGTGTTAATAAACATTCTACTACATAGGACAATGAAACATGTGTGTTTAGATCTATGATATAGTATACCATCAAACAAATGGAATCTTCCATTATCATAGGATGTTTTCCAAATATCATCCAGAGAATTAGCCAATGATGCATCTTTGCAATCCTTGTTAAGTAGAGCAGTAAGTATATGGCAATTTTTATCTTTCTTATAGCTTTCTCTAACTTCTTCAAAGAATTCTATTCCCACATCTGTGATGTTAATTCCTTCAATTGGGATTTGAGGCTCTGCACTTGTAGGAACATAGGCAGGACTTTCAGGTGTATTAGGTAATGCCCATATACTTAAGCCATCAGAATTCTTGTGAATATTTCCAGCTTTATGTACTATGGTCATATTGCCTCTATACTCCTGTATAGCAATCTGCCATCTTAACATGTGTCTGTTTGGAGTTTCCATGTTAATAAGTGATTTTACTGCGTTACAATCAGTAATTACTTCAAACACACTACCATCAAGATAGTAATGAACTTTTTCCAGAGCCCAAACAAGGCAAAGGCACTCCATTTGGCTAGCTCCATATCTGGCCTCAGTAGGTTTGATTTGTCTTGAAATAAAACAAATTGAACCTTCATAAGGCTTGTCATTGACAATTTGAACTTGATGAAGAGCAGCTCCTAGACCTTCACCACATGTCTCAATATACAGCTTGAAAGGAAGTTTCCAGTCTGGCATCAGTAATAATGGTGCATTGGTCAAGGCATGCTTGATTTTATTATATGCTTGAATTCTCTCCTGAGTCATTTCAAAAACAGTTTGTTGATCACAAATTCTGTATAATGATCTGGCATGGATTGCAAAATCTTTAAGGTGTTGCCTGTAATAACTGGCAAACCCTAAGAAAGACATCATTTCTTTTTTGTTATGGGGCATTTGTCTCAGTAAAACTGCAGCCACTTTGTTCTTATCAACACCAAGGCTCAGTCCTGAGACTACATGTCCTAGAGCTTTTAACTCATGAAACCCAAAATTACATTTTTTAAGAGAAATTTTCATGTTCACTTGTAGAATTTTCTTAAGTACTAATGAAAGTATCTTCAAATGTAATTGCCAGGTTTCTGAACAAATGATAATGTCATCAATATAAATGATTAACCATCCCTCTGATAGTTCATGTGGGAAGATAGTATTCATCATTCTTTGGTAATGAGAGGGTGCATTTTTAATACCAAAAGGCATCCTCAGTTATTCATAAATACCACAATGAGCAATTATTCTCAATAATTTCCTAGCATGAGGTGTCAAAACATTCTGGTGAAAGCCCTTTAGAGCATCCATAGAAGTAATGAATCTTGCTTTGGATAATTGAGTCAAAGTCTCATGAATTCTAGGGATTGGATACCTGTCTGGGATAGTATAGGTATTCAGTTCTCTAAAATCACCAACCATCCTTGACTTATCATTATGCCAAGTAATGATTTCTGGAGTTGTGACTTCTACCTCCTCATTGTGTCCAGCGTTTCTAAGAACTCCCAGTTTCATTAGTTCATTAATATAATTTTCTAATGCTTCTCTAGCCCTAGGGCTAGCTGGGTAAGCTGGTCTTCTTAATAGTGGCGGGTAAGGCCTCTCCACATTAAGCATAATGTCCACCTCATGGCCTTTTATAGCCCCAAGTGGTCGATTATCTGAAGCAAAGGCTTCCCTGTGTTTAAATAAAATTTCAAGAAGTTCTTCCTTCATTTCCAGTGTTAATTCAGGACTAATTTGTGCTACAATTAATTGAATTGACACAAATTTTTCCTTATTAACATTTTTTACTTGTTTAATGACAGTAATTTCTCTTTTTTCTAGAGGAAAAGCAAATTTTTGTCTTTTATTTTCCCCTATAGTGAAATACCTGTCTTTATGATTATTAATATCAATACCATAAATATTGAGATAATCATTCCCAAGTATAAAGTGTTGTGAAGTACAATTATTCATAACAACAATTTCAACTTTCAGTCTTATACTTCCTGCAGGATGAGGAAATATGATTGCTTCCTCAAATATACCCAAAGGGTGCATATTTTGGCTAGCACCGCTGAATGCTATACCTTCAATTGGCATTAATTTGTCTTGCCAATTGGTATGAATTTTGTCAAGAAAATATTTTCCAAAACAAGTGCAAAAAGCACCTGAGTCAAGATTTATCTTGGCTTCTGTGTTATTTATCACAATATTAGTGATACAAGATGACCCAGCTGTATAACCCTTACCTCTGGTAGGTTTGGATTCTTGCATTTTGGCATCTTGCACATGTATGAGATCCATACATTCATCACTGTACTGTGGTAAGTGAGTATGTACCTCAGTGACTTCAAAAGAAACATTAATATTTTCTATACCAAGTTCTTCTGATACTTCTTCTTCTTTTGAAGGCTCAGAATCACTTTCATGTAAAGATACATCAGTTTCTTTTGTCTCTTCCATTTTTTCAACATTTATCTCATTGACTCTTGTCTTTTTTGGACAAGTGTTTGCCAAATGAGATGTGCTTCCACATTTATGACATTTCAAAGGAGGTCTGTCATGTGGTTTATTTGGTTTTGAAATTGGTTTCCCACTAGTCTTGTTGTCTATTGGGGTTTTGGACCAATTTATTCCAATTTTTGCTCTAGTAGTGATGTCCTCCATAGCATTGATATAATCCTCTGTAGAGCAAGGCTCAATACATCTGCTTCTTATAGCATGCTCAAGGTCACCACCACACTTTCTACATATCATTTTATGTACCATTGTTTCAGACATATCAGGATGAAGGGAAGTTAACCTGTCCTTCTGTTTAAGAAACCAAGTAATGGGCCTGTCCCTTTCAATTCTAAAAATGTCTTCTTCAAAAGAATTTTCCATTCTAAATCTCCAGGAATCATTTGCCCATTTGGAAATAATTTGTTCTTTCCACCAAGGCCAAAAATGTTTACCATGGTCTTGTCTCATTTTAGAATACCATTTCTTTGCTGATTTGGTAAATAATGAATGTAATCTGGCACTTATGTATTCATCTGGTATGTTAAAGTCTTCTTTGAGCATATCAATTGTTTTCATAAATTCCGTAGGATTATATTCTTCTTCAGCACTGAAGGTTGGCCATTCCTCTAGTCTTGGAATGTCCTTGAAATTGCAAGCAGTTTCCACATCATGAATTGAAATTGTATGATGTAAATCATTATTCAAGTTAAGAACATTTCTGTCAAGAATTGGTGTGGATTGCCTTGACAATTCATTTTTTAGTGATATATTATTAATACTTGATTGAATTTCTTATTTCAATTCAAGTCTTGCTTTATCACTTTTTTCCAATTGTTCTTGACAAAGAGCTGCATTGTGACCAGTTGAATTTTCCAAGTTTTGAACTTGTATTTTCAATTCTCTTAACTGTCCAGTTATAAAAGAAATTGAGTTCTCATCTGGTTGATTGAGTAAGGTAACTTTAGTCTCAAGCCTTTCACAAATTTGTGTCAAAGACACAATATTGTCTTTGTTAAAATTTTCAAGGCCAATAATGGTCTTTTGTTTTTCTTTCACTTTTAGTATCTCATTACCCAACTTCTGTTGGACATAATTGAATTCTTTAAATTTTGCCATAATTTCTTTATTACAAGATTCAAAGTGAGTTACAAGTTTTACAAGATCTATTTCTTTGGGAAAGATTGGTTCAATCTTTCCTCCTCCTTGTTTTTGAATTCCATCAAGGTTCTTGCCATATTGAACACATTGTCCATGGCTGTCTTTTCCTTCTTTGGGATTCTGTAATTCTGAGGGTAAGGCTTGTTCCACTTGGGCTTTGCTTTTCCCTTTGCCTTTTGCTTGCCCTTCTGAGTGGTTTTTGGGGATTGCTTGGGCTTGTTTGGCACTTTTTGAGGCGGATTTTCGCTGGTGGATGCTTGGGGAGCTTCCACTGGGCTGGCTTCCTTGCCTTTGGCCAACTTCTTCTTCTGATCCTCTGATAACATGCTTTGGTTTTTCAACCAAGCTTTTATCTGTTGGACTTGTCCTTTGACAGAAATGGGTGTCCAACCCATCAGAAGGTCTTCTGTCTTTTCTGGCCCCATGAACTTCTTCACTTGAAGATAAGAGTTCATGGGCCGTATCCAAAGACTTGGGAGAAGTTCCCACTCTTGTTTTTTTGACGCCAAGAACCTGTACTTCCATTTAGATTGATAAATTTCCACAGCTGCCTGTTGGAAATTGTTCAGGTCTAACAGCAATAGCAGTTATGTCAGCTTCTGGACTCTCAATAAGAGGCTCAAAGGTTCTGGCTAACCTTTGGGAACTGGTGGAAGTTCTGGAATCCTCCATTTGTGCCTCTCCTCTGGGAAGACATTCTTGCCTTTTGGATTTGTGGCTGGAATGTCCTGGTCCAGATCCATTTGATTGGATGGAGTAGTTACTTCCACTTCTAGTAGGAGTCATTTCACGTCAATTTTAATAAAAAATAGAGTAAAATTGAATTGAATTCACCTGCAGGACCTTTAAAGGGCTCTTTGGTTATCAAACCCCTTGGTGGTGGGCTGGTTTGAATTTCAATACTGGACTCTGAGGTTTCAGAGTCTGAAGAATTTTCTCTGATGGAAGACACTAGAGAAAATTTAAAATATAAGTTTTTTTATCAAATAATAAAAATAACTTATAAACTCAACTTATTCAATAAATTTGTTTTAGTGTAATTTATGGCGAATTATGTCAAAAATAAAGAAATATGTCTATGATAAAAGAAAAATTTTTTTAGTAAAGATTTTTAATTTTTTATTTGATTTATTATTTTCTTTGAAGAAATAATAATTATGCAATTAACAAGTTAATTAATCAAAATTGTATTATTATTCACTTTATACTAGAATAACTCAAAGAATAAATTTCAAGTCTGTGATGTGAAAAAGCCACTAGTTAGACAAAAGAAATTTATTCCAAGTCACTCAATAGTATATTGTTTCAAACAATATTCCCAAGAAAAAATAACTTTATTAATATTATAAAGATTATTTATAAGGGATAAGTCCCAAAAAAAGCCAATATTAAGACAAATATGGCAATTTTACGTCAGAAAACAGTAAAATAAGGTCTAGAATATGATTTATGTCCCAAAAATTGGTTACAATCATGGCCAGTCCCCCAAATGTAAGGTTTGTCTATGAAACTCTTGATAATAGTAGCGAAATCAAGAGTACTATGACTGTCCTCAGTAAAAATATATAATATAACAAAATATTATAACCACAAATTTAAATATGATTATTAAAAATAATTATATAAAAAAATATAAATTTAATTATTATTATAAAAATATAATAATAAAAAATAATAATTATAATTATAATGAATTATAATTATTCTATTATTGTTATAGTCACTGACAGTTATAACAATAAGAATTGTAAAGCTCTTAATGAGACAATTACACATGGAAATATGAATATTAACCACTTATAAAGAATAGGAATATTATTTATAAAGGAATTATGACACACACACTGTGCAGAAATAATTCTTATAGAATAAAAATTCTATATAAAAAAACTAATACTAGATAAAAAAATATAGAATTTTAGAGAAAACTTACTTATAATATTTATTTAATACAACGAGTCAAACAACAACAGTTATTATATTAAATAATAATTATAAGTTAAAAACAGGCCTAAAATCAATAATTTTAAAGATAAAACAACTTTTTTATGATAAAATTTAAGATGAAAGAGTTTTTAAGAGGAATTTGTGGATTTTAAAAGATATTTAAGATGATAATTTTATAATATAAAATATATTATTGATGATTACAACAATAATCTAAATTCTATGACTTCAATTCTTTAATTTATAATTCATAAAGAATAAAATAACTTAAGAATTACTTTAATAATAATATCTTATAAATAATAAAATTTTACCTGTTTAAATTTCTAATATGATTGGATTGATGATGAATGATGGACAAAAACAGTGATGAAAAGACTCTTTTTATGTCTTCAGAGAAGCTCTCATGATTAATAATGAATATAGAGGGCGTGCTCAGGTCAAAACTGAAAAACAATACTTAAAAACAAAGTTCTTAACTTAAGGCAACTTGTTTCTAATTCCAATTTAAAGTTACCAGTGTTATTCTTAACTCCATGTAGCTTTAATCCTCCTTTAAACTAACTATTACCAAGTTTTTAATATGAATAAACTTATTTATATTAAAGCTCATCACATGAAAAACTTAAAGATAGAGTTTCAAGCAGAAATCTCTTAAACTCAATTTTTAATTAATTTTTAAAGAAATCATAATTTTCTTTCAGTTTAATTACAAGAGTAAATTTCCAGGCTAATTACCCAGGAAATTTATTTATAAAAGATACTTAAAGTTTAATTTATATATAGATAATATTAAATTCTAAGCTGTGTGAAAGTTTCAAAAAAATCCATTAAGAATTGGATTTTGAATGAATTTTTGAAGTTATTGCTATTTTTCCATGTAAAATAGCAATACACACCAAACCTTAGCTTTTGATAAGGTTTTTATGCTTGAAACTTTAAAGTTTTAAACTTATTTAAGGTTTTTAAGCTTTATTAAGCTTTGACAGTTCTTAAAACCTTGATTTCAAGCCTGCATATTGCGATTTACCCTTTGGAAGCTTGAAATTCCTGTCCAAATTGGGATAAAACCAGTTTAAACCTTAAGGTTGGATCAAATTCTAATGTTAAATTTTAAATAAGGTTGAAAATCCTCCAATACAGGTGGAAAACCTTAATTGAGTCCTTGCAGATCCAAAAAGTTGGGTACCCCAGCTCTATTTGGTCTTTTTCCTTTGTCCCACCTTTTTGCATGGATTTTGCCCTTTTATTTATTTAAAGCCATACCATGGCTTTAAACCCTTTTAAATTGAGCTCACGCAGGATTTACATTCTGTATGGCAAATCCTTAGCCAATTCAGTAAATATACACAACACCTCAATTTTAACTAAGATTTTGGTAAAGTTGCATAAACCTTATGTAACTTTAAATTTAAGCTTAATTAAGCTTAAATTTAACAATTTTAAAAAATGTTAAAAAAGCTACATTAGTACTGTGAGATTCTTAAATCTTCCAATAACACAAGAAATAAGTGTTTTTGGGTATAACACCCTATGGGTGTACCCTAGGTTATTTTTGGTGTAGAATCCAAAAATGACATAATAATTATAACTTTGTTTATCCAAAAAAACGTTATACTTATTTTTTGTTATTTTTTATTTTAAATTCAACTAAAAAGTCTGTTTAAGACAAAATTAACTGTCTGTAAAATCATTTGTGGCCTTATGGGTATGTTATACATACCTCACAGGCTCACACTTTGTCACTTTGTTTCCAAATTCACTCTGGTCACTTTTGGGTGTGTTTTCTCTTTAATATTATTTTTAAAGACTTTGTTCTTTAATTAATTGCTTGCACTTCTTTGCTCAATTAATTCCAATTGAAATTGCTCTTGAAGAAATTCCTTTTGTAGCCTTAAAATATCTGTTGTAGAGTATTTTTTGGATAAATTTTTATTGTTGGTAAAACAATAAATTTTTATAATATTATTGTTTTATACTCATAAAGTTATAAACAATAAAATTGGCGTGTTATCTCTTAAACATAATATTATTTACTATTTTTAATTGATTTTTACCTTATACAAATTTTGAGGACAGGAAAAGTACTTGATTTTTAATCAAAGTTTCATATCCACACCTTACATTTGGGGGCCCAGCCATGATATTTTACCTGTGACATATTTCTTTACTCTTTTTAAATCTTTTTTCTTATATTGAAAAATTTAAAAACATATAAAAAATACTTATAATCCAAAAAATCCATAAAAAATAAATTTTTTTATATTATAAGTGAGGCTTATATTTTTATTTCTTTCTTGAAATATCCTTTTTTTACTTAATTAATTGGTTTTTCATTAATTTTAGTGTCTGACAACGTGGTAAGACAAGAAAACATTGAAACAGCCTCAACAGTCACCAGCATTGTTCCTGCAAGCACTATTAATTCAGACCATAATAGTACTGTTATTGTGACTCAAAATAACCAACCTGAACCAAAATCTTCTGAATTGATTAACTTGGACATAAGTAATACCCTTCAGAAAGGAAAAGCTATGGCCAATAGCAAGTTTTTGACGTAAAAATACTATTTTAAACCTTTTTAAACCATAATTATGCCTTCAACCAGGTCAGGAGCCAGCTACAACCCCTCAAGAATCTCCCAAAAAGGTAATAGACGTGATTATGGCAGAGGCCAATCAGGTACAGAAGGAAAAGGGTCAGTTGATGACTTCCAAACAACTAAATTGGGTCATTCTGAAGCTGATAATACTATTTTACCTTCAAAAAGAGCTGACACCACCACAACAAGCCTCTGTGGACATATACAAAGCCAGCCACAGTGCATACAACAATGCACTTCAATTCAAGGAGTACCCGATCCTTGCAGACCTGTGGAAGAATTGCATGAATTCTTACCTGACAGTAAGAAAATTCTTGGGCCATCCCAACACTTGCAAATGGCTCAATGGATGGCATCCATTGATGGAGAAGAAACACATGATGCTATTGACACTAGAATGGAGGAAAAACAACCCTCCACCACCCAAACCAGTGCAAAAAACAGCCCCAGTGGCCAGCAGCAGCAATTCCAACGTGAAAAAGCAGCCACAAACTCCAAACAAGGGCAAAGGGAAGGCACCAGCCCCAAAACCTTACAGCCAGGGCTACAGAAACCCGAAGATTCAGCAGGATGCCATGGAAAATGTATTTCAGATGGGCAGAACCATGATGGAATTATAGAAGAAGGAGGAAGCCAGATTAAGATTCCAGAAATGATTTCTGACATATTTGATTCCATCCCAGAGTTGTATAATGCTATAAATGACGTGAAAAAACATCTTTCTGATAAAAATGAAACCATTTGTAACAACATTATAACAAACAACCTGAGTCTGTGCCAAATTAATGAAACACTTATGTGTTTTGACAAGGTTTTAAGAACAATTAAAAATTCCAATAATGATAATTCTTCTAACAATAAAATAAATGAACAATCTGCCATTATTAAAGAATTAACAGATAAATATTCTAAATTCAATATTGATAACATAATTGAAACAAGAATTAAACAAGCCATAAATATTATCAAGACAGATAACAAGAAAGTCCTTGATGACATTTCAAATTCATTTACTGAAGTAAAGACATACACCATTGCCTTGAAAAAGTGTTTTGATGCTTCACAAGAAGAAATATCAAAATTATCAATGAGATTGAATCAAGTCACTGCTGATAATACAAGACAGACAGAGTTATGGCAAGAACTGACACATAAAGAAGACATGTATAAAATTGAAGTAATAAATTTAATACAAAGCTTCCAACATGAATACAGAAATTCCCAAAGGTGTAGCAACAGTAAAATGAATGACATTGAACAAATACCGAACACCTTACCAAGAATTTCTACACCTCTAAATCAAAATGAGGGCGCAAGAATTTCAAATCCACAAGTATTGGATCCTGATAATTCACAATTAAAAAATGAATTATCCACTTATTTCCATAACTTGGAACCATCAATGGGCCAAGCACTCTTGAAAGAAGTTCCAAAACTTAAAGAATGGCCTCACTTCAGTGGTGAAGGACAGTATGACCATATGGAATTCATTAGAGGTATTGACATGATCAAAGAGGATTTTGAATTACCAGACAGATTAGTAACAGCCAGGTTTAACACCTTGTTTACCAGATCAGCTCACAGATGGTACATCAAAATAAGACAAGCACATGGACACCAGAGTTGGACTTGGTGGAAAACCCAAATTATCAACAAATGGGCCAATGATGCTTGGAGATTTAAAATGGAAACAGCCTTTAAATCTGCCAAATTTAATGCTAAAAAAGACAAAGCTTAACCATGGTTTTCCCAACAAAAAGACAGACTAACAGCATTATACCCTGACATGTCAGAATTTATGATCCACAGAAAGATTCTGAGACAATGTGGAGGTGACTTAGAGCATGCTGTCAAAAGCAGGACTACTGAACAATCTTCAGCAGAGGATATTATCAATATATTAGAAGAAGTAACAACCAGAACCAAAATTGGTTCTAGTAGGGTGAATCTCAAAACAAGGTTTAATACACCTTGGAAAGATTCTGTGGAAAAAACCCCACAGAAAATTCTAATAATAAATATAAAGCTGCAGATACAGTCAGAAAGTGCCATATTTGCCAAAGCACCACCCATTTAGCCAATACATGTCCAGAAAGGGGGAAAATCAATGAAATTGACATTGAAAAAGAAGAAATAATTGAAGACAATTCTGATGATAAGTCATCCATATTTTCGGAATCCTCAAAAGATATAGAAAAGTTTAATGCCACTTTTGACATCATGGAATCTTATTCCCACTTGCCACAATTGAGCAATGGTCAAGTTGATTTATCAAAAATTAAAGATGCACAGCTTATGAAGACAAAACCAAACAGAGGAAAAGGTTATACAGCTGGTAACTCCTGTATAACAGAAGTGGTAATTGACAACAAGCCCACCAAAATTTTGCTTGACCCAGGAGCCTTCTGCTCTTGTGTTGGAAAATCTTTTCTTAAGACTTGTGTACCAAATTTTGAAGAACAATTGTTACCAATTGATGGTATAAAATTCAACAGTGCGAGTAACCCAATGAAAGCATTAGGAATCTTTGAGACCAATGTCATATTCCCACACATAAATGGGAATTTAAGAATCACAGTTGAATTTTTTGTTATGGAAAATTGCTCTAGTACCCATTTTATATTGGGAAATGACTATTTAATCATGTATGGGATAGATTTGCATAATAACAAAGACAGATACTTTACTATTGGAGACAATAAGCGCCAAAAATTTGCCTTTTTACCATTTAAAAGACAAATTACAGTGAACAAAGTATCACCAGTCAACTTAGAGTTAGAGAAATTCAAGTCTGGACAGTTAAATGAGGCTGAAATAAGCCTTCATCTGACTGATAAACAAGAAGATGAACTTTCTTCCCTTTTTTATGACCACAGAGGAGCATTTGATACAGACAAAGAGCCTCTAGGAGCAATTATTGGTCATGAGGTTGACATCATTCTTAACATTGAGAGACATTACCCACCACTCTTAAGAAGACCTGCTTATCCAGCAAGTCCAAAATCAAGAGAAGCTCTAGAAATTCATATCAAAGAACTTCTGGACCTTGGTGTAATAAGAAAAGTAGGCCACAATGAAGAAGTAGAAATAACTACACCAGTCATAGTAGCTTGGCATAATGGAAAATCCAGAATGGTTGGAGACTTCAGAGCTCTGAACACTTACACTGTTCCAGAAAGATACCCAATACCAAAAATCCAAATTGCCCTTACTCAAATATCTCAAGCAGTGTATATAGCCACTATGGATGCCCTTAAAGGATTCCATCAAAATGTGGTAACACCAAGAGCAAGAAAATACTTGAGAATTATTGTTCATTGTGGAGTGTATGAATACTTGAGGATGCCCTTTGGTATCAAAAATGCACCTTCACACTTCCAAAGAATGATGAATGAAATTTTACCTGAAGAACTCTCAGAGGGATGGTTAATCATTTACATTGATGACATTATTGTATGTTCCAAGACTTGGGAAGAGAACATGTACAGATTGTCCAGAGTTTTGGCAAAAATTCAATCAGTAAACATGAAAATCTCCTTGAAGAAATGCCATTTTGGATTTAAAGAACTTAAAGCACTAGGACATGTTGTATCTGGTTTGTCCCTTGGAATTGACAAAAACAAAGTTGCAGCAGTATTGTTAAAGCCCATGCCTCAGAATAAGAAGGAAATTCAATCATTCTTAGGTTTTGCAGGATATTACAGGCAACATGTTAAAGATTTTGCATCCATAGCAAGACCACTTTATAAGTTGTGTGACAAAGACACAGTATTTGAAATGACTGTTGACAGAGTCAAAGCTTTTGAGTCTCTAAGAGAAGCATTGACCACTGCTCCACTCTTACTGATGCCAGACTTTAAATTGCCTTTCAAACTGTATATTGATGCATCAGGGGATGGACTGGGTGCTGCACTTCACCAAGTTCAGATCATAAATGATAAGCCTGTAGAAGGACCCATATGTTTCATATCCAGGCAAATCAAACCAACTGAAGCCAGATATGGAGCAAGTCAGATGGAATATCTATGCCTTGTCTGGGCCTTGGAGAAATTGAACTACTTCTTAGAGGGATGTGTTTTTGAAGTGATAACAGATTGTACAGCTGTCAAATCACTTTTGAACATGAAAACACCCAACAGACACATGCTCAGATGGCAAATAGCCATACAAGAATACAGAGGCAATATGACTATTGTTCATAAGGATGGGAATATTCATAAGAATGCAGATGGACTAAGCAGATGGCCATTACCAAATAATATTGATAATCCTGCTTATGTGCCAGAAGAAGCTTCACCACAAATTCCAATAGAAGGAATAAGTGTTACAGACTTGAACACCACCTTCTTTGAAGAAGTCAGAAGTAGCTACACTCAAGATAAGAATTGTAGCATCTTATGCCAATTACTTAACAAAGACTGTAAAGAAAACTCTCTAATACATGCCTTGGATGAAGTATGGAGAAAATCTTATGATGAAGGAAGATTTCACCTACTGGATGGAATAATTTGCCACAGAACCAAGCACACATGTGTCATGACAGTTATAGACAGGTCATTAATCAATCTTGTACTGAAAGAGTGCCATGATAGTCCCTTTTCAGGACATCTGTCTGAAGACAGAACAAGAGAGAAAGTAAAGACCTGCATATGGTGGCCAATGTGGCAGAAAGATGTTGCAGAGTATTGCAAAACCTGTGACAGATGCCAAAAGGCAAATAAATCTACAGGCAAAAGACTTGGAAATATGATAAAAGTCCAAGAACCAAACAGACCTTAGGAAATTGTCCATATGGATTGGGTAACTGGACTACCACCAGGAGGTGACAGGAGCTATAATGCTTGCCTAGTAATTGTGGACAGATTCAGTAAAACTCCAATCTTTTTACCATGTCACAAAGATGATACAGCCATGGATACAGCTCTTCTGATATGGAATAGAGTAGTGTCATGGACTGGGATATTTACAAATATCATCAGTGATAGAGATCCCAAATTCACTTCAGCACTATGGACAAATCTTCACCAATTATTTGGCACTAAACTGTCTTTCTCTACAGCCTACCACCAACAAACTGATGGCCTGGCTGAAAGGATGATCCAAACCTTAGAGGACATGGTGAGAAGATTTTGTGCATATGGCCTTGAATTCAGGGATTGTGATGGATTTACCCATGATTGGTGTACTCTGTTGCCAGAACTGGAATTAGCATATAAAACATCAATCCATGCCAGTACCAATCAGACTCCTGCTATTCTAGAAAAAGGATGGAACCCCAAGTTACCCCAAGATTCCTTGAGGAAAGACTTAATTGAAATACATCCCACAGCTGCTAGCTTCAAAGGAATGCTAGACAAAGCTAGAAAGCATGCAGTAAGATGCATGGAGGACTCTTTTGCATATGCTAGAGATAAATGGGATAAATCACATGCAACTCCAGATTTCAAAGTGGGGGACCTAGTTCTTGTATCCACCACTAACTTCAATAACATCAAAGGATGTAAAAAGTTGAAATACTCATTTTCAGGACCTTTTGTGATTAAGGCCCTCCATAGAGAAAATGCTGTTGAAGTAGAATTATCTGAAGAGCTTAGCAATAAGCACCCTACATTTCCATTAAGCTTGATAAAGCCATACAAATCTAGTGATGCTGAGAAATTTCCCTTGAGGAATAAGATTCCCCAAGTTATAACTCCTATTGAGGCATCTGGTACTAAGAAAATTACCAAAGTTCTTAAAGAAAGGAAAATAAGGACCAAGAAAGTAAGGGAATACCTTGTTAGGTACAGTGACCCAACTTGTGAAGATTAATGGTTAGAACAAAAAGATATACCAAAAGCTACCAAACTCCTCAGGAGATTCAGAAACACTAGAAACACCAATATTACAAAGTAATATTCTTTTTTAGGGGGAGGGAATGTGAGCCTTAGAGGTAACTTCATATACCCAAAAGACCACAAATACAAAAATAACATATTAATATAAATAAAATGAATTTATTTATATTATTAAAATAAAAATCAAAATATAAATATAAAATTATATTAAAAATAAAAAAATTAATTACAATTTAAGAATAAAAATACATTAAATTCTATAAGTATAAAATTACATTTGTACTTGAAAAAATTAAGTAAAAATGAAATTTTAACAAAATTGTGAAAAAAATAAATAAATTTGGAAAAAAGTTAAATAAAAATTATTATAACTTTTTATTCAATAAATAAACACATAAAAATTATTTCACCATTGGATTCCTCATAAAAAATCAGGTGGGGTCACCTTTGAGTGAAATTCTTGTAACTCAACTCTAAATAAGCTTAAATTAAGTTTTTAGTATTTTCAATACAAAAGTTGGAAATCCTCAAAACCTTAATTTAATTCCCACCACATGTGGTGTTAACCATCAATTTTTGTGTTAAAATTGAGGTGTTGTGTTTAGTTTAGAAGTTATGAGGAATTGAAGTATTTTCAATTAAATTCAATTGAAATGTCAAAATGTGCGCATGTATTACATAAGTGAACTTTGATTTACATATGAGGCGTCAATTATTACTGTATTGAACTGTACAATTGAATTCAATTACATATGTAAATTATAAGTATAATACATGATGAGGAATTAAAGGAAAAATAAATTGGAAAGATTAAATTTGGGGGGGAAAAGGAACTCCAGCTCTAAGGGGGAGCTAGACCCCCAAAATCCTTGCTGACAGGCGTGGGATGTCAAAATTAACGCAAAAGTTCATCAATTTTGGCCTGGAATTGAGTTACAGGGTCTGTGGACTCAATTGATGATGAGGTTTTGATACCAACTGGGGTAGTTTTAGCTGTTGCCAAGAGGGTAAAACTACCCTTAAGATAAAACCATCCTATGAAAACAGTTTTAACTGGTTTCTACGTCTCTGAAACACATTCTGACGTGTTTTGAAGGCTCTAGGCCTGGTATTGCTATAGTAATGGCTGATTTAAGGGTCTAAAATGGCTAAAAATGGCTTAAACCAGCCCTTTTTGGTCTAAACCAGGGTTCAATGATGCCATAATTGACTTTTCTGTTGTCAGACTGTTTTTCACGACTGACAAGATTAAATTTAACCTTTTGAGTAAGAGAATTGATTGCTATAAAAGAATGTCTTCTTTGCCCCACTTTTCTCTTCATGTTAGAATCTTTTCCTTTTATTAATTAGTTTAAACACTGTTAAACCAATCAATCAAAGATTCCAACCACCATTTTTAAATCATTTTAATCCTTTTAACCACGTGAAAAAATCATTATAATCATTGTTTGTAACTCTTATAATCATTTTTACCCCTGAACCACCTCAAAAGTGAATTAAAGCATCTTTCATCACTGTAAACTTTGTCACTTTGTTTCCAAATTCACTCTGGTCACTTTTGGGTGTGTTTGCTCTTTCATATCCTTTTTAAATAATTTGTTCTTTAATTAATTGCTTGCAGTTCTTTGCTCAATTAATTCCAATTGAAATTGCTCTTGAAGAAATTTCTTTTGTAGCCTTAAAACATCTCTTGTAGAGTATTTTTTGGATAAATCTTTATTGTTGGTAAAACAATAAATTTTTATAATATTATTGTTTTATACTAATAAAGTTATAAACAATAAAATTGGTGTTTTATCTCTTAAAAATAATATTCTTTACTATTTTTAATTGATTTTTACCTTATACAAATTTTGAGGACAGGAAAAGTACTTGATTTTTAATCAAAGTTTTATATCCACACCTTACAGGAATTCTTTCAGTACAAGATTGATTATGGACCTGTTCGCAACGTTCATGACACATTTATGCTTAGTTATGTGGTAAATTATACCATACAGTGGGTGGAATCTTCCTTAATCATATGGGTTTTTCCATTATTCATCTAAGGCATGTATTAAAGAGTTGTCTTTCCAGTCTTTAGTAAGTAATTGGCATGAAATGCTACAATAATATCCTTAGTATAACTGTTTCTCACTTCTTCAAAGAAAGTGGTGTTCAGATCTGTAATACTGATTCCATCTATTGGGATCTGTGGAGAAGCTTCTTCTTGAACATGAGCAGGATTATCAATATTATTTGGTAATGGCCATCTATATTCCCATCTTTTTGAGCAATAGTCATATTGCCCCTATACTCTTGTATGGCTATTTGCCATCTGAGCATATGTCTGTTAGGTTTCTTCAGGCTTAAAAGTGACTTAACAGTGGTAAAATCTGCTATTACTTAAAAACCACATCCTTCCAGAAAGTAATTCAGCTTCTCCAAGGCCCAGAAAAGGCATAAGCACTACATTTAACTTGCTCATTATCTGGCTTCAGTTGGTTTCATTTTCTTGGATATGAAGCATATGGGTCCTTCCACAGGTTTTTCATTGATAATCTGGACTTTATGAAGTGCAGCACCAAGCCCATCTCCTGATGAATCAATATAAAGCTTAAAAGGCAGCTTAAATTCTGGAATCAGTAGGAGTTTAGCAGTAGTCAAGGCTTGTCTTAAAGATCCAAAGGCTTTGACTCTGTCAACAGTCATTTCAAACATTGTGTCCTTTCAACATAATTTATACAGAGGTATTGCTATGGATGCAAAATCTTTAATTTTCTGTCTTGAATATCCTGCAAGCCCCAAAAATGACTAAATTTTTTTTTGTTCTGAGGAATAGGTTTCAGTAGTACTTCTGGAAATCTATTTTTGTAAATTTCAAGGGATAAACCAGATACTACTTGTCCCAGTGCTTTGAGTTCTTTAAATCCAAAATTACATTTTCTCAAGGAAATTTTCATGTTTACAGATCAAATTTTGGTCAAACCTCTGGATAATCTGTGTATATGTTCTTCCCAAGTCTTGGAACAGATAATAATGTCATCAATGTATATGATTAACTATCCTTCTGAAAGCTCTACAGGGAAGATCATTCTTTGGAAGTGTGAAGGTGCATTCTTTATACCAAAAGGCATCCTCACATATTCATATACTCCACAACAAACAATAATTCTCAAGTATTTTCTTGGCCTTGGTGTCACCGAATTCTGATGAAATCCTTTAAGGGCATCCATAGTGCTTATATACACTGCTTGAGATATCTGGGTAAGGGCAATTTGGATTTTTGGTATTGGGTACCTGTCTGGAACAGTGTAAGTGTTCAGAGCTATGGACTCACCAACCATTCTACATTTACCATTATGCGATGCCACTATGACTGGTGTAGGTATTTATACTTCCTCATTATGGCCAGCTTCCTTATTACACCAAGATCTGGAAGTTATTTAATGTGGATTTCCAGAGCTTCTCTTGATTTAGGACTTGCTGGATATGCAGGTCTTCTTGAGAGTGGTGTATAAGGTCTTTCAATATTAAGGATTATGTCAACTTCATGACAAATAATTGCCCCCAAAGGTTCTTTTTCTGATGCAAAAACATCTTTGTTGTTATATAGAAGGGCAGAAAGTTCACTTTCCTGTTTATCAGTCAGATGAAGGCTTATTTCAGCTTCATTTATGTGAGCCTTGAGGTATATTTTACATACCCAAATAGGCCAAAATTATCTTAAAAATAAATCCTGAACTATGCATAGCCCATACGTAATGCATATATTCAAAATTCATCTTTTTTGATTTCAGAAAAGATGAATAACCTTTTATTGAGTAAACAAATCCATGGATTTAAGGCCAGATTTGGTTTCTGCACAAAATTTCACCTTGGGTAGCTCCATAGAGTGAATAAGCTCAAATAAACTCTTTGAGGTGGTAATATGGAAAATACTTCAATACCACATAAAAGATCTCTGAAACATTTTGTTTTTCTCAATTTCACACCAAAATAATGGGAATGTGAGAAATCCCATGTTACATATACACTAAGAATAGTGTTATTAATGTTTGTGGCACTTAATATTATTGTATTCTTAAATGCACTTTTGGTACACCCATAGTGGATATCTCACTTGAAGCCTGAATTTCTATTTTGATGTAAAAAATAGTCAAGGGGGACAAAAGACATCAACAAGAGCCAGGGTACCCAACTTCTGAGGCCTCTCATGTTTAGACAGCTCTAAAGCTTGGATCCATTCCTGATACTGGCCCAATTATGAAACCAAAACGTTTTGGCAACTTTATTACCAAGTCAAAACTTCATTATATCATAAGAAAATAGCAAATAAGCTGCTATTTTGATGTGCCAAGGAGGTAAAGAGCAACTTAGACTCCTGTAACCATGTCAATTATTAATTACCTTCCTTGGATAAACCCCAAAAGAGTAACCAAAACCCCTTTTTGACTAGGATCAATTGATTTACCTCATAGCAACCAACCATATACTGCTATTTGCAATTCTACATAGAAATGGGGTAAAAACTTCAAAAATTCCTTAAAAATACAATTCTTCATGAATTCTTCTGAAAATTTCAGGACCAATTAGAAACTTTAGAATTCATACAAAAACTATAAAGAATTATACTTTTATAAGGAAAATTAAATGTTTTACTTACAGTCCGTTTTTGATGATTCCACATGAAATAATGAATCTTTAAAAATTCACAGAAAATACACTCTGAAATGAAATTTTCAATGGAATTGATGACTTTTAAAAAAAAATAATTATTTTGGAATAAAAGATGATTTACAGTTGTTAATTTTTTTATTCCCAACCCTAAATGGGTTGGTAGTCACATAAAATAACCAATTAAGTAGTTATGATAATCTTATGTGACAACAGATGATGCAATAAGTAATCCAAAAAGGTTTATTGCTTTTTAATTCACTGGGTCTTTAGTTTTCTACATAGCACGCCTCTGTGAGCTGTTTTAGACTTAAAAGAGGCCTCCTATTTCCGTTTTTTCCAAATCATCACATATTATTCCATTATACGTTTATTACCAACAAGTGAGTATTACTCAAACTTTTCTTAAGGGCTTTATTATTTCAGAATAAATAAGAAAGACGTGAAATAATAGAAATCAACTATATATTGTTGCAATCCTGTTATAAATTAATTTTGATCCTTTAAATCCACAATTACCCATCAGATTTCTCTACTATTCTCTTTGAAGAAGTTCTTTGGAGTATTAGTGAGTGTTTTGTTTTAATTCTTAAAGTTTTTCTCTAGTAATAGTTTTCTTCAAGGGATATTTTTATAATTATCTATTAAAATAATTTTATTATTTTAATAAAGAAGATTTATTGTTAAATTCTTCTTGTAATTGATTCTTGTAGACAATTACTGCTTACTGTTATAATAACTAGTAGTGTATAACAAGTAAAAGAAATCATTAATTAATTAATTAATTATTTAATTTTGTTTATAATAATCTTTATTATTATATTTCATAAGAACAGTTATACTACTGTTGATTAATAGTAATATTATAAACAGTTTCATAGACAAATCTTACATTTGGGGCCTTGGCCATGTTTTTTGAACCTTGTACCCTTAATTAATATATTTCTAAGCTTTAAAATATATTAATTTAATTATTTCTTCTTTGAATTTGGAGTTAAAAGTATTTTTATTTCCAAAGCTGTTTTAAAATCTTTTTCATTGAGGAATTTGGTTTAACTTTATACTGTTTTTACATGTGGCTTTTTCACATCCAAAAACTTATAAAATTATTTTTTGGGTTACTCTGAATTAATTTTGATTCAAAATCTTGAATTTCAATATTTTTTTCTTTAAAAAGAATAATTCTTTTATCATTAAGAAATAAAAACTTATGAAAAATATTAAAAAATATTTTAAAAGTATAAAACAATAATTTTTCTTTTATCAATTTTTCTCTAGTGTCTTCAATCAAATACTGTGCAGCTGGTAACAGACTCAGTAAAAGATACATTACCAGTCCAGAACTTTCAGAAGAAGAATCTGAAGACATTATTGAAGTGCAAATTACTAAAAGAGGCCCTTTATTTAAGAAAGAGCAAGCCAAACAACCACCAAAAAAGTGTGTTTTTTCTGTTTTCAATTCTTATTTTCTCTTGAATTGATGTGAAAATGGTGCATACCAGAAATGGAAGCAGCTATTCAGTCCATACAGATGGACCTGGAAAAGGAAGAGGTAAGACCAGAACAAGGTCTGCTAAGTCTTCCTCAAGAAAGACACATCTGGAGGATGCCAGAGCTGCCCCCCATTCCCCAAGGTCTTTACCAACAAAGTTTGATATGAGCTCTGAGCCTGGACTAATTGAAGGTAATGATTTAAGGGCTGAACCAATTTCAAGTGTAATCAATAGAGATATATCAGCCCAATACAAAAGTTGGTTCAGATCAGCAAAAGAAGAGGAGTGGAAAATATGCCCAAGCCTTTGGCAGGGGGCCATGAACTCCTACTTACACATCAAGAGCTTTCTGGGTCAGGAGAAGACCATAGAGCTCTTAGGAGGGTGGAGCCCATTGTCTTGCAAAGACAAGGTCAAAAATATAAAGAATTGGTTGAAGAACCAAAGTATTTTATCTGTAGACCAGAAGAAGGAATTGGAAATGACCCCAGCTTTGGAAGAAGGTTGGGTAGCGTCTACCAGCTCCAAACCAGCTCCAGAAGCATCCAAAGAGAAGCCCAAAGGACCTCAGAAGAAGAAGAAAGGTCCCAAGAGCCATCAGGGCAAGGAAAATTGGCACAGACCTTACCCACAAGGGTACAGGATCCCCAAACTAGAGCCTTCAGCCATGGAACGTGTCTTCAATATGGCCAGGACTCTCATGGAATTCACAGCCAAAGAGCAGGAAAGGACAAACAGGACTTTTCCATGCAAATAATAGATGAAATAAAATTTGTTAAATCTAGTATTGATGTAGAGCTGGGAAAATTTGATGCAAAGTTAAATAAAATGACATCAGGTATAAGTGAATTAAAAAGAGATGACAAGAATTATACTGAGTGGTATAAGTTGAAAATTTCAGACTTGATTCAATTACCAATACATGTGACAGAATTGGAAGTAAATGTCAAGCGCAAAATGATGAAATGGAAGATCTTCCCATTTTAAACATAAATGATAAACTTAGAGTTCTAAAAGATCATGTTTTAAAAATAATTAGCAATACCAATCAGTCTGCCACACATTTGGCAAAAAGTGACAGTGAAAGACAGAAGTTGAAAAAGGAGATTATTGCAAATGTGGAGCAAATTCACAAAAGTTATGAATCACATATCCCAAGAAATTCTACACCTTTGACTGAAGAAAGCCTTTCTGTAAAAAGAAGTTTAACCCCATTTTTAGGAGAAAATCCTATCTGTGCAAAAGATATTCCCAAACTGGAAGAATGGCCAACATTCTCTTGTGAAGGAGAAGAAAATCATATTGAGCTCATCAGAACAATTGATATGTTGAAAGAAGATTTTCACATACCTGATGAAATCATAATGGGCAAGCTACCCTGTTTGTTTACATGGACTGCAAAGAAATGGTATTACAAAATGAGAATAGATCTTGGTAAACAAGATTGGACTTTGTGGAAATCTGAAATAATAACCAAATAGGCTAACAAGTGTTGGAGATTTAAAACGGAAAATGCTCTTGAAAGTGCAATTTTCAACACAGAAAAGGATAAAACACTTACTTGGTACCTCAAAAAGAGAGACAGATTATCTGCCTTACACCCAGATATGTCTGACTCTATGATTAATATGAAAATATCAAGAAAATGTGGAGGAGAACTAGAACATTTTCTCGTCAGAAGACTACTTCAATGCCATGGAGGATATCATTACTGGAACAAGAATTGATAAAACCTGGACTAGAGTCCCTATGGAATCCAAAATTGTCTCTAAAGCTTCCAGAGAAGATAAGAGGCCTGAATGACCTGTCTTGAAGTGTCATAAATGTGGAAGCACTTCACATTTGGCTGGAACTTGCACCAAAAAGGCAAAAATTAATGAAGCTCAAGTCATTGAAGAAGTTCAGTGTACTGAAGAGAAAGAAGAATCTGACATAGATTATGCAGTCTCTGAGGACAAGCCAGTAGAGGACTATCCCATTGAAAACATTACAGATTTCTTTGAGGTCACAGAAGTCCATCCTCAATTGCCACAGTACAGTGAGGACTGTCATAACCTGATCAATATCCAAGATTCCAGAATGTGTAAACCCAAACCTGCTAGAGCTAAAGGATATACTTCTGGATAATCTTGTATCACATCAATCCAGATGAATGATATTGAACCCAAATTAAATTTGGATACAGGGGAATTTTGTATTTGGGTAGGAAAATATTATCTTCAAGCCATATTCCCTGGATGGAAAAGCCATCTCTTACCAATAGAGGTTGTACACTTAAGTAGTGCCAGTAATAATATGTACCCTTTGGGAATATTGGACACTAATCTTGTAGTTACACATCCAGAAGAAAGTGTAAGAATGAAAACTGAGATAGTAGTAATGGACAATTGCACATCTCAGAACATCATTTTTGGAAATGATTACTTGAATATTTATGGTATTGACATCAATGATCATAAAGACAGATATTTCAAAATTGGAGAAAATAAAAGACAAAAATTTGCTTTTCCAATATGCCAAAGCAAATATCTGTGATATCTTCTGTGAAAGATACTTATAAGGAAGAATTTGTGGCTAATAATCTTGTTGAAGCACAAATTAATCCATAATTATCACCAAAAATGAGGCATGACCTTATTTATGTGTTATACACATATAAGAATGCCTTTGCTTCTGATAATGAACCATCAGGTGCTATTAAAGGGAATGAAGTTTATATTACTCTTAATATTGACAGACCATACCCTCCAGTACTTGGAAGACCAGATTATACAGCCAGTCCCAGAGCTAGAGAAGCCTTGGAAAACATATCCAAGAGTTGATCCAACTTGGTGTACTAAGGAAAACAGGCCATAATGAAGAAGTTGAAGTGAAAACACCTGTTATTATTGCTTGGCATAATTATAAATCAAGGATGGTTGGAGATTTTAGAGAATTGAATACCTACACAGTTTCAGATAGGTATCCAATACCTAGGATTAAAGAGACCTTGACCCAATTGTCTAAAGACAGTTATATAATATACATGGATGCATTGAAAGGCTTTCATCAAAATGTTTTGACATCCAAAAACAGGAAATTTCTTAGAATTATCACTCATTGTGGTATCTATGAGTATCTTAGAATGCCATTTGGCATTAAAAATGCACCATCTCATTATCAAAGAATGATGAATACCATTTTACCTAAAGAATTATCTGAAGGATGGCTTATCATTTCTATTTATGATATTATTATATGTGTTGACTCATGGTCTTTGCACCTTGAAAGACTTGCAAGAGTACTTGACAAATTTAAAAGAGTATATATGAAGATTTCACTCAAGAAATGCAATTTTGGCTTTGGAGAACTTAAAGCTTTAGGACATATTGTTTCTTTTTTAAGCTTGGGTATTGAATAAAATAAAGTAGCAGCAGTGTTACTTAAACCAATACCTCAGGAGAAGAAATAAATGAGGTGTTTTATTGGCTTTGCCAGTTATTACAGGCAACAACTGAAAGACTTTGGAATTATAGCCAAGTCACTCTATAGAATCTGTGATCAACAGACAGTATTTGAGATGACACAGGAAAGAATTGAAGCTCATGAGAAGATAAGGAAAGTTCTTACAGAAGCACCTTTACTCCTCATGCCTGACTGGAATATACCTTTTAAATTGTACATTTATGCATGTGGAGATGGATTAGGGGTGGCCGTACATCAAATCAAAATTATTGATGACAGACCTACAGAGGGACCAGTTTGTTACATCTCAAGACAAATCAAACCAACAGAGGCCAGATATGGTGCAAGCCAGATTGAGTGCTTATGTTTGGTATGGGCACTTGAGAGATTACACCATTTTCTTCATGGAAGTGTTTTTGAAGTGATTACTGAATGTAATTCCATGAAATAACTTCTTAGCATGAAAACTCCCAACAGACATATGTTGAGATGGCAAATATCTATTCATGAATATAGAGGTAACATGACTATATTTCATAAAGAAGGAAGAATTCACAAGAATGCTGATGGACTTAGCAGGTAGGAATTAGCCAATACTCCTGATAACCCAGCTTATGTACCTTTGGAAGCAGAACCACAGATTCCAATTGAAGGAATTAACATAACTGATAGTGGGACTTAATTTTTTGAAGAATTCAGAGAATGTTATAAGAAAGAAACGAATTGCCATATACTGACTTCCTTATCAAATAAATACTGTATAAATACATCTTTAATCAATTCACTTGATGAAGTTTGGAAGAATTCCTATTCTGAAGGGAGATTCCACTTGTTTGATGGGATAATTTACCACAGAAGCAAACATTCTTGTGTAATGACATTGTGTATCAGATTTCTTATCAATACCATTCTTCATTAATGCCATGATAGCATCTACTCTGGAAACCTTTCAGAAGACAGAATACTTGAAAAAGTGAAGAACTGTGCACGATGGCAATCTTGGAGAAAAGAAACAAATGAACATTGCCATACCTGTGATAGATGACAAAAAGAAAACAGGAGTACAAGAAGGAAATTTGGACTAATGATTCATATCTAAGACCCAGAATCCCCTTGGGAAGTTGTTCACATGGATTGGGTAACAGCACTTCCTCCAAATGGTAACAAAAGTTATAATTCTTGTTTAGTCATTGTAGACAGACATAGAAAAACTCCCATATTCTTACAATGTCATAAAGATGACACTGCTATGGACACAGCTCTTCTTATATGGAGTAGAATTATTTCTCATACATCATTATTGAAAAATATTATAGGTGACAGAGATCCTAAATTCCCATCTGCACTTTGGATCAATCTTCACAGATTGTTTGGGACTAAGTTATCATTCTCAACAGCATATCACCCTCAAATAGATGGACTAGCGGAGAGGATGATTCAAACTATAGAGGACATGATCAGGACTTTCTGTGCTTATGGGTTAGAATTCAAAGACTCATATGGCTTTACCCATGACTGGTGCACTGTAATACCTGCATTAGAGCTGGCATATAAGACATCAGCCCATTCTTCTACAGGCCAAACTCCTGCTGTGTTATAAAAAGGATGGAATCCAAGACTCCCATCAGATACACTGAGGAAAGACTTGATTGACATTCATCCTACAGCTTCCAGCTTCAAGATAATTCTTGATAAAGTGAAACATCATGAAAAACAAAGTATTAATGACGCTTTTGACTATGCAAAAAAGAAGTGTGACAAGAGTCACAAAGTACCAGACTTCAAAGTAGGGGACTTGGTTCTAGTTTCAACCTTGAATTTTCATAATATAAAAGGCCCAAAAAAACTTAATTATTCCTATGTAGGACCTTTTGATATTGTAGCTTTACATGAAACCAATTCAGTTCAAGTGGAATTGAGTGGTGAATTGGAAAATAAACACTCCACGTTTCCAGTCAGCTTGATAAAACCTTATAAACCAGCTGACAAAGATTTGTTTCCTTTAAGGAACCCAGCTCCTTTTACTGTACCACCAGTGGAACAGACTGAAGACAAAGATATAAAGAAAGTCATTAAAGAAAGGAGACTTAGAGGTAAAAATCAACGAGAATATCTTGTCAGATATAGAAATCCAGTAAATGAATATGAATGGCTGGAAGAATCAGAAACACCTGGCTCAGATAAGCTCTTAAGAATATTAAGATATGAAAGAAGGCCACAAGCCTGAATATTTCTATAGATGTGCTTTAAACTACTTCATCTGAGCAATGTAAAGAGGTTGGACAGTATACATTAACCCCCCTTGGGGCCTTTTTCTTCTTTATACTATTAATAAAATTGTGGTACAATTTTTTTTTGTGGGAGGGAATGTGAGCCTTGAGGTATATTTTACATACCCAAACAGGCCACAATTATCTTAAAAATAAATCCTGAACTATGCATAGCCCATAAGTAATGCATATATTCAAAATTTCATCTTTTTTTGATTTCAGACAAGATGAATAAACTTTTATTGAGTAAACAAATCCATAAAATTAAGCCCAGATTTGGTTTCTGCACAAAATTTCACCTTGGGTAGCTCCATAGAGTGAATAATCTCAAATAAACCCTTTGAGGTGGTAATATGGAAAATACTTCAATTCCACATAAAAGATCTCTGAAAAATTTTGTTTTTCTCAATTTCACACCAAAATAATGGGAATGTGAAAAATCCCATGTTACATATGCACTGAGAATAGTGTTATGCATGTTTTTGGCAATTAATATTATGGTATCTTACATGCAGTTTTGCTACACCGATAGTGGATATCTCACTTGAAGCCTGAATTTCTATTTTGATGTAAAAAATAGTCAAGGGGGACAAAAGACATCAACAAGAGCCAGGGTACCCATCTTCTGAGGCCCCTGAGGCATGGAAAGCTTGAAAGCTTGGATCTAAGGCTGATCTTGGCCCAATTAGTATACTTAAAACTTTTGGGAACTTGGTTACCAAGTCAAAACTTCATTATATCATAAGAAAATAGCAAATAAGCTGCTATTTTGATGTGCCAAGGAGGTAAAGAGCAACTTAGACTCCTGTAACCATGTCAACTATTAATGCCTTTCCATGTATAAGCCCCAAAAGAGTAATTAAAACCGTTTTTGGACTATTATCTATTGATTTACCACATAGCAACCAGCCATATACAGCTATTTGCAATTCTATGTAGAAATGAGGTAAAAACTTCAAAAATTCATTAAAAATAAAATCCTTAATTAATCCTTCTGAAGCTTCCAGGACAAATTACCAATAGTATAGCTCATATAAAAACCAAAAAGAATCATACTTTCATAAGTAAAATTATTCATTTTACGTTAAGTCTGTTTTTGATGATTCCACATGAAATATTGAATCTTTAAAAATTCACAGAAAATACACTCTGTGATGAAATTTCCAATAACATTGATAAAATTGAGAAATAAATGATTATTTACAGTTGTTACTCCTTTTATTCTTCACCATAAATGGGTTGGTAGGCATGTATAAGCACCAATTAAGTAATTATGATAATCTTACATGACAACAGAAGATGCAATCAATAATCCAAAAAGGTGTATTGTTTTCTCACTAAATGGGTTTTCAGTTTTCTCCATGGAACACCTCTGCAAGCTGTTTTAGACTTAAGAGAGGCCTCCTCTTGCTGTTTTTTTCCAAATCATCACATATTATTCCATTACACCTTTATTACCAACAAGTAAGTATTAGTTAAACTTTTCTTAAGTTTTTATTATTTCAGAATCAATAAGAAAGAAGTGAAATCATAGAAATAAACTATATGCTGTTGTAATTTTGCTATAAATCAATTTTGATCCTTTAAATCCACAATTACCTGTCAAATTTCTCTACTATTATCTTTCAATAATTTCTTTGAAGTATTAGTCAGTGTTTTGTTTTGATTCTTAAAGCTTTTCTCCAGTAATAATTTTACTCAACGGTTATTTCTAGGACTATTCTTATAAAAGATAATCTTATTATTTTAATAAAGAAGATTTACCATTAAATTCTTCTTGTAATTGATTCTTGTAGACAGTTACTTCTTACCTAAATAATCACTAGTAGTGTATAACTAGTAAAAGAAATAATGAATTAATTAATAATTTAATTGTGGTTATAGTAATTTTTCCTATTATATTTCATAAGAACAGTCATACTACTGTTGATTACTAGTAATATTATCAACAGTTTCATAGACACATCTCACAATTTAACTGTTCAGATTTGAATTCCTCCAGCTTTAAGTTGACTGGTGATACTTTTCTTAGTGTAATTTGTCTCTTAAATGGCAAAAACAAAAATGTTTGATGCTTATTCTCTCCAATAGTAAAGTATCTGTCCTTTTTGTTATGTAAGTCTGTGCCATACATGATTAAATATTCATTTCCCAATATAAAATGGGTACTAGACCAATTTTCCATAACAACAAATTAAACATGAATTCTTAGATTTCCATTTATGTGTGGAAATATTACAGTAGTTTCAAATATGCCTAATGATTTCATTGGACTACTGGCACTATTAAATTTTATTCCATCAATTGGAAATAATTGATCTTCAAAATTTGGTACACAAGTCTTAAGAAAAGATATGCCAAAACAAGAGAAGAAGGCTCCTGGGTCAAGTAAAAGTTTAATAGGCTTGTTTTCAATTACTATTTCTTTTATACAGGAGTTAACAGCTGTATAACCCTTTCCCCTATTTGGTTTGGTCTTAATAAGTTGTGCATCTTGAATTTTTGAAAAATCAAGTTCACCATTGCTTAATTGTGGCAAGTGGGAATAAGATTCCAAAATCTCAAAATTGGAATTGATATTTTCTATATCTTTTAAATTTTAAAAAATATTTATAATTTATAATCTGAATTTTCTACATCAACATCTTTTTCAAAATCAGGTTCTATTTAAATGTCAATTTCATTGATTTTTCCCTTCCTGGGGCATGAATTAGCTAAATGTGTGGTGCTTTGGCAAATACAGCACTTCCTGATTATATCTGCAGATTTTTACTTCATATTATTAGAATTTTCTTTGGGATTTTTGTCCACAGAGTCTTTCCAAGGTGTATTAAGCCTTATTTTGAGATTCATCCTACTAGAACAAATTCTGGTTCTGGTGGTTACTTCTTCTTATATATTAATAATATCTTCTTCTGAATATTGCTCAGTAGTTCTGCTTTTGAGAGCACTCTCTAATTCACCTCCACATTGTCTTTGAATTTTTCTGTGAATCATAAATTCTGACATGTCAGGATATAATGCTGTTAATCTGTCTTTTTGTTGGCAAAACCATGGTAAAGCTTTGTCTGTATCAGCATTAAATTTTGAAGATTCAAAGTCTGTTTCAACTTTCAATCTCCAAGAATCATTGGCCCATTTATTGATTGTTTGGTTTTTCCACCAAGTCCAACTTTGGTGTCCATGTGCTTGTCTTAATTTGATATACCAAATGTGGGGTGATCTGAAAAACAAGGTGTTAAATCTTTCAGTTACCAATCTTTCTGGTAATTAAAAATCTTCTTTCATAATGTCAATACCTATGATGAATTCCATGTGGTCATATTCTCCTTCACCACTGAAATGAGGCCATTCTTTAAGTTTTGGTCCTTCTTTCAAGAGTGCTTGGCCCTTTGATGGTTCCAAGTTATGAAAATAAGTGGAAAGTTCTTTTTTTAATTGTGAGTTTTCAACTTCCAATACTTGTGGATTAGGGCTTCTTGTGCCCTCATTCTGATTCACAGGTGTAGACATTCCTGGTAAGGTGTTCAGTAATTGTTGAATATCATTCATTTTACTGCTGCTACACCTTTGAGAATTCCTGAACTCATTTTGGAAACTCAGTATTAAATTTATCACTTCAATTTTATAAATATCTTCTTCATGTGTTAATTATTGCCATAATTATGTCTGTCTAGTATTATCATAAGTGACTTGATTCAATTTCATTGTTAATTTTGATACTTCCTGTTGTGAGGTGTCAAAACTCTTTTTCAAGGCAATTGTATATGTCTTTACTTCAGTAAATGAATTTTCAATATCATCAAGGACTTTATTATTATCTTCTTTGATAATATTTATGGATTGTTTCATTCTTGTTTCAATTATGTCATCAATATTGAATTTAGAAGATTTTTCTGTCAATTATTCAATAATGGCAGATTGTTCATTTAACTTATTTCCAAATGAATTGTAATTATTGGAAGTTTTAATTGTTCTTAAAGCTTCTTCAAAACCCATAAGTGTCTCATTTATTTGGCTCAGACTTGAGTTAATTGTCTTAAGATTGTGACAAATTGATGAATTTTATCTCAAATATGACTTCTTACATCATTTATAGCTTGATACAACTCTGGGTTAGCATCAAAAATGTCAGAAATCATTTCTGATATTTTAATCTGGCTTCCTCCTTTTTGCGTAATTCCATCAATGTGCTGGCCCTCTCAAAAACATTTTCCATGGCATCATGCTGAATCTTTGGGGTTCTGTATCCTTGGGTGTAAGGTTTTGTGGCCAGTGCCTTGCCTCTGCCCTTCTGAGCTTGTGGCTGCTTTTTCATGTTGGAATTGCTGCTTCTGGCTACTGGGGCTGTTTTCGGCACTTTCTTGGGTGGAGGAGGGTTGTTTTCCCTCCATTCTGCTGTTAAGAGCATCATGTTTTTCTTTTACATCAATGAATGCCATCCATTGAGTAACTTGCAAGTATTGGGATGGCCCAGTAATTTTCTCACAGCCAGGTAAGAATTCATGCGGTTTTTCCACAGACCTGCAAGGATCTGGTACTCTTTGTGCTGCAATGCATTGTTGTAGGCCTTCTGGCTGGCTTTGTATATATCCACTGAGGCTTCTTGTGGTGTTTTCAGCTCTCCTTGAAGGTAAAACAGTATTATCAGCTTTGGAATGAACTAATTTATTACTTTGGGAGTCATCAACTGACCCTTTTCCTTCTTTAACTGATTGGCTTCTGCCATAATCACGTCTATGACCATTCTGGGCACTGTTTGAGGGGTTATAGCTTGCTCCTGGTCTGGTTGAAGGCATTTTTATGATCAAAAAAGCTTAAAAATAGTAATTTTATGTCAAAAATTACTATTGGCCAAATTCTTTGCTTTCTGAAGAGTATTAGTTATATCCAAGTTGATTAATTCAGAATAAATTGTGTGAGCCTGTGAGGTATGTATAACATACCCACAAGGCCACAAATAACATTATACACAGTTAAAATTGTCTTCAACAGACTTTTGAATTGAGTTTAAAATAAAAAATAACAAAAAATAGGTATAACTTTTTTTTGGATAGACAAAGTTATAAATATTATGTCATTTTTGGATTCTACACCAAAAATAACCTAGGGTACATCCATAAGGTGTTATACCCAAAAACATTTATTTCTTATGTTATGAGAAGATTTAAGAATCTCACAGTACTAATGTAACATTTTTAACATTTTCTTAAAAAATTTAAATTTAAGCTTAAATAAGCTTAAATTTAAAGTTGCATAAGGTTTATGCAAACTTACCAAAATTTTAGTTAAAATTGAGGTGTGGTGTATATTTACCGAATTGGCTAACAATTTGCCATACAGAATGTAAATCCTGCATGAGCTCAATTTAAAAGGGTTTAAGGCCATAGTATTGCTTTAAATAAATAAAAGGGCAAAATCCACACAAAAAGGTGGGACAAAGGAAAAAGACCAAATAGAGCTGGGGTACCCAACTTTTTGGATCTGCAAGGATTCAATTAAGGTTGTCCACCTGTATTGGAGGATTTTCAACCTTATTCAAACTTTAAGATTAGACTTTGATCCAACATTAAAGTTTAAACTGGTTTTATCCCAAATTAGACAGGAATTTCAAGCTTCCAAGAGGGTAAATCCCAATATGCAGGCTTGAATTCAATGTTTTAAGAACTGTCAAAGCTTAATTAAGCTTAAACCCTTAAGGTTACAAGCATTAAAACCTTATCAAAACTTAAGGTTTGGTGTGTATTGCTATTTTACGTGGAAAAATAGCAATAACTTCAAAAACTCATTAAAAAAAGAATTCTTAATGGATTTGCTTGAAAATTTCACACAGCTTACAATTCATTATTATCTACATATACATTTAATTTTAATTATCTTTTATAAATAAATTTCCTGGGTAATTAGCCTGGAAATTTACTCTCTTAATTAAAGCTCAAAGAAAATTATAATTTCTTTAAAAATTAATTAAAAATTGAGTTTAAGAGATTTCTGCTTTAAACTCTATTTTTGAGTTCTTCATCTGATGAAATTTAATATAAATAAGCTTCTTTATATTAAACAATTAAAGTAATTAGTTTAAATGAGGATTAAAGCTACATGGAGTTAAGAATAACCATGTTAACTTTAAATTGGAATTAAAATTAAGTTACCTTAAGTTAAGAACTTTAATTTTAAGCATCTTTTTTCAGTTTTGACCTGAGAACGCCCTCTATATCCATTATGAATCATGAGAGCTGCTCTGAAGACATAAAAAGAGTCTTTTCATCACTGTTTTTGTCCATCATTCATCATCAATCCAATCATATTAGAAATTTAAACAGGTAAAGGTTTATTAAATATAAAATCTTATTATTGAAATAATTCTCAAGTTATTTTATTCTTTATTTATTAAAATCAAAGAATTGAAATCATAGAATTTAGATTATTGTTGTAATCACCAATAATACATTTTATTATATAAAATTGAATCAGCTTAAATATCTTTAAAGTCCACAAATTCCTCTTAAAAACTCATTAATCTTAATTTTTATGATAAAAAGTTGTGTTATTATGTAAATTATTGATTTTTGATGTGTTTCTAACTTATAATTATTATTTAATATAATAACTGCTGTTGTTTGACTTGTTGTATTAAATAAATACTATAAGTAAGTTTTTCTCTAAAAGTTCTATATTTTTTTTATCTAGTATTAGTTTTTTTATATAGAATTTTTATTCTATAAGAATTAATTCTACACAGTGTGTGTTTAACTCTTTTATAAATAATATTTATATTATTTATAAGTGGTTAATATTAATATTTTCCACGTGTAATTGTCTCATTAAGAGCTTTACACTTCTTATTGTTATAACTGTCAGTGACTATAACAATAATAGAATAATTATAATTTATTATAATTATTATATTTTTTTTATCATTATATTTTTATAATAATAATTAAAATTATTTTTCTATATAATTATTTTTAATAATTATATTTAAATTTGTGGTTATAATATTTTATTATATTATATATTTCTACTGAGGACAGTCATAGTACTCTTGATTTTGCTACTATTATCAAGAGTTTCATAGACAAACCTTACAAATTGGCTCTGGCTGATTATTCTAAGCTATAATAATTGTACTATTATGGTAAGAATTAACAGTACTTGCATGAATAATGCTGGTTACTGTTGAAGCTGTTTCAATATTTTCATGTCTTGACACATTGCCAGACACTAAAATTTAATGAGAAAGCCAATTTATTAAGTAAAAAAAAACATTTTTTTTCAAAAGAGAAATGAAAAATCAAGCCTCAGTTATAATATGAATTCTTTTTATTTTTTATGAATTTTTTGAATTATAAGGATTTTTGTAAGGTTTGACTATGAAACAATAAGTAAAAATTACTAATTTATTACTTATTGTACTCTGAATGTCCTTATAATTGAAATAAATAAGATTAAAATAATAATAATAATAAAGAAATATTATTATTATGGCGTAAAAATATAATAATATAATTAATATTATATGAAATTATAATATTATAAATAATATATTAATATAAAATAATTAATATATTATAAAGCTCTTTATTATTGTTACCAACAAATAATAAAGGCGTAAAAAACTGTTTTTTTATAAATAAAAAACAATTAATAGCAATAATATTACTAATATTAAAGTTATATATTAATATAAATACTATTTATATTAATTAAGAATTATTAAGAGTAATAATAAGAGAGAAATTATTATAATAAGATGAAATAACCTACTTTTAACACTTAAAATAATAATTTTGAGATATTTTACGCAAAAAGAATATAATACAACTTTTTCAAATTGTATTTACAATAAAAAATAAAGAAAATTACTAAATTTCTTGATTTTACGTGGAAATGAGTTTATAGAGAGATTTATGACAAAAACAATTAAAGAATTGATTTAATCACGTAAAAATAGTGATTAATATTAAGATGGTCTTTGGTCTTTTAATAATATAAGAGTTTTATATATAAAGAATAAAGAAATTACCTTTTATTTAATTGATTTAATGTTTTTGATGCGTCTGAGGGGTAAATAGAGTAAAAAGAGCTCTATTTATAGTAAATACCTCTCTCCTAGAGTCCAACAGGCTTCTAGTAGACGTGTACTGATCATATCCACTGGAATTGATCAATATTTTAAGGTTTGAGGGTGATTACATCATGATCAAACCATATTACATCATTATTACACCATTATTTAGAGTTATCACTATAACTCTAAGTTTGATGACATCAGAGTCTTGGCAGAACCCCAAATTTCGTGGATTTTATTAGTTTTAATCATAAACTAATATTATTAACCAATTTTATCACTCTTAAGACTGTTAAACTTAAATTAAGGTTACAGTATGTGATCATAACTGCTCAAATTAAGCTCAAACTTTGATCCTTAATAACTTTTAAGATTTACACGCTACAGCAATTCGGAGAGTGAATTCTGATAGCCTGGCATAACCTTATTATGCTGCCAAGAGCTTTTCATTGCATCATCAAAGCTCTCATTTTGATGATTTTTCTTGTAACTCATCTTTTCTGTCAAAATTAAATATTTTAAACTTCAAACCTTGATTTCAGGGGTTATACCCTGAATTTAATAATAAAAACTACATCCTTCTTCACGAATGAACTAGGAGAATCCAACTGTATACTTTTTTTAAGTTTGGAACACTTTCACAACAAAGTGGTCAACAGCTCTGTTGATTTTTATCAATAATTCATCATAGGTTTTAACCTTGTATATAATTTGTAAAATAAAGTTCATATCTGTGTTTTTACAGTAATTACGTGGTAACTTCATTTTTGGTTCATCATTCTATCATGTATAGTTTAGAAGATATTAGCTATGATCCTTGAATATATGCGTTGACCAAAAAAGTGCATATATTCAGGATAATTCCTTAAGTATTAACATTGGAAATTAGCTTATTAATTGTTTTATGTGTGGATTTTCATGGGGAATCCACTGGTACAGTTCATTTCACATGTTGATTCATTAGTTATTGAGATAAATAAGGTTTTATGATTTTTATAAGGTATTATACCTTATAATTCCTTAAATATTGACTTTACAGATATGCCATAAAAATGGTATATGTGTATTTTTCCATGGGGAATCCAATGGTATAATTTATTTTACATGTTGATTCATTGGTTTTTAAGTTAAATCAATTTTTGTACCAATTTATGGTATTTTTTGTATATTTAAGTAATTATTCTTAATGTATAATTATTCTAAGTAATTTTAATATAATTATATTAAAGGTATAATTGTTCTGAGTCTTTTTGTGACCTTATTGGGTATGTGGTCATATCTCAAAGGCTCACATTCCCTACCACCAAAAAAGATTGTACCACAATCTGATATGTGTGATTAGGGTATCATCCACTGTCCTACCTCTTCATTAGACTTTGTTAGTCTTGAAGCTCAATAATGCTTAACTTTTCTATTTTTCAGGCTTTCTTTCATGTCTGAACCTTCTTAGTAGTTTATCAGCATTTGTTATATCTTTCTCAAGTAGCCATTCATCTTCTTGAGTTGAATTTCTATACCTTACAAGGTATTCCCTTTCTTTTTTGTTTCTTGTCCTTCTTTCTTTAAGGACTTTTACTATTTTCTTTTCTTCTCCTTCTTCCAAGGGTGGAATTTCAAGTGGGGGTTTATTTCTTAGTGGAAATAACTCCTTGTCACTTGAACTGTAAGGCTTTATTAGACTCACAGGGAAAGTTGGGTGTTTGTTCATTAGTTCCCCTGTGAGTTCTAATTGCACAGCATTGGGTCCATGGAGTGCTTTTATCATAAATGGTCCTGCAAAGGAATCTTTCAATTTCTTTGGGCCTTTTATGTTATTGAAATTAAGGGTTGATACTAAAACCAAGTCTCCTATTTTGAAATCAGGTGGCTTATGACTTTTATCCCATCTTTCTTTTGCATATTTAAAAGAGTCTTGCATGCATCTGTTTGCATGGTGTCTTGCTTTGTCAAGCATTATCTTGAAACTGCTTGCTGTTGGATGTATATCCACTAAGTCCTTTTTGAGGGTATCATAAGGAAGTCTTGGATTCCAACCTTTCTCTAGCATTGCTGGTGTTTTGCCAGTAGAAGAATGGATTGATGTCTTATATGCCAGTTCAAGTGCTGGTATTAGTGTACACCAATCATGGGTAAAACCATCAGAATCTTTGAATTCTAGCCCATAAGCACAGAATCTTCTGATCATATCCTCTAGGGTCTGTATCATTCTTTCTGCTAGACCATCAGTTTGAGGATGATAAGCTGTTGAGAATGATAATTTTGTCCCAAACAAGTTATGGAGATTTGTCCATAATGCTGAAGTGAACTTTGGGTCTCTGTCACTTATAATATTTTGGAATAAGCCTGTGTGGCTAATGACTTTATTCCATATTATTATGGCTGTATCCATAGCTGTGTCATCTTTATGACATGGTAAGAACATGGGAGTTTTACTGTACCTGTCAACTAACACATGCATTGTAACTCCTGTCTCCTCCTGGAGGTAAGGCTGTTACCCAATCCATATGAACTATTTCCCATGGGGATTTTGGTTCTTGGATTTGGATCATCATTCCGAATTTCTTTCCTGTGGCTCTGTTGGCTTTTTGACATCTGTCACAGGTTTGGCAGTACTCTGCAACATCTTTCTTCCAATTTGGCCACCAAGAGCAGGTTTTCACCCTCTCTAGTGTCCTATCTTCTGAGAGATGTCCAGATGCAACACTATCATGACACTCATGTAAAATAGTGTTTATTAGTGTTCTATCTGTTAAGGCCATAACACATGTGTGTTTTGTTCTATGGTAAAGGATTCCATCAAGGAGGTGAAATCTTCCTTCATCATATGCCTTTTTCCATATTTCATCTAGTTTTGATGAAAGTGATGGATCTTTGCAGTATTTCATTAGAAGTTGGCTTAAGATATGGCAATTTTTGTCTGTCTTATAGCTTTCTTTAACTTGGTTGAAGAATTCTGTGCCAATGTCTGTAACACATATTCCTTCTATATGGTGCTCTTCTTGTGGTACCCATGCTGGATTGTCAGGGGTATTTGCTAGAGCCCATCTGCTAAGACCATCTGCATTTTTATGAATATTTCCAGATTTATGAACAATAGTCATATTTCCTCTATATTCTTGGATAGCAATTTGCCATCTCAGCATATGTCTATTTGGAGTCTTCATATTTAATAGTGATTTCACAGCATTACAGTCTGTGATTACATCAAATACTGTGCCATCCAAATAATAATGCAGTTTTTCTAAAGCCCATACTAGGCATAAGCATTCCATTTGGCTTGCTCCATACCTTGCTTCTGTTGGCTTTATCTGCCTTGAAATGAAACAAATTGGTCCTTCCACTGGTTTATCATTGATAATTTGTGTTTGGTGAAGTGCAGCACCTAGTCCTTCTCCACAAGCATCAATGTACAGTTTTAAGGGTAGTTTCCAATATGGCATCAGAAGAAATGGGGCATTTGTTAAGGAATTTTTCAATTCTTCATATGACTTGACTCTTTCTTCTGTCATCTCATAGACTGTTTGTTGGTCACATAGCTTATACAAGGATTTAGAAATCTTTGCAAAGTTCTTTATATGCTGTCTATAGTAACCAGCAAATCCTAGAAATGATTGCATTTCTTTTTTGGTTTGAGGCATTGGTTTAAGTAGTACTGCTGCTACTTTATTTTTGTCTATGCCTAGACTAAGGCCATATACTACATGTCCTAGTGCCTTTAATTCACTGTATGCAAAATGACATTTTTTCAAGGAAATTTTCATATTTACTTGGACTAATTTCTGTAGTACCCTTTCTGGTCTTGTAAGGTGATTTTCCCAAGTTTCTGAGCAAACTATGATATCATCAATATAGATAATCAACCATCCTTCTGATAATTCTTCAGGGAATATGGTATTCATCATTCTTTGATAATGGGAAGGTGCATTTTTTATTCCAAATGGCATTCTTAAGTATTCAAAAATTCCACAATGGACTATTATTCTTAGTAGTTTCTTGGCATTGTCTGTTAAGACATTTTGATGAAAACCCTTAAGAGCATCCATAGCTGTGATGAACTTAGCTTGTGACAATTGGGTTAATGTCTAGTCGATTCTGGGTATTGGATATCTGTCTGGAATGGTATAGGTATTCAGGGCTCTGAAGTCTCCTACCATCCTTGATTTTCCATTATGCCAAGTTATAATGACAGGTGTAGTAACTTCTACTTGTTCATTATGTCCAACCTTTCTTAATACTCCAAGGTCCATTAATTCTTTAATGTGCACCTCTAAGGCTTCTCTAGCTCTTGGACTGGCTGGATAAGCAGGTCTTCTTAATAAAGGTGGGTAAGGTTTTTCTACATTAAGAATTATATCCACTTCATGTCCAATTATGGCACCTAGTGGCTCTTTGTCAGTTGCAAAGGCATTTTTATACTTAAATAAGAGGTCAATCAATTTTTCTTTCATTTTTTCTGTTAATTCTTGATTGAATTCTGCCTCTTTGAGTTGTTCAGATATAAAAAGTTCCTTTTCTGGAATTTTTTCTTCATTCTTAATAACTGTGATTTGTTTTTTGTTATTTAAGAATCCAAACTTTTGTCTTTTGTTATCTCCTATGGTAAAATATCTATCCTTTTGGTTGGAGATATCTATACCATAGATTGATGAGTAGTCATTCCCAAGTATGAAATGCTTACTAGTACAGTTGTCCATTACTACAAACTCTACTTTAATTCTGACACATTGTGAGGGATGAGGAAAAATTAGTGTTAAATCAATTATTCCAAGGGGCTTCATGCTTTCACTTGCACTACTAAATTAGACACCTTGTATTGGCATAAGTTTTTCTTGCCAGTCTGGGACAATGGTTTTTAAATAACTTTTGCCAACACAAGTGCAATATGCTCCTGTATCCAAGTTAACCTTTCCTTCTTGGTTATCAACCATAACAATACTAATACTTGATTTTCCAGCTGTATATCCCATTCCTCTTGCAGGTTTGGTTCTATACATTTTGGCATCTTGTATGTTTGTCAGATTTGTGTCAGATGTTCCAACTTGTGGCAAGTTTGAATTAACATCCAGTACTTCATAAATTATATCAATATTATTAATTTGTGCATTAATTATATTGATTTCATCACTTTCAGAGCTTTCTGACTCTTCTGTCTCTTTTTCAGAGTCAGATTCCTCTTCTTTGTCATTGTGGGTTTCTGTTTCCACAATTTCATTAATCTTTGCTTTTTTAAGGCAATTATTGGCTAAGTGTCCAATACCTCCACATTTATGGTATTTTCTTTGCTCATTATTGTTGGATGTATTGGGCTTAAAGGATTGTTTTGACTTATCTTTTTTGATAAATGGTTTATTTGGGCTTTTAATGTCCAATTTTTTTCCAAGTCCTGCCAATTTTTGTTCTTGTCACTATATCTTCTAGTGCATTTATATACTCTTCTGTGGAGCATGGTTCTATACACCTGCTTCTTAGGGCATGTTCTAGTTCCCCTCCACATTTTTTAAGTATTTTCATATGAACCATCTTCTGTGACATTTCTGGGTACAGTGCATTAAGCCTTTCAACTTGTTTTAAAAACCAAGTTAAAGGTTTATCTTTCTCTGGGTCAAAGAAAGAGTTTTCAAATGCATTTTCTATCTTATACCTCCAGGCATCATTTGCCCACTTGGTGATTATTTCTTGTTTCCACCAAGACCAGGTATTTTTACCATTTGTTTGTCTTATGCCATAATACCATCTTTTTGCAGATTTCTCAAAGAATGAATGTAATCCTGCAGTGATTAATTCATCTGGTATGGCATAGTCTTCTTGTAACATGTCAATGGTTTTAATAAATGACATGTGGTCATATTCACCTTCTCCTGTGAATGTTGGCCATTCCTTCAATTGAGGTGCTTCTTTTATTAAGACTTGGTTATTGTCTTGGTGACTCAAGTCTGTTATGGAAGGATTTGACAATTCCTCTTTTGTTTTAACAGGGCTTCTTATATGAGAAAATGGTGTTGATAACTTCAGCATATTTAAATTAGCCTCATTAATTTTATCCATTTTTTCTGTAATAAGCCTTATTTCACTTTGAATATCATCTTTCAGATGCATTCTTGCTTCATCACTTTTTTCCACATGGTCCAAAAGTAATTTTTGGTGTGATGAAGTCTTTTCTTCAAATTTTTCTACAGAAATACTTAATTTATTTAATTTTTCTGTAAGATTGTCAATACTCACATCATAATTGATTGTCAAAGTCTTGTCTTTGATATCTTTTATGTATTTATACAATTCTTGTTGTCCTTGTATTAATTTTTGAGTATTGTCAATTAAATTTTTTGGTTTATTATTTTCAACAATAAACTTAATGTTGTCAATTTCTTTGTTGTTTTGCACAACAATTTTTGTTAAAGAAGATAAATTGTTATTTATTTCTTGTAGTGATAATAAACTATCTTTAATTTCTTTTAGAGGTAATATACTATTTTTAATTTCTGTTAAAGTATTTACAACATCTTTGGACAAGGTTATTTCTTTGGGAAATGAGGTTGTCTCATTCTTTGCTCTTACTTGTCCTTGAATTCCATCAAGGTTCTGGCCATGTTGAAAACATTGTCCATGGCATCCTTTTGGATTCTTGGGATTCTGTAACTTGGGGAATATGGTTTCCTCCAATGCTTTTTCTTGTTCTTCTTCCCTTCTTGGGGAAGTGGGTTGGCTTGAGGCTTGCTGGTAGAGGCTACTGGCGCTTCTTCCTTGGTTGCCTCCCTCTTTTTGGCATGATAATCCTTGATTTTTTTGATTTGAGGTTTGGATGACAGTGGATTCCATCCATTGGAGTATTTCACTATCTCCTCCTCTTTGAGGAACTTTTTCAGGATGTGCCAGGAGTTCATCACTCCTTGGTGTATTTGAGGCAGAATTTCCCAGTCTTTGTCCTTGTATACTGTGTAATACTGCTTGTACTGGCTCATGTAGATGTCTATTTGAGCCCTCTGAATGTGATTTGTACCTATTTGAGTTACTCATACTTAGTTCCAATTCAGGCTCAGATATCATGGGCATTTCTGGGACTTGCCTTTGGGATAAGGCACTTCCTTGTGTGGATTCTGTTCCACTGGGGATATTGCCCTTTCTTTTCCCTTTTGAGGGATCAATTCTACCTCTGAGTCCAGCTCCATCTGATTGGATGGAGTATTGGGAACCTCTTCTGGTAGTCATAATTTAAAGAATAAGAAAGAATAAAAGTATTTTAGAATAAAATTCTTTTATGGCAATTTAAAAAGAGGTGCTCACCTTCAGAGTCTTGAATGGTGGGCCCTGGAAAGTCTAATTTCTTAGCTTTCTTTCTTTTGGTGATAACTGGTGTTGGAGAACTTTGACAAGTTTCTTCCACAAATCTCTCAACAGTAGCTTGGTTGTCTTCTGTTGGGTTATCTTCAAACACTAAAAAAGACAAATAAATATAAGTCTTTTTATAAGAAGTGTTATTCTTGGTAAGATATGGCAATTTTCCACGTAGAAATTGCTTTTTTATCTTTGAAAAATTGAAATAAATAAAGAAATGAATAAAAATGAATAAAAATAACTTTTTTATTGGTTTTTAATATTTTTTAATATTTTTTATATATTTTTTTATTTTTAAAGAATAAAATAAAAAATGAATATGATTCTTATAAAATTAAATTATAATAAAAATTACTTTTAATTTATAAAATATCTCTTTTAATCACTAGAGTCACTCAAAGAAAGTTCTTGCAAGTCTAAGGATGTGAAACACCACGTGTAAGACAGTACAATTGCTTTCCAAATGCCTCAATAGCTTTTAAAATCAATAAAATATAAAATTATTATATAATTTTATGATTATAAATATAATTTATTATTGGATAAACCCAAATAGAATCTTTTTAAAGGTCTTTTAAGTAAATATCACGGCCAGGCCCCCAAATGTAAGGTTTGACTATGAAACAATAAGTAAAAATTACTAATTTATTACTTATTGTACTCTGAATGTCCTTATAATTGAAATAAATAAGATTAAAATAATAATGATAATAAAGAAATATTATTATCATGGCGTAAAAATATTATATTATTAAATAAATATAATAATATAATTAATATTATATGAAATTATAATATTATAAATAATATATTAATATAAAATAATTAATATATTATAAAGCTCTTTATTATTGTTACCAACAAATAATAAAGGCGTAAAAAACTGTTTTTTTATAAATAAAAAACAATTAATAAAAAAAATATTACTAATATTAAAGTTATATATTAATATAAATACTATTTATATTAATTAAGAATTATTAAGAGTAATAATAAGAGAGCAATTATTATAATAAGATGAAATAACCTACTTTTAACACTTAAAGTAATAATTTTGAGATATTTTACGCCAAAAGAATATAATACAACTTTTTCAAATTGTATTTACAATAAAAAATAAAGAAAATTACTAAATTTCTTGATTTTACGTGGAAATGAGTTTATAGAGAGATTTATGACAAAAACAATTAAAGAATTGATTTAATCACGTAAAAATAGTGATTAATATTAAGATGGTCTTTGGTCTTTTAATAATATAAGAGTTCTATATATAAAGAATAAAGAAATTACCTTTTATTTAATTGATTTAATGTTTTTGATGCGTCTGAGGGGTAAATAGAGTAAAAAGAGCTCTATTTATAGTAAATACCTCCCTCCTAGAGTCCAACAGGCTTCTAGTAGACGTGTACTGATCATATCCACTGGAATTGATCAATATTTTAAGGTTTGAGGGTGATTACATCATGATCAAACCATATTACATCATTATTACACCATTATTTAGAGTTATCACTATAACTCTAAGTTTGATGACATCAGAGGCTTGGCAGAACCCCAAATTTCGTGGATTTTATTAGTTTTAATCATAAACTAATAGTATTCACCAATTGTATCACTCTTAAGACTGTTAAACTTAAATTAAGGTTACAGTATGTGATCATAACTGCTCAAATTAAGCTCAAACTTTGATCCTTAATAACTTTTAAGATTTACACGCTACAGCAATTCAGAGAGTGAATTCTGATAGCCTGGCATAACTTTATTATGCTGCCAAGAGCTTTTCATTGCATCATCAAAACTCTCATTTTGATGATTTTTCTTGTAACTCATCTTTTCTGTCAAAATTCAATATTTTAAACTTCAAACCTTGATTTCAGGGGGTTATACCCTGAATTTTATAATAAAAACTACATCATTCTTCACGAATGAACTAGGAGAATCCAACTGTATACTTCTTTTTAAGTTTGGAACACTTTCACAACAAAGTGGTCAACAGCTCTGTTGATTTTTATCAATAATTCATCATAGGTTTTAACTTTGTTTATAATTTGTAAAATAAAGTTCATATCTGTGTTCTTACATTAATTACGTGGTAACTTTATTTTTGGTTCATCATTCTATCATGTATAGTTTAGAAGATTTTAGCTATGATCCTTGAATATATGCGTTGACCAAAAAAGTGCATATATTCAGGATAATTCCTTAAGTATTAACATTGGAAATTAGCTTATTAATTGTTTTATGTGTGGATTTTCATGGGGAAACCACTGGTACAATTTATTTGACATGTTGATTCATTAGTTATTGAGATAAATAAGGTTTTATGATTTTTATAAGGTATTATACCTTATAATTCCTTAAATATTGACTTTACAGATATGCCATAAAAATGGTATATGTGTATTTTTCCATGGGGAATCCAATGGTATAATTTATTTTACATTTTGATTCATTGGTTTTTAAGTTGAACCAATTTTTGTACCAATTTATGGTATTTTTTGTATATTTAAGTAATTATTCTTAATGTATAATTATTCTAAGTAATTTTAATATAATTATATTAAAGGTATAATTGTTCTGAGTCTTTTTGTGACCTTATTGGGTATGTGGTCATATCTCAAAGGCTCACAATTTTTTATATGTTTTTGAATTTTTGAATATTAGAAAAAATATTTGAAAAGAGTAAAAATTATGTCACAGGTAAAATATCATGGCTGGGCCCCCAAATTTAAGGTGTGGATATGAAACTTTGATTGAAAATCAAGTACTTTTCCTGTCCTCAAAATTTGTATAAGTTGAAAATTTGATCAAAAATGGTATGAAATAGTATTTTTAAGAGAAAAAATGCCAAATTTATTGTTTTTAGCTTTATAATTATGAGAAATAATATTATAAAGATTGATTTTTTTACCAAAAATAAAAATTTATCCAAAAATACTCTCCAAGAGATATTTAAGGCTACAAAAGAAATTTCTTCAAGAGCAATTTCAATTGGAATTAATTGAGCAAAGGACTGCAAGCCATTAATTAAAGAACAAAGTCGTTAAAAAGATTATTAAAGAGAAAAAATTCCCAGAAGTGGCCAGAGTAAATTTGGAAACAAAGTGCCAAAGTTTACAGTGATAAAAGATGCTTTAATTCACTTATGGGGTGGTTCAGGCGTAAAAATGATTATAAGAGCTACAAAAAGTGATTATAGTGATTTTTCACATGGTTAAAAGGTTTAAAATGATTAAAAAAGGGTGGCTGGAAACTTTTATTTATTGTTTTAACAGTGTTTAAACTAATTATAAAAGGAAAAGAGTCTAACATGAAGAGAAGAGTGGGGCTAAGAAGACATTCTTTTATAGTCATCAATTTCCTTACTCAAAAAGTGAAAGTTACTCTTTTCAGTCATGGGAAACACTCTGACAACAGAAAAGCCAATTATGGCATCATTGAACCCTGGTTTGGGCCAAAAGGGGCTGGTTTGAGCCATTTTAGACCCTTGAACCAGCCATCACTATAGTAATACCTGTTCTAGATTGTTCAAAACACGTCAGAATGTGTGTAAGAATCATATAAGCCAGTTAAAGCTGTTATGACTAAGATTGATTTAACTTAAGAGTAGTTTTACTCTCTTGGCAACAGTTAAAACTTCCCTGGTTGGTATCCAAACCTCATCATCCATTGAGTCACAGACCCTGTTACTCAATTCCAGGCCAAAGGTGATGAACATTTGTATGTATTTTGACATCTCATGCCTTCCAGAAAGGATTTTGGGGGTATGGCTCCCCCTCAGAGCTAGAGTTCCTTCCCCCCAAATCAATCGTTCCAATTTATTTTTCCTTTAATTCCCCATCATGTATTATACTTGTAATTTACATATGTAATTAAATTGAGTTTTACAATACACTTACTGTAATAATTGACACCTTTTGTGTAAATTGAAGTTCACTTTTGTAATACAAATACACATTTTGACATTTCAATTGAAAATACTTCAATTCCTCATAGCTTCTAAACTACACACAACACCTCAATTTTAACAAAAAATTTGATGGTTAACACCACACGTGATGTGAATCACATTATGTTTTTCATGATTTTCAACTTTTGTACAGAAAATACTAAAAACTTAATTTAAGCTTATTTAGAGTTGAGTTACAGAAATTTTACCCAGAGGTGACCCCACCTTTATTTTTATCAGGAGTCCAATGGTAAAACAATTTTCATGTTTATTTGTAGGATAAAAAACTTATGATAATTTTGATTTGGCTTTTTTCCAAAAACATTTTAATTTTGGTATTTTTGTTGAAAATTCATTTTTACTTAATTGTTTCAAGTAACAATGTGTTTTCACAAATTTAAAATTTAATGTAATTTCTTTTTAAATACAATTAAACTTTTATTTTTATATATAATTTTATATTTATATTTTATTTTTATCTTGTTAATATAAATAAATTTCTTTTATTTACATTTGTATCTTATTTTATTATTTGTGGTCTTTTGGGTATATAAAAATACCTCTAAGGCTCACAGCAGGAATGGGGCATATATGGTATTCTATACCATTATGTGCCATTTTTTGTCAGATATTTGATGGTAAAATTTTCAACACTCAATAACTTCATTTGAAATCCAGTCACCAGCTTATTAATTTATTTTCAGGAAGGCTTCAAAGGATTCAAGCTTTGGAACCATGGGGATACTCAGACAACCATTTGAGGAAACCAATCACCTTTACCTTCAGGTATTGGTCACTTCCTATCCAACAGTATTCCTTCAAGGGAAAACTGGCCAAGGATTCCTCAACAGTAATGTAAAGAGTTTGTTATTTCTCAAGTCAGTTTTCAATATATCAAGAGCTCCAGCACTTCTTGGAAAGGTTGATTGGTCCATAAAGGCTGTATTAAAGCAACCTGTATGGTATTGGCCTCTTTTGGACAATTCATTTATATGCTGTGGGAATTCAAGAATACAGTCTCATTTCTCAAGATGGAGAATCTTTATTTTCCAAAAGAAGTCAATAAAGCTGCATACCAATCATACATCTGGTTTTTAACGGATCAGGATCAGTCTTTTGGCTATTCACATATAATCTTCACTCTCTCAACCCCCAGGGACTTTACCCCAGTTAATTGATCTATTGGATTTATTTTATTATTATTTTCTTTTCATTTTTTTGGAATTACATACTGATATTCAAAAGTCAGTCATTTGCACCTTCTTCTTTTCCTTTCAGTGAATATGGGTGGTCATATCCTTTACTAATTCCAGTGTTCTCTCTGACAGGTTAAAACAGTGAATTGAGGATTCATTTGGCTGGATCTTTTGATTTTGGCTTCCTTTCTAATTTTCTGAATAACTTTTGCCTTCTCTTATATTTCTTAAGGAGAATAGTCTTCAATTGTTTCTTCATTCTTTTAGAGACCTCCTAGTGAGTTCTTAATTCCTGAGTGCCAGGCCACTCTTGTTATTCCCAAGAGCCCTGTGGTACATACCCTTAAGGTCACAAATAGCTTTCTATGAAGTTTCTTTAGTCTTGAACAGAGTTATAGAATTGACTTAGAATAAAAAAGAAATAAAAGACAAGAATAACTTTTTTTGATAAAAAAAATTCAGAATTATTATTTCATTTTTGGATTCATCCCAAAAGAATTCCTAGGGTAGACCAATAGGGTGTTATACCCCAAAATAACGTTTTCTTATTTTATTGGAAGGTTTGAGAATCTAACAGTACCAATATACATTTTTAAAACTTTTATTGGAGATGTTTTAATTATTAATTTTAACCTCAAGCTTGAGGTTGCATGAGGTTTATGAAAACTTGCAAAAATTTAGTTAAAATTAAGGTGTGGTATATATTTACTGAATTGGATGAGGATTTGACATACAGGTTGTAAATCCTGCATGAGCTCAATTGAAATGTGTTTAAAGCCATTTTATTTCTTTAAATAAATAACAGTGCAAAATTCTTGCAATAAACTTGGACAAAGGCAAAAAGCCAAATAGAGACAGGGTACCCAACGTTTGGCATCTTCAAGGACTAAATTAAGGCTGTCCACCTGTATTGGAGAATTTGCAACCTTATTAAAGCTTTAATATTAGAATCTGATCCAATATTAAAGTTAAAACTGGGTTTTCCCCAGTTGGGACCAAAATTGCAATCTTCCAAAGGTTAAATCCCCATATTCAGACTTTTAATCAAGGTTTTGAGAACTTTCAAAGCTTAAGTAAGCTCAAACAAGATTAAATAATCTTAAAATTAAATATTACAAGTGTTCAACCTTATCAAAAGTTGAGGTTTGGTGTGTATTGCTATTTTAAATAAAAAAATAGTAATAAATTCAACAATTCATTAAGAACCCAATTCTCAATGGATTTTCTTGAAGATTTCACACAGCTTAGAATCAAATTCTATCTGTGTATAAAGTAAATTTTAAGTATATTTTTTAAGCAGTATTTATTGGTCATTAGCCTTGCAATTAGGTTTTTTAATTATTCTCAATATAAATCAAGATTTATTCAAAAAAATAATAAAGATCCAGTGCAAGAGATCTTTGCTTGAAAATTTATTTTTAAGTTGTTCATGTGATTGAATTTGATATGGATAGACGTAGGATAATTTACCCAAAACAGGATTAAATTTCCTTTGAGTTGAGAATAAAACTGACAGCTTCAAATTGCAATTTGAAACAAGCTATCATAAGTTAAGAACCTTATTTTTAAGTATTTTTTCCAGTTTTTATCTGAGCATGTCCTCTATAGCCAGTATGAATCATTAGAGCTTCTCTGAAGGCATAAACAGAGCCTTTACATCAGTGTTTTCATCCATAAAAATCATAATCATTCAATAAATCAAGTTAGACATTTAAACAGGTAAAGGTTTATTGAATATAAGATTTAATCATTAAATGAATTCTTGAGTTATTTCACTCTTTATAAATTATGAATGAAGAATTTAAATCATAGAATTCAGATTATATTTTTTTAATCACCAATAATATATTTTATCATATAACATTTTTGTCTTAAATATCTTTTAAAATCTGCAAATTCCTCCAAAATCTTATAAGATTTGATTTTTTTCATATAAAACTATTACATTTCTTCAAAAAAATGTTCTTTTGGTGTGTTTTTGGCTTATAGACATTATTTAATAGTGTAATTGTTTCTGTTTGACCAATCATATTGAATAACTACTATAAGTAAACTTTCTCCAAATTTCTATATGTTCTTATCTAATATTAGTTTATTTATATAGAATTTCTCCACAAGATTTATCTCTCCAAAGTGTATGTGATATTTCTTTTATTAATAATATTTAAATCACTTATAAGGGGATAAATATTATTATTTACCACATATAATCAACTCATTAAGAGAATTTTTATTTATTATTACCATAACTATCAGTGACTATAACAACATTAGAGTAATTATAACTTCTTATAATTATTAAGATTTTTCTATTAGTAAGTTATTTGATAATGATTACTTCCTTTTTTTATGGTTATTTCTAATAATCATATTGATTTGTGGTCATAATATTTGCTTGAGTTATATTTTATACTGAGGATGCTCATATTAGTCTTGTAATCTGTTACTATTATCAAGAGTTTCATAGACAAACCTTACACCTCCATTTCCCCATAACCCATCTAGAGAAAATTTTATTGGGAAAATAAATTCAATACAAGATTCATAATGAATCAATAAGTCAAAAATGGAATTTGAACTTGGTATAGCTTTTCCCTAAAAAAATGAGTAAGCATTGTGTAGAACCAATCAAGGGCTACAAAATGAGCCAGTTTTGAGTTCTCTCTTCAAAATTGAAAAAGCTACGACAGTTTCAATGTTAAAGTCCCACAAGATTGGATAAGATCCAATACTGTGGTTCAGTCTCCCACAATTATGAATATGAGGTGTCAACACCACAGTAAAGTGTGTTTCTATTTGAATCCCTGATAGTGGGAACAATACAGGGCCCACTTACATGTGCTGACATAATTTTAACATCCAACCTGTCATAACACATATGTGAGGACCCTCAATGAAATATTTCACCCTGTATTGGTGAAAGGTAACCATCTATGGTTTCAAAGCCACATATGAGCCCAATATATTCTATACAGGCTGTTTAATAACGACAATACTTTCCCTGGAAGTGAAAAATATTCACTCTTTCTATGTGGACAGGACCAGAGGTCCTTTCCACCCATTTTCAGGATAAAAAGGTACCTTCCTCTACCCAAAAGGGGAATCCCATACTGATCTTGAATTATTATGTATTACAACCTTTTACTGACAGTTATACTCTTGTAAAATTATCAAGTATACTTTAAATCATAATTATTGTAGTGTTTGTTATAGTTAGTCAATTGGAAACCACTGCATCGTGTGCTTTCAGAAGTGCTCACCACCACTATCTCCTCATAGTAAAGCCCCCAAAATACATAAAAAACTATTTTTATCATTATAGAACTGTGTCACAGTCATATTTAAATCTGTAAATAAATTTTAAATATCTTCATCATAGACTCAGCCCAACAGTTTTAAGGGTGTCCAAGTAGTGCTCAAAAAATTGAAAATTGCTGCAGGGGCCTGATTTTGCAAACTGGCCTAATTTTCATGAAATTCTTCTTCTTGAGATGAGTGAACCATCTATGTGAGCCTGCAAGCTCGTAAAACTTTACCTGCTATACAGAATTCAATTACTTTCTTTAAATTTTTGTCCCATTTTCTTTTATTATTTGGTATAGATTTCAGATACCTGAACTCATATTATTATAATATGAATTAAATCTTGTTGGTATGATGGATTACTAGATATGTCATATTATAAAGCTCCCACTATGTCATCAATCTCGTTGTTATATCTTCTCATGCTGCTATAAAATATCTTTCCTCATTCAAAAAAGATTATTTCATATTATTTTGATTTTAAATTTTTAAATACAATATTTAAAGAGGATTAACTCTCTTTGATTTAATCCTCAGAGCTCTTACCCAAATATATTTTTACATTTAAGATTACTTACATTTTATTTTAGAAATATTAAGCGCTCTCACTTAAAAGTGATTCAATTCATTTATACCATTAATAGTACCGTTTAAGCCTAAATCCCAACAGTACTCCATTTTAAACCAAGTGACACTTCTATTAAATTCATTTAAATAGTATTCCACTTTTAATTGGTTGATTAAAATTTCTAATATTTGGTCTGGAAGCCATGAAAGAGGGGTCAGCTAACAACCTGAAGCAGATCCAGAAAGAATTATCAACTCTGAGTATTGAATTAGCCAAAAAAGGAAAAAATAATTCATCTTATTCCATCAAGTCATCAATTTTATTGTCCTTTTGGTATATCCTAAGACTTTGATAATATGGGGAGTACAATTTTGTTGATGTGCCAAGTGCACAAAATAATTTTTGATCTTGAAAATACCCCCTTAAGGTAGTTCATCAAAGGCAGGGGGGTTGGGTAGGCCATGGACTTCCAGTATCCTGGGTTTGAATTTCCGAAGGCCCAAAGAGTCAGAGATTTTGGTTCCATCCATAAATTAGGAAAATGCCACAAAATCCTTTTGTATGCTTTGTTGAATCCAATAATATGGAAGAGTGGAAGGTTGTGTTTTTTTGGTCTTTTCAATTGAAGCCATAACTATTTCATGGGGGAGCCAATTTAAGAGCTTAAAAGATTTTGGATGGCAGAAAAACAATGTGTAGATGTGACCCGAATTATTTGATTGGAGGAGGTGAACAAAACTATACAGTTTGAGGGTATCAGAAAGAATTAAAATAGTCTTCCTTACTTTAGTAAATTCCTTTTTTCCCTGTATTTTTAATCATAAGTGTATTCAATAATGATTAGTCTTGAATCTTCCATTTGAGCCAACAGTTTGGCTTGGTCTTGATGGGGCTTCATATTTAAATCTGTTGAGAGAAACTTGAGAGGAGTATTCTTCATTCAGTTTCTTTTATGTTGAATGGGCCAAATGGTTGGAGAATAACGCTTGATTATGTTCAGGGCTGATAACCTTGAGGGTCAAAAGCTCATAATATTATTTTTTTTGAATAAAGATCAAAATCATCATCAATATTTCTTTTTGGCTAATGTGTTTGATCATGAAGCCCGTGACTAATGGGTCTAGGTCAGTCACATCTTATTTTAAATTCAAGGTTTTTATACTTTGACCTTCTTTCAAAAACTGCAACGCCTTCAGCCATTCCAACCTCCTTGCAATTTTGAAGCAAGATTTCATCTGACTTAAATTAACCTTTAGGGGGTGGATCGAGCATGACGGACTATTTCCATTTAATAGGACAAAAAAAAATAACATAGAATACGTTAAGTGAGGAAAGTGTGTTGAAAAAATGGATCTTAAAAATGAGGGAATTGAAAAAATGGAGAATGTGAGGAGTAAAACTCACAAAATATTATAATGAGGTAGGATTTAAGTTTAAGAAGCCTTGGGAGGGAAAAAATGAAAAATATAGAGTTTTTTTTGACAGATCTTGTCTATTGGGGAAAAAACTTTCTTTTTGGAGGTTAAATGTTTGGTGAGTGATAAAAGTAAGTAAAAATTGAATTTTCCTATGTGGAGAAAAAAACTTTATTTGGGATTTCAGGTGCTAAATTTAATAATATATCTCTCCTTTTTGGGGGAACTTACATTCACAAAATAATTAAAGCTTTTTGAGAATAGATTTGGCGCTATATTCCTGGTACTTTTGGTTTTTTCTATTGAAATAACTTTCAGTTTTGTTTTTGAATAAATATTTTGATGATTTTTGGTAATAATTACCCCTGGTCTCAAAAGAACTTGACAAATATTTCTAAACAACCCTCTTTATTATTTCAAATAATCATGTTGGATTTTATAAAATAGCCCAAAATGTGTTTTTAAAAGCCATTCATGTCACAAACAGTTTTTTTGAAAAAACCTTTTGGCTCTTATAGAAAAAAGTGTTGGTCTTTTCCAAAATTTTTTTTCTTTTTTTAAAAAAGCCTTTGGCTCCTTATCAAAACTTGTGGCTTTTTTGAAAAAACTAATTCATGTTTTGATTTTTTTTATAAAAAACAGTTTTATTATGTAACAGACTTTTCTGTTATAAAAAAAGTATTTTTTATTTTAAATAAAGTACTTTTTTGATTTTTTTAACCAAATAAAGCTTTATTGTCTTTCTAAAAAATAAGTTTTTGGTTTGATAAAGAAAACCTCCTTTTTTTGATAAAAAGAATAAGGTTTTTTATTATCCAAAAAATGTTCTTTTTTTTTTAGAAAAAAAACTCCTGTCTTTTTTATTAATTTTTTTTGTATTTTTCTTTTGAAAGGAAATAATAAGAAAAAATAACCTAAAATATGGCTAAAGAGGAAGCTGACAATGCTTTGGGAGAATGCTGTTTTTCATTAAGCAAGATGTTCACATTTCTTTAGTAGGTGTGTTGCTAAACGCATGCCTTTTTTGTGGTAAATAAATACCATATTTGCATTGTGTTTGCCAACTTCCGGAATGCAGTTAGCAATTCTCTTTTTCATTTTTTATTTTTCTCTCTCATTCTTGATTTTACTTAATTATTTAGAAGTATTATCTTTTATTCAGTTTAATTTTAATAATTTTGAGCCCTTTTGAATTGATTTTAATTGCCTGTGCTTTGTATTAATTGTTTTTCAAAGGGTTACTCATAATGTTATTAAGAGACTTTGAAATTCAACAAAAGAAAAAGATACATAAATAAAATTTATCCCAGAGATATATTATCAGCCTGTGACTCAAAAGCAGAGCACAAGCATAACAACCAAAACACCATAAACTAATGTTAGAGTATAATACAACCAAAACATGGATCTGAGAAGCAAAGCTCAAAAGCTATAGAAAGAAAGAGGAAGTACACCATTTTCCAAATATATCTCTCATAATTACAGGAATAAGAATCACAAATTTATTCAAGCTCAAAGTAATTGCTGATCATAAACCTTCATGTTTACCTCTCATCTAAAATCCAGAGAAATAGGTTTAATCCCATCAAATGGGTATTCAAATTTAAGCTTTCAGTAAAGGCTATTTAATGGTACCAGCCAAATTGAGCTGTAATAAAAACTACAGAATTCAATGCTAAATTGTAGCCAAATAAGGGTAAATAAAATATTGACCTCTGATCTAAATTATACAGTTTTGGTTTGAAATATGTAAACTGGGGTCATTTTTGAAAAAGAAAAATTAGGGCTATCTGCTGGTTCCATCCATTCCCCAAATAAAGCATCTAGAACAAACATTAGGGAGAAAAAAAGTTCCATAAAGGGTTTGAGAGAAATTCATATCTGAGAGAAATTCATATCTGAATAATGGAAATTAGAAATGACCTAGCTTTTGCATATATAATTCTATCTATATCAAATGAGGTACTATTGTGTAGTCCTCATCTATGAATACACAATGAGCCAACTTTGAGCTCAATATCTTGAAAAATTACAAAGGTATGGCATCTTTAAGGTTAAAATATAACAGTTGGGCCAATACACCTTTGCTGTGGGATAATTTCCCATATCCTTGAATATGAGGTGTCAAATCTACAAAGAAGCTTTTTTATTCTTCCATACCTCATAGTTTGGTCAATATGGGTTTCCCATACAGGTTCTGTACAGAATTCTACACATCATAAATGTCAGAAGAGGGCTATGTGGCCCCCAAATGAAAAATTTACCCCTGTATTGGTGTAAACTTCCCAGATATGGTTTCAAAACCACATATGAGCCCAATACAGGTTATACAGGTGTGGTAACAACCACAAGACAATTCTTGGAAGGGAAAAATCTACACTCTTCCTATGTGAACAGGCTTAGAGGACCTATTCACCCATTTTCAGGATAAAAAGGGACCTTCCTCTTCTCAAACGAGAAATACCCACCCTTATCTTACATTCCTATGTAGTACAGCTATCAAAAACAGCTATACTCTTGGAAAGGAATCAGGTTATACTCTCATAATAGTATTTTATTGCTTATTATAGTCGATGAACTGATATCCAATACATCCTGGGCTTTCAGAAGTGCTCATAACAACTATGATTCATAGCAGAGCCCTTCTTTCTACTATTAGAAGATATTTTTTTTATAGAAATAACAAGGTCTCAACCGGAATTAAAGTTTTAAATACAATTTCATAGCTTTATTATAGACTCAGCCTGAAACCTATACATTTCAAGAGTAAATACTGGAAGTGTAGTACTAAAACTCCATGTTCAAAATTGAATTCTTCAACCCACCATACTGTTTGCTTCTACTTGTGATAAAAGATTTGACACTTCTGAAAATTAAAATACCATTCAGTTTTCAAGTTGAATAATTTATTGATAAACAAAATATACCCAAATCATGCAAGAAATACATCCAGCCCTCAGGATAAGAATTTTAATGTCATTATTCAATAGTAGCTACCATATAGTAATATCTGAACAATTTTCTGAAACAATTATTCTATTACCTAAAGCCCAGTAGCAATAGAACTAATCAATAGATACAATAGCTTTAATTTTATATAGTAGTGGTAAGTCAATAAATATTATCCAAATACCTATGATTCTATACTTTAATCTTTTCATGACTATATTAGAATGACTTATGCAGTATTCTGATAGATCAATATTGACAGAAGCCTCCACTTGCCTAATACATAACTAATTCTGCTCTTTAGTAAATAATATATCACTACTAGGCTCTTCTGATTGACCAGTTTGAAAATGATGTACATATATTACTGATTTGGTAATGATTGATTCAATAATTTTTTAGCTGACCAATTCTACCTTTGACTTAAAGAATCAATCTGTTTAAAACCATATTGTTCAACCTAATTCATACAGTTTTGATAGAGACAGAAACTGAATAAATATATAAGCTATGATCAATTAAAAAATAAATTGGACTAAAAGGGTTGTAGATAAATATTTTGTCTGGATCCCAAGTAGTGCAGTATATTCAAATTGAAACTTAACTGCAATGCACACTGATCATTATGCCAGTATTACTTCATAGCTTACATCAGCAGTTGTGTAATGCGACAGTTAGAGGTTAGAGGTATTGGATTATATATTTGAAAATGGAGGAAAGGATGAGCATATAATAGGGAGTGTATTCATGAAAAAGGCAAGAAATATTAATACATAAAATCTTCTCTTTCAGCTTAAGTGTAAAATTACACCCAAGTGCTTAATACGTCAGATACCAGATGTGGACCATTTCCCTGATAAAATGAATTACTACCTTGAAACCATAATAAATATTTATGATAATATTGTTTGTGGATACATGAACAATTTGTGTAAAATATATAAGAATAGAGGAAAATGGGAAAAGTGAAGAAGGGATCTTTCAGAATGAAAATAGAAGATTTTGAGAACTTATGACATATTTTAGAAAGTTTTATATGATATTTATTACTGTTTGCTTAGTTGAAGATAATATTTAACAGAGAGCTTTTTTGAACTTCAAAACATGATCCCCTTGGGATATCTTTAGAGTTTATAAATCAACTAAGCCTTTTGAGGGATTTTTCCACCAATATAAACCATTTTTAAATTGAGGAGTTTACTCTTTTTTTCAAATTATCAAAAATAAAAAGTACCGCGCGCTTTTAAACCTAAATGTTTCACCACTGTAGTGGGTCATTTAATTCAAAATACCTCAACAATAGAAGTTTGAAAAAAAAAGGCAGAGAAAGTAAATCATTATATCCTGTGGGAGCCAAAAACTACATAGGATAAGAGTACAGGAAAATATTCCAGCTCTTTGAACTTAAAACAGTTTGTGTTATATTATTAAAATTTGACTACTTTTGCTGATAATTTTGGATGAAATGGAATATCAAAGGGGTAATAATAATCATTTTTGGTCTTTTGTACCTTTTAAAGAACTGGCCATTGATTTTTTGTGGGAACTCAAAAAATAATTTGGATCACCCCTTATTTTTTTCTTCTCTCACATTTCAATTATCTGCCCGCTATTTCCACAAAAATTTATTTTAAGGGCGCTCGAGCGCCCTCAATTCACATACAGGAAAGGAAACAAAAAATCCCACCAGGTTTTCAGATAATTTGAAAGACCAAAACAGGGTTCTGTGGTCTGTTGAGAAACTAGAATTTTCAAATTAATTATGAGCAAAAGGAGAGGTTGAGGCCTTGGAATTTATTTGGGAAATTCTTAGCGTGCCTTTAGAGACGCACATATTCTATTTATCATGGATGAATGTACTAAAGAAAGGAAATGAAGTATGTTTTTATATCTCCCATTTAAAAAATCTGAATTAAAGAGCTATAGAATTTCAGTTTTTAGAGCTCACATACATAAATTTTAAAATTGTTAGTTTGGGGGCGAGTAATGGAGTTTTCCACTAATGAGAAAATTGGTGCTTCTATCTCTTCCTTTGAAAGAGTATTATATCATCCAAATAATTTTTTTTATAAAATACAAATAAGCAAAATCAATGAATCACAATCTCTCAATATAAAATTTCAAAAATTAAACAATTTTTTGAATTATGAAAAGTCCCCAAAATCTTCCGGAAAACATTTTTTAATTTGGGCTAGGCTATCAATTTCTCAATATCATATAGCTGTTCTGCAATTTAATAGAAAATTTCATGACCCCTTCATTAAGATTTCACACTTTTTTGGCTCAAGTCATAATGCTCAAATAACTTAACTCTTGCTATTCATGAGATAGCAGAATAATTATTTAGCTTAACGCAAAATAGTCGGTATGATATTAAAAATAAACCAAGGAAGCAAGTTTCTTGCTAATATTGATTATATTTTTGATTCCGACGTGTGAAATGATATTTCTCTCCTGGTTCGCCCTAAGAATTTCAAATGATCTTTAATAGGAATGGTCAGGTTGGTGAAAAGTGCAGTTTCAGGCATCTTGACTATTATTTCAAAGCTCAAGTGACAATATTCAGTAACTAAGAGTTTCTGAGAGACAGTTTTTGGATGAAAATGAAAATGAAAAGCTAGCTTAAGAATTATTTTGATTTTCCTCAAAAAAATTCGAACATCCTTCCTATAAAGCGCACCTTAGCCATAAATTAATAGTAGTTTGTCATATCTTGTATCAACCATGTGGACCTTTTGCACAGTATTGGAGTATATTCAGTAAATTGAAGTGAGTAACTTTTGGCCCTTCATACTTGAACAACTCAATCCAAATTTGTATTTCTCAGTCTCAGCGTTCCTTCGTTGGCAAAATTTGTATACTTTGCATCGTTGCTTGGCCCAACTCCTTTGTTCAGTGTTCAATTGTCAAGTGATAATTGATAAATTACCCAAGCCATTTTGGAAATTGGCCAGATTCTGTTGAGAGTGTAAGCAAGTAGGATTCCACCCTACACGTTGCACCACTGCAACGGCCCTAGCAAACTCCGCTTGCTCACAGGGAGACTTCAAGACAAAACCTAAATAAGGTTCAGCATTAATATGTGATCGCTTCTATACAATTGACTTGAGGTTTGAAACCCCTCACTAGATCGTGAATGCAAGTCCTTGATTGAGTAAGCCCTTTGGCCGGATGACGTCATAAAGCATAACTCGAAACCTTCAAGGGCCAATCAGCGTCCATGGATAATGGGGAAGATTGTTGGCCATTCACCAAGCCAGTCACCATTTAATCCCTGATTTCTTATTGCTCGATTGCATTTATCTTCCCATCAATTACACTCTTCATCTTTGCTATCATCAACGAGTTGAGAATTTATTAGTGCTCAGCTTGAGTGGAGTCAAGTAAGAGTGGCGAAGAATCATCCATGTCACAAAATCAAGCATTGGTTGACGCCTCAATGGAGGCGCTCTCTCGCCAGTTCGAAGTCAAACTATCACTTTTAAAAGAATTCATTCCACAAGCTAGCCATGTCATCTTCTTGCCTTCTACCAACGGTAGAGAAGCCGCAGAAATGACGGCGTCTGTTCTAGCTGTAAGCCCTAATTTGATCAATTTGTTGAATTATCGACTGATCTTACCGCGAAAACCATTTTGGGTTTGTGAATGCATCAAGGAAAACGAATCAAGATATCACTGTTTTTTTAACGAAAGGGGATTTCATAAGCACGTCCTCCTTTCTGACTATACTAATCAGTTATACTAAATGCACTATTCTTTCTTTTATGCTTCAAACCATACATCAGCCACATCGTTCATCATGCACTAGCATCGTATTCTTTAGGTGCAAATGCAGAAACGATCAAGGTAAATACTCTTTGGCTTTTGGCTTAGTGCTGGAAAGAATCTCAAAACTTCCCCTACCTTGATAGGCCAATTTTGAAAGGCAAGCTGTGTATCAGGTGAACTTTTAAAATTTTTACATCCATCAAGTCATCATTGCTCACCAAAGTCCAATTTCTTTTGTCTAATACTCAGAGACCGATTGTAGGAGTGGAGAATGAAGAAATAAATTCAGAAAACTGGACATTCCATCTTGAAGACGAAAAGTAAGCAGTGTCTTTATGAAGATGGTTTGATTTTTGTTTAATATCAAGCTCTGTCTGGATTTCAGTTATTATCAAAAATATTTGAAGTTTTTTAGTCACGAGATCAAGGAGAAAGGCGCAATCAAAACAGTGGAAGAGTACGTATTCAATAGAAAAGAAGGGAATATGTTAAGTAGGCAAGTATCTCAACCACTGTCTTGTTGGATATCTTTATACGGGACCTAAACTTGATTACGATTTTCGCAGAAGTTTTGGTGGACTTCTTCATCCATGTGCGTTTTATTTTTAATATCATTAATGAGCGGCATCAATTTTTTTGGGTGAAGCAGCTGAAGTAATTCATCCTATCTTATACTTTTCTGGCGTCAGTTATTCATGTAAGCCAATATTTGAGGCTATTTGTTCTTTTTTTGAGGTTAATCATTTTTTTCATAGTGGGGTTATGGACTCGAGTTCAAGATTGACCACATAGTCGCTGAGGGTCAGTTCTTTTTTTTTCAAACTTCGCGTTGGAAGGACTTCAAGCTTAAGATCTTTTGTATAAAAATATTGACCCGCAGGATTGGCCCAGACAGCGGCTCACTCGCCTTTCGCTGGTTTAAACTCTTTTGAAATTGAACACAGCAAACAGTCAATTGAACCGCCAAGCAACGGAGCCCATCAACTTCCACACTCATCGAGGCTCGACTGGGAGAGACCAGCTGTTCACAAGACATTTAAGCCCAAGAAAGGCTTGACAGGATTTGATGTGAGAATACTTCACCATAGCTGATATACTTTTCGAAAAATTGATGTGATGTTTGTTAACAGATCCTATCAAAGATAGCGCACGACCCGGCTTTAGAATTCAGAAATGGAAGCATAGAAAACATTTTAGAAGCTTTGCAAAAATCTGCCAAGAATGAAAGACTTGCTTATTGGATTGATCATTGGATCATTGATGAGAAAGCTCAATGGGATGAAATTATTGATAGAACCAAAGAAGTAAGCCAAGTTCTAAAAGCTCAGTTACATGGTTTTGTCCTCAACTCAATTGTAACAATTTTACTGTAGATCATTTGGGTAGTTACTGTAATTTACGCTACTAGCTACGACAAAGAAAAAGATAAATTTATATTAGATTTTGTTTTGTGGGTAATGAGTAGTTTTATACCTAAAATGCTATCATGTACTCCTCAAAATGATTGAGTAACTGACTAACTCTCTTAACCAAATTTGTATTAGAATGCATTTGGTCACTGCATCTATCTTCCTTCCAGTCACGCTTCCAGTGTTAGAATCCCAATTTCGACCAAAACTACTCAAAGCCTTTTTCAGAGTTTGCTGAGATTGCAACCATCAGTTCATAAAAGCTCGAAATATTGACTGATCTTAGTTCATAATTTATTTTGGATTGATATTCAGGCTGTCGTGATAGCATGGACTGCAAAAGGAGCCCCTGAGCTTGAACTTTTCAAATGTCTCAGTGATTCAGCCTTAATTTCAACAACTGAACTTCAGTGTGCTGAAAAAGAGGAAAATCCTTGGTTCAAAGTATTAGGTAGTGCCGCGAAACATCCAGATGAACACACTACAAAGGTTATTATCATTTACAACGCAAAATTTTACCTACACCTATTTAACGAACAGTTTGCGTGAATCATTTTAAAATCATGTTAGATTATCCGAACCTTTGCCTTTGCGTCAACGTTTTACGGGACAACAAAGCAAGGCTATTATTACGGTGAACTAAAAGGCACTGACTTATTAGATTCTAGTATCTTCTTAAGGGTATGTTTTAATTTTTTTTATTTTAGGAAGTTTTTAGAACATGTTCCGTGCTCATCACTTGAAAAATGCCAGGCGGCGATTATGACTCTCAATAAAATGGATTGGGAAAGGAAACATGGGGATGAAGGAACGATGAAATGGTTTGATTGAATTGGTAATCACGAAGAACATAATGATACGAAAAGAAATGATCACAGTGCTCCAACATTTTTACAAATTATGTTTTAAAAGTGGCAATACGGTAAACGGACATAGAAATAAGGTGAGGTAATATCAGGATATTACAGTGAGACCGCACTAACTTTTGTGCAAGGTCATCTACAACAACTTGAGTCTATTCTTTTATTTGGGAAGAGCCTATCTTGTAACTTATAGTGGTTTTAGCCACTTGAAGCTCATCTTGTTTGGGATTAAATGAGAGAATGGATGGAGGTGTAAATGAAAATTTAAATAAATTTTCATTTCTGGAAATTTCATGTAACATGGGGTGGCATGGTGCATTGTTTTCCAATTCTGAAATATTAATAAATACAAATAAATGAAAAATTACTTCAAAATCAAAAAGAATAAATTTTGGAAGTCTTTAACAGACTTAAAAATAATTTTATATTGTAAAATATTAGTAAGGGAATTCTTTGATTTGGTAAAATGCTAGCTTTTAGGTTATTCTTAACTGAATTATTGTTAATGATATTTTTTGGGGGGGAAGTTGATTTTTTTATAATAAAGATAATTGAATAAAATATTAATAACAATTCCTTTTCATAATTTTTTTAATATTCAAATTATTTTAAGAAATATTAAATTGATATAAATTTCATTCAATATTAATCAAAATTTCTCCATAGTTCTTTTTAATTACAATAAAATGTGATATAACAGCAATTAAATTAAAATAAGTCTTATTTTAAATATATCTATAGGAAGAATTTACGATATAAAAATTTATGAGAATATAATTAGTCATAATTGTGGTTTCACTTACTATAAACCTTGTTAAGGGAAAATATGCCAAAGTTCCAGGCTACTTTGTCAAATATAAAGATATGATAAGAGGAAAACTCCTGGAAAATTGATGGATTGATATTCGGCTCTATGCTCTCTCTTCCCTGGGGTATTAATGAGGTTTGTAGGGAGGATCTCCTTATATACCTTTCAGTGGATCCAGAGAGCCCCATAGGAATTTTATTTTTCTCAAAATTGTTTTCCATTATGAGGTTTTTTTCATCCTGTGGTAAGCTTTTTTTTTGGGATTTTGCATTTCTCTTACTCAAGTGAATATCCTTTAGGTAAATTTTCTACTAAGGAGCTTTCTTAAATCTACAAAAAGACTTATTTGAATTTCCCTCTAGATTTTTAATAAAAATTAAAGATTTATTTGAGATTTTTTTTCATTCAATTTGAAGTTTCTGTGTGTTGATTCAATTGGAAATCTCAAAAAGTCTATACTTCTGTTGAATTAATGAGTCCATTTAGTTTATACAGGTAATGAGTTTGTTTTTCACAGCTTAAGGTGGAAATAAAGAAGTTTCAATCATTATGGTATATCTTCCTACATATGTTAAGAATTTTAAATTAAAAAACCTGTGTTATATATTCTGAAAATTTGTTGCTGTGAACATGTGACTGTGATGATAAATTTCCTTCAAGTAAAGAGCTTGTGGGTTTTTAAGGTTGAATATGATTTCATTTGAATATTCTATAATGTAAATCATTCATATTTTAGTGTGTTTTAAGGTGATTCTGAATTCGAGATCAATTTATTGTGTGATGATTTATTTATGGAATGAATTTTGAGTAGAGTAATTAATAATCAAATGATTGTGTATAATATTGTTTCCAGCTATTTTTGGTCTTTAAGATGAATAAAATAAAACACTACGAGTTTTCAAAATGGGAAATACTTCAGCCCCTAATCAAAAACACCCTATAAAATAGCGGTGAAGACTTTGTGATCTTTTGCATTTTCATGTAAAAATAATTGGATTCTAAAAAAGTCCATGTTACATATATACTAAGCTTAGTGTTATAAATGTTTGTGGCACTCAAACTTCCTTTATTTTTATATGAATATTTTTTTAAAAAAAAGATGAACCTCAGTCTTAAGGCCTGAATTACTACTTTCATTGGAATTTTAGAAAGGGGGACAATGTCACAACCATGGCAATTCACCTCCTTGGATCTCCATATGGCATATCAAGCCACAGTCCTTTTATGGCCGATTGGCCATATCCATCACCAGTGGCCAATATGGCCACGTCATCATCTTATGGACCATTTATGGCCATTTGTCTTTTGGGGCCTTCATGGCCCTTCACCTCAATCCAGAAGCCATAGCGGCAATTTATGCCCAATTGGGTATTTCTGGTCATTTCCCTCAAAGCCAGGGGAAATGGTCCAAATGGCTGTTTTTGGCCATTTGGGCTCATAATGCGCATTTGCTCACTTTTGCACATTTTTGCACACTTCGACGCAAAGTGTCCAAAAGACACTTTCCCTCCCTTTGGGCCAGTTTTTGGCTCAGAACCCAAAAGTGGCCAAAAGCCCCAAAGGACCCAGGAACACCTTTCCAAGCTCTGAAGCCATCACATCCATCTTTTTCCCCTCTGTCTTTCCCTCTCAAGACCTTTGGACGTAATCTTCTTTCCAATGAATTAATATGCCATAAATGATGTTATATATCATTATGCATCATTTTTCAACATAAATTTAATGGTGGCAATATCAAATGGTCATTTCAACATTCCAACATATCATCATGTCATCAAGGCACCCAGTCATTCAGAGGACTCAGCAAGGCTCAAGAGCAAGTGTTTCAGCGTCAAAGACCAATCACGCCATCAAGACGTCATTGGATAATTTCATGCACAGTATTCCTCCAAGGCAATACTGTTCAACCATTCTCAAGGGATTCAAGAGGAAGTTCATTCATGTGTCAAGTGTCAAAGCTCCACTCTATCCATCTTGGCAATCACCTTCATTTCAATACAGTCTGGATCCATCAAGAACTGTATTTCATTTTCAAGCATGGGAAATTCATTAAACCCAATTCAATTTCAATATTAGACAGCTGTATCAATTCCCAAAACAATCAATACAGCCTCAAGGATCAATACAGATCAGCTTTCAGCCTGAAATACTCAAGCTCCCAACTTTTCACATATACCGGCTACCCTTTCCACCCTGGGGGGTTTTTCCCCAGTTAATTAATATATTTTGATTTTATTTTATCTTTATTTATCTTATCATTTTTGTTAAGTGAATACTGATATTATCAAGTCAGTCATTTAGCACCTTCTCTCTTTTCTTTCTTCGCCTGTCAATGGATATTTGGTGGTTATATCCTTACTAATTCCATTGTTCATCTTGGCAGGTTGAAACAGTGATTAAGGACTTACTTGGTTGGCTCTTTGGCCATTTGGCTTCTCTTTCCTCTTATTGCATCTCATCTTTTACCTGCATATTTCTTAGAGGAATTTATTCTTTTACTTTTTATTTCTTTATTCTTTTGGAGTCTTCCAAGTGAGTTTCCTGATTTCTGAGTGCCAGGCCACTCTTTTATTTCTGTCCAAGAGCCCCTGTGACATTATATTAATTAACTCATAATTTCTTTTCATCCTGTTCATTCTTTCTTTATAATTTCATTCACTCATTTCATTGAAATTATGACTCTTTAATGCTTATGAACCTTATGATTCATCGTCACCTCTCAGTTTTCTGTCATTCATTCTTCATTCTGAAAACTGAAAGCTTACCCCAATTTTATTTTTGTTTCTCTTTTTTAAAGAAACTTATTTCAAATCATCATTTTTTTTAATTCATTCATAATCCAAGCGTCATCTTAATTTTAATTTGATTTCAAATTTTTCATCAAGTCATTCAGACACATTCTTCACATCAAGATTCATATTTGATTGATTCTTCAAGAATTTTGATTTTTAAAGAAGAACTCACTTGATTTTCATTTGATTGATTGATTTTACATAAATTGATATTGACCTCAAGAAAATTGATTGACCTGTAGATTTCATTGATTTGGCTGATTTTTGACATCAAGAATTTTGACATAAATTGATTTTTCTTCAAGAATTCATTTTGATTGATTGATTTTCTGCAAGATTTTGATTTTGATTGATTTGAAATTTGATTTATTGACTTCAAGCTTTCATTTAATATTTAATTGATTGATTTACCTGAAGATTTCATTTGATTTATTGATTTTTATTGATTTTCCTCAAGATATTGATTTTGATTTTTGACTTCAAGCATTATTTCAAATTGTCTCAAGTTTTTCATCTTTGAATCTTGATTCTTGTTCATTTTATTTCATTTATATCCTGAAATCATGCCCATCAAACACTCACCTCCTGCAAGGCAGACAAGATCTCAGGCCAGAACTCAAGCTGTTCTCACTCCAACTCCTAAAGCTCCTCTTGATGGCACCCCAGCAGTTTCTCAACTGCGGGCCAAATTGGACAGAGGACCCACTTTGGAAGGAAGGAAGAGTGCGCAGGAGATCAAGCTCATTCTCAGGAGTAGTTGGCGGATTTCCAGGAACTTCAAGGACCATTATCAAGGTTCAAGGTGAAGATGATGATGAGGAGGAGAATTCTGTGGAAGAGGAAGAGTCTGATGGTACTGAAGGTGTCCCTGCTCCTGTGGAGGCATACCAAGGTACTGGAGGGCCAACTCTAGCCCAGTCTAATCAGCCTGTCTCTCATCAGTCTGAACCATCTTTATTGGCCATTATGCAGCAAATGACTCAAATTATGGCAAATCTTCAAGCAGCTTCATCTTCTGGATCATCAAGACCACCAGCCTTCAAGACTCCATCTATGAAGGCACCAGAATGCTTTGATGGGACTCAACCCTTCAAAGTCAGAAGCTTCCTTCAGTCATGCCAATTAATCTTTCATAATGATCCGGCACACTTCTCTCAAGAAAGAAAGAAGGTCCTTTATCCTACTTCATTTCTCATTGGCAGGGCTGCAAAATGGATTGAGACTTATCTTTCCAATCTCACCAATCAAGAATCCAATCACCTTCTCAATTCTTGGCCTTTATTTGAATCTCAACTCTTCCCTGTATTTGGTGACCTGAATGAAGTCAGAAAAGCTGAAGCAGAATTGGATTCTTTAAGAATGAAAGAAGGTGGGCATGTATCTTTATACATTGCTTATTTCAGAAGTCTTGTCTCAAGAATTGGAGATTGGGGTGAAAGGGCTCTTATCCATCATTTCAGGAAGGGATTGCAATCCAGGATTTTGGATCAATTGTCCTCCCATCCTTCAAGAATTGACTCTCTTCAAGACTTAATGGATATTACTCTGGAGCTTGATACCAGGTACCATGAGAGGCAAAATGAAAAGAGTCATCATCAAGAGAAGAAGCCAGAAGCCTCAAAGTCAAGTTCTTCTCATTCTCAAAGTTCTTCGAGCTCAAGTAAAAAGAAGAAGAAGAATTGTCAGAAGTGGAACAAGCCCCATTCTTCTTTATTGAATAAAGATTTCAAGTTGATGAACTCTGAAAAAGAAAGAAGAATCAAAGAGGTTTTTTGTACCTATTGTGGTGGGAAGCATAGTCTTGAGTCTTGTATCAAAAGGCCTCAAAACAAGCTTACCCCACCGTCAGGCAATTTTCCCAGCCAGGGAACAGCCTGAGTGGAGACCATGTTGTGTTCAATGGTCTTCACAGTTTTCCTTCCAGAGCAAAATTGTGCATTATGAATACTGGTGTCAAGAATTCTCTTAAATTCTTTGTTTTCTTTTCTCTTTCTGATGTTTTTTACAGTATTCTCATTGATTCTGGTGCTACAGACTCATTTATTGCAAAGCAGTTTTTTCACAAGTATTGATTGACTATGTCACAACTTCCAGAGAAGATTCCTCTTATCATTTTGGACTCCTCTGAGTCCCCTTCCTTATTTGTGACTCACCATACTAAATATATGGTTGAGATCCCTTCCTTCCCAAGCTTTGAATGGGACTTTTTAGTCATTGATACTCCCAAGGGAGAAGACCTCATATTGGGCTTTGACTTTCTTAATCATTTTAATCCATATATTGATTGGAGGCAAGGGCTGATCACCTTTAATGCTGATCATAAGGCCTATCATGATCCTTCAAAATATTTCAGTAATGACTTTTCTTCTGCCAAATCATGTGCAGCTCTGGTTGGTGATTCTAGAACACCATCATTTCCATCTTCTGTCCATATTCCTTCCCTTAATTACCATCAGTCATTACTATCATCTAGAGATGAAGTCTTCAAAGATATTCAAGATGCTGGAGAAGATAATTCTGTATCTTCACTTCATCTCTTCTTTGGGAATATGGACCTTCCTCCTTCATCTTATTATGACTCCCTGGAGGAGTTGTGGGATGAAGAGGAAGAGCAAGAAGAAATAGAAACCGTGATGAAGGTTGTTCCTTCTATTTATCACCAGTACTTGGATGTATTCTCCAAGGTGAAAGCAGAAAAACTTCCTCCTCACTGTGCCTGTGATCATCATATCGAGCTGGAGGGGTCTCTACCTCCAGTTGGGGTGATCTACTCTTTATCAAACCAAGAGTCAGATACACTCAGGGATTACATTTCAGAGAATGTAGAGAAAGGTTTCATCCGGCCAAGCTCCTCTTCAACAGGAGCACCTGTCCTCTTTGTCAAAAAGAAAGATGGTGGCCTCCATTTGTGTGTTGATTACCGCAAACTCAATGCTGTTACTAGGAAGAACAAGTATCCTGTTCCTCCTATGAATCAGCTTCTCAATGTCTTTAATGGTTCTTCTATCTTCTCCAAGATTGATCTGTGTGGTGCATATAACCTGCTCATAATCAAGGAAGGTGATGAACATTTGACATGTTTTAGAACTAAATATGGCAGCTATGAGTATTTGGTTATGCCATTTGGGCTCACCAATGCTCCTGCCTCTTTCCAAAACCTTTTCAATGATATTTTTTATGATCTTCTTGATATTTATGTTGTGGTTTATTTGGATGACATTATGGTATTTTCCAAATCTGAAGAATAACATGTCACTCATGTGTCCACTGTTCTTTCCAGACTCAGAGCCAATAACCTCTTTGCTAAGGCCTCCAAGTGCCTGTTTCATGTTTCTAGTGTACAGTATTTGGGTTATGTTGTTTCTTCTGAAGGCCTCAAGATGGACCAAGCAAAAGTCCAGCAAATTCTCAATTGGCCACCTCCAAGAAACATCAAGGCTCTTCAATCATTCCTTGGCTTTGCCAATTTTTACTGCCATTTCATCGATAATTATTCACAGAAGATTAGTTCACTCACAAGTTTCTTCAAGAAATATTCCCGTTTTCCCCTCAATGAGGAAGCTCTTAGACAGTTTCATCAACTCAAAGAGGCTTTCACCATTGCTCCAATCCTTTCTCACTTTGATCCTTCTCTACCCACCATTGTAGAGACTGATGCATCAGATTATGCCTTGGGTTCTGTACTGAGTCAGATTTCTGACTCAGGAAAACATCCCATTGCATTTGATAGCCCAAGCTTCTCCCAGCTGAGCTCAATTATGAGAGTCATAACAAGGAACTCCTTGGCATAGTCTGGGCTCTCAAGCGCTGGAGAGCTTTTCTCCTTTCTCTTTCTTCCTCTCTTGAAGTTCTCACCAATCATTCATCACTTCAATATTTTATGTCTTCAAAGATTCTCACTCGTCGTCAAGCCCGCTGGGCTGAATTTCTCTCTGAATTCCATTTTTCAATCACCTATCACCCTGGCCGCTTGGCTACCCTACCAGATGCTTTATCACGTCGGGATGACGTTTACCCAGAGAGGGGGGAAGATTTCATCAGCAAGAATCAAATGAATTATCAAAAAATAATCAAGCAAGATGAAATTCAAGCCTCAAAGTTCTTTGCAGCCAAGGTGGAAGCATTTTAAAATTTGATTGAATCAAGTCAGAAGTCATTATGGCAAGATTCTCAATATAGAAGTATCCATCAAGATTTGGGTAAAGGTAAATCTGTCCAAGATTATTCTCTTGATTCCTCCTCCCAACTTCTTCTGTTCAAAGATTGGGTGGTGGTCCCAAATGACCCCACAATTCAGCTCAGCATACTTCAAAAAAGGCATGACTCTCCTCTAGCTGGACACCCTGGCCAGGAGAAGACTCTCAAACTTGTCAAGCACGATTTCCACTGGTCTGGCATGACTCAATTCATCAAGTATTATGTCTCATCCTGTCAACAGTGTTCAAGAAACAAAAATATTCACCACAAGAAGTTCAGACTCCTCAGATCTCTTCCAATTCCAAATGGTCCTTGGATTTGTCTTTCAATGGATTTCATCACTCAATTGCCACTGTCCAATTCCTTTGACTCAATCCTTGTCATAGTGGACAGATTATCAAAAATGGCAGTTTTTATTCCAACAATGTCTTCAATAACTTCATTAGATTTGGCCCATTTATTCATCAATAATATTTTCTCAAAGCATGGCCTTCCTTCAAGCATTGTTAGTGATAGAGGTTCTCTTTTTGGTTCTTCCTTTTGGACCAATCTTTGTCAGCAGCTCAAGATTTCAAGAGATCTGTCAACTGCTTACCATCCAGAAACTGATGGACAGACAGAGAGAGTAAATCAGATACTAGAACAGTACCTTTGGATGTATGTCAGTTATCATCAATATGATTGGAACACCTGGCTCCCTCTGGCTGAATTTGCCTACAATAACTCTGACCACTCTTCAACAAAACAATCACCGTTTTTCACTGTTTATGCAAGAGATCCACATTTTGACTCAGTTCACATTACTCAAGATACTCCTGCTGGAAAGTTATCAACAGAAATCCAATCAGTACAGCAAGATGTCAAGAGAGAACTTGAAGTTGCCATAAACAGGTTTAAGAGGTATGCAGATAAAAGTAGAGCAAGTCCACCTGTTTTCAATCCTGGTGACATGGTATGGCTTTCTTCCAAGAACATCAAATCAACGAGACCCACCAAAAAACTTTCTGAAAGGTGGTTGGGTCCTTTTCCAATCTTGAAGAAAGTCAGCACTCATGCCTACCACCTCAATGGAAGTCCATCCACCTAGTCTTCCATATTTCACTCTTAGAACCAGTCAAGACATCAACAATCCCAAATAGGCATCAAGAGCCTCCTCCTCCAATCATCATTGAAGAAGAAGAGGAATGGGAAGTCTCTCAAATACTGGACTCAAAGCTCAAGAGAGGAGAATTATGGTATCTGGTGGAATTGAAAGGTTTCAGTCAAGACCCAGAAAGAGCCACTTGGGAACCAACGGAAAACCTCAAGAATTGTCCTGAAATTGTCAAAGATTTTCATTAATTATATCCTGACAAGCCTGGGCCCAATTCTTCAAAAGCTTGATTCATTATGGTGCTTGGTGGGGAGAGGAATTACCAAAAGTAAGTCCCACTCCTGGTATGCACCTTTAGGGGTATTCTACTCTCCTTTTTGCTATAAGCATCACCTTGGCCACTCTGTGAGCACTTTGCAATTTTGGACACAGATCTTTGGCATGGCCTTCAACTTCATTTCCAATCTTCTGGCCATTTTCACTTGGGACAATGCACCATTCATTTTTCAATTCATTTTCAAGACTTTCAAATTCAAATTCATTCCTTCACAATTTTTTGTTTTTATTTTTATGGCACCAGCGGGAGTGGTAACTACCAAAGATAAGTTCCTCTCCTGGTGTGCACTTCCCTGAGGGGTCTACAATCTTTTCAAAACATCACCTTGGCCACTTTGTGAGCACCTGGCATCAAATTTCTCTTTCCAGGTCCTTGGCCAATTTCAAAATCAGTTATCAACCTCTGTGATGAAGATTGGAACCTCCTCAAGATTCAATTCATTTTTCTTTTCTCTTTTCTCTTTTTTTTATTTTCATTTTCATTCTTTATGTTAAATTTTATTTTCATTTTCACTTTATCATATCAAAAATTCATCTCAAAGAATATTCATTCATTACAACATCATCAATCATGAAGCCAATCTCAAAAGAAGATCAAGCAAGTCCTGTGTCATATGACAAATTGTTAATATCAGTTATTATTTATTTTCCTCTTAAAAGAACTTTCCTCTATCCCACTCTCAATGCTTTCCAATAGCCTCAACAGGCTTCACCTTGTATTAGTGCCCAGGAGCTCACCATTTCAAGGTGGGGGGTACTGTCACAACCATGGCAATTCACCTCCTTGGATCTCCATATGGCATATCAAGCCACAGTCCTTTTATGGCCAATTGGCCATATCCATCACCAGTGGCCAATATGGCCACATCATCATCTTATGGACCATTTATGGCCATTATTCTTTTGGGGCCTTCATGGCCCTTCACCTCAATCCAGAAGCCATAGCGGCAATTTATGCCCAATTGGGTATTTCTGGTCATTTCCCTCAAAACCAGGGGAAATGGCCCAAATGGCTGTTTGTGGCCATTTGGGCTCATAATGCGCATTTGCGCATTTTGCGGAATTTTGCGCACTTTGACGCAAAGTGTCCAAAAGACACTTTCCCCCCCTTTGGGCCAGTTTTTGGCTCAGAACCCAAAAGTGTCCAAAAGCCCCAAAGGACCCAGGAACACCTTTCCAAGCTCTGAAGCCATCACATCCATCTTTTTCCCCTCTGTCTTTCCCTCTCAAGACCTTTGGACGTAATCTTCTTTCCAATGAATTAATATGCCATAAATGATGTTATATATCATTATGCATCATTTTTCAACAGCAATTTAATGGTGGTAATATCAAATGGTCATTTCAAAATTCCAACATATCATCATGTCATCAAGGCACCCAATCATTCAGAGGACTCAGCAAGGCTCAAGAGCAAGTGTTTCAGCGTCAAAGGCCAATCACGCCATCAAGACGTCATTGGATAATTTCATTCACAGTATTCCTCCAAGGAAATACTGTTCAACCATTCTCAAGGGATTAAAGAGGAAGTTGATTCATTTGCCAAGTGTCAAAGCTCCACTCAATCCATCTTGGAAATCACCTTCATTTCAATACAGTCGGGATCCATCAAGAACTGCATTTCATTTTCAAGCATGGGAAATTCATTAAACCCAATTCAATTTCAATATTAGCCAGCTGTATCAATTCCCAAAACAATCAATGCAGATCAGTTTTCAGCCTGAAATACTCAAGCTCCCAACTTTTCACATATACCGGCTACCCTTTCCACCCTGAGGGGTTTTTCGTCAGTTAATTAATATATTTTGATTTTATCTTATCTTTATTTATCTTATCATTTTTGTTAAGTGAATACTGATATTATCAAGTCAGTCATTTATCACATTCTCTATTTTCTTTCTTCGCCTGTCAATGGATATTTGGTGGTCATATCCTTACTAATTCCATTGTTCATCTTGGCAGGTTTAAAGAGTGATCAAGGACTTACTTGGTTGGCTCTTTGGCCATTTGGCTTCTATTTCCTCTTATTCCATCTCATCTTGTACCTGCATATTTCTTAGAGGAATTCATGCTTTTACTTTTTATTTCTTTATTCTTTTGGAGTCTTCCAAGTGAGTTCCCTGATTGCTGAGTGCCAGGCCACTCTTGTATTTCTGTCCAAGAGCCCCTGTGACAGACAAAAGCCAATGAAAAGAGCCAGGGTACCTAATTTTCTGAGGCATATTGCCCATAGCCCAATCCAGCACTTTTATTAATGTCTCATAATGATTATGTTGAGAAAATATGAGATTATGGATAGATTTCTGCTAAGGGTAAGTCCCATTAAATCATGAGAAAATAGTAATTAAGGTTCTAGTTTGACATGAAAACAAGGTAATGAGCACCCCTGACTCCTGAAACCACATCTATTGTTTATTATTTAGCATGTTTAAGCCCAAAATAAGTAATCAAAACCCTTCTTTCAGTAGTATTAATAGAATTATCCCATGTAAACCACCATCAGTATGTTATTGTTTGTTTGCACTGCATAGAGGATTAGTCAAACCCTGAAGAATATTTCAAAAAACAACTTTTGATGAATAAATGAATATTTCAGGACCAACAAGAGAGGTGACAATAAACCATCAAAATAAAAAAGGAATTATGACTTCATAATCTCAATTGAAAGTAACACTTACAATCAATTTTTGATAATTCTACATGAAACACTAAATCTTCAAAGATTTACAGGGATTAAAGCCTGTGATAAGTTTCAAAATAGAAATGACAAATATGAAAGATAAAATTTCATTTTTTAATGAGAAATATTTAAAGTCAAAACATCATTACTTATCAACTATAAATGGGTTGGTATGCAAAGAAAATCACATAATTAGGTAATTATGGTAAGTTTATGTTAGAAAAAGCTGTGTAATTATAAATTCAAAATCAGAAAATTCATTCCTCAACTATTATTTTCCCAGTAAACACCTTGGAATACATTTGTGAGATGTTTGAGGATTGAATAAAGTCTACTGTTCAAGATTTTCAAAAATTTATCCTGATTATTCAGTGAAATCAATATATCATTAACATGATTGTTTATATTATTTATAAAATCATTTTTGATTGTTTCAAAACCATCAAAGAGTCGTGCAAATCATGAATTCAAAGAATGTCTCCATTTTGAATACTACCATGACTACCATTTTTGTATTCCTAATCTTGTATCTACTATTGATTCATTTAATCCACAAATAATCTGGAAAAACCCATTTCCAAATTATTTTAAGGTCATTTTTTTATTGAAAATAAGTATTTCACTTAATTGGTAAATAATGTTTTAGATATAAAATTGTTTTATTCAAAAATTCTAAGTAATTAATCTTGTAAAAGATACTCATTTGTTGAAATAATTTCAGATTATATTAATAACACATTTCATCATTAATACTTCTTGTAATTGATTCTACAAAACAAATTCCTAATTTCATAGTAGTTGTAAATGCATTTTCAAAAATTATTGAGCAATGAACTATCTACTTGTGGTTATAGTAAATTTATTAATATATTTTCATAATAAAATCCAGAGTACTCTTGATTAATTGTAAAATTATAAAAATATACATAGAAAAATCTCACTGAAGCAGTGAAACACATTCACGGCTGTACCTATTGTGGTATATTTATCCTCTTCCACAATATATCATATGAGCTGTATGATGATCTCTTCTAACACATATATTTGTGGGTGGTAAGCTGTAGATAATTCCAGTTTGGTACTGTGGTATTTCATACCATTTTTTACCCAGGCTCAAGCTCATAGTACCCCAGAACAGCAAGAACTCCCACCCACAGGTGGAATGAAATTCATTTTTTAGAATAGAATATCAAATTTAAATCAAGAAGTTTCAGTTTATTTAGAATAGAATGGCACAGGCACCAAAAGGCACTGAATGTGTTGAGGAAATTAAGCCAATTCAGTATTTCATGTGTAAAAATCAAGATAAATATATAGAAATAGTTACAACAAGAAAGATACCCAGCCATATGTTACCAAACTCATCAAATTTTATACCCTTTGTATAAGAACTGAACTCATTCAGAAATAAAATGACCCCTGAATTAACTACAAAGCCATGATTACTTCAGCAACAGGGAGGTCATATTATTACTAGATTAGCTCCACAGAATTTCTTGAAAGTTATATCCTTCATAGCCACAGGAATAACCCACCCTATATCCACATTAGCCCTGCGTCAAAATTAGAAAATATCCCAAACCTTGGTAGCACACAGAAATAAAAGCTTATGCAAGGCAATGGATGGCACATAATCCATCAACCTAAATGTTCTTCACAGAAATAATGATCTCATTCAAATCAAAACCTCAAGCTTAATGGAATACATAGACTTCCTTAAATATTTGCCACACACACAATTATGACAAGGTAGAATCAGGATTCAAGTGACAGAGCTTGACTTCAAATAAAGGAGGTGTCATTCTACATTCTCTCTAACATAAATCAGTAGGAAATAAAATTTAAAGATTAGTAAACAGTCAATTAATGTACATATAAAGAGGCTATGTGAGCCCTGAGGAATATTCTAAATTCTCAAAAGACTTAAAAAACTCCTCACTAGAAGTTCATTTTACTAAAAATTTGAAAACAATAAAGTTAAAATTGATTCAAATATAGAAATATTTAATTAAATTTTTAAATAATAAATTAATAAAATACTTTTATTTCACCATTCTTTTCTAAATCCAATTTCACCTAGGGTCATACCATAGTGTATAATACCATAAACTTAATATTTTCGCCTACAAAGGCCAAAATGTAATTTTTGGGAATATCTCTTGTTAATTAGAATCTTTTAAAGTTAGGCTAAAATAAAGTCCAACCATGGAGAACTCCATTTACCAAAATATTTTCTAAAATTAAGGTGCAGTGTGTAGCTTTGAAGTAAGCCTGGGATGTATCATACAGGTGGAAACTCTTGTACCTGCTGTGTTCACACTAAGCTAAATATGCCATACTATGGATTTCAATAAGTTAAAAGGGCAAAATCCATGAAAAAAGGTGGGAAAAATCAATTCTGTCAAAAGGTGAAAGAGTAACAAAATATTTGGATCTGCATAAAGTAGTTCTTGAATTTGGCCAACCTTAATTAAGGTTTTGTAGCTTAAACGAATTGCAGATAAGGATTAAGATTCTATTTGAAGTTAAAAACTCATAAATAATCCAAAATTAAAGTTTATTTAAGAATATTTGAAGTTGAATTAAGCTTTAAACTTATAGAAAATATCAGAGTGAAATCTTTGGGTAAAAAGTCAAAACTTTCCCATAGGTCAAAATATTTCATTTACTTATGTAATTTCAAGAAAATTGGGGATATTGGGGTTCTCCTTCTATGCTTTATCAGCCCCCATTTTCAAATACACAAATGGGAAATTGAAGAAGCCCTACAGGTAAAGCCTTTCTTTTCACTTATTAAAGTCCATCAAACTATAACAAACAATAATTGAGATGTATATACACACTCTACTATGATTTGTAGCTGTTTGAAATTAAGATTTGGAAATTTATCCCATTTGAAAAATTGGAAAAAAGTTTTGAATACAATTCATTCTTGAAAAAAGTGTAAGATGTGTCTATCAAACACTTGATAATATTACAATTAATAAAGAGTAATATGAATGCTCTTATGTAGTATAATATATCAATTAATTATAAGAATAAATAAATAATTATTAACTGGATTATTTATTTTACTTGTTATACACTACTCACCATGAAAAAAAAGCTACCCCTTGCAGCAGGGGTAGCAGGTCTAACCTGCTTCCCACATGGGTCCTGTCACAAACATGGGAAGAAACCTTCAATTGGTCTTTATGGTATTTTCAGCCTGAAAGAATTTATGCCCAATTGGCCTTCAGTGGTGTTTAAATGGCTTTTGGGCCTAACCCACTGTAAGGTGTGGATATGAAACTTTGATTAAAAATCAAGTACTTTTCCTGTCCTCAAAATTTGTATAAGGTAAAAATCAATTAAAAATAGTATGAAATATTATTTTTAAGAGAAAACACGCCAATTTTATTGTTTATAACTTTATTAGTATAAAACAATAATATTATAAAAATTTATTGTTTTACCAACAATAAAAATTTATCCAAAAAATACTCTACAAGAGATATTTTAAGGCTACAAAAGAAATTTCTTCAAGAGCAATTTCAATTGGAATTAATTGAGCAAAGAACTGCAAGCAATTAATTAAAGAACAAAGTCTTTAAAAAGAATATTAAAGAGAAAACACACCCAAAAGTGACCAGAGTGAATTTGGAAACAGAGTGACAAAGTTTACAGTGATGAAAGATGCTTTAATTCACTTTTGGGGTGGTTCAGGGGTAAAAATGATTATAAGAGTCACAAACAATGATTATAATGATTTTTTCACGTGGTTAAAAGGATTAAAATGATTTAAAAGTGGTGGTTGGAATCTTTGATTGATTGGTTTAACAGTTTTAAACTAATTAATAAAAGGAAAAGATTCTAACATGAAGAGAAAAGTGGGGCAAAGAAGACATTCTTTTATAGCCATCAATTCTCTTACTCCAAAAGTAAAATTTACTCTTGTCAGTCGTGAAAAACAGTCTGACAACAGAAAAGCCAATTATGGCATCATTGAACCCTGGTTTAGACCAAAAAAGGGCTGGTTTAAGCCATTTTTAGCCATTTTTAGCCATTTTAGACCCTTAAATCAGCCATTACTATAGCAATACCAGGCCTAGAGCCTTCAAAACACGTCAGAATGTGTGTCAGAGGCGTAGAAACCAGTTAAAACTGTTTTTATTATGATTGTTTTATCTTAAGGGTAGTTTCACCCTCTTGGCAACAGCTAAAACTACCCCAGTTGGTATCAAAACCTCATCATCAATTGAGTCCACAGACCCTGTAACTCAATTCCAGGCCAAAAAGTGATGAACTTTTGCGTGAATTTTGACATCCTACGCCTGTCAGCAAGGATTTTGGGGGTCTAGCTCCCCCTTAGAGCTGGAGCTCCTTTCCCCCCCCAAATTTAATCTTTCCAATTTATTTTTCCTTTAATTCTTCATCATGTATTATACTTATAATTTACATATGTAATTGAATTCAATTGTACAGTTCAATACAGTAATAATTGACGCCTCATATGTAAATCAAAGTTCACTTATGTAATACACGCGCACATTTTGACATTTCAATTGAATTCAATTGAAAATACTTCAATTCCTCATAACTTCTAAACTAAACACAACACCTCAATTTTAACACAAAAATTGATGGTTAACACCACATGTGGTGTGAATTAAATTAAGGTTTTGAGGATTTTCAACTTTTGTATTGAAAATACTAAAAACTTAATTTAAGCTTATTTAGAGTTGAGTTACAAGAATTTCACTCAGAGGTGACCCCACCTGATTTTTTATGAGGAATCCAATGGTGAAATAAATTTTATATGTTTATTTATTGGATAAAAAGTTATAATAAATTTTATTTAACTTTTTTCCAAATTTATTTATTTTTTTCACAATTTTGTTAAAGTTTCATTTTTACTTAATTTTTTCAAGTATAAATGTAATTTTATATTTACAAAATTTAATATATTTTTTATTTTTAAATTATAATTAGTTTTTTTATTTTTAATATAATTTTATATTAATATTTTGATTTTTATTTTAATAATATAAATAAATTTATTTTATTTATATTAATATGTTATTTTTTATATTTGTGGTCTTTTGGGTATATGAAATTACCTCAAAGGCTCACATTCCCTCCCCCTAAAAAGAATATTACTTTGTAATATTGGTGTTTCTAGTGTGTCTGAATCTCCTCAGGAGTTTGGTAGCTTCTGGTATATCTTTTTCTTCTAACCATTCATCTTCACAAGCTGGGTCACTGTACCTAACAAGGTGTTCCCTTACTTTCTTGGTTCTTAATTTCCTTTCTTTAAGAACTTTGGTTATTTTCTTAGTACTAGATGTCTCAATAGGAGGTATAACTTGGGGAACCTTATTCCTCAAGGGAAATTTCTCAGCATCACTAGATTTATATGGTTTTATCAAGCTCACTGGAAATGTAGGGTGCTTATTGCTAAGTTCTTCAGATAACTCTACTTCAACAGCATTTTCTCCATGGAGGGCCTTAATCACAAAAGGTCCTGCAAAGGAGTCTTTCAACTTTTTACATCCTTTGATTTTATTGAAGTTAGTGGTGGATACAAGAACTAGGTCCCCCAATTTGAAATCTGGAGTTGCATGAGATTTATCCCATTTGTCTTTAGCATATGCAAAAGAGTCCTCCATGCACCTTACTGCATGCTTTCTAGCTTTGTCTAGCATTCCTTTGAAGCTAGCAGCTGTGGGATGTATTTCAATTAAGTCTTTCCTCAAGGAGTCTTGGGGAAACTTGGGGTTCCATCCTTTTTCTAGAACAGCAGGAGTCTGATTGGTACTAGCATGGATTGATGTTTTATATGCTAATTCCAGTGCTGGTAACAGAGTACACCAATCATGGGTAAATCCATCACAATCTTTGAATTCAAGCCCATATGCACAAAATCTTCTCACCATGTCCTCTAAGGTTTGGATCATTCTTTCAGCCAGGCCATCAGTTTGTGGGTGGTAGGCTGTAGAGAAAGACAGTTTAGTGCCAAATAATTGGTGAAGATTTGTCCATAGTGCTGAAGTGAATTTGGGATCTCTATCACTGATGATATTTGTAAATATCCCAGTCCATGACACTACTCTATTCCATATCAGAAGAGCTGTATCCATGGCTGTATCATCTTTGTGACATGGTAAAAAGATTGGAGTTTTACTGAATCTGTCCACAATTACTAGGCAAGCATTATAGCTCCTGTCACCTCCTGGTGGTAGGCCAGTTATCCAATCCATATGGACAATTTCCCAAGGTCTGTTTGGTTCTTGGATTTTCATCATATTTCCAAGTCTTTTGCCAGTGGATTTATTTGCCTTTTGGCATCTGTCACAGGTTTTTCAATACTCTGCAACATCTTTTTGCCACATTGGCCACCATATGCAGGTCTTCACTTTTTCTCTTGTTCTATCTTCAGAAAGATGTCCTGAAAAGGGACTATCATGGCATTCTTTCAGTACAAGATTGATTAATGACCTGTCTACAACTGTCATGACACATGTGTGCTTGGTTCTGTGGTAAATTATACCATCCAGTAGGTGAAATCTTCCTTCATTATAAGATTTTCTCCATACTTCATCCAAGGCATGTATTAGAGAGTTGTCTTTACAGTTTTTGTTAAGTAATTGGCATAAGATGCTACAATTCTTATCTTGAGTGTAACTATTTCTGACTTCTTCAAAGAAGGTGGTGTTCAAGTCTGTAACACTTATTCCTTCTATTGGAATTTGTGGTGAAGCTTCTTCTGGAACATAAGCAGGATTATCAATGTTATTTGGTAATGGCCATCTGCTTAGTCCATCTGCATTCTTATGAATATTCCCATCCTTATGAACAATAGTCATATTGCCTCTGTATTCTTGTATGGCTATTTGCCATCTGAGCATGTGTCTGTTAGGTGTTTTCATGTTCAAAAGTGATTTCACAGCTGTACAATCTGTTATTACTTCAAAAACACATCCCTCTAAGAAATAGTTCAATTTCTCCAAGGCCCAGACAAGGCATAGACATTCCATTTGACTTGCTCCATATCTGGCTTCAGTTGTTTTGATTTGCCTGGATATGAAACATATTGGTCCTTCTACAGGTTTGTCATTTATGATCTGAACTTGGTGAAGTGCAGCACCTAGTCCATCCCCTGATGCATCAATATACAGTTTGAAAGGTAATTTAAAGTCTGGCATCAGTAAGAGTGGAGCAGTGGTCAATGCTTCTCTTAGAGATTCAAAAGCTTTGACTCTGTCAACAGTCATCTCAAATACTGTGTCTTTGTCACACAACTTATAAAGTGGTCTTGCTATGGATGCAAAGTCTTTAATGTGTTGCCTGTAATATCCTGCAAAACCCAAGAATGACTGAATTTCCTTCTTATTCTGAGGCATGGGTTTTAACAATACTGCTGCAACTTTGTTTTTATCAATTCCAAGGGACAAACCAGATACAACATGTCCTAGTGCCTTAAGTTCTTTAAATCCAAAATGACATTTCTTCAAGGAGATTTTCATGTTTACTGATTGGATTTTTGTCAAAACTCTTGATAATCTGTACATGTGCTCCTCCCAAGTCTTTGAACAGATAATAATGTCATCAATGTAAATGATTAACCATCCCTCTGAGAGTTCTTCAGGGAAGATTTCATTCATCATTCTTTGGAAGTGTGAAGGTGCATTTTTGATACCAAAGGGCATCCTTAAGTATTCATACACTCCACAATGAACAATAATTCTCAATTATTTTCTTGCTCTTGGTGTTACCACATTTTGATGGAATCCTTTAAGGGCATCCATAGTGGTTATATACACTGCTTGAGATATTTGAGTAAGGGCAATTTGGATTTTTGGTATTGGGTATCTGTCTGGAACAGTGTAAGTGTTCAGAGCTCTAAAGTCCCCAACCATTCTGGATTTTCCATTATGCCACGCCACTATGACTGGTGTAGTTATTTCTACTTCCTCATTGTGGCCTACTTTTCTTATTACACCAAGGTCTAGAAGTTCTTTGATATGAATTTCTAGAGCTTCTCTTGATTTTGGACTTTCTGGATAAGCAGGTCTTCTTAAGAGTGGTGGATAAGGTCTCTCAATGTTAAGAATGATGTCAACTTCATGACCAATAATTGCTCCCAGAGGTTCTTTGTCTGTAGCAAATGCTCCTTTGTGGTCATACAAAAGGGAAGAAAGTTCATTTTCTTGTTTATTAGTCAGATGAAGGCTTATCTCAGCCTCATTTAACTGTTCAGACTTGAATTTTTCTAACTCTAAGTTGACTGGTGATACTTTGTTTACTGTAATTTGTCTTTTAAATGGTAAGAAGGCAAATTTCTGGCGCTTATTGTCCCCAATTGTAAAGTATCTGTCTTTGTTATTATGTAAATCTATCCCATACATGATCAAATAGTCATTTCCCAATATAAAATGGGTACTAGAGCAATTTTCCATAACAACAAATTCAACTGTGATCCTTAAATTCCCATTTATGTGTGGGAATATGACATTGGTCTCAAAGATTCCCAATGCTTTCATTGGGTTACTTGCACTGTTGAATTTTATACCATCAATTGGTAACAATTGGTCTTCAAAATTTGGCACACAAGTCTTAAGAAAGGATTTTCCAACACAAGAGCAGAAGGCTCCTGGGTCAAGCAAAAGTTTGGTGGGTTTGTTGTCAATTACCACTTCTGTTATACAGGAGTTACCAGCTGTATAACCTTTTCCTCTGTTTGGTTTTGTCTTCATAAGTTGTGCATCTTGAACTTTTGATAAATCAACTTGACCATTGCTTAATTGTGGTAAGTGGGAATAAGATTCCATGATGTCAAAAGTGGCATTGATATTTTCTATATCTTTTGAAGATTCAGAAAATATGGATGACTTATCATCTGAATTGTCTTCAATTATGTCTTCTTTTTCAACATCTGGTTCCTTTTCAATGTCAATTTCATTGATTTCCCCCCTCTTTGGACATGTATTGGCTAAATGGGTGGTGCTTTGGCAAATATGGCATTTTCTGACTGTATCTGCAGATTTATATTTAATATTACCAGGATTTTCTTTGGGGTTTTTGTCCACAGAATCTTTCCAAGGTGTATTAAACCTTGTTTTGAGATTCACCCTACTAGAACCAATTTTGGTTCTGGTGGTTACTTCTTCTAGTATATTGATAATATCTTCTGCTGAAGATTGTTCAGTAGTCCTGCTTTTGACAGCATGCTCTAAGTCACCTCCACATTGTCTCAGAATTTTTCTATGGATCATAAACTCTGACATGTCAGGATATAATGCTGTTAATCTGTCCTTTTGTTGGCAAAACCATGGTAAAGCTCTGTCTTTATCAGCATTAAATTTGGAAGATTCAAAGGCTGTTTCAACTTTAAACCTCCAAGCATCATTTGCCCATTTGTTGATGATTTGGGTTTTCCACCAAGTCCAACTCTGGTGTCCATGTGCTTGTCTTATTTTGATGTACCATCTGTGAGCTGATCTGGTAAACAAGGTGTTAAACCTGGCTGTTACCAATCTGTCTGGTAATTCAAAATCCTCTTTGATCATGTCAATACCTCTAATGAATTCCATATGGTCATACTCTCCTTCACCACTGAAGTGAGGCCATTCTTTAAGTTTTGGAACTTCTTTCAAGAGTGCTTGGCCCATTGATGGTTCCAAGTTATGAAAAGAAGTGGATAATTCATTTTTTAATTGTGAATTATCAGGATCCAATACTTGTGGATTTGGAATTCTTGTGCCCTCATTTTGATTTAGAGGTGTAGACATTCTTGGTAAGGTGTTCAGTATTTGTTCAATGTCATTCATTTTACTGTTGCTACACCTTTGGGAATTTCTGTATTCATGTTGGAAGATTTGTATTAAATTTATTACTTCAATTTTATACATGTCTTCCTTATGTGTCAGTTCTTGCCATAACTCTGTCTGTCTTGTATTATCAGAAGTGACTTGATTCAATTTCATTGATAATTTTGATACTTCTTCTTGTGAAGCATCAAAACACTTTTTCAAGGCAATGGTATATGTCTTTACTTCAGTAAATGAATTTGAAATGTCATCAAGGACTTTCTTGTTATCTGTTTTGATAATATTTATGGCTTGTTTAATTCTTGTTTCAATCATGTCATCAATATTGAATTTAGAATATTTATCTGTTAATTCTTTAATAATGGCAGATTGTTCATTTATTTTAATGTTAGAAGAATTGTCATTATTAGAACTTTTAATTGCTCTTAAAACTTTTTCAAAACACATAAGTGTTTCATTAATTTGGCACAGACTCAGGTTGTTTGTTTTAATGTTGTTACAAATGGTGTCATTTTTATCAGAAAGATGTTTTTTCACGTCATTTATAACATTATACAACTCTGGGATGGAATCAAATAAGTCAGAAATCATTTCTGGAACCTTAATCTGGCTTCCTCCTTCTTCTGTAATTCCATCATGGTTCTGGCCATCTGAAATACATTTTCCATGGCATCCTGCTGAATCTTTGGGATTCTGTAGCCCTGGCTGTAAGGTTTTGGGGCTGGTGCCTTCCCTTTGCCCTTGTTTGGAGTTTGTGGCTGCTTTTTCACGTTGGAATTGCTGCTGCTGGCCACTGGGGCTGTTTTTGGCACTGGTTTGGGTGGTGGAGGGTTGTTTTTCCTCCATTCTAGTGTCAAAAGCATCATGTTTTTCTTCTCCATCAATGGATGCCATCCATTGAGCAATTTGCAAGTGTTGGGATGGCCCAAGAATTTTCTTACTGTCAGGTAAGAATTCATGCCATTCTTCCACAGGTCTGCAAGGATCTGGTACTCTTTGAATTGAAGTGCATTGTTGTATGCACTGTGGCTGGCTTTGTATATGTCCACAGAGGCTTGTTGTGGCGGTGTCAGCTCTTTTTGAAGGTAAAATGGTATTATCAGCTTCAGAATGACCCTTTTTAGTTGTTTGGAAGTCATCAACTGACCCTTTTCCTTCTGTACCTGGTTGGCCTCTGCCATAATCACGTCTATTACCTTTTTGGGAGCTGCTTGAGGGGTTGTAGCTGGCTCCTGACCTGGTTGAAGGCATAATTATGGTTAAAAAGGCTTAAAATAGTATTTTTACGTCAAAAAACTTACTATTGGCCAAATTTTTAGCTTTCTGAAGGGTATTACTTATGTCCAAGTTAATTAATTCAGAAGATATTGGTTCAGGTTGGTTATTTTGAGTCACAATAACAGTACTATTATGATCAGAATTAACAGTACTGGCAGGGACAATGCTGGTTACTGTTGAGGCTGTTTCAATGTTTTCTTGTCTTACCACGTTGTCAGACACTAAAATTAATGAAAAAGCCAATTAATTAAGTAAAAAAAAGGATATTTCAAAAAAGAAATAAAAATATAAGCCTCACTTATAATATGAAAAAAGGTTATTTTTTATGGATTTTTTGAATTATAAGTATTTTTTATATGTTTTTAAATTTTTCAATATAAGAAAAAAGATTTAAAAAGAGTAAAAAAAATATGTCACAGGTAAAATATCACGGCTGGGCCACCAAATGTAAGGTGTGGATATGAAACTTTGATTAAAAATCAAGTACTTTTCCTGTCCTCAAAATTTGTATAAGGTAAAAATCAATTAAAAATAGTATGAAATATTATTTTTAAGAGAAAACACGCCAATTTTATTGTTTATAACTTTATTAGTATAAAACAATAATATTATGAAAATTTATTGTTTTACCAACAATAAAAATTTATCCAAAAAATACTCTACAAGAGATATTTTAAGGCTACAAAAGAAATTTCTTCAAGAGCAATTTCAATTGGAATTAATTGAGCAAAGAACTGCAAGCAATTAATTAAAGAACAAAGTCTTTAAAAAGAATATTAAAGAGAAAACACACCCAAAAGTGACCAGAGTGAATTTGGAAACAGAGTGACAAAGTTTACAGTGATGAAAGATGCTTTAATTCACTTTTGGGGTGGTTCAGGGGTAAAAATGATTATAAGAGTTACAAACAATGATTATAATGATTTTTTCACGTGGTTAAAAGGATTAAAATGATTTAAAAGTGGTGGTTGGAATCTTTGATTGATTGGTTTAACAGTTTTAAACTAATTAATAAAAGGAAAAGATTCTAACATGAAGAGAAAAGTGGGGCAAAGAAGACATTCTTTTATAGCCATCAATTCTCTTACTCCAAAAGTAAAATTTACTCTTGTCAGTCGTGAAAAACAGTCTGACAACAGAAAAGCCAATTATGGCATCATTGAACCCTGGTTTAGACCAAAAAAGGGCTGGTTTAAGCCATTTTTAGCCATTTTTAGCCATTTTAGACCCTTAAATCAGCCATTACTATAGCAATACCAGGCCTAGAGCCTTCAAAACACGTCAGAATGTGTGTCAGAGGCGTAGAAACCAGTTAAAACTGTTTTTATTATGATTGTTTTATCTTAAGGGTAGTTTTACCCTCTTGGCAACAGGTAAAACTACCCCAGTTGGTATCAAAACCTCATCATCAATTGAGTCCACAGACCCTGTAACTCAATTCCAGGCCAAAAAGTGATGAACTTTTGCGTGAATTTTGACATCCCACGCCTGTCAGCAAGGAGTTTGGGGGTCTAGCTCCCCCTTAGAGCTGGAGTTCCTTTCCCCCCCCAAATTTAATCTTTCCAATTTATTTTTCCTTTAATTCCTCATCATGTATTATACTTATAATTTACATATGTAATTCAATTCAATTGTACAGTTCAATACAGTAATAATTGACGCCTCATATGTAAATCAAAGTTCACTTATGTAATACACGTGCACATTTTGACATTTCAATTGAATTCAATTGAAAATACTTCAATTCCTCATAACTTCTAAACTAAACACAACACCTCAATTTTAACACAAAAATTGCTGGTTAACACCACATGTGGTGTGAATTAAGTTAAGGTTTTGAGGATTTTCAACTTTTGTATCGAAAATACTAAAAACTTAATTTAAGCTTATTTAGAGTTGAGTTACAAGAATTTCACTCAGAGGTGACCCCACCTGATTTTTTATGAGGAATCCAATGGTGAAATAAATTTTATATGTTTATTTATTGGATAAAAAGTTATAATAAATTTTATTTAACTTTTTTCCAAATTTATTTATTTTTTTCACAATTTTGTTAAAGTTTCATTTTTACTTAATTTTTTCAAGTATAAATGTAATTTTATATTTACAAAATTTAATGTATTTTTTATTTTTAAATTATAATTAATTTTTTTATTTTTAATATAATTTTATATTTATATTTTGATTTTTATTTTAATAATATAAATAAATTTATTTTATTTATATTAATATGTTATTTTTTATATTTGTGGTCTTTTGGGTATATGAAATTACCTCTAAGGCTCACACTTACCTTTTATGGCCATTCACTTCCCCAAACTTCCTTTATCGCCATCAGGCCATATACTGATCCATTGGCCCTTTTGGCCAATTATTTACCTCACCCAACCCAGGTCAATCCCTTTGATTTTGGGCCTGGGGGTCATTTTATGTTCCAGGGGTCTTCACCCCTCTCAGCCATTTCCAGGGGCCCTGACCCACCTCCATTAATTAGGTGGTTTTAGGCCTACATGGCCTTTTTGGACCATTTAGGCCCCTTCAAGCCAAAAGGGGCCAAGGGGGAAGCCCATCAGCCCCCAAGGCCAGGTGGGTCCCAAACTACAAGTAGGCCCACCTGGGCCCAATTTTGGCTCACATCTTCAAGGACCCACAAACCTCAAATTGGCCATACATTGCCATAGACCAAAAGATTCCACCCATGGCCTCTGGCAACCACCAGAAGCCATCAGTTCATGTCCAGAAGGGTTTTCCCTCAAGTAAATGGAACCTCTTTCCCTCAGCAATGGACCCCACACTTCAGGAACCAGCAATGGGGAATATATGGTATTGTATGACATTATGCACCATTTTTCCTCAGAAATGAAATGGTGACTCTTAAAAGACTCAATTCTGTTATTTCAAGTCAGGTCACCAGCCCATCAGTCAATTTCTAAGGGAAGATTAATCTTACTCAAGCTGGAAATGCATGGTGGAACCCACAAGAACATTTGAGGGTACCAATCACTGGCTCTCTAGGTGTTGGCTTTTCATTTCAATAGTATCCCTGCAAGGGAATACTGGCCAGGATTATTCAGGGACATTTTAAGGAGGTTTTTCATTATCAAAATCAGTTTTAAAGGCATCAAGCACTCCAGCACTCCATGGACAACTCAATTGGTCCATACCGGCTGTATTCAGGAAGCCTTTATTTCATTGGCCCTTTTGGGCCAATTCATATTCCACTGGGGGAATTCAAGGCCCACAGTTCATTTCTCAAGATGGCAAGATCTGTATTGACCTGAAACATCCAATACAGCTTGGTGAGAAACCCTCCAGGACAAGCTTTCAGCTTTTCACATATACTGGCCACCGTTTCTTCCCTGAGGAATTTTCCCCAAGCTAATTCATATCTTGGATTTATTTTTATTATTATTTTCTTTTCATTCTTGGAAGTAAATACTGATATTCTTAAGTCATTAATTTGCAACTTTCTCTTTTACTGTCAGTGAATATTGGTGATCATACCCTTTACTGATTCCATTGTTCTTTCTGGAAGGTTGAAACACTGAATTGGGGATTGATTTGGTTGGCTCTGTGGCTTTCAACTCAACTTTATTATCCTTTGCCTTTGGCCTCATTCTTATCTTGTACTTGCTTTTCTTTTACTGCAAAGAAATATATTCTTCCTTAATTTTCATTATCTATTGGAGCCCTCCAAGTGAGTTCTTGATTCCTGAGTTCCAGGCCACTATTGTTTTCACCAAGAGACCCTGTGAGAGGTCCTCACCTTGGCTCTAACTTTGGAATATTCTTTCAGATACTTTGAGCCACAAATTTGGGAATTACAACTTTACTCAATTTAAATGAGAGACTTATGAATACCAATGATTCTTATTTTTATCTTTGTTCATAGCTCATTGATTCTATCTTGAATAATGATTTTTTACCACAAAATTTACAAAAAAGCTTAAAAAACAGTTTTCTCCAATACCATCAATCAATTTGAAGCAATGGAAATTTTTGATTAATGTTAAGCATACTTTACCTAATCATTTGTATGAAATACTTCATTAAATTTCTATATCTATCAACTCATATAAAGTCAAAAAGAAACATTGTGATTTTTTTAAAATTGAATGTAATCTTTCTTCCTGATTTATTTCATCAAGCCTCTTTTTTTCTCTTACTAAAAATCATGAATATTTTTTCTAGAACATATTTTCAAAAGTTTTGATACATTTTTCACCACAGAAATGTTTTCAATAATCCTTTAATTATATCCCATATCTACTTTCAAGATTGAGAAAACATACAATTTCAATTCAAATTACTCCTCAGATATATTTGTACAGATGTTCAACTATGAATTAAAACCCCTTTTAACAATTTCTTTTTTCAAGTGAAATTTTAACTTCAATTGAATTGTTCAATTTCAAATACTAATTGTAATTGTTTTAAAAAAGAATATTAAAGATATAATTACAGATTTCAGACTCTCCCTTTTCATTTTTTACTATCATAGCTTCTCTTTTGTCTAAATATCCTTCAAAAGGTATGTTTTCATCAATTTCATCTTTGAAAAGTAATTAATTCCGGTTTATTGAGAGCAAGCAGATTCAGTAATTAAGATTTAAACCTTATATATCAATGAGCCAATAATTTTGAACTTATATAATTCATTCTACTAACAATAAAAATTTATCCAAAAATATTCTACAAGAGATATTTAAGGCTACAAAAGAAATTTCTTCAAGAGCAATGTCAATTGGAATTAATTGAGAAAATAACTTCAAGCAATTAATTGAAGAACAAAGTCTTTAAAAATATTATTAAAGAGAAAACACGCCCAAAAGTGACCATAGTGAATTTGGAAACAAAGTGACAAAGCTTACAGTGATAAAAGATGCTTTAATTCACATATGGGGTGGTTCAGGGGTAAAAATGATGATAAGAGTTACAAAAAGTGAGTATAGTGATTTTTTTATGTGGTTAAAAGGTTTAAAATAGTTAAAAAGGGGATGTTGGAATCTTTTATTGATTGGTTTAACAGTGTTTAAACTAATTATAAAAGGAAAAGATTCTAACATGTAGAGAAAAGTGGTGCTAAGAAGACATTCTTTTATAACCATCAAGTTTCTTACTCCAAAAGTAAATTTTACTCTTTTCAGTCATGGAAAACACTCTGACAACAAAAAAGCCAGGTATGGCATCATTGAACCCTGGTTTACACCAAAAAGGGCTGGTTTTAGCCATTTTAGACCATTAAATCAGCCATTACTATAGTAATATCTGGTCTAGAGCCTTCAAAACAGGTCGGAATGTGTGTAAGAGTCATAGAAACCAGTTAAAGATGTTATTACTAAGATTGTTTTAGCTTAAGGGTAGTTTTACCCTCTTGGCAACAGGTAAAACTGCCCTGGTTGGTATCAAACCCTCATCATCAATTGAGTCACAGACCCTTTTACTCAATTCCAGGCCAAAAGTGATGAAAGTTTGCATGGATTTTGAAATCTCATCCCTTTCTGAAAGGATTTTGGGGGTATGGCTCCTCCTTAGAGCTAGAGTTCCTTCCCCCCCAAATTAATCGATCCAAATCCTTTTTTCTTGAATTCCTCATCATTTATTAAACTTGTAATTTACATATGTAATTCAATTGAGTTTTACAATACACTTACTGTAATAATTGACACCTTTTATGTAAATTAAAGTTCACTTTTGTAATATACATGCACATTTTGACAATTCTATTGAAAATACTTCAATTCCTCATAACTTCTAAACTACACACAACACCTCAATTTTAACACATAATTTGATGGTTAACACCACATGTGATGTGAATTAAATTATGGTATTGAGGATTTCTGACTTTTATACAGAAAATATTCAAAACTTAATTTAAGCTTATTTAGAGTTAAGTTACAGAGATTTTACACAGTGACCCCACCTCCATTTTTATTAGGAGTCCAATGGTAAAACAATTTTCACATTTTTATTCATAGGATAAAAAGGTATGATAATTTCTATTTAAATTTTTTCCAAAAATATTTTAATTTTGGTATTTTTGTTGAAAATTCATTTTTATTTAATTTTTTGAAGTAAAAATTTGTTTTTACAAATTTCAAATTTAATGTAATTTTATTTTCCAATTATAATTAAATTTTTATTTTTATATATAAATTTATATTTATATTTTTGTTTTTGTTTTTGTAATATAAATAAATTTATTTTATTTATATTTATATCTAATTTTATTATTTGTGGTCTTTTTGGTATATGAATATACCTCTAAGGCTTACACAAGGAATGAGGCATATATGGTATTCTATACCATTATGTGCCATTTCTTGTCAGAAATCTGATGGTAAAATTTTCAAGACTCAATAATTTCATTTGAAATCCAGTCACCAGTTCATTACTCCATTTTGCAGGAAGGGTTCAAATGATTCAAGGTTTGGAACCATGGGGACACTCAGACAACGATTTGAGGAAACCAATTACCTTTCCCTTCAGGTATTGGTCACTTCCAATCCAACAGTATTACTTCAAGGGAATACTGGCCAAGGATTCATTAATGGTAATTTCAAGTGGTTGTTATTTCTCAAGTCAGTTTTGAATATAACAAGAGCTCCAGCACTTCTTGGAAAAGTTGATTGGTCTATAAAGGCTGTATTATAGCAATCTGTATGGTTTTGGCCTCTTTTGGCCAATTCATTTATACACTGTGAGAATTCAAGCATACAGTCTCACTATTCACATATACTTGTCACTCTCTCAACCCCCAGGGACTTTACCCCAGTTAATTGCTATATTGTATTTATTTTGTTATTATTTTCTTTTCATTTTTTCAGAATTATTTCAAAATTGGGTCATTTTCAACTTCTTCTTTTCCTTTCAGTGAATATTGCTGGTCATATCCTTTACTAATTCCAGTGTTCTCTCTGACAGGTTACAACAGTGAATTGAGGATTCATTTGGCTGGATTTTTTGATTTTGACTTCCTTTCTTATTTTCTGAATACTTTTTACTTTCTCTTATATTTCTTAAGCAAAATAGTCTTCAATTTTTTCTTTATTCTTTTAGAGCTCCCCTAGTAAGTCCTTAATTCCTGAGTGACAGGCCACCCTTCTTATCACCAAGAGCCCTGTGGTACATACCCATAAGGCCACAAATAGCTTTCTATGAAGTTTCTTTAGTCTTAAATAGACTTTAAAAATGAATTTAAAATAACAAAACAACAAAAGTCAAGAAAATTTTTCTTTTGATAAAAAACATCAGAATTATTATTTCATTTTTGGATTCTTCCCAAAAAAATTCTAGGGTAGACCAATAGGGTGTTATACCCCAAAAAAGCTATTTCTTATGTTATTGGAAGGTTTGAAAATATCACAGTAGCAATATACATTTTTAAAACTTTTATTGGAGATGTTTAAATAATTAATTTTAACCTTAATCTTAAAGTTGCATAAGATTTATGCAAACTTGCAAAAATTTAGTTAAAATTAAGGTGTGGTATATATTTACTGAATTGGATAAGGAATTGACATACAGGTTGTAAATCCTGCATGGGCTCAATTTAAATGTGTTTCAAGCCATTGTATTTCTTTAAGTAAATAAAAGGGCAAAATTCTTGCAATAAACTGGGACAAAGGCAAAAAGCCAAATAGAGACAGGGTACCCAAGGTTTGGGATCTTCAAGGACTAAATTAAGGCTGTCCAGCTGTATTGGAGAATTTGAAACCTTATTAAAGCTTTAATATTAGAATCTTATTCAATATTAAAGTTGAAAATGGGTTTTCCCCAGTTGGGACCAAAATTGAAATCTGCCAAAGGGTAAATCCCCATATTCAGACTTGTAATCAACGTTTTGAGAACTTTCAAAGCTTAATTAAGCTCAAAAAAGATTAAATAAGCTTAAAATTAAATATTACAAGTGTTAAACCTTATCAAAAGTTGAGGTTTGGTGTGTATTGCTATTTTAAATGAAAAAATAGTCATAAATTCAACAATTCATTAAGAACCCAATTCTCAATGGATTTTCTTGAAGATTTCACACAGCTTAGAATCAAATTCTATCTGTGTATGAAGTGAGTTTTAAGTATATTTTTCAAGAAGTATTTATTGGTAATTAGCCTTGCAATTGGCCTTTTTAATTATTCTCAATATAAAAAAGATTTATTTAAAAAAATAATAAAGATCCAGTGCAAGAGATCTTCACTTGAAACATTATTTTTAAGTTGTTCATGTGATTGAATTTGATATAGATAGACTTAGATTAATTAACCCAAAACAGGATTAAAGTTCCTTGGAGTTGAAATTAAAACTGGAAACTTCAAATTTCAATTTCAAACAAATTATCTTAAGTTAATAAACTTCTTTTTAAATATTTTTTCCAGTTTTTATCTGAGCATGTCCTCTATAGCCAATATAAATCATGAGAGCTTCTCTGAAGGAATCAAAAGAGCCTCCACATCAGGGTTTTCATCCATAACAATCATAATCATTCAATAAATCAAGTTAGATATTTGAACAGTTAAAGGTTTATTAAATATAAAATTTCATTATTAAATTAATTCTTGAGTTATTTCACCCTTTATAAATTATGAATGAAGTATTTAAATCATAGAATTCATATTATATTTTCTTTAAATTTTTGTCTCATATTCTTTTATTATTTTGTATAAATTTCAAATACCTGAATTCATATTATTATAATATGAATTGAAACTTGGTGGTATGAGTGATTACGAAATATGTCATAGTATAAAATTCCCACTATGTCATCAATCTTGTTGTTATATCTGCTCATGTTGCTATAGCATATCTTTCCTCATTCAAACAAAATTATCTCATATTATTTTGATTTCAATTTTGTAAATACAATATTTAAAGAGTATTAATTCTCTTTGAATTAATCCGCAGAGCTCTGACCCAAATATAATTTTACATTTAAAATCACTTGAATTTTATTTTAGAAAAATTAAGCGCTCTCACTTAGAAGTCATTCAATTAATTTATACCATTTATAGTACCACTCAACCTTAAATCCTAAAAGTACTCCATTGTAAACCAAGTGACACTTCTATTAAATTCATTTAAATAGTATTCCACTTTTAATTGGTTTATTAAAATTCCTAATATTTAGTCTGGAAGCCATGAAAGAGGTTCCAGCTAACAACCTGAAGGAGATCAAGAAAAAATTATTAATTCTGAGAATTGAATTAGCCAAAAAAGAAAAAATAATTTATCTTATCCCATTATTTCATCAATTTTACTGTCCTTTTGGTATCTCCTAAGACTTTGATAGTATGAGGAGTACAATTTTGTTCACGTGCCAAGTGCACAAAATGATTTTTGATCTTGAAAATACCCCCTTAAGGTAGTTCATCAAATGCAGGGGGGTTGGGTAAGCCATGGACTTCAAGTATCCTGGGTTTGAATTTCTGGAGGCCCAAAGAGTCAGAGCTTTTGGTTCCATCCATAAAGTAGGAAAATCCCACATAATGTTTTTTGTATGCTTTGCTGAATCCAATAATATGGAAGAGTGGAAGGTTGTATTTTTTGGTCTTTTGAATACAAGCCATACGTATTTCATGGGAGAACCAATTTAAGACCTTAAAAGATTTTGGATGGAAGAAAAACAATGTGTAGATGTGACCCAAATCATTTTATTGGGGGAGCAGAACAAAACTATACAATTTGAGGGTATCAGAGAGCAGTTAAATAGGCTTCCTTACTTCAGTAAATTCCTTTTTTTCCCTGTATTTTAAATCAGAAGTGTATTCAATAATAATTGGTCTTGAATCTTCCATTTGAGCCAACAGTTTGGCTTGGTCTTGATGGGGCTTCATATTTGAATTTGTTGAGAGAAACTTGAGAGGACTATTCTTCATTCAGTTTCTTTTATGTTGAATGGGCGAAATGGTTGGAGAATCACCAATGATTATGTTCAGGGCTGATAACCTTGAGGGTCAAAAGTTCATAATATTTATCTATTTTTGAATAAAAATAAAAATCATCATCAATATTTTTTTTGGCTAATGCCTTTGATCATGAAGCCCCTGACTAATGGGTCTAGGTCTGTCACATCTTATCTCAAATTCAAGGTCTCTATACTTTCACCTTCTTTCAAAAGCTGCAAGGCCTTCATCCATTCCAACCTGCTTGCAATTTTGAAGCAAGATTTCATCTGACTTGAATTTACCTTTAGGGGTGGAGTGAGCATGACTGATTATTTCTATTTAATAGGACAAAAAATAAATAACATAGAATAAGTTAAGTGAGGAAAGTGTGTTGAAAAAATGGATCTTAGAAATTAGGGAATTAAAAAAATGGACAATGTGAGGAGTAAAATTCACAAAAATATTGTAGGGAGTGAGGATTGAAGTTTAAGAATAATTGGAAGGGTAAAAAATAAAAAATATAGAGTTCTTTTGACAGATCTTGTCTATTGGGGGGAAAATATTTCTTTTTGGAGGTGAAATGTTTGGTGAGTGATAAAACCAAGTGGAAATTGAATTTTCCTATGTGAAGAAAAAAACTTTATTTGTGCTTTCAGGTGCTATATTTCATAATATATGTCTCCTTTTTTGGGGAATTTACATTCACACAATAATCAAAGTTTTTTGAGAATAAATTTGGGGCTATATTTCTGGTACTTTGGTTTTTTCTATTGAAATAGCTTTCAGTTTTGTTTTTGAATAAATGTTTTGATGTTTTTTGGGAATACTTACCCCTGGTCTCAAAAGACCTTGACAAATATTTTTGAACAACCCTCTTGATGATTTCAAATAATCATGTTGGATTTCAAAAAATAGCCCAAAATATGTTTTTAAAAGCCATTTATGTCAAAAACAGTTTTTTTAAAAAACCTTGTTGGCTTTTATAAAAAAAACAGTCTGTCTTTTTCAAAGAAATGTTTCTTTTTTTAAAAAAGCCTTTGGCTTTTGTCAAAAAACTGATTCATGTTTTGATTTAGGAAGTGAAGATTTTTTCACTCTCTAGTACTGGCTTGTGGTTTGCAAACAGCCTGTATAACCTGTACTGGGCTCAGATGTGGATTTGAAACCACATCTGGGCAGTTTTCACCAATACAGGGTGAAAACTTTCATCTGGGGACCTCAAAGCCTGATTCTGGCGTGTATGACGCGTAGAATGCTGTACAGAACCTGTATGGGACCCCAGTATTGACTGACATATGAGGTATTGAAGTAAAAACAAGCTTCTTTGTCTCTTTGACACCTCATATTCATGGTTATGGGATATTATCCCATGGTAAGGCTATATATGACAGCAGGTGGGAATCTGACCTTAAAACAGCCATAACTTTGTCAATTCTGGAGATATCAACCTCAAACATTGGTTCAGTGTGTAGCCCTGTCTGAGCTCTACACAATGGTACCTCATTTGATATGGGTATCATTAAATATGGCAAAGTTATCCCATGTACAAGATTTTTGTACATTTGCGTGGTATAGGCAAAAAGCTGTATTGAGCTTATTTGCCCCATAACTTTTGTTCTAGTTGAGCTATGGGGAAATGGATGACACCATCAGATAGTCCTGATTTTGCTCTTTCCAAAAAGACCCCACTTCAAGTATCTCACACTAAAACTGTAGAAGTTAGATGAGAGGTGAATGTTTTGTTCACCCTTATTTGGCCTGAAATTGACCATAACTCCAGTAATATTGGTGCTAGCTCAGTTTGGCTGGTACCATTGGATAGCCCTGGATTAGAGCTTCATTTTGAGTACACATTTGATGGGGTTAAGCCTCTTCTTCTAGATTTTAGATGAGAGGTGAAAATTAAGGTTTATGCTCAGCAATAACTTTGTTATTTCTTGTCCTATGGTGATGGGACTTATGTTTTCAGAAAGAGGTGAGTTTCCTGTTTTGTTTGATACCTTTTGAGCCGATTTGGCTCAGCTCCATGTTTTGGTGGTATCTTGGCTATACCATTGGTTTATGGTATTTTGGCTGTCATGCTTGTGCTCTGGTTTTGAGTCACAGGCTGACATACCCTCCCTCTAAAAAAGGCTCATCATTGATTAGACTGTTCAGTCCTCCTAGAGGCCCTGAATCTCCTTAGATGAAGGTTCCCATCTGGTATGGCATCCTCTGCCAACCATTTGTCTTTATCAGCTGTTTGGTGCTTGAATCGGACTAAGTATTTTCTTTGATCCTTTCCATTAAGTCTGATCTTCCTGGCCCTGATGATCTTACTCACAGGTCCTCGGGAGTCCTCCACTTCCACTATATCAGGTGGTGTGGGGTTCTTCTTCCTGGAGGGGAATTTACCCTCCTCTGTTTGGAAGTATGGTTTGACCAAACTTACTGGGAAGACTGGGTGCTTCCTGGAAAATTCCTCTGTAAGTTTGACTTCCACTGCATTCTTTCCTATTAACCTAACGATAGTGAAAGGCCCTAAAAATTAGTCCCTCATCTTCGTGGGTCCTTTAAGATTATTAAAGTTCAGTGTAGACACTAGCACCTGGTCCCCTTCCTTAAAGTCAGGTTCCATGTGTGTCTTGTCCCACCTCTGTTTATTATATTCTTTTGCCTCAGCTATGCCTTTGGCAGCTGTATCACAAGCCCTCTTCCACATATCATGGAAGTCTTTGGCTGTGGGGTGGATGGTTAGAAGATTCTTCTTTAAGTGATCCACAGGCAAAAGGGGATTCCACCCTTTCTCTACCCCTGCAGGTTTTTTTCCTGTTGTGGAGTGCTGACTTGTATTATAAGCCAGTTGGACAGCTGGTAGAAGGGTAACCCAGTCATGGGTGTATCCTTCATGGTCCTTGTATTCCATGCCATAGGCACAGAACATTCTGAGGATGTCTTCCATAGTCTGGATCATCCTCTCAGCTAGGCCATCTGTTTGGGGATGGTAAGCTGTGGAAAAAGCAAGCTTGGTGCTAAGAATGTCATACAAGTTGGTCCAAAACTCAGATGTCAATTTTGGGTCCCTATCACTAATGATGATTTTAGGGACTCCGTAGGTAGATATGATGTTATTCCAGAATAACAGGGCAGTATCCATGGCTGTGTCCTCTTTGTGGCATGGTAGACATCTCATGCTCTTGCTGAACCTGTCAACTATGATCAAGCAGGAATTGTAGTTTTCTTTGCCTCCTGGAACAAGTCCTGTAACCCAGTCCATGTTGATGGTTTCCCATGGGTGTTTGGGTTCTCCTATACTTTGAAGTAACCCATACTTCTTCCCATGTTTCCTATTTGCCTTTTGGCATCTTTCACAAGTGTTGATGTATTCTCCCAGCTCTTGTTCCCACTTGGGCCACCAAGCTAGGCTTGCTACCCTTGCCTTAGTCACGTCCTCACTCATGTGTCCCATAGAGGGGCAGTCATGGCATTCCTGCAGGATCAAGGAGATGTGGTCTCTGTCTACCACTGTGAGTGCACTTGTGTGTTTCTCTCTGTGGTAGAGCAGGCCATCTATAAGGAAGGACTTGTTATCCTTATAGGCCCTCAACCAGGGTTCTTCCAGCTGGGATTCCAGTTCTGGACTCCTGTACTTTTGTTGAAGGAGTTGTAGCAGTATGCCACACTGTTTGTGTTTGGCATAAGACCTCAGTACTGCACTAAAAAATTCATTGTGCAGTTCAGAGGAACTTATTCCCAATATGGGAGTTTCTGTCCCCTCTGAATCAGTGTTTCCACTGTCAAGGGTACCATTTTATCCATCTGAATTGGTATGGCTTTTACCTTCCTTGTATATGATGGTCATGTTCTCTCTATACTCCTGGATGGCTATTTGCCATCTCAGCATGTGTCTATTTGTAGTGTTCATTTTCAGTAAATACTTCAAGGCTGTGCAGTCTGTGTAGACTTCAAAGACTGCACGCTCCAAATAATAATGGAGTTTCTCTAGAGCCCAGACTAGACATAGATATTCAGTCTGGGTGTCCCCATACCTGGCTTCTGAATCTTTCAGCTGCCTAGAGATGTAACATATTACACCCTCTCTTGGTTCACCATCCACAATTTGTCTTTGGTGAAGGGCTGCTCCTAGGCCTTGACTGCATGCTGCATCTTTATATAACTTGAATGGTAGTTCAAAGTCAGGTAAGATGAGCACAGGTGCATTTGTGAGTTCATATTTGATCCTCTCATATGCATCCCTCCTTTCCTTGGTCATTTCAAAAACTACATCTTTTGAACATAACTTGTATAAACTACTAGTTATGCATGCAAAGTTTTTGATGGGGTTTCTATAGTAGCTAGCAAGCCCAAGAAAAGATTGCATCTCTTTGATGATTTTTGGTACTGGCTTTTGCAGTACTGCTGCTACTTTATTCTGGTCAATTTCCAGACTAAGACCTGAGACTTTATGTCCTAGAGCCAGTAACTCTTGTTGGCCAAAATTGCACTTTTTAAGTGAAATTTTGAGATTTATGGGTGTGCATTTACTTATTACTCTGTCTATGTATTGCACATGGTCCTCCCATGTCTCTGAGTATATAATGATATCATCAATATATACCGCCATCCAGCCTTCCATTATTTCTTCTTGAAATATTGTGTCCATCATCCTTTGGAAATGGGCTGGTGCATTTTTGATTCCAAATGGCATCCTGGTATACTCATATATGCCCATATGGCATATTCTTCTGAGGAATTTCATGGAGTTTGGTTTAACTCCATTTTGGTGGAAGCCTTTCATACAATCCATTTTGGTTATGTATTTGGCTTTTGCCAGTTTATCCAAGGCATGGGGTATCCTGGGTATAGGGTACCTGTCTGCTTTTGTGTAGTTATTCAGAGCTCTGAAGTCTCCACACAGTCTAGACTTGCCATCATGCCAGGTGATTAGGACAGGTGTGGTGATTTCCACTATTTCATTATGTCCAATCTTCCTGATGACATCCATATCCAGGAGTTCATTGATATTTTTCTCAATTTCTTTCCTGGTTTCCAGGCTTGCTGGATAGGGAGGTCTCCTAAGAATGGGTGGATAAGGCCTATCCACATCCAGATATAGTTCTATATCATGGCCTTTGATCTTGCCCAATGGTTCTTCACCAATGGCAAATGCTGGTCTGTTCTTTCTCAGAATCTTCAGTAAACTTAGCTTTTGTTTACTGGTGAGGGTAGTGCTAAACTGTCCCTCTCTGAATTCCTTCAGAAGTTCTTCTAGTGGATCTTGAGAAGATATCTGGTATATATCAAGTGAAAATTTCTTTTCCTTGTTAGTACCAATGGTGATGTGCCTATTTTTACTGTTGTAAATGTCTATGCCATACATCCTCTGGTAATCTGTTCCCAGTAAAAACCCTTGGATGTGGGAAACATCAAGCACTAAAAACTCTGGGTTGAATCTGATATTACCCTTCCTGTGGGGTATAATTATCTCTTTGATGATTGTTCCAATGGAAGTCATCTTCCCTGATGCACTTTAAAAGTTCTTTGCCTTAGTGGGCAAGAGCTGTTTTTCCCAGTTTGGGAAGTGGGTATCCAGATAGTTTCTGGCCACTACAGAGCAGTGTGCTCCACTATCAATGATCAGTAGATGCTGAGAATTGTCAATAAAAACAGTCATTTTTGTGGCTGTCCCATGTATATATGCCATTCCTTTGGTTGGTGTAACCAGGAATGTTTGTGCATCTTGTGTGTGTTTGCACAAGTTCTTGTTAGCAGTGTCCTGTGGCATGCCTGCTTCCAACTGTATGTCCTGAATTTCTAGTGGGGTTTCCTCTTGGTATTCCACTAGAAATTCCTCTCTTGGGTCTTGATCATCATCAGATGGTTCTCTGATGGCATCACCCATGGAGTATGATTCAGAATCCTCTGTTGGAGATTCTTCCTCTGAGACTTTCTCGATGGCAGAGACTTTCTCTTTGCCTTTGGACAGTTTTTGGCATAGTGGTCCATTGAACCACAATTGTGACAAGAATTTCTCTTCTTTGCCACTTCTGCCACTCTTTCTTTGGGTTTGTCTTTAAACTCTACGCTGAAAGGTTGTTTCTCTTTGAAACTACTGCTCTTATATGGGGTGAATTTCCCTATATTAGTCCTTTTCCTTATGTCTTGTAAGGTGTTGGCAATGTCATCTAGAGTGCAATTTGGGTTGCATCTGCATTTTACTGCATGCTCTAGTTCTCCTGGCAGTTGTGTCAGAAGCTTGTGATTCCTCATTTGGATGTTCATCTGAGGATCAGTGGCTTTAAGTCTTTTAGACTGTCTAAGACACCACTCATATGGATCTTTGTCCACTGAGTATTTGTCATTTTCAAATGACATTGTCTTCTGCCATATCCAAGCTCCATTACTGTACTTTTGGATGATTTGACTCTTTCATCATGGCCAGTTTCTTCTGCCATGGATTTCTTTCATTTCTGTGTACCATATACTAGCATGACCTTTAAATGCAGTATTCAATATAGCAGTAATCCAGTGGTCTGGTATGCTTGGTACATCAATGAAGAGTCCATCAATATAATCTATGAGCTCCATATGATCATTTTTTCCTGATCCAGAGAATTTGGGCCAGCTTGAGGCCTCAGGAAGCTGCTTCAGGGTTTCCTTCTCTGAATAAGACATTACATCTCCATCCTGGTATTGTGATGGAGATCTTGCATTATTCATCAACATGGCATCTGGTTTGATGTCATCTGGTTGATATGGATTCTCCATAACTTGGCCTTGTGGATGGGGCTTCAAGTTATGGTAGACATTAAACAATTTGTTTATGTCTTGGTCCAGACAATCCCTGTCCCTTTTGCTGTGGTGTTGTTCTTCAAAGACTATATTCAGTCTTTTGTTGGTTTCTTCAGAGGCTTTGCTCAATTGAGCATATCCTTCTTGAAGATTCTTAACTATCTGTTCCAAGGAGGCTTGAGTCTTTCTCATCCTCTCTTGGCCAGCTTTAATTTCTGCAAACTGCTTTGCAGATTGTTCAGCATATTGGGACATTTGTAACCACAGTGTATCACTGTTGATGTTACTCTCAGATGTGACAATGTTATTTTCAGTCTGAGTGGGGGTAATGTTTCTATTACTAGGACTACTGATTCTAGAGTGGTTTACAACTACTTCTGGTTCTTGTGTACTTCTTTCACCAAATCTAACAGCTTCTGGATCATGGGGTCTGACTCTTTCCTCCTCTGGTTGAAGGAGGCTTTGTTCTTGCCCTTGTTTCCTTGTCTTCTCCTGGAAACTTCCTGGAATTGTTAAGAATGGTGACTCTTGGCCACTGATCTGCTGGTTTCTGAATGGTGTGAAGCAACTGGAGAGCTGATTTGGCCTGCTCCTTGTGAGCCTGAAGGAATCTGAGTAGGCCCTGTCTGGGTTAACTGTTCTTCTATAGCTTGGATAGTGGCTTGATTCTCCCTTATCCTCTGTGCCCTTGCCCCCAGAAGTCTGAGCTGCCTGGTAGTATTCCAACCTTTGGTAATTACCATAAGGTCCTTGAAGTCTATCTCTTTGAGACAGATCTTCTGGAAACTTGCTCCAAGTTCTGCCCAGTGACTTGCCAGGTTGAACCTCTTGTTGTCCATGCTCCATCCGAATAAATCTTTGAGGAGTTGGTGGAGCTGAAGAAATTGATCCATATCCTTCCAGTCCTCTGGTTTGAGGTTCCTGTTGAATTGGAGTGTGAATGGAAGGGTTGATATTATCTCCCTCATTGTTTTGCCATCCACCACTGTGTCCAAGGTGTCCTCTTCCAGGTCTTCTGGTTCTGGAAAAGCCTTCTCTATCCTCTGGCTGGTTCCTTTGGAAGCCAAGGTATCTGAGGTATACAGGGGACATATCAGTGTTTGCAAGCAGTCAAAAACTTTATGTTCTTAGGGTATTTACCTTTGACTGTGCCTTGTACAAATTTGTTATCTGCTGATTTGGGCAGTTTGCCTTTGAAGGTTACAAATGGGTTAATAATTGTGACTTTTCCTGTACAAGTGGTTAAGGTTGGTTTACCTTTTATTGATGCAGAGTTTCGTGGTTTTCTATTCCTCTGAGTGGCTATTGGAGTCCACTTCTTGGCTGTGATGAGGCCTTCACTGTGCCTCTTTCCTTTGCCCTTGCTGCCCTCTGGTTCTGAGGGTGTCACTGGTGTGTTGGCCTGTGACTGGGTCTCAAGTGGGATATAATTTTCTTCCACTGAATCAAGGAAGGAAAAAGAGGGCTTATATCAGTTAAGACTTCTCAAAAATGCTGGTTTTGCATGTCTAAGATTGGCCTCTGGGCTTGTATGTTACTACAATATGCCCTGTATAATGACAGTGTAATTGAATCAACAATTTCACGTCAGAATTACAGCTTTTGGTACCCTGTCACACTGCTTGTGTGCCAGTATCCCACAGATACACTTGTGGTTTTCAAGTGTAATCTGAATAAGTGGCTCTGTATAAGTGTAATTCACTTAACAATACACTTAACCACGCCTCAACTGATTGTTGTTTTAGTCAGAGGCGTCCTTATTCAATCAAGAATACAGGACTTATTAATGGCTTATGTGTTTTTATATGTAAACACGCCAAAAATAAAGGTTCCAGTGGGTATTAACCTTGTGGTAAGTACTCTTATAATATGAGTAATAATATAAAATATATATAAAATATATATTTTCAAAAGAGAATACACCTAAAAAATATAAAACAATTTGTCAGAAAATAAAAAATAAGAGAAAAAACTTACTTATAAGGTCCAAGAAGGTTTAAAACACGGCCAGGCCCCCAAAATGTCAGGATGAAACTATGATAAAGGTGTAAATAGGCTAAATAAAACTTTAACTATGTTTGTGACATGGTAAAAAATGGTTCAAAAAGATTTATAAGGGTTTAAAGATAAACAAATTTAAGATTAAAAAGGCTTTACTATATATAATATAATGGTAGTGAGCACTGTTGAAAGCCCTGGGTTCAGCTTTATCTGTTGGGTTACAATAATAAAAGACTAAAATAATTAAATTTATAATTATACCTGATTATTAACCAAGAGTAAAACTGTTTTTGACAGTTTACTACGTAGTTTATTCTAGAGCAGGATGAGGAAACAATTCTGGCTATGAAAAGCCTCCTTTATATCCTGAAATGGGGTGGAAAGTGATTATTTCAAATAATCATGTTGGATTTTAAAAAACAGCCCAAAATATGTTTTTAAAATCCATTTATGTCAAAAACAGTTTTTTTAAAAAACCTTGTTGGCTTTTATAAAAAAAACTGTCTGTCTTTTTCAAAGAAATGTTTCTTTTTTTAAAAAAGCCTTTGGCTTTTGTCAAAAAACTGATTCATGTTTTGATTTAGGAAGTGAAGATTTTTTCACTCTCTAGTACTGGCTTGTGGTTTGCAAACAGCCTGTATAACCTGTATTGGGCTCAGATGTGGTTTCGAAACCACATCTGGGCAGTTTTAACCAATACAGGGTGAAAACTTTCATCTGGGGACCTCACAGCCTGATTCTGGCGTGTATGACGCGTAGAATGCTGTACAGAACCTGTATGGGACCCCAGTATTTACTGACATATGAGGTATTGAAGTAAAAACAAGCTTCTTTGTCTATTTCACACCTCATATTCATGGTTATGGGATATTATACCATGGTAAGGCTGTATATGACAGCAGGTGGGAATCTGACCTTAAAACAGCCATAACTTTGTCAATTCCTGAGATATCAACCTCAACATTGGTTCAGTGTGTATCCCTGTATGGGCTCTACACAATGGTACCTCATTTGATATGGGTATCATTAAATTCGGCAAAGTTATCCCATGTACAAGATTTTTGTACATTTGCGTGGTATAGGCAAAAAGCTGTATTGAGCTTATTTGCCCCATAACTTTTGTTCTAGTTGAGCTATGGGGAAATGGATGACACCATCAGATAGTCCTGATTTTGCTCTTTCCAAAAAGACCCCACTTCAAGTATCTCACACTAAAACTGTAGAAGTTAGATGAGAGGTGAATGTTTTGTTCACCCTTATTTGGCCTGAAATTGACCATAACTCCAGTAATATTGGTGCTAGCTCAGTTTGGCTGGTACCATTGGATAGCCCTGGCTTAGAATGTCATTTTGAGTACCCATTTGATGGGGTTAAGCCTCTCCTTCTAGATTTTAGATGAGAGGTGAAAACTAAGGTTTACGCTCAGCAATAACTTTGAGCAGGAATAACTTTGTTATTTCTTGTCCTATGGTGATGGGACTTATGTTTTCAGAAAGAGGTGAGTTTCCTGTTTCTTTTGATACCTTTTGAGCTGATTTGGCTCAGTTCCATTTTTTGGTGGTTTCTTCGCTATACCATTGGTTTATGGTATTTTGGCTGTCATGCTTGTGCTCTGGTTTTGAGTCAAAGGCTGACATTTATTATCCAAAAAATGTTCTTGTTTTTTTTAGAAAAAAAACTCCTGTCTTTTTTCTTAATTTTTTTTGTATTTTTCTTTTAAAAAGCAATAGTAAGAAAAAATAACCTAAAATCTTATCTAAAGAAGAATCTGACAATTATTTGAGAGAATGATGTTTTTCAGTAAGCAAGCTGTTCACATTTGTTTAGTAGGTGTGTTGCTAAACACATTCCGTTTATGTGGTAAATAAATACCATATTTGCATTCATTATGCCAACTTCCAGAATGCAGTTAGAAATTCTCTTTTTTATTTTTTATTTTTCCCTCTCCTTTTTTATTTCATTTAGTTATTTGTGGGCATTATCTTTCATTTCATTCAATTTTAATAATTTTGAGACCTTTTTAATTGATTTTAGTTGCATGTGTTTTACATTAATTGTTTTTCAAAGGGTTACTCATAATGCTATTAAGAGACTTTGAAATTCAACAAAAGTAAAAGATACATAAAGGAAATTTATCCCATATAAACTAATGTTAGAGTATAATACCACAAAATCATGGATCTGAGCAAAAAAGCTCAAAAGCTATAAAAAGAAAGAGGAAGCACACCACTTTCCAAAAATACAACTTTCATAATTACAGGAATAAGAATAAAAAAGTTCTTCAGGCTCAAAGTAATTGCAGATCATAAATCTTAATTTTCACCTCTCATCTAAAATCCAGAGAAATAGGTTTCATCCCATCAAATGGGTATTCAGATTGAAGCTGTCAGTAAGGGCTATTGAATGGTACCAGCCAAACTGAGTTGACATCAAAACCACAGAATTTATGGCTAGGTTATAGCCAAATAAGCGTACCTAAAATATTGACCTCTGATCTAACTTATATGGTTTTGGTTTGAGATACGTAAACTGGGGTCATTTTGGAAAACAAAATTAGTTAGGGCTATCTTCTGGTTCCATCTATTTACCAATAGCACATCTAGAACAAACATTATGGATAAAAAAAGTTACATAAAGGATTTGAGAGAAATTTTTATCTGAATAATTGAAATTAGAACTGGTATAGCTTTTCCATATCTAATTCTATCTATATCAAATGAGTTACTATTGTGTAGTCCTCATCTAGGGATACACATTGAGCCAACTTTGAACTCAATATATTGAGAAATGACAAGGGTATGGCAGCTTTAGGGTTAAAATATAACAGTTGGGCCAATACACCTTTGCTGTGGGATAATTTCCCATATCCTTGAATATGAGGTGTCAAATCTACAAAGCAGCTTTTTTATTCTTACATACCTCATAGTTTTGTCAACATGGGGTTCCCAAGCAGGTTCTGTACAGCATTCTACACATCATAAATGTCAGAAGAGGGCTGTGTGGTCCCTGAATGAAACTCTTCCCCTTGTATTGATGTAAACTTCCAAGATATGGATTCAAAACCACATATGAGCCCAATAAAGGTTATACAGGTGTGGTAACAGCCACAAGACAGTTCTTGGAAGGCAAAAATCTACACTCTTTCTATGTTAACAGGCTCAGAGGACCTTTTAGCCCATTTTAAGGATAAAAAGGGACCTTTCTCTTCCCAAAAGAGAAATACCCATCCTTCCCTTACATTCCTATGTAGTACAACTATCAAAAACAGCTATACTCTTGGAAAATAATCAGGTTATACTCTCATAATATTATTTTATTGCTTATTATAGTTGATGAACTGATAATCAATACATCCTTGGCTTTCAGCAGTGCTCATCACAACCATAATCAATAGAAAAGCCCTTCTTTCTACTATTAGAAGATATTTTTTTATATAAATAACCATGTCTCAGTCGGAATTAAAGTTTTAAATAAAATTTCATAGCTTTATTATAGACTCAGCCTTACACCTATACATTTCAAGGGTAAATACTGGAAGTGTAATGCTAAAAATCCATGTTCAAAATTGAATTCTTCAACCCACCATACTGTTTGCTTCTACTTGGGATAAAAAATTTGAAACTTCTGAAAAATAAAATACCATCCAGTTTTTAAGGTGAAGAATTTATTGATGAACAAAATATACCCAAATCATGCAAGAAATACACCCAGCCCTCAGGATAAGAATTTTAATGTCATTATACAATAGTAGCTACAGTATGTTAATCTCTGAATCATTTGTTAAAAAAATTATTCTATTACCTAAAGCCCAGTAGCAATAGAACTAATAAATATATACAATAGCTTCAATTTTATATAGTAGTGGTAAGTCAAGAAATATTATACAAATACCTATGAGTATATACTTTAATTTTTCCATGACTCTATTAGAATGACTTAGGAAGAATTCTGATAGATCGATATTGACAGAAGCCTCAACTTGGCTAATAAATAACTAATTCTGCCTTTTAGTAAATAGGATATCGCTACTACGCTCTTCTTATTGACTAATTTGAAAATGATGTACATATATTACTGATTTGGTAATGATTGATTCACTCATTTTTTATTGAGTGTTTCATTTTTTTAGCTGACCAATGCTACCTTTGACTTAAATAATCAATCTCTTTCAAGCCATATTGTTCAACCTAATTCATGCGGTTTTCATAGAGACAGAAACTGAATAAATAGCTAAGCTATGATGGATTAAAAAATAAATTGGAATAAAAGGATTGTAGATAAATATTCTGTGTGGATCCCAAGTAGTGCAGTCTATTTAAATTGAAACTTAACTGCAATGCGCACTGATCATTATGCCAGTATTACTTCATAGCTTACATCAGCAGTGGTGTAATGCGACAGTTAGAATTTAGAGGTATTGGATTATATATATGAAAATGAAGGAAAGGATTAGCACATAATAGGGAGTGTATTCATGAAAAAGGCAGGAAATATGAATATATAAAATCTTCTCTTTCAGATTAAGTGTGAAATTACACCCAAGTGCTTGATAAGTCAGATACCATATGTGGACTATTTCCCTCAGAAATTGAACTACTACCTTAAAACCATACTTGATATTGATGATAATATTGTTTGTGGATAGATGAACAATTTGTGTAAAATATATAAGAATAGAGTAAAATGAGAAAAGTGAAGAAGGGATCTTTCAGAATGAAAATAGAAGATTTTGAGAGCTTATGACATATTTTATAAAATTTGATATGATATTTATTACTGTTTGCTTAGGTGAGGAAAATATCTAACAGAGAGTTTTTTTGAATTTCAAAATATGATCCCCTTGAGATATGTCTAGAGTGTATAAATCAACTGAGTGTTTGGAGGGATTTTTCCTCCAATATAAACAATTTTTAAATTGAGGAGCTTAGTCTTTTTTTTAAATTATCAAAAATAAAAAGGAGCTCGCGCTTTTAAATCTAAATGTTTCCCCACTGTAATGGGTCATTCAATTCGAAATACCTCAAAAATAGAATTTCAAGAACAAAAAGGCAGAGAAAGTCAATCATTGTATGCTGTGGGATCTAAAAATTACATAGAATAAGAGTACAGGCGAATATTCCAGCTCCTTGAGCTTAAATGAGTTTGTGTTATATTACTAAAATTTGACTCCTTTTACTGAAATGTTTGGATTAAATGGAATATCAAAGGGGTAATAATGGCCATTTTTGGCCTTTTGTACCTGTTAAAGAACTGACCATTGATTTTTTGAGGGAACTCAAAAAATAATTTGGATCACCCCTTAGTATTGTCTTCTCTCACATTCCAATTATCTGCCAGGTATTTCCACACAAATTTATCTTAAGGACGCTTGAGTGCCCCCAATTCATACACAGAAAAGAAAACAAAAAATCCCACTAGGTTTTCAAATAATTTGAAAGACCAAAACAGGGTTCTGTGGTCTGTGGAGAAAATAGAATTTCCGAATTGATTTTCAGCAAAAGGAGAGGGTGAGGCGTTGGAATTTATTTCGTAAATTCGTGGAGTGCCTTTAGAGACGCACACATTCTATTTCTCACTGATGGATGTGCTAAAGAAAGAAAATAAACTATGTTTTTATATTTCCCATTTAAAAAATATGAATTAAAGAGCTATAGAATTTCAGCTTTAGAGCTCACATACATAAATTTTAAAATTGTTAGTTTGGGGGCGAATAATGGAGTTTTCCGCTAATGAGAAAATTGGTGCTCCTATCTCTTCCCTTAAATGAGTATTATATCATCCAAAGAATTTTGTTTATAAAATAAAAATAAACCAAATTAATGAATAACAAGATCTTTCAATATAAGATTTCAAAAATTAAACAATTTTTTGAATTATGAAAAGTCCCAAAATCTTCCGGAAAACATTTTTTAATTTGGGCTAGGCTATTAATTTCTCAATATCATATAGCTGTTCCGAAGTTTAATAGAAAATTTCATGACCCCTTCATTAAGATTTCACACTTTTTTGGCTCAAGTGATAATGCTCAAATAACTTAACTGTTGCTATTCATGAGATAGCAGAATAATTATTGAGCTTAACGCAAAATAGTCGGTATGATATTAAAAATAAACCAAGGAAGCAAGTTTCTTGCTCATATTGATTATATTTTTGACTCCGACGTATAAAATGATATTTCTCTCCTGGTTCGCTCTAAGAATTTGAAATGATCTTTAATAGGAATGGTCAGGTTGGTGAATTGTAAAACAAGTGCAGTTTCAGGCATCTTGACTATTATTTCAAAGCTCAAATGACAATATTCAGTAACTAAGAGTTTTTGAGAGACAGTTTTATGAATGAAAATGAAAATGAAAAGATAGCTTAAGAATTATTTTGATTTTCCTCAAAAAAATTCGAATACCCTTCCTATTAAGTGGGCCTTAGCCATGAATTAATAATAGTTTGTCACATCTTGTATCAACAATGTGGACCTTTTGCACAGTATTGGAGTATATTCAGTAGAGTGAAGTGAGTAACTTTTGGCCCTTCATACTTGAAAAACTCAATCCAAATTTGTATTTCTCAGTTTCAGCGTTCCTTCGTTGGCAAAATTTGTATACTTTGCATTGTTGCTTGGCCCAACTCCTTTGTTCAGTGTTCAATTGTTAAGTGATAATTGATAAATTACCCAAGCCATTTTGGAAGTTGGCCAGATTCTGTTGAGAGTGTAACACTGGATTCAATAATTGTTTTCCCGTGCGGTATATCAGTTATGTTGCACGGTATGACAGATAGCAATTAGCTTCTGCGCAGTTTTCTTTGCGCATGCACAGCACACACTACACAGCGCCCTCCAGCCCACCTCCGAACATCTTTAGAGGGCCGGTTGATGAAGTTTTGTAATTTTAAATTCAAATTTGATAAGTCATGGGCATCAAGCGCACCCAAAGATTAGTGGAATGATTCAAATAAACTCCACCTTCATTTTATTTGACTATATATAGCGCGATGGATTACAAATATTTGTTCAACTCATAAAACTTGTTTTCAAAAAAATAATCCATTTCCACGAGCCTTTGAGTTTTATTTTTCATTAAACTAATCTGTAGTCACCAATCTTTCCTGAGCAATAAAAGACCCCAACAACCAACAAAGCATTTCGGATGAAGGCTCATCTGTACAACACTCAACTACACCATTCCTGATTCAATTTTTAGTTAATAAAACAAATGTAATTGTTAGAGAAACTTTCAAATCTTTTTTCAAGTTATAAAAAACAACAGCAAATTTTATTATCCAATAATAAACAATAATTGAAATAAAGGTGATTTTTTATACTGGACCATACGACAAATCAGGAAAATTTTATTGTAAGCCTCTTATAAACCCTATAATTGGAACCTTTTCATGAATCTTAATGAATTGAATATTTTCTTTATTTAATTGATTGCAATAATTGTCTTTATTGCCCTTGGCTATTGCGAAATAACCATTTTCCTTCAATAGGTCTTATTTTTTCATTTAAAGTACCTATGGTAACATGAAATTTTGATGACAATGATGAAGAAGTGGGTGTGAATAAACTATTTGATTGATCATTTACAATTTTGAATTCAACAACCATCACTTTGTCATTCCAAATTGATTTAGGACCAACTTCAAGTGCAATTTCAGTTTTTTTTTCTAGTACTAATTTTTGATAATAATCCCATTAAATTTTTTTATTAAATTGCAACCGATTGTCATGAACAAGTGTGACATGAGGTATGGGAGTAAATCAATTATTTTGATTTAATTTACTTAAAAGTGTAAGATCAAGATGATTAAAATCTTGACAAGGGTCAGAAAAATCTGATTGATGGTTTTTTCAAGAATGTTGTTTAACTTTATACAAAATTAAGAAGGATTTTTGTAATTTCGAATCAATTTTAATTTCTTTTTTGATTTGTGCACAATAAGTTCAAATAGCATCCAAAGATTTTTTTATTAGTGGGGTAGTTAACTCTAAATTATCAACAAGAGATGGGTTGATTATCATGAATTGGGACCATAATCGCTTTAGAGTTTCTGTGAGCCTTAGAGGTATTTTTATATACCCAAAAGACCACAATTGAGAAATTAAAATGCAAATATAAATAAAATAAATTTATTTATATTATAAAACTAAAAAATATAAATACAAATTTATATTTAAAAATCAAAATTTAGCTATAATTTAAAAATAAAATTACAATAAAATTTAAAATTATGAAAATTCATTTTTACTTGTAAAAATTAAGTAAAAAGGGATTTTTAATAAAAATTATGAAATTGGAATATTTTTGGTAAAAATTTATATAAAATATATTATAACATTTTATCCAATAAATAAACATATCAAATTTATTTTACCATTTGATTCCTTATAAAAAATTAGGTAGGGTCACCTCTGAGTGAAATTTTTGTAACTCAACTCTAAATAAGCTTAAATTAAGTTTTCAGTATTTTCAATACAAAAATTAAAAATCCTCAAAACTTTAATTTAGTTTACACCACATGTGGTGTCAACCATCAATTTTTGTGTTAAAATTGAGGTGTTGTGTTTAGTTTAGAAGCTATGAGGAATTGAAGTATTTTCAATTGAATTCAGTTGAAATGTCAAAATGTGCGCATGTATTACATAAGTGAACTTTGATTTACATATGAGGTATCAATTATTACTGTATTATACTGTACAATTCAATTGAATCGCACATGTAATTACAAGTATAATACATGATGAGGAATTAAAGGAAAAAATAAATTGGAAAGATTGAAATTGGGGGGGAAAAGGAACTTTAGCCCTAAGGGGGAGCCAGACCCTCAAAATCCTTTCTTACAGGCATGAGATGTCAAAGTTCAGCAAACATTCATCACTTTTAGCCTGGAATTGAGTCACAGGGTCTGTGACTCAATTGATGATGAGGGTTTGATACCAACCAGGGCAGTTTTAACTGTTGCCAAGAGGGTAAAACTACCCTTAAGTTAAAAAAATGTTAGTCAAAACAGTTTTAACTGATTTCTACTCCTCTTACACACATTCGGATGTGTTTTGAAGGCTCTAGACCAGGTATTGCTATGGTAATTGCTGTTTTAAGGGTCTAAAATGGCTTAAACCAGCCTTTTTTGGTCTAAACCAGGGTTCAATGATGCCATATTTGGCTTTTCTGTTGTCAGACTGTTTTTCACGACTTACAAGGTTAAATTTACTTTTGGAGTAAGAAAATTGATGGCTATAAAAGAATGTCTTCTTTGCCCCACTTTTCTCTTCATGTTAGAATCTTTTCCTTTTATAATTAGTTTAAACACTGTTAAACCAATCAATAAAAGATTCCAAAAACCCTTTTTAAATCATTTTAAATCTTTTAACCACATGAAAAAATAATTATAATCATTTTTTGTCACTCTTATAATCATTTTTACCCCTGAACCACCCCAAAAGTGAATTAAAGCATCTTTCATCACTGTTCAATTTGTCACTTTGTTTCCAAATTCACTCTAGTCCCTTTTGGGTGTGTTTTCTCTTTAATATTCTTTTTAAATACTTTGTTCTTTAATTAATTTCTTGCAGTTCGTTTCTCAATTAATTCCAATAGAAATTGCTCTTGATGAAATTTATTTTGTAGCCTTACATATCTCTTGTCGAGTATTTTTGGATAAATTTTTATTGTTGGTAAAACAATAAATCTTTATAATATTATGGTTTTATACTAATAAATTTCTAAAAAGTAAAATTTGTGTGTTTTCTCTTAAGAAGAATATTTCTTGCTATTTTTAATTGATTTTTTACCTTACACAAATTTTGAGGAGAGGAAAAGTACTTGATTTTTAATCAAAGTTTCATATCCACACCTTACATTTGGGGGCCCAACCGTGATATTTTACCTGTGAAATATTTTTTTTACTCTTTTTAAAACCTCTTTCTTATACTGAAAAATTTAAAAAACATATAAAAAATACTTATAATTCAAAAAACCCATAAAAAATAATTTTTTTCATATTATAAGTGAGGCTTATATTTTTTTTATTTCCTTTTTTTTGAAATAATCTTTTTCTACTTAATTAATTGGCTTTTCATTAATTTTAGTGTCTGACAACGTGGTAAGACAAGAAAACATTGAAACAGCCTCAACAGTCACCATCATTATCCCTGCCAGTACTGTTATTGTGACTCAAAATAACCAACCTGAACCAATATCTTCTGAATTGATTAACTTGGATATAAGTAATACCCTTCAGAAAGATAAGAATTTGGCCAATAGTAAGTGTTTGATGTAAAAGTACTATTTTAAGGCTTTTTAATTATAAAATATGCCTTCAACTAGATCGGGAGCCAGCTATAAGACCTCAAGAAGCTCCCAGAAAGGTAATAGACGTGATTATGGCAGAAGCCAACCAGGTACAGAAGGAAAAGGGTCAGTTGATGACTTCCAAACAACTAAAATAGGTCATTCTGATGCTGATAATACCATTTTACCTTCACAAAGAGCGGAAACTGCCACAAGAAGCCTCAGTGAACATATTCAAAGCCAGAAACAAAGCTTACAACAATTCCCTGCAGTACAAGGAGTACCATATCCTTGCAGATCTGTGGAAAAACTGCATGAATTCTTACCTGACTGTGAGAAAATCTCTGGGCCATCTCAATACTTGCAAATTGCTCAATGGATGGCATCCATTGATGGAGAATAAAAACATGATGCTCTTGACACTAGAATGGAGGAAAAACAACCCTTGACCACCCAAGCAAGTGCCAAAAACAGCCCCAGTGGCCAGCAGCAGCAATTCCAATGTGAAAAAGCAGCCACAAGCTCCAAAAAAGGGCAAAGGAAAAGCACCAGCCACTAAACCTTACAGCAAGGGATACAGGATTCCAAAAATTCAACAGGATGCCATGGAAAATTTGTTTCAGATGGCCAGAACAATTATGGAATTACAAAAGAAAGAGGAGGCCAGATCAAAATATCAGAAATGATTTCTGATATTTTTTATTCTACTCCAGAGTTGTATGAAGCTATAACTGATGTAAAAAGTCATCTTTCTGATAAAAATACATCAATTTGTGAAAATCTTAAAAGACATAACTTGAGGTTGAGCCAAATCAATGAAACACTTAAATGTTTTGAAAAAGTTTTAAGAACAATTAAAAATTCCAATAATGATAACTCTTTTGGCAATAAGATAAATGAACAATCTGCCATTATTAAGGAATTGACAGACAAATATTCTAAGTTCAATATTGATGACATGATTGAAACAAGAATAAAACAAGCCATAAATAATATCAAAGAGGATATTAAGAAAGCTCTTGATGATATTTCAAAATCACTTACTGAAGTAAAGACACATTAAATTGCCTTGAAAAAGTGTTTTGATACCTCAAAAGAGGAAATATCAAAATTAACAATAAAGTTAAATGAGGTTATCTCTGATAATACTAAACAAACAGAATTATGGAATGAGCTGACATATAAAGAGGATGATCATAAAGAGAATGTAATGACCTCTATACAAAGATTAAAACATGAATCAAGAAATTCACAAAGGTGTAACAACAGTAAAATAAATGATATTGAACAACGACTAAACACCTTACCAAGAATGTCTACACCTCTGAATCAAAATGAGGGTACAGGGATTCCCAATCCACAAGTATTGGATATTGAAAATTCCCAATTAAAGAAAGAATTGTTTACTTCTTTCCATAACTTGGAACCATCAATTGGCCAAGCACTCTTGAAAGAAGTTCCAAAACTTAAGGAATGGCCTCACTTCAGTGGTGAAAGAGAATATGACCATATGGAATTCATCAGAGGTATCGACATGATCAAAGAAGACTTTTAATTACCAGACAGATTGGTAACAGCCAGGTTTAACACCTTATTTACCAAATGATCTCACAGATGGTATCTCAAATTGAGACAAGCACATGGACACCAAAGTTGGACTTGGTGGAAAACCCAAATTATCAACAAATGGGCCAATGATGCTTGGAGGTTTAAAGTGAAAACAACCTTTGAATCTGACAAATTTAATGCTGATAAAGACAAAGCTTTACCATGGTTTTTCCAACAAAAAGACAGATTAAAAGCATTATATCCTGACATGTCAGAATTTATGATCCATAGAAAGATTCTGAGACAATGTGGAGGTGACTTAGAGCATGCTGTCAAAAGCAGGACTACTTAACAATCTTCAGCAGAGGATATTATCAATATATTAGAAGAAGTAACCACCAGAATCAAAATTGGTTCTAGTAGGGTGAATCTCAAAACAAGGTTTAATACACCTTGGAAAGATTCTGTGGAAAAAAACCCCCAAAAAAATTGTAATAATGTTAAGTATAAGTCTGCAGATATAGTCAGAAAGTGCCATATTTGCCAAAGCACCACCCATTTAGCCAATACATGTCCCAAAAGGGGGGAAATCAATGAAATTGATATTGAAAAGAAACCTGATGTTGAGAAAGATGACATAATTTAAGATATTTCAGATGATAAGTCATCCATATTTTCTGAATCTTCAAAAGATATAGAAAATATCAATTCCACTTTTGACATCATGGAATCTTATTCCCACTTGCCACAATTGAGAAATGGTCAACTTGATTTATCAAAAGTTCAAGATGCACAACTGATGAAAACGAAACCAAACAGAGGAAAAGGTTATACAGCTGATAACTCCTGTATACCAGAAGTGGTGATTGACAAAAAGCCCACCAAATGCTTTCTTGACCCAGGAGCCTTCTGCTCTTGTGTTGGAAAATCTTTTCTTAAAGCTTGTGTACCAAATGTTGAAGACCAATTTTTACCAATTGATGGTATAAAACTCAATAGTGCAAGTAAACCAATGAAAGCATTAGGAATTTTTGAAACCAATGTCATATTCCCACACATTAATGGGAATTTAAGAATCACAGTTGAATTTGTTGTTATGGAAAACTTCTCTAATACCCATTTTATATTGGGAAATGACTATTTAATCATGTATGGGATAGATTTGCATAACAACAGAGACAGATACTTTACTATTTGAGACAATACACATCAGGAATATGCCTTTTTACCATTTAAAAGACAAATTAAAGTAAATAAAGTATCACCAGTAAACTTACAATTGGAAAAATTCAGATCTGAACAGTTGAAGGAGGCTGAAATAAGCCTTCATCTTACTGATTAACAAAAAATGAACTTTCTTCCCTTTTGTATGACCACAGAGGATCATTTGCTTCAGACAAAGGACCTCTAGGAGCAATTATTGGTCATGAAGTTGATATCATTCTTAATATTGAAAGACATTATCCACCACTCTTTGGAAGACCTGCATACCCAGCAAATCCCAAGTCAAGAGAAGCTCTGGAAACTCATATCAAAGAACTTCTAGACCTTGGTGTAATAATAAAAGTTGGCCATAATGAAGAAGTAGAAATAACTACACCAGAGATAGTGGCATGGCATAATGGAAAATCCAGAATGGTTGGAGACTTTAGAGCTCTGAACACTTACACTGTTCCAGATAGGTACCCAATACCAAAAATCCAAATTGCCCTTACTCAAATATCTCAAGAAGTGTATATAACCACTATGGATGCCCTTAAAGGATTCCATCAAAATGTGGTGACACCAAGAGTAAGAAAATATTCGAGAATTATTGTTCATTGTGGAGTGTATGAATATTTAAGAATGGCCTTTGGTATCAAAAATGCACCTTCACACTTCCAAAGAATGATGAATGAAATCTTCCCTGAAGAACCTTAAGAGGGATGGTTAATCATTTACATTCATGACATTATTGTCTGTTCCAACAATTGGGAAGAGCACATGTACAGATTGTCCAGAGTTTTGACAAAAATTCAATCAGTAAACATGAAAATCTCCTTGAAGAAATGCCATTTTGGATTTAAAGAACATAAAGCACTAGGACATGTTGTATCTGGTTTGTCCCTTGGAATTGACAAAAACAAATTTGCAGCAGTATTGCTAAAACCCATGCCTTAGAACAAAAAGGAAATTCAGTAATTTTTAGGTTTTGCAGGATATTACAGGCAACACATTAAAGATTTTGCATCCATAGCAAGACCACTTTATAAATTATGTGACAAAGGCACATTATTTGAAATGACTGTTGACAGAGTCAAAGATTTTGAGTCTCTAAGAGAAGCCTTGACCACTGCTCCACTCTTACTGATGCCAGACTTTAAATTGCCTTCTAAATTGTATATTGATGCATCAGGGGATGGGCTGGGTTCTGCACTTCACCAAGTTCAGATCATAAATGATAAACCTGTAAAAGGACCCATATGTTTCATATCCAGGCAAATCAAACCAACTGAAGCCAGATATGGAGCAAGTCAAATGGAATTCCTATGCCTTGTCTGGACTTTAGAAAAACTCAACTACTTTCTGGAAGGATGTGTTTTTGAAGTAATAACAGATTGTACCGCTGTTAAATCACTTTTAAACATGAAAATACCCAATAGACATATGCCCAGATCGTAAATAGCCATACAGGAGTATAGGGGCAATATGACTATTGTTCATAAAGATGGTAATATACATAAAAATGCAGATGGACTGAGCAGATGGAAATTACCAAATGATATTAATAATCCTGCTTATGTTCCAGAAGAAGCTTCCCCAAAAATCCCAATAGAAGGAATAAGTGTTACTTTAAGGTGTGGATATGAAACTTTGATTAAAGATCAAGTACTTTTCTTGTCCTCAAAATTTGTATAAGGTAAAAATCAATTAAAAATGGTAAGAAATATTATTTTTAAGAGAAAACACGCCAATTTTATTGCTTATAACTTTATTAGTATAAAAAAATAATATTATAAAGATTTATTGTTTTACCAACAATAAAAATTTATCCAAAAACACTCTACAAGAGATATTTAAGGCTACAAAAGAAATTTCTTTGAGATCAATTTCAATTCGAATTAATTGAGAAAAGAACTGCAAGCAATTAATTAAAGAACAAAGTCTTTAAAAGGAATATTAAAGAGAAAACAAACCCAAAAGTGACCAGAGTGAATTTGGAAACAAAGTGACAAAGTTTACAGTGATGAAAGATGCTTTAATTCACTTTTGGGGTGGTTCAGGGGTAAAAATGATTATAAGAGTTACAAGAAATGATTATAATGTTTTTTTCACGTTGTTAAAAGGATTAAAATGATTTAACAATGGTGGTTGGAATCTTTTATTGATTGGTTTAACAGTGTTTGAATTAATTATAAAAGGAAAAGATTCTAAAATGAAGAGAAAAGTGGGGCAAAGAAGACATTCTTTTATAGCCATCCATTTTCTTACTCCAAAAGTGAAATTTACCCTTGTAAGTCGTGAAAAACAGTCTGACAACAGAAAAGCCAATTATGGCATCATTGAACCCTGGTTTAGACCAAAAAAGGGCTGGTTTAAGCCATTTTTAGCCATTTTAGACCCTTAAATCAGCTATTACTATAGCAATACCTGGTCTAGAGCCTTCAAAACACCTCAGAATGTGTGTAAGAGGCATAGAAAGAAGTTAAAACTGTTTCTATCAACATTGTTTTTAGTTAAGGGTAGTTTTACCCTCTTGGCAGCAGTTAAAACCACCCTGGTTGGTATCAAAACCTCATCATCAATTGAGTCACAGACCCTGTGACTCAATTAAAGGCCAAAAGTGATGAACTTTTGCGTGGATTTTGACATCCCACGCCAGTCAGCAAGGAATTTGGGGGTCTGGCTCCCCCTTAGAGCTAGAGTTCCTTTCCCCCCCCAATTTTAATCTTTCCAATTTATTTTTTCCTTTAATTCCTCATCATGTATTATAATTGTAATTTTCATATGTAATTCAATTGAATTGTACAGTACAATACAGTAATAATTGATACCTCATATGTAAGTTAAAGTTCCCTTATGTAATACATGCACACATTTTGACATTTCAATTGAATTCAATTGAAAATACTTCAATTCTTCATAACTTCTGTAAGGTGTGGATATGAAACTTTGATTAAAAATCAAGTACTTTTCCTGTCCTCAAAATTTGTATAAGGTAAAATTCAATTAAAAATGATATGAAATATTATTTTTAAGAGAAAACACGCCAAATTTATTGTTTATAACTTTATTAGTATAAAACAATAATATTATAAAAATTTATTGTTTTACCAACAATAAAAATTTATCCGAAAAAATACTCTACAAGAGATATTTTAAGGCTACAAAAGAAATTTCTTCAAGAGCAATTTCAATTGGAATTAATTGAGCAAAGAACTGCAAGCAATTAATTAAAGAACAAAGTCTTTAAAAATAATATTAAAGAGAAAACACGCCCAAAAGTGACCAGAGTGAATTTGGAAACAAAGTGACAAAGTTAACAGTGATGAAAGATGCTTTGATTCACTTTTGGGGTGGTTCAGGGGTAAAAATGATTATAAGAGTTACAAACAATGATTATAATGATTTTTTCACGTGGTTAAAAGGATTAAAATGATTTAAAAGTGGTGGTTGGAATCTTTGATTGATTGGTTTAACAGTTTTAAACTAATTAATAAAAGGAAAAGATTCTAACATGAAGAGAAAAGTGGGGCAAAGAAGACATTCTTTTATAGCCATCAATTCTCTTACTCCAAAAGTAAAATTTACTCTTGTCAGTCGTGAAAAACAGTCTGACAACAGAAAAGCCAATTATGGCATCATTCAACCCTGGTTTAGACCAAAAAGGGCTGGTTTAAGCCATTTTTAGCCAATTTTAGCCATTTTAGACCCTTAAATCAGCCATTACTATAGCAATACCAGGCCTAGAGCCTTCAAAACACGTCAGAATGTGTGTCAGAGGCGTAGAAACCAGTTAAAACTGTTTTTATTATGATTGTTTTATCTTAAGGGTAGTTTTACCTTCTTGGCAACAGCTAAAACTACCCCAGTTGGTATCAAAACCTCATCATCAATTGAGTCCACAGACCCTGTAACTCAATTCCAGGCCAAAAGTGATGAACTTTTGCGTGAATTTTGACATCCCACGCCTGTCAGCAAGGATTTTGGGGGTCTAGCTCCCCCTTAGAGCTGGAGTTCCTTTTCCCCCCCAAATTTAATCTTTCCAATTTATTTTTTCCTTTAATTCCTCATCATGTATTATACTTATAATTTACACATGTAATTCAATTCAATTGTACAGTACAATACAGTAATAATTGACACCTCATATGTAAATCAAAGTTCACTTATGTAATACACGCGCACATTTTGACATTTCAATTGAATTCAATTGAAAATACTTTAATTCCTCATAACTTCTAAACTAAACACAACACCTCAATTTTAACACAAAAATTGATGGTTAACACCACATGTGGTGTGAATTAAATTAAGGTTTTGAGGATTTTCAACTTTTGTATTGAAAATACTAAAAACTTAATTTAAGCTTATTTAGAGTTGAGTTACAAAAATTTCACTCAGAGGTGACCCCACCTGATTTTTTATGAGGAATCCAATGGTGAAATAAAATTTATATGTTTATTTATTGGATAAAAAGTTATAATAAATTTTATTTAACTTTTTTCCAAATTTATTTATTTTTTCACAATTTTGTTAAAATTTCATTTTTACTTAAATTTTTCAAGTATAAATGTAATTTTATATTTACAAAATTTAAAGTAATTTTATTTTTAAATTATAATTAATTTTTTATTTTTAATATAATTTTATATTTATATTTTTTATTTTTATTTTAATAATATAAATAAATTTATTTTATTTATATTAATATGTTATTTTTTATATTTGTGGTCTTTTGGGTATATGAAATTACCTCTAAGGCTCACATTCCCTCCCCCTAAAAAAGAATATTACTTTGTAATATTGGTGTTTCTAGTGTGTCTGGATCTCCTCAGGAGTTTGGTGGCTTCTGGTATATCTTTCTCTTCTAACCATTCATCTTCACAAGTTGGGTCACTGTACCTAACAAGGTATTCCCTTACTTTCTTGGTTCTTAATTTCCTTTCTTTAAGAACTTTGGTTATTTTCTTAGTACCAGATGTCTCAATAGGAGGTATAACTTGGGGAATCTTATTCCTCAAGGGAAATTTCTCAGCATCACTAGATTTGTATGGCTTTATCAAGCTTACTGGAAATGTAGGGTGCTTATTGCTAAGTTCTTCAGATAACTCTACTTCAACAGCATTTTCTCCATGGAGGGCCTTAATCACAAAAGGTCCTGCAAAGGAGTCTTTTAACTTTTTACATCCTTTGATGTTATCGAAGTTAGTGGTGGATACAAGAACTAGGTCCCCCACTTTGAAATCTGGAGTTGCATGAGATTTATCCCATTTGTCTTTAGCATATGAAAAAGAGTCCTCCATGCATCTCACTGCATGCTTTCTAGCTTTGTCTAGCATTCCTTTGAAGCTAGCAGCTGTGGGATGTATTTCAATTAAGTCTTTCCTCAAGGAATCTTGGGGTAACTTGGGGTTCCATCCTTTTTCTAGAATAGCAGGAGTCTGATTGGTACTGGAATGGATTGATGTTTTATATGCTAATTCCAGTGCTGGTAACAGAGTACACCAATCATGGGTAAATCCATCACAATCTTTGAATTCAAGGCCATATGCACAAAATCTTCTCACCATGTCCTCTAAGGTTTGGATCATTCTTTCAGCCAGACCATCAGTTTGTGGGTGGTAGGCTGTAGAGAAAGACAGTTTTGTGCCAAATAATTGGTGAAGATTTGTCCATAGAGCTGAAGTGAATTTGGGATCTCTATCACTGATGATATTTGTAAATATCCCAGTCCATGACACTACTCTATTCCATATCAGAAGAGCTGTATCCATGGCTGTATCATCTTTGTGACATGGTAAAAAGATTGGAGTTTTACTGAATCTGTCCACAATTACTAGGCAAGCATTATAGCTCCTGTCACCTCCTGGTGGTAGGCCAGTTACCCAATCCATATGGACAATTTCCCAAGGTCTGTTTGGTTCTTGGATTTTCATCATATTTCCAAGTCTTTTGCCAGTGGATTTATTTGCCTTTTGGCATCTGTCACAGGTTTTGCAATATTCTGCAATATCTTTTTGCCACATTGGCCACCATATGCAGGTCTTTACTTTCTCTCTTGTTCTGTCCTCAGAAAGATGTCCTGAAAAGGGACTATCATGGCATTCTTTCAGTACAAGATTGATTAATGACCTGTCTACAACTGTCATGACACATGTGTGCTTGGTTCTGTGGTAAATTATACCATCCAGTAGGTGAAATCTCCCTTCATTATAAGATTTTCTCCATACTTCATCCAAGGCATGTATTAGAGAGTTGTCTTTACAGTCTTTGTTAAGTAATTGGCATAAGATGCTACAATTCTTATCTTGAGTGTAACTATTTCTGACTTCTTCAAAGAAGGTGGTGTTCAAGTCTGTAACACTTATTCCTTCTATTGGAATTTGTGGTGAAGCTTCTTCTGGAACATAAGCAGGATTATCAATGTTATTTGGTAATGGCCATCTGCTCAGTCCATCTGCATTCTTATGAATATTCCCATCCTTATGAACAATAGTCATATTGCCTCTGTATTCTTGTATGGCTATTTGCCATCTGAGCATGTGTCTGTTAGGTGTTTTCATGTTCAAAAGTGATTTCACAGCTGTACAATCTGTTATTACTTCAAAAACACATCCCTCTAAGAAATAGTTCAATTTCTCTAAGGCCCAGACAAGGCATAGACATTCCATTTGACTTGCTCCATATCTGGCTTCAGTTGGTTTGATTTGCCTGGATATGAAACATATTGGTCCTTCTACAGGTTTGTCATTTATGATCTGAACTTGGTGAAGTGCAGCACCTAGTCCATCCCCTGATGCATCAATATACAGTCTGAAAGGCAATTTAAAGTCTGGCATCAGTAAGAGTGGAGCAGTGGTCAATGCTTCTCTTAGAGACTCAAAAGCTTTGACTCTGTCAACAGTCATCTCAAATACTGTGTCTTTGTCACACAACTTATAAAGTGGTCTTGCTATGGATGCAAAGTCTTTAATGTGTTGCCTGTAATATCCTGCAAAACCTAAGAATGACTGAATTTCCTTCTTATTCTGAGGCATGGGTTTTAACAATACTGCTGCAACTTTGTTTTTATCAATTCCAAGGGACAAACCAGATACAACATGTCCTAGTGCCTTAAGTTCTTTAAATCCAAAATGACATTTCTTCAAGGAGATTTTCATGTTTACTGATTGGATTTTTGTCAAAACTCTTGATAATCTGTACATGTGCTCCTCCCAAGTCTTTGAACAGATAATAATGTCATCAATGTAAATGATTAACCATCCCTCTGAGAGTTCTTCAGGGAAGATTTCATTCATCATTCTTTGGAAGTGTGAAGGTGCATTTTTGATACCAAAGGGCATCCTTAAGTATTCATACACTCCACAATGAACAATAATTCTCAAGTATTTTCTTGCTCTTGGTGTTACTACATTTTGATGGAATCCTTTAAGGGCATCCATAGTGGTTATATACACTTCTTGAGATATTTGAGTAAGGGCAATTTGGATTTTTGGTATTGGGTATCTGTCTGGAACAGTGTAAGTGTTCAGAGCTCTAAAGTCCCCAACCATTCTAGATTTTCCATTATGCCACGCCACTATGACTGGTGTAGTTATTTCTACTTCCTCATTGTGGCCTACTTTTCTTATTACACCAAGGTCTAGAAGTTCTTTGATATGAATTTCTAGAGCTTCTCTTGATTTTGGACTTGCTGGATAAGCAGGTCTTCTTGAGAGTGGTGGATAAGGTCTCTCAATGTTAAGAATGATGTCAACTTCATGACCAATAATTGCTCCCAGGGGTTCTTTGTCTGTAGCAAATGCTCCTCTGTGGTCATACAAAAGGGAAGAAAGTTCATTTTCTTGCTTATCAGTTAGATGAAGGCTTATTTCAGCCTCATTTAACTGTTCAGACTTGAATTTCTCTAACTCAAAGTTGACTGGTGATACTTTGTTTACTGTAATTTGTCTTTTAAAGGGTAAAAAGGCAAATTTCTGGCGCTTATTGTCTCCAATTGTAAAGTATCTGTCTTTGTTATTATGTAAATCTATCCCATACATGATTAAATAGTCATTTCCCAATATAAAATGGGTACTAGAGCAATTTTCCATAACAACAAATTCAACTGTGATCCTTAAATTCCCATTTATGTGTGGGAATATGACATTGGTCTCAAAGATTCCTAATGCTTTCATTGGGTTACTTGCACTGTTGAATTTTATACCATCAATTGGTAACAATTGGTCTTCAAAATTTGGTACACAAGTCTTAAGAAAAGATTTTCCAACACAAGAGCAGAAGGCTCCTGGGTCAAGCAAAAGTTTGGTGGGTTTGTTGTCAATCACCACTTCTGTTATACAGGAGTTACCAGCTGTATAACCTTTTCCTCTGTTTGGTTTTGTCTTCATAAGTTGTGCATCTTGAACTTTTGATAAATCAACTTGACCATTGCTCAATTGTGGTAAGTGGGAATAAGATTCCATGATGTCAAAATGTCACAACCACGTATTTTGACCCTCCTCCTTGATGGCGGCGCCAATCCAACCTGGAGCCAAGTTGGGGCCAATTGGCCATGTCATATCATTTATGGCCAATTGACCCCTTTTGGGTGTTCCATGGCTCTTATGCCATAACCCATTCCATTGGCCACTTATGGCCTCAGGCCATATCCTGCGTCATTGGCCCTCTTGGCCAATTTGCACCTCACCAACCCCCAGGCCTCCATCACTGTTTTTGGGCCTGGGGGGTCCTTTTGTCTTCCAGGGGCTTCCAGGCCCCATGGCCACCTTCATTGGTTTCCTGGCCACCCCTTTCATTATGGGGGTTTTGGCCTAAATGGCCTTTTTGGGCCATTTAGGCCCCCCACGGCTTCTACGGTCCGCGGGCCGTAATACGCGGTCCGTAGGCGGATTAGGCCCCTTTTGGCCTAATCCAATGAGGCCAAAAGGGGCCAAAGGGGGCAGCCACCTAGCCCCCAAGGCCAGGTGGGTCCCAAACCACAATTGGGCCCTCCTGAGCCATTTTTTGGCCACCAATCCCTTGGACCCAATTTGGACCAAAAACACCTTGGATCCATTTTTGGCCACAAATCCCGTAGGACCCATTTTTTGGCCCTGGACCACCATGGACCAACTTCACCGTCATGGCCTCTGGCAACCACCAGAGGCCACCAAATCATCTCAACAAGTATTTCCCTCAACTTAAGGGGAATTCTTCCCTTTCCTTCATGTACTCCGTACTCAAGATTGCAGGTGTGGTGCATATATGGTATTATATACCATTATGCACCATTTTTACTCAGCAATCCAATGGTGACGTTTTCAGGACCCAATTCCACCTTTCCATTTCAAGGTCCATAATTCCAACGCCCATTTCGAAGGGGGACTTTTCAGCTTATCAGTCTGGCAATCCATGGCGGTAATTCAGAAGATCATTCAAGGATCCCAACCACCTGTATCTGCAGGAGTTGGGTTGGTACAATTCATTCAGGATTATTCTAAGGTCAATTCTCAAGTGGTATTACAAAATTCAATCAGTTTTCAAGACATCAAGTATTCAATACTCTTTGGACAACCCAATTCATCCGTACAGGCCTTATTCAATCAACCTGTATGGCCTTGGCCCAATTGGGCCACTTCTTATTCCACTGTGGGAATTCCATCACACAGTTCAAATTTCAAGATGGCCAGAACTGTATTTCCCGATTCGGACAATACAGTCATTGATCCACCTTCCAGGATCAACTTTTCAGCTTTTCACATATACTGGCCACCTTTCAGCACCTGGGGACTTTTTCCCCAGTTAATTAATATAGTGGATTTATTTTTATCCTTATTTTCTTTTACCTTATTAAAGTTAATACTGATAATCTTAAGTCAGTCATTCAGCACCCTTTTCTTTTATTTCCTCGCCTGTCCAGTGGATATTGGTGGTCATATCCTTATACTAATTCCATTTCCTTTTCTGGCAGGTTGAAACAGTGAATTGAGGATTCACTTGGTTGGCTTCTTGGCTGTTGGATTCTTTATTATCTTTGGCCATTGGCTTCATCTTTTCTTATCTCATCTTTTGGCATACTTGTTTTCCCCCTTATTCTTTCTTAAAGAAATTCATTCTTATTATTCTTTATCTTTGGAGCCCTCCAAGTGAGTTCTTGATTCCTGAGTGCCAGGCCCTCTTCTTCCAAGAGCCCCTGTGACATTATATTAATTAACTCATAATTCTTCTTCATTCATTCATTCTTTTATTCTTATATTTTAAATTCATTCATTTCATCAAAATTATGATTCTTTGACGTTTTATGATCTTATGATTCTTCGTCACCTCTCAATTTTCCCTCATTCATTCTTCATTCTGAAAATTGAAAGCTGACCCATTTTTTTTAATTTCTGTTATCTTTTCAATCTCATTCTCAATCTTAATCAATCTATTTTTATCCATAATTCAGGCATTTTTATCTTTGGTTCTCAAGTTATTCATCAGGTTATTCAGACACGTTCTTCATATCAGGATTCACTTTGATTTATTCCTCAAGAATTTTTGATTTTTTGGAAGAATTCACTTGAAAATTGATTTGATTGACTAATTTGACATAATTGAAATTGACCTCAAGATAATTGATTGACCTGAAGACTTTATTGATTTTGCTGATTATTCACATCAAGATTATTGACATAAATTGATTTTGACTCGAGAATTCATTTTGATTGATTGATTTTTTTTCTGCAAGATTTTGATTTGATTTGATTTTGATTGTTTGATTGATTGTTTTTATTGACTTCAAGATTCTCATTGATATTGATTTTTACTTCAAGACTCATTTGATTTGATTGATTGACGTATATGGAGAATTTTGATTCATTGATTATCCAATTTCCTCAAGATTTGATTGTTGATTTTGTACTTCAAGAAAATTTTGATTTTTTTTTCATTTATTTGGTTGATTATTCCTGAAATCATGCCAGTTCAACATTCACCTCCAGCAAGACAGACTAGATCTCAGGCCAGAGCTCAAGCTGTTCTGACTCCAACTCCAAGGGCTCCTCTTGATGGTACCCCAGCAGTTTCTCAACTGAGGGCCAGATTGGACAGAGGACCCATTATGGAAGGAGCAGCACCATCCAGGAAGGAAGGAAGAGGGCCAAGAAGATCAATGTCTTTATCAGGAGTGGTTGGCGGATTCCCAGGATTTTCAAGAACCAGTCCCAAGGTTCAAGGTGAAGATGGTGAAGAGGAGGAGGAGAATTCTGTGGAAGAGGAAGAGTCTAATGGCACTGAGGCTGCTCCTGCTCCTGTGGGAGCATCTGAGGGCACCAGAGGACCAACTCTAGCCCAGTCTGATTGGCCTGCCTCTCATCAGTCTGAACCGTCTTTATTGGCCATTATGCAGCAAATGACTCAAATTATGGCCAATCTGCAAGCAGCTTCTTCTTCTGAATTATCAAGACCACCAGCCTTCAAGACTCCCTCTATGAAGGCCCCAGAATGCTTTGATGGGACTCAGCCCTTCAAAGTCAGAAGCTTTATTCAATCTTGCCAACTCATCTTTCATAATGATCCGGCAAACTTCTCTCAAGACAGAAAGAAGGTTCTTTATGCCACTTCATTCTTAGTTGGCAGGGCTGCAAAATGGATTGAGCCTTATCTTTCCAACCTCAATAATCAAGACTCAAATTATCTTCTCAATTCCTGGCCATTATTTGAATCCCAATTGTTCACTTTATTTGGAGACCCAAATGAAGTTAGAAAAGCAGAAGCTGAATTGGATGGCCTTAGGATGAAAGAAGGTGGGCATGTTGCTTTGTATATTGCCGATTTCAGGAGTCTGGTTTCAAGAATTGGGGATTGGGGTGAAAGGGCTCTTATTCATCACTTCAGGAAGGGTTTGGCCTCCAGGATTCTGGACCAATTGGCCTCCCATCCTTCAAACATTGATTCTCTTCAAGACTTAATGGACGTCAGCCTGGAACTTGATACCAGGTGCCATGAGAGGCAGAAGGAAAAGAATCATCATCAAGAGAAGAAGCCTGAAGCCTCAAAGTCTCACTCTTCTCATCATCAAGTTTCTTCAAGTTCAAGACCAAAGAAGAAATTTCATTCTCAAAAGCGGGACAAGCCCCATTCTTCACTGTTGAATAAGGACTTCAAGTTGAAAGGTTCTGAAAAGGAAAGAAGAATCAAGGAGGGGTTGTGTACCTATTGTGGCGGGAAGCATAGTCTTGAGTCCTGTGACAAAAGGCCTCAAAACAAGCTTACCCAACCGTCAGGCAGTTTTCCCAGCCAGGGAAAAGCCTGAGTGAAGACCATGTTGTGTTCAATGGTCTTCACAGTTTTCCTTCCAGAGCACAATTGTGCATTCTGAATACTGGTGTCAAGAATTCTCTTAAATTTTTTGTTTTCTCTTCTCTTTCTGATGTTTTTTACAGTATTCTCATTGATTCTGGTGCTACACACTCATTCATTGCAAAGCAGTTTGTTCACAAGTACTCATTGACTACGTCAGAACTTCCAGAGAAGATTCCTCTTATCATTTTGGACTCCTCTGAGTCCCCTTTCTTATTTGTGACTCACCATACTAAATATATGGTTGATCTCCCTTCCTTCCCAAGCTTTGAATGGGATTTTTTAGTCATTGATACTCCCAAGGGAGAAGACCTCATATTGGGCTTTGACTTTCTCAATCATTTTAATCCTTCTATTGATTGGAGGCAAGGGCTGATCACCTTTAATACTGATCAAAAGGACTATTCTGATCCTTCCAATTCCTTCCGTAATGACTCTTCCTCTGCCAAATCATGTGCAGCTCTGGTTGGTGATTCTAGAACACCATCAGTTCCATCTTCTGTCCATATTCCTTCCCTTAATTCCCATCTGTCATTACCATCATCTGGAGATGAAGTCTTCAAAGAGATTCAAGATGTTGGGGAAGATAATTCTGTATCTTCACTTCATCTCTTCTTTGGGAATATGGACCTTCCTCCTTCATCTTATCATGACTCCCTGGAGGAGTTGTGGGATGAAGAGGAAGAGCCAGAAGAAGTAGAAACCGTGATGAAGGTTGTTCCCTCTGTTTATCACCAATACTTGGATGTATTCTCCAAGGTGAAAGCAGAGAAACTTCCTCCTCACCGTGCCTGTGATCATCATATCGAACTGGAGGGGTCTCTACCTCCAGTTGGGGTGATCTACTCTTTATCCAAACAAGAGTCAGATACACTCAGGGCCTACATTTCAGAGAATGTAGAGAAAGGTTTCATCCGGCCAAGCTCCTCCTCAACAGGAGCACCTGTCCTCTTTGTTAAAAAGAAAGATGGTGGCCTCTGTTTGTGTGTTGATTACCGCAAACTCAACGCTGTCACTAGGAAGAACAAATATCCTGTTCCTCCTATGAACCAGCTTCTTAATGTCTTTAATGGTTCTTCTATCTTCTCCAAGATTGATTTGCGTGGTGCATATAACCTGCTCAGAATCAAGGAGGGTGATGAACATTTGACATGCTTCAGAACTAAATATGGCAGTTTTGAGTATTTGGTTATGCCATTTGGGCTCACCAATGCCCCTGCCTCTTTTCAGAATCTTGTCAATGATATATTCCAAGATCTTCTTGATGTTTTTGTTGTGGTTTATTTGGATGACATTATGGTCTTTTCCAAATCTGAGGAAGAACATGTCACCCATGTGTCCACTGTTCTTTCCAGACTCAGAGCCAATAACCTTTTTGCCAAGGCTTCTAAATTCCTTTTTCATGTTTCTAGTGTAGAATATCTTGGTTATGTTGTTTCTTCTGAAGGCCTCAAGATGGACCAAGCAAAAGTCCAGCAGATCCTTAATTGGCCTCCTCCAAGAAACCTCAAGGCTCTTCAATCCTTCCTTGGCTTTGCCAACTTCTACCGCCGTTTCATCAAGAATTATTCAAAGAAAATCAGTTCACTCACCAGTTTCCTCAAGAAAGATTCCTGTTTCCCCCTCAATGAGGAAGCTCTTAGCCAGTTTCATCAACTCAAAGAGGCCTTCACTACCGCTCCAATCCTTTCCCACTTCAATCCTTCTCTACCGACCATTGTAGAGACCGATGCATCCGATTATGCTTTGGGTGCTGTACTGAGTCAGGTTTCTGACTCAGGAAAACATCCCATTGCCTTTGACAGCCGCAAGCTTATTCCAGCAGAACTCAACTATGAAGTTCATGACAAGGAACTCCTTGGTATAGTCTGGGCTCTCAAGCGCTGGAGGGCTTTTCTTCTTTCTCTGTCCTCTCCTTTTGAAGTTCTCACCGATCATTCTTCTCTTCAGTACTTTATGTCATCAAAGATCCTTACTCGCCGTCAAGCCCGTTGGGCCGAATTCTTATCTGAATTTCATTTTTCAATCACTTACCGCCCTGGCCACCTAGCAACTCTTCCAGATGCCTTATCACGTCGGGACGACGTCTATCCGGAGAGGGGGGAGGATTTCATCAGCAAGAATCCAATGAATTTTCCACAACTCATTAAGCAAGATGAAGTTCAACCCTCAAAGTTTTTTGCAGTCAAGGTGTATTCTTTTTCAAATTTGATTGATTCAATTCAGAAGAAATTATGGCAAGATCCTCAGTACAGAAGTATCCTTGAAGATTTGGGTAAAGGTAAATCTGTCCAAGATTATTCTCTTGATTCCTCCTCCCAACTTCTTCTCTTCAAAGATCGGGTGGTAGTCCCAAATGACTCCACAATTCAACTCAGCATTCTTCAAAAGCGTCATGACTCTCCTCTAGCTGGACACCCTGGCCAAGAGAAGACTCTCAAACTTGTGAAGCGGGATTTCCACTGGTCCGGCATGACTCAATTCATTAAGGATTATGTATCATCCTGTCAACAGTGTTCAAGAAACAAGAATATCCACCATAAGAAGTTTGGACTCCTCAAACCTCTTCCAATTCCAAATGGTCCTTGGATTTGTCTCTCAATGGATTTCATCACTCAACTGCCCCTGTCCAATTCTTTTGACTCAATTCTTGTCATAGTGGACAGATTCTCAAAAATGGCGGTTTTTATTCCAACAATGTCTTCAATAACTTCATTGGATTTGGCCCATTTATTCATCAAGGATATCTTCTCAAAGCATGGCCTTCCATCAAGCATTGTCAGTGATAGAGGTTCACTTTTTGTTTCTTCCTTCTGGACCAATCTTTGTCAGCAGCTCAAGATTTCAAGAGACTTGTCAACTGCTTACCATCCAGAAACTGATGGACAGACAGAGAGGGTAAATCAGATACTAGAACAGTATCTTCGGATGTACGTCAGTTATCATCAAGATGATTGGAACACCTGGCTCCCTCTGGCTGAATTTGCCTACAATAATTCTGATCACTCTTCAACCAAGCAATCACCGTTTTTCACTGTTTATGGAAGAGACCCACAATTTGATTCAGTTCACATCACTCAAGATACCCCTGCTGGAAAGTTATCAACAAAAATCCAATCAGTACAGCAAGATGTCAAGAGAGAACTTGAAATCGCCATAAACCGGTTTAAGAGGTATGCAGATAAAAGTAGAGCAAGCCCACCTGTTTTCAATCCTGGTGACATGGTATGGCTTTCTTCCAAGAATATAAAATCAACTAGACCCACCAAGAAACTGTCTGAAAGATGGTTGGGTCCCTTTCCAATCTTGAAGAAAGTCAGTACTCATGCTTACCACCTCAAGCTTCCATCTCAATGGAAATCCATCCACCCAGTCTTCCATATCTCACTCTTGGAACCAGTCAAGACATCAACAATCCCAAATCAGCATCAAGAGCCTCCTCCTCCAATCATTATTGAAGAAAAAGAGGAATGGGAAGTCTCTCAAGTACTGGATTCAAAGCTCAAGAGAAGAAAATTATGGTATCTGGTGGAATGGAAAGGTTTCAGTCAAGATTCAGAAAGATCCACATGGGAACCAGCTGAAAACCTCAAGAATTGTCCTGAACTTGTCAAAGATTTTCATTCATTATATCCTGACAAGCCAGGACCCAATTCTTCAATGGCTTGAATTTTTATGGTGCTTGGTGGGGAGAGGAATTACCAAAAGTAAGTCCCACTCCTGGTATGCACCTTTAGGGGTATTCTACTCTTCTTTGTTGTAAGCATCACCTTGGCCACTCTGTGAGCACTTTTCAATTTGGACACAGACCTTTTGGCCCGGCTTTTAACATCCAAATTCCAAATTTATGGCCATTTACACTTGGGCAAATGGACCATTCCTTTTTATTCTCCTTCCCAAGACTTTATTCTTTCAACACATTCATTTATCAAGAGCTTCTTATTTATGGCACTGGCGGGAGTGGCAACTGCTAAAAGTAAGTTCCTCTCCTGGTGTGCACTTCCCTGAGGGGTCTACAATCTGTCAAAACATCACCTTGGCCACTCTGTGAGCACCTGGCATCAAATTCTTTTATCCAGGTCCTTGGTCATTTTCAAAATCAATTGTCGTAATCCGTGATGAAGATTGGATTCCCCCTCAAATTTCATTTTCTTTATTTTTTCTGTTTCTCTCTTTATATCTGTTTCCTTTTCTCTTTTACTCTTTATATTCTTTCAAAATTTCTTTTCTTATAACTCTTTAACGCCAAAATCTTTACGTCAAATCATGTCTTCAACCTTGTCAAAGCCAAATGTCAAGAGAAGATCAAGTCAACCTCAATTCATATGCCAACAAGCTTATCAGTTCAATTCTTCTTTTCAAGATTCAATACCTCTGGAATCCTTACGTCAAATCCGTCTCATTAGCCTCAACAGGCCTCTACCTTATCTTGGTGCTCAGGAGCTCACCATTCAAGGTAGAGGGGTACTGTCACAACCACGTATTTTGACCCTCCTCCTTGATGGCGGCGCCAATCCAACCTGGAGCCAAGTTGGGGCCAATTGGCCATGTCATATCATTTATGGCCAATTGACCCCTTTTGGGTGTTCCATGGCTCTTATGCCATAACCCATTCCATTGGCCACTTATGGCCTCAGGCCATATCCTGCGTCATTGGCCCTCTTGGCCAATTTGCACCTCACCAACCCCCAGGCCTCCATCACTGTTTTTGGGCCTGGGGGGTCCTTTTGTCTTCCAGGGGCTTCCAGGCCCCATGGCCACCTTCATTGGTTTCCTGGCCACCCCTTTCATTATGGGGGTTTTGGCCTAAATGGCCTTTTTGGGCCATTTAGGCCCCCCACGGCTTCTACGGTCCGCGGTCCGTAGGCGGATTAGGCCCCTTTTGGCCTAATCCAATGAGGCCAAAAGGGGCCAAAGGGGGCAGCCACCTAGCCCCCAAGGCCAGGTGGGTCCCAAACCACAATTGGGCCCTCCTGAGCCATTTTTTGGCCACCAATCCCTTGGACCCAATTTGGACCAAAAACACCTTGGATCCATTTTTGGCCACAAATCCCGTAGGACCCATTTTTTGGCCCTGGACCACCATGAACCAACTTCACCGTCATGGCCTCTGGCAACCACCAGAGGCCACCAAATCATCTCAACAAGTATTTCCCTCAACTTAAGGGGAATTCTTCCCTTTCCTTCATGTACTCCGTACTCAAGATTGCAGGTGTGGTGCATATATGGTATTATATACCATTATGCACCATTTTTACTCAGCAATCCAATGGTGAAGTTTTCAGGACCCAATTCCACCTTTCCATTTCAAGGTCCATAATTCCAACGCCCATTTCGAAGGGGGACTTTTCAGCTTATCAGTCTGGCAATCCATGGCGGTAATTCAGAAGATCATTCAAGGATCCCAACCACCTGTATCTGCAGGAGTTGGGTTGGTACAATTCATTCAGGATTATTCTAAGGTCAATTCTCAAGAGGTATTACAAAATTCAATCAGTTTTCAAGACATCAAGTATTCAATACTCTTTGGACAACCCAATTCATCCGTACAGGCCTTATTCAATCAACCTGTATGGCCTTGGCCCAATTGGGCCACTTCTTATTCCACTGTGGGAATTCCATCACACAGTTCAAATTTCAAGATGGCCAGAACTGTATTTCCCGATTCGGACAATACAGTCATTGATCCACCTTCCAGGATCAACTTTTCAGCTTTTCACATATACTGGCCACCTTTCAGCACCTGGGGACTTTTTCCCCAGTTAATTAATATAGTGGATTTATTTTTATCCTTATTTTCTTTTACCTTATTAAAGTTAATACTGATAATCTTAAGTCAGTCATTCAGCACCCTTTTCTTTTATTTCCTCGCCTGTCCAGTGGATATTGGTGGTCATATCCTTATACTAATTCCATTTCCTTTTCTGGCAGGTTGAAACAGTGAATTGAGGATTCACTTGGTTGGCTTCTTGGCTGTTGGCTTCTTTATTATCTTTGGCCATTGGCTTCATCTTTTCTTATCTCATCTTTTGGCATACTTGTTTTCCCCCTTATTCTTTATCTTTGGAGCCCTCCAAGTGAGTTCTTGATTCCTGAGTGCCAGGCCCTCTTCTTCCAAGAGCCCCTGTGACACAAAAGTGGCATTGATATTTTCTATATCTTTTGAAGATTCAGAGAATATGGATGACTTATCATCTGAATTGTCTTCAATTATGTCTTCTTTTTCAACATCTGGTTCTTTTTCAATGTCAATTTCATTGATTTTCCCCCTTTTTGGACATGTATTGGCTAAATGGGTGGTGCTTTGGCAAATATGGCATTTTCTGACTGTATCTGCAGATTTATATTTAATATTACTAGAATTTTCTTTGGGGTTTTTGTCCACAGAATCTTTCCAAGGTGTATTAAACCTTGTTTTAAGATTCACCCTACTAGAACCAATTTTGGTTCTGGTGGTTACTTCTTCTAGTATATTGATAATATCCTCTGCTGAAGATTGTTCAGTAGTCCTGCTTTTGACAGCATGCTCTAAGTCACCTCCACATTGTCTCAGAATTTTTCTATGGATCATAAATTCTGACATGTCAGGATATAATGCTGTTAATCTGTCCTTTTGTTGGCAAAACCATGGTAAAGCTTTGTCTTTATCAGCATTAAAGTTGGCAGATTCAAAGGCTGTTTCAACTTTAAACCTCCAAGCATCATTTGCCCATTTGTTGATGATTTGGGTTTTCCACCAAGTCCAACTCTGGTGTCCATGTGCTTGTCTTATTTTGATGTACCATCTGTGAGCTGATCTGGTAAACAAGGTGTTAAACCTGGCTGTTACCAATCTGTCTGGTAATTCAAAATCCTCTTTGATCATGTCAATACCTCTAATGAATTCCATATGGTCATACTCTCCTTCACCACTGAAGTGAGGCCATTCTTTAAGTTTTGGAACTTCTTTCAAGAGTGCTTGGCCCATTGATGGTTCCAAGTTATGAAAAGAAGTGGATAATTCATTTTTTAATTGTGAATTATCAGGATCCAATACTTGTGGATTTGAAATTCTTGTGCCCTCATTTTGATTTAGAGGTGTAGACATTCTTGGTAAGGTGTTCAGTAATTGTTCAATGTCATTCATTTTACTGTTGCTACACCTTTGGGAATTTCTGTATTCATGTTGGAAGCTTTGTATTAAATTTATTACTTCAATTTTATACATGTCTTCTTTATGTGTAAGTTCTTGCCATAACTCTGTCTGTCTTGTATTATCAGCAGTGACTTGATTCAATTTCATTGATAATTTTGATACTTCCTCTTGTGAAGCATCAAAACACTTTTTCAAGGCAATGGTATATGTCTTTACTTCAGTAAATGAATTTGAAATGTCATCAAGGACTTTCTTGTTATCTGTCTTGATAATATTTATGGCTTGTTTAATTCTTGTTTCAATTATGTCATCAATATTGAATTTAGAATATTTATCTGTTAATTCTTTAATAATGGCAGATTGTTCATTTATTTTATTGTTAGAAGAATTATCATTATTGGAATTTTTAATTGTTCTCAAAACTTTTTCAAAACACATAAGTGTTTCATTAATTTGGCACAGACTCAGGTTGTTTGTTTTAATGTTGTTACAAATGGTGTCATTTTTATCAGAAAGATGTTTTTTCACGTCATTTATAGCATTATACAACTCTGGGATGGAATCAAATATGTCAGAAATCATTTCTGGAACCTTAATCTGGCTTCCTCCTTCTTCTGTAATTCCATCATGGTTCTGGCCATCTGAAATACATTTTCCATGGCATCCTGCTGAATCTTTGGGATTCTGTAGCCCTGGCTGTAAGGTTTTGGGGCTGGTGCCTTCCCTTTGCCCTTGTTTGGAGTTTGTGGCTGCTTTTTCACGTTGGAATTGCTGCTGCTGGCCACTGGGGCTGTTTTTGGCACTGGTTTGGCTGGTGGAGGGTTGTTTTTCCTCCATTCTAGTGTCAAAAGCATCATGTTTTTCTTCTCCATCAATGGATGCCATCCATTGAGCAATTTGCAAGTGTTGGGATGGCCCAAGAATTTTCTTACTGTCAGGTAAGAATTCATGCAATTCTTCCACAGGTCTGCAAGGATCTGGTACTCCTTGAATTGGAGTGCATTGTTGTATGCACTGTGGCTGGCTTTGTATATGTCCACAGAGGCTTGTTGTGGCGGTGTCAGCTCTTTTTGAAGGTAAAATGGTATTATCAGCTTCAGAATGACCCATTTTAGTTGTTTGGAAGTCATCAACTGACCCTTTTCCTTCTGTACCTGGTTGGCCTCTGCCATAATCACGTCTATTACCTTTTTGGGAGCTGCTTGAGGGGTTGTAGCTGGCTCCTGACCTGGTTGAAGGCATAATTATGGTTAAAAAAAAAAGGCTTAAAATAGTATTTTTACGTCAAAAACTTACTATTGGCCAAATTTTTGGCTTTCTGAAGTGTATTACTTATATCCAAGTTAATTAATTCAGAAGATATTGGTTCTGGTTGATTATTTTGAGTCACAATAACAGTACTATTATGATCAGAATTAACAGTACTGGCAGGGATAATGCTGGTTACTGTTGAGGCTGTTTCAATGTTTTCTTGTCTTACCACGTTGTCAGACACTAAAATTAATGAAAAAGCCAATTAATTAAGTAAAAAAAAAGGTTATTTCAAAAAGGAAATAAAAATATAAGCCTCACTTATAATATGAAAAAAATTATTTTTTAAGGATTTTTTTTGGATTATAAGTATTTTTTATATGTTTTTAAATTTTTCAATATAAGAAAAAAGATTTAAAAAGAGTAAAAAAAATATGTCACAGGTAAAATATCACGGCTGGGCCCCCAAATGTAAGGTGTGGATATGAAACTTTGATTAAAAATCAAGTACTTTTCCTGTCCTCAAAATTTGTGAAAGGTAAAATTCAATTAAAAATGATATGAAATATTATTTTTAAGAGAAAACACGCCAAATTTATTGTTTATAACTTTATTAGTATAAAAAAATAATATTATAAAAATTTATTGTTTTACCAACAATAAAAATTTATCCGAAAAAATACTCTACAAGAGATATTTTAAGGCTACAAAAGAAATTTCTCCAAGAGCAATTTCAATTGGAATTAATTGAGCAAAGAACTGCAAGCAATTAATTAAAGAACAAAGTCTTTAAAAAGAATATTAAAGAGAAAACACGCCCAAAAGTGACCAGAGTGAATTTGGAAACAAAGTGACAAAGTTAACAGTGATGAAAGATGCTTTAATTCACTTTTGGGGTGGTTCAGGGGTAAAAATGATTATAAGAGTTACAAACAATGATTATAATGATTTTTTCACGTGGTTAAAAGGATTAAAATGATTTAAAAGTGGTGGTTGGAATCTTTGATTGATTGGTTTAACAGTTTTAAACTAATTAATAAAAGGAAAAGATTCTAACATGAAGAGAAAAGTGGGGCAAAGAAGACATTCTTTTATAGCCATCAATTCTCTTACTCCAAAAGTAAAATTTACTCTTGTCAGTCGTGAAAAACAGTCTGACAACAGAAAAGCCAATTATGGCATCATTGAACCCTGGTTTAGACCAAAAAGCGCTGGTTTAAGCCATTTTTAGCCAATTTTAGCCATTTTAGACCCTTAAATCAGCCATTACTATAGCAATACCAGGCCTAGAGCCTTCAAAACACGTCAGAATGTGTGTCAGAGGCGTAGAAACCAGTTAAAACTGTTTTTATTATGATTGTTTTATCTTAAGGGTAGTTTTACCTTCTTGGCAACAGCTAAAACTACCCCAGTTGGTATCAAAACCTCATCATCAATTGAGTCCACAGACCCTGTAACTCAATTCCAGGCCAAAAGTGATGAACTTTTGCGTGAATTTTGACATCCCACGCCTTTCAGCAAGGATTTTGGGGGTCTAGCTCCCCCTTAGAGCTGGAGTTCCTTTTCCCCCCCAAATTTAATCTTTCCAATTTATTTTTTCCTTTAATTCCTCATCATGTATTATACTTATAATTTACACATGTAATTCAATTCAATTGTACAGTACAATACAGTAATAATTGACACCTCATATGTAAATCAAAGTTCACTTATGTAATACACGCGCACATTTTGACATTTCAATTGAATTCAATTGAAAATACTTTAATTCCTCATAACTTCTAAACTAAACACAACACCTCAATTTTAACACAAAAATTGATGGTTAACACCACATGTGGTGTGAATTAAATTAAGGTTTTGAGGATTTTCAACTTTTGTATTGAAAATACTAAAAACTTAATTTAAGCTTATTTAGAGTTGAGTTACAAAAATTTCACTCAGAGGTGACCCCACCTGATTTTTTATGAGGAATCCAATGGTGAAATAAAATTTATATGTTTATTTATTGGATAAAAAGTTATAATAAATTTTATTTAACTTTTTTCCAAATTTATTTATTTTTTCACAATTTTGTTAAAATTTCATTTTTACTTAAATTTTTCAAGTATAAATGTAATTTTATATTTACAAAATTTAAAGTAATTTTATTTTTAAATTATAATTAATTTTTTATTTTTAATATAATTTTATATTTATATTTTTTATTTTTATTTTAATAATATAAATAAATGTATTTTATTTATATTAATATGTTATTTTTTATATTTGTGGTCTTTTGGGTATATGAAATTACCTCTAAGGCTCACAACTTCTAAACTAATCACAACACCCCAATTTTAACACAAAAATTGATGGTTAACACCACATGTGGTGTGAATTAAATTAAAGTTTTGAGGATTTTCAACTTTTGTATTGAAAATACTAAAAACTTAATTTAAGCTTATTTAGAGTTGAGTTACAAAAATTTCACTCAGAGGTGACCCCACCTAAATTTTTATGAGGAATCAAATAGTGAAATAATTTTTATATTTTCATTTATTGGATAAAAAGCTATAATATATTTTATATAACTTTTTACCAAATATATTTGAATTTCACAATTTTTATTAAAAATTCGTTTTACTTAATTTTTACAAGTAAAAATATAATTTCATAATTTTAAATTTTATTGTAATTTCATTTTTAAATTATAATGAAATTTTGTTTTTCAAATATAAATTTGTATTTATATTTCAATTTTCATTTTTATAATATAAATAAATTTATTTTATTTATATTTGTGTCTTAATTTATCTTTTGTGGTCTTTTGGGTATATGAAAATACCTCCAAGGCTCACAGTTACAGACTTGAACACCACCTTCTTTGAAGAGGTCAGAAATAGTTACATTCAAGATAAGAATTGTAGCATCTTATGCCAATTACTTAAAAAAGACTGTAAAGACAACTCTCTAATAAATGCCTTGGATGAAGTATGGAAAAGATCTTATGATGAAGGAAGATTTCACCTACTGGATGGTATAATTTTTCACAGGACCAAGCTTGTCAGGCTGAGTCTATGATAAAAGGGTAATAAGAATATTTTCAACTTTTAACTATGACTGTGACATGGTAAAATTTAATAAAAAAGGTTTGATAATAAAGAATAAGGGCTTTAAGTTGAATATTAAGGGCTTTACTATTATGAAATAGTGGTGGTGAGCGCTGTTGAAAGCCCTGGGTGCAGCTTTATCTGTTGGATGACAATAATAAAGACTACAATAATTAATATTACAACTATACCTGTTTATATTCCAAGAGTAGAACTGTACTTGACAGTTGTACTACGTAGGAATGTAAGAGCAGGCTGAGGAAAGCATTTCTGGCTGTGAAAAGCCTCCTTTCTATCCTGAAATGGGGTGGAAGGCCTGTTAGACCTTTCCAAGTAGAGGAAGTGAAGAATTTTCACTCTCTGAGACAAGCTTGTGGTTTGCAAGGACCTGTATAGCCTGTATTGGGCTTAGATATGGTTTTTAAACCACATCTCGGCTGTTTTCGCCCATACAGGGTGAAAATCTTTATCTGGGGACCACACAGCCCTCTTCTGACGTGTATGACGCATAGAATGATGTACAGAAACTGTATGGGACCCCAGTATTGACTGACTTATGAGGTATTGAAATATAAACATGCTTCTTTGTCTGTTTGACACCTCATAATCATGGTTATGGGATATTATCCCATGTTAAGACTGTATTGGACAAAATGTGGGATTTTGACCTTAAAACAGACATACCTTTGTCAGTGTTTGAGATATCAACCTCAAAATGGGTTTGGTGTGTATCCCTGTATGTGGTCTACACAATGGTACCTTATTTGATATGGTTATCATTAAATATGACAAAGATATCCCATGTACAAGACTTTTTGTACATATGCATGTTTTGGGCAAAAGGTGCATTGGGCTTGTTTGCCCCATAACGTTTGTTCTAGTTGAGATATGAGGAAATTGATGACACCATAAGATAGCCGTGATTGTGCTCTTTCCCAAAAGACTCCACATTACGTATCTCACACTAAAACTGTAGAAGTTAGATGAGAGGTGAATGTTTTGTTCACCCTTATTTGGCCTGAATTTGACCATAACCTCTGTAATACTGGTGCTAGCTCAGTTTTGCTGGTACCATTGGATAGCCCTGACTTAGAGCTTCATTTTTCATACCCATTTGATGGGGTTAAGCCTCTTACTCTGTATTTCAGATGAGGGGTGAAAATTAAGGTTTATGCTCAGCAATAACTCTGAGCATGCATAACTTTGTTATTCTTTGTCGTATGATGATGGGACTTGTATATTTGGAAAGGGGTGAGTTTTATCTTTTGTTTGATACCTTTTTCAGCTAACTTGGCTCAGCTCCATGTTTTGGTGGTATCTTGGCTATACCATTGGTTTATGGTATTTTGGCTGTCATGCTTGTGCTCTGGTTTTGAGTCACAGGGTGACAAAGCACACATGTGTCATGACAGTTGTGGAGAGGTCATTAATCAATCTTTTACTGAAAGAATGCCATGACAGCCCCTTCTCCGGACATCTGTCTGAAGACAGAACAAGAGAAAAAGTAAAAACCTGTATATGGTGGCCAATGTGGCAGAAGGATGTTGCAGAGTATTGCAAAATCTGTGACAGATGTCAAAAAGCAAATAAATCCACTGGCAAGAGACTTGGAAATATGATGGAAAGCCAAGCAGACCTTGGGAAATTGTCCATATGGATTGGGTAACTGGGCTACCACCAAGAGGTTACAGAAGTTATTATGCTTGCCTAGTGATTGTAGACAGATTCAGTAAGACTTCAATCTTTTTACCATGTCACAAAGATGATACAGCCATGGATACAGCTCTTGTGATATGGAATAGAGTAGTTTCATGGACTGGCATATTTACAAATATCATTAGCGACAGGGATCCCAAATTCACTTCAGCACTATGGACAAATCTTCACCAATTATTTGGCACTAAGCTGTCTTTCTCTACAGCCTACCACCAACAAACTGATGGTATGGCTGAAAGGATGATCCAAACCTTAGAGGACATGGTAAGAGGATTTTGTGCATATGGCGTTGAATTCAAAGATTGTGATGGATTTACCCATGATTGGTGTACTCTGTTGCCAGCACTGGAATTAGCATATAAAACATCAATCCATGCCAGTACCAATCAAACTCCTGCTATCCTAGAAAAAGGATGGAACCCCAAATTACCCAAAGATTCCTTGAGGAAATATTTGATTGAAATACATCCGACAGCTTCTAGCTTCAAGGGAATGCTAGACAAAGCTAGAAAGCATTCAGTAAGGTGCATGAAAGACTCTTTTGCATATGCTAAGGACAAATGGGATAAATAACATGCAACTCCAGATTTCAAAGTGAGGGATTTAGTTATTGTATCCACCACTAACTGCAATAACATCAAAGGATGTAAAAAGCTGAAAGACTCCTTTTCAGGAACTTTTGTTATTAAGGCCCTCCATGGAGAAAATGCTGTTGAAGTAGAGTTATCTGAAGAACGTAGCAATACGCATCCTACATTTCCAGTGAGCTTGATAAAGCCATATAAATCTAGTGATGCTGAAAAATTTCCCTTGAGGAATAAAATTCCCCAAGCAATACCTCCTGTTGAGCCATCTTGTAGTAAGAGAATTACCAAAGTTCTCAAAGAAAGAAAGTTGAGGACAAACAAAGTAAGGCAATACCTTTTTAGGTACAGTGATTGTGCTTGTAAATATGAATGGTTGCCAAAAAAGGACATACCTGAAGCTACTAAACTTCTCAGAAGGTTCAGGAACACTAGAAATAACAATATGACAAAGTAATATTCTTTTTTTAGGGGGAGGGAATGTGAGCCTTAGAAGTATTTTTATATACCCAAAAGACCACAATTGATAAATTAAAATACAAATATAAATAAAATAAATTTATTCATATTATAAAAATAAAAATATAAATACAAATTTATATTTAAAAATCAAAATTTAACTATAATTTAAAAATAAAATTACAATAAAATTTAAAATTATGAAAATCCATTTTTACTTGTAAAAATTAAGTAAAAAGGAATTTTTAATAAAAATTATGAAATTAAAATATTTTTGGTAAAAATTCATATAAAATATATTATAACTTTTTATCCAATAAATAAACATATAAAAGTCATTTTACAATTTGATTCCTTATAAAAAAATTAGGTAGGGTCACCTCTGAGTGAAAGTTTTGTAACTCAACTCTAAATAAGCTTAAATTAAGTTTTCACTATTTTCAATACCAAAATTGAAAATCCTGAAAATTTTAATTTAATGCACACCAAATGTGGTGTTAACCATCAATTTTTGTGTTAAAATTGAGGTGTTGTGTTTAGTTTAAAAGTTATGAGGAATTGAAGTAATTTCAATTGAATTCAATTGAAATGTCAAAATGTGTGCATGTATTACATAAGTGAACTTTGATTTACATATGAGGCGTCAATTATTACTGTATTGTACCTTAAAATTCAATTGAATTACATATGTAAATTACAAGTATAATACATGATTAGGAATGTAAGGAAAAAATAAATTTGAAAGATTAAAATTGGGGGGAAAAGGAACTCTAGCTCTAATGGGGAGCCAGACCCCCAAAATTGTTGCTGAGAGGCATGAGATGTCAAAATTCATGCAAACGTTCATCACTTTTGGCCTGGAATTGAGTCACAGGGTCTGTGACTCAATTGATGATGAGGCTTTGATACCAACAAAGGCAGTTTTAACTGTTGCCAAGAGGGTAAATGTGAACCTTTGAGATATGACCACATACCCAAAAAGGTCACAAGAAATATTTAATATAATTATACATTAAAAATAAGTACCTTAAAACTAAAAAAATACCATAAATTGGCATGAAACTTGGTTTAACTTAAAGACTAATGAATAAACATGTGAAATAAATTCTACCATTGGATTCCCCATGGTAAAATACACATATAACATTTTTATGGCATATCTGTAAAGTCAATATTTAATAAGTTATAAGTAATAATACCTTATAAAAATACAAATCCTTATTTATTTCAAAAACCAATGAAACAACATGTGAAATAAATGGTTTCATTGGATTCTCCATAAAAATCCACATATAAAACAATTAAGAAGCTAAGCTTCAAAATCAATACTTAAGGAATTAACCTGAATATATGCACTTTTTTGGTCAACGCATATATTCAAGGATTTTAGCTAATATCTCTTGAATTAGGCATGATAGAGTGATGAACCAAAAATAAAGTCATCACGTAATTACTGTAGGAATACAGAAATGAGGTTCATTTCACAAGTTATAAACAAGGTTAAAACCTGTAAGGAATTATTTCTTGAAATCAACAGAGCTGTTGACCACTTTGTTGTGAAAGTGGTCCAACCTAAAAAAAAAGTAGACAGAGTTGGATTCTACTAGTTCATTGGTGAAGAATGATGTATTTTTTATTATAGTATTCAAGGTATAACCCCTTGAAATCATAGTTTGAAGTTTAAAATATTAAATTTCAACAGAAAAGATGAGTTACAAGAGAAATCATCAAAAATAGAGTTTTGATTATGTAATGAAATGCTCTTGGCAGAATAATAAGGTTATGCAAAGCTATTAGAATTCACTCTCCGAATTTCTGTAGCGTGTAAACCTTAAAATTTACTAAAGATCAAAGCCTGAGTTTAATTTGATCATTTATGATCACTCACTGTAACCTTAAATTAAGTTTAACAGTCATATGAGTGATATAATTGGTGAATACTATTAGTTTATGCTTAAAACTAATAAAATCCCCAAATTTTGGGGTTCTGCCAAGCCTTTGACATCATCAAACCTAGAGTGATAGTGATAACTCTAAATAATGGCGTAATAATGATGTAATATGATTTGATCATGATGTAATCATCACCAAACCTTAAAATATTGATCAATTCCTGTGGATATGATCAGTACACGTCTACTAGAAGCCTGTTGGACTCTAGGAGGGAGGTATTTACTATAAATAGAGCTCTTTTTACTCTGTTCTCCCCTCAGACGCATCAAAAACATTAAATCAATACAATTAAAAAGGTAATATCTTTATTCTTTATATATAAAACTTTTATATTATTAAAGACCAAAGATCATCTTACTATAATCATCAATTTTGACGTGATTAAATCATTTATTTAATTGTTTTTGTTAAAAATCTCTCTAAAAACTCATTTCCACATAAAAATCAAGAATATTTGTAATTTTCTCTATTTTCTATTGTAAATACAATTTGGATAAGTTGTATTTACATTATTTCGCGTAAAATATCTCAAAATTATTATATCAAGTATTAAAGTAGGTCATTTTCTCTTATTATAATAATTTTCTCTTTATTATTCTTTTAATAATTCTATCAATATAAATAGTATTTATATTAATTTTTAACTTCAATATTGGTAATATTATTGTTATTAATTGTTTTTTATTAATACAAAACAATTTTTTACGCCTTTATTATTTTTTTGTAACAATAATAAAGTGCCATTAAATATATTAATTATTTTATATTAATATATTTATTTTATTATATTATATTTTATAATATAAATTATATTATCATATTTTATTGATAATATAATTATTGATAATATAATTATTTTTACGCCATAATTATAATAATTCTTTATTATTATAATTATTCTTATCTTATTCATTTCATTTAAAGGACATTAATAGTACAATAAGTAAAATATTAGTAATTTTTACTTATTTTTTCATAGTCAAACCTTACATTTGGGGGGCTGGCCATGTGATATTTATTCTAAAAAGACCTTTAAGAAGATTCTAATTGGGCTTATCCAATAATAAATTATACTTATAATCATAAAATTATATAATAATTTTGTATTTATTGATTTTAAAAGCTATTGAGGCATTTGGAAAGCAATTGTACTGTCTTACACATGGTTTTTCACATCCTTAGACCTGCAAAAACTTTCTTTGAGTGACTCTAGTGATTAAAAAAGATATTTTATAAATTGAAAATAATTTTATATTATAAATTGATTTTATAAAAGAATCATATTTCATTGTTATTTTATTCTTTAAAAATAAAAACATAAAAAAAAATAGAAATATTAAAAACCAATAAAAAAGATATTTTATCCATTTTAATTTCATTTCTTTAATTATTTTCATTTTTTTTAATAAAAAAAAGATATAAAAGCAATTTTTACGTGGAAAATTTCTATATCTTACCAAAAACAACACTTTTATATTAAAGACTTATATTTATTTGTCTTTTTTAGTGTTTGAAGACAACTCAACAGAGGACAACCAAACCACTGTTGAAAGATTGGTGAAAGAAACTTGTCAAAGTTCTCCAACACCAATAATTACCAAAAGAAAGAAAGCCAAGAAATTGGACTTTCCAGGACCCACCATTCAGGACTCTGAAGGTGAGTACCTCATTTATAAATTGCCATAAGAAAATTCCTGTTCTGAAATCCTCTTATTTCTTATTTTTCTTATAATATGACTACCAGAAGAGGCTCCCAATACTCCATCCAATCAGATGGAGCTGGACTCAGAGGTACAATTGATTCCTCAAAAGGGAAAAGAAGGGCAATATCCCCAGTGGAACAGAATCCACACAAGGAAGTGCCTTATCCCAAAGGCAAGTCCCAGAAATGGCCATGATATCCGAACCTGAATTGGAACTAAGTATGAGTAACTCAGATAGGTACAAATCACATTCAGGGGGCTCAAATAGACATCTACATGAGCCAGTACAAGCAGTATTACACAGTGTACAAAGACAAAGATTGGGAAATGTTGCCTCAAATACACCAAGGAGTGATGAACTCCTGGCACATCCTGAAAAAGTTTCTCAAAGAGGAGGAAATAGTGAGATACTCCAATGGATGGAATCCACTATCATCCAAACCTCAAATCAAAATGATCAAGGAGTATCGTGCCAAAAAGAAGGAGGCAACCAAGGAAGAAGCCCCAGTAGCTTCTACCAGCAAGCCCCAAGTCAACCCACTTCCCCAAGAAGGGAAGAAGAACAAGAAAAAGAACTGGAGAAAACCATATTCCCCAAGCTACAGCATCCCCAAGATCCAAAAAGATGCCATGGACAATGTCTTCAACATGGCCAGAACTTTGATGGAATTCAAAGACAAAGAGGAACAAAGAATGAGACAACCCCATTTCCCAAAGAAATAACCTTGTCTCCTGATGTTGTAAATACTTTAACAGAACTTAAAAATAGTATTTTACCTCTTAAAGACATTAAAAATAGTTTATTATCTCTCCAAGAAATAAATGACAGTTTATCATCTTTAACAAACTTGTTGCACAAAATAAGAAAGAAATTGATAACATAAAATTTATGATTGAAAATAATAAACCAAAAGTATTAATTGACAATACTCAGAAATTAATACAAGGACAACAAGAGTTGTAAAAATACATAAGTGATATCAAAGAAAAAACTTTGACAATCAATTATGATGTGAGTATTGACAATCTTACAGAAAAATTAAATAAATTAAGTATTTCTGTAGAAAAATTTGAAGAAAAGACTTCATCACACCAAAAATTACTTTTGGATCATGTGGAAAAGAGTGATGAAGCAAGAATGCATCTGAAAGATGACATTCAAAGTGAAATAGGGCTTATTACTGAAAAAATGGATAAAATTAATGAGGCTAACTTAAATATGCCAAAGTTATCAACACCATTTTCTCACATAAGAAGCCCTGTTAAGCCAAAAGAGGAATTAACAAATCCATTTATAACAGACTTGAGTCACCAAGACAATAACCAAGTTTCAATGAAGGAAGCACCTCAATTGAAAGAATGGCCAACATTCACAGGAGAAGGTGAATATGACCACATGTCATTTATCAAAACAATTGACATGCTACAAGAAGAATATGCCATACCAGATGAATTAATCACTGCAAGATTACATTCATTATTTGAGAAATCTGCAAAAAGATGGTATTATGGCATAAGGCAAACAAATGGCAAAAATACCTGGTCTTGGTGGAAACAAGAAATAATCACCAAATGGGATAATGATGCCTGGAGGTACAAAATAGAAAATGAATTTGAAAATTCTTTCTTTGACCCAGACAAAGACAAACCTTTAACTTGGTTCTTGAAACAAGTTGAAAGACTTAATGCATTGTACCCAGAAATGTCACAAAAAATGGTGCACATGAAAATACTCAAGAAATGTGGAGGAGAGCTAGAACATGCCCTAAGAAGCAGGTGTATAGAACCATGCTCCACAGAAGAGTATATTAATGCACTAGAACACATAGTGACAAGAACAAAAATTGGAAGGACTTGGAAGAAATTGGACATTAAAAGCCCAAATAAACCATTTATCAAAAAAGATAAATCAAAAGAATCCTTCAAGCCCAATACATCCAACCATAATGAGCAAAGAAAATGCCATAAATGTGGAGGTATTGGACACTTAGCCAATAATTGCCTTAAAAAGGCAAAGATTAATGAAATTGTGGAAACAGAAAACCACAATGACAAAGAAGAGGAATCTGATTATGAAAAAGAGACAGAAGAGTCAGAAAGTTCTGAAAGTGATGAAATCAATATAATTAATGCACAAATTAATAATAATGATATAATTTATGAAGTACTGGATGTTAACTCAAACTTACCACAAGTTGGGACATCTGACACAAATCTGACAAACATACAAGATGCCAAAATGTATAGAACCAAACCTGCAAGAGGAATGGGATATACAGCTGGAAAATCAAGTATAAGTATTGTTATGGTTGATAACCAAGAAGGAAAAGTTAACTTAGATACAGGAGCATATTGCACCTGTGTTGGTAAAAGTTATTTAAAAACCATTGTCCCATACTGGCATGAAAAACTTATGCCAATACAAGGTGTCAAATTTGGTAGTGCAAGTGAGAGCATGAAGCCCCTTTGAATAATTGATTTAACACTAATTTTTCCTCATCCCTCACAATGTCTCAGAATCAAAGTAGAGTTTGTAGTAATGGACAACTGTACTAGTAATCACTTCATACTTGGGAATGACTACTTATCACTTTATGGTATAGATATCTCTAACCAAAAGGATACATATTTTACCATAGGAGACAACAAAAGACAAAAGTTTGGCTTCTTAAATAACAAAAAACAAATCACAGTTACTAAGAATGAAGAAAAAATTCCAGAAAAGGAACTTTTTATATCTGAACAACTCAAAGAGGCAGAATTCAATCAAGAATTAACAGAAAAAATGAAAGAAAAATTGATTGACCTCTTATTTAAGTACAAAAATGCCTTTCCCACTGACAAAGAGCCACTAGGTGCCATAATTGGACATGAAGTGGATATAATTCTTAATGTGGAAAAACCTTACCCACCTCTACTAAGGAGACCTGCTTACCCAGCTTGTCCAAGGGCTAGGGAAGGCTTGGAGGTACACATTAAAGAATTAATGGACCTTGGAGTATTCAGAAAAGTAGGACATAATGAACAGGTAGAGGTCACTACACCTGTCATTATAACTTGGCATAATGGAAAATCAAGGATGGTAGGAGACTTCAGAGCCCTGAACACCTATACCATTCCAGACAGGTATCCAACACCCAGGATCCATGAGACATTGACACAATTATCACAAGCTAATTTCATCTCAGTGATGGATGCCTTAAAAGATTTTAATCAAAATGTCTTAACAGACAATGCCAGAAAACTACTGAGGATAATAGTCCACTGTGGAATTTTTGAATACTTAAGAATGCCATTTGGCATAAAAAATGCACCTTCCCATTATCAAAGAATGATGAATACCATATTTCCTGAAGAATTATCAGAAGGATGGTTAATTATCTATATTGATGATATCATAGTTTTCTCAGAAACTTGGGAAAATCACCTTACAAGACTATAAAGGGTACTACCAAAAATAGTCCAAGTGAATATGAAAATTTCCTTGAAAAAGTGTCATTTTGCATATAGTGAATTAAAAGCACTAGGACATGTTGTATCCGGACTTAGTCTAGGCATAGACAAGAATCACGTAGCAGCAGTACTAATTAAGCCAATTCCTCAAACCAAAAAATAAATGCAATCATTTCTAGGATTTTCTGGTTACTATAGACAGCATATAAAGGACTTTGCAATAATTGCTAAATCCTTTTATAAGCTATGTGACCAAAAAACAGTCTATGAAATGACAGAAGAAAGATTCAAGGCATATGAAGAATTGAAAAATTCCTTAACAAATTCCCCATTTCTTCCAATGCCAGATTGGAAACTACCCTTCAAACTTTACATTGATGCTTGTGGAGAAGGACTGGGTGCTGCACTACACCAGACACAAATTATCAATGATAAAACAGTGGAAGGACCAATTTGTTTTATTTCAAGACAGATAAAGCCAACAGAAGAAAGATATGGAGCAAGCTAAATGGAATGCCTCTGCTTAGTGTGGGCTTTAGAAAAATTACATTACTATTTGGATGGAACAGTATTTGATGTGATTACAGACTGTAATGCTGTAAAATCTCTATTAAATATGAAAACCCCAAATAGACATATGCTGAGATGGCAAATTGCTATCCAAGAATATAGAGGAAATATGACTATTGTTCATAAATCTGGAAATATTCATAAAAATGCAGATGGTCTTAGCAGATGGGCTCTAGCAAATACCCCTGATAATCCAGCATGGGTACCACAAGAAGAACACCATATAGAAGGAATATGTGTTACAGACATTGGCACAGAATTCTTTAACCAAGTTAAAGAAAGCTATAAGATAGACAAAAATTGACATATCTTAAGCCAACTTCTAATGAAAGACTGCAAAGACCCATCACTTTCATCAAAACTAGATGAAACATGGAAAAAGGCATATGATTAAGGAAGATTCCACCTCCTTGATGGAATCCTTTACCATAGAACAAAACACACATGTGTTATGGCCTTAACAGATAGAACCCTGATAAACACTATTTTAAATGAGTGTCATGATAGTGTTTCAGCTGGACACCTTTCAAAAGACAGGACACTAGAGAGGGTGAAAACCTGCTCTTGGTGGCCAAATTGGAAGAAAGATGTTATAGAATACTGCCAAACCTGTGACAGATGTCAAAAAGCCAACAGAGCCACAGGAAATAAATTTGGAATGATGATCCAAATCCAAGAACCAAAAGCCCCTTGGGAAATAGTTCATATGGATTGGGTAACAGCATTACCTCCAGGAGGAGATAGAAGCTATAATGCATGCCTAGTATTGGTTGACAGGTATAGCAAAACTCCCATGTTCCTACCATGTCATAAAGATGACACAGCTATGGACACAGCCATAATGATATGGAATAAAGTTATTAGCCATACAAGCTTATTCCAGAATATTATAAGTGGCAGAGACCCAAATTTCACTTCAGCATTATGGACAAATCTCCATAATTTTTTTGGGACAAACTTATCATTTTCAACAGCTTAACATCCTCAAACTGATGGTTTAGCAGAAAGAATGATACAGACCTTGGAGGACATGATCAGAAGATTCTGTGCTTATGGGCTAGAATTCAAAGATTCTGATGGTTTTACCCATCATTGGTGTACACTAATACCAGCTCTTGAACTGGCATATAAAACATCAATTCATTCTTCTACTGGCAAAACACTAGCAATGCTAGAAAAAGGTTGTAATCCAAGACTTCCTTATGATACCCTCAAAAAGGACTTAGTTGATATACATCCAACAGAAAGCAGTTTTAAGATAATGCTTGACAAGGCAAGACACCATGCAAACAGATGTGTGCAAGATTCTTTCAAATATGCAAAAGAAAGATGGGATAGAAGTCATAACCCACCTCATCTCAAAATAGGGGACTTGGTCCTAGTATCAACCCTTAATTTCAATAACATAAAAGGCCCAAAGAAATTAAAAGATTCCTTTGCAGGACCATTTATGATAAAAGCACTTCATGGACCCAATGCTGTGCAATTGGAACTCACAGTTGAACTAATGAACAAAAACCCAACTCTCCCTGTAAGTCTGATAAAACCTTACAGTTCAAGTGACAAGGAGTTATTTCCACTAAGAAATAAACCCCCACTTGAAATTCCCCCCTTGGAAGAAGGAGAGGAGAAGAAAATAGTAAAAGTCCTTAAAGAAAGAAGGACAAGAAACAAAAAAGAAAGGGAATACCTTGTAAGGTATAGAAACTCAACTCAAGAAGATGAATGGCTACTTGAGAAAGATATAACAAATGCTGATAAACTACTAAGAAGGTTCAGACATGAAAGGATGCCTGAGAAATAGAAAAGTTAAGCATTATTGAGCTTCAAGACTAACAAAGTCTATTGAAGAGGTAGGACAGTGGATGATACCCTAATTACACATATCAGATTGTGGTAAAATCTTTTTTGGTGGTAGGGAATGTGAACCTTTGAGATATGACCACATACCCAAAAAGGTCACAAGAAATATTTAATATAATTATACATTAAAAATAAGTACCTTAAAACTACAAAAATACAATAAATTGGCATAAAACTTGGTTTAACTTAAACACCAATGAATAAACATGTGAAAAAAATTATACCATTGGATTCCCCATGGTAAAATACACATATACCATTTCAATGGCATATCTGTAAAGTCAATATTTAATAAGTTATAAGTAATAATACCTTATAAAAAACACAAATCCTTATTTATTTCAAAAACCAATGTAACAACATGTAAAATAAATGGTACAATTTGATTCTCCATAAATATCCACATATAAAACAATTAAGAAGCTAAGCTTCAAAATCAATACTTAAGGAATTAACCTGAATATATGCACTTTTTTGTTCAACGCATATATTCAAGGATTTTAGCTAATATCTCTTGAATTAGGCATGATAGAGTGATGAACCAAAAATAAAGTCATCACGTAATTACTGTAGAAATACAGAAATGAGGTTTATTTCACAAGCTATAAACAAGGTTAAAACCTGTAAGGAATTATTGATTAAAATCAACAGAGCTGTTGACCACTTTGTTGTGAAAGTGGTCCAACCTAAAAAAAAAAGTAGACAGAGTTGGATTCTACTAGTTCATTGGTGAAGAATGATGTATTTTTTATTATAGTATTCAAGGTATAACCCCTTGAAATCATATTTTGAAGTTTAAAATATTAAATTTCAACAGAAAAGATGAGTTACAAGAAAAATCATCAAAAATGAAGTTTTGATGATGTAATTAAATGCTCTTGGCAGAATAATAAGGTTGTTCCAAGCTATTAGAATTCACTCTCTGAATTGCTGTAGCGTGAAAGCCTTAAAGGTTATTAAAGATCAAAGTCTGAGCTTAATTTGATCATTTATGATCACTCACTGTAACCTTGAATTAAGTTTAACAGTCATATGAGTGATAAAATTGGTGAATACTATTAGTTTATGATTAAAACTAATAAAATCCACGGATTTTGGGGTTATGCCAAGCCTTTTACGTCATCAAACCTAGAGTTATAGTGATAACTCTAAATAATGGCGTAATAATGATGTAATATGATTTGATCATGATGTAATCATGACCAAACCTTAAAATATTGATCAATTCCAGTGGATATGATCAGTACACGTCTACTAGAAGCCTGTTGGACTCTAGGAGGGAGGTATTTACTATAAATAGAGCTCTTTTTACTCTCTTTCCCCCTCAGACACATCAAAAACATTCAATCAATACAGTTAAAAAGGTAATATCTTTATTCTTTATATATAAAAATCTTATATTATTAAAGACCAAAAATCATCTTACTATAATCATCAATTTTGACGTGATTAAATCATTTATTTAATTGTTTTTGTTAAAAATCTCTCTAAAAACTCATTTCCATGTAAAAATCAAGAATATTTGTAATTTTTTCTATTTTTTATTGTAAATACAATTTGGATAAGTTGTATTTACATTATTTGGCGTCAAATATCTCAAAATTATTATATTAAGTATTAAAAGTAGGTTATTTTCTCTTATTATAATAATTTTCTCTTTATTATTCTTTTAATAATTCTTTAATTAATATAAATAGTATTTATATTAATTTATAACTTTAATATTGGTAATATTATTGTTATTAATTGTTTTTTATTAATAAAAAACAATTTTTTACGCCTTTATTATTTGTTTGTAACAATAATAAAGTGCCATCAAATATATTAATTATTTTATATTAATGTATTTCTTTTATTATATTATATTTAATAATATAAATTATATTATCATATTTTATTGATGATATAATTATTTTTATGCCATAATTATAATAATTCTTTATTATTATAATTATTTTTATCTTATTCATTTCATTTAAAGGACATTCATAGTACAATAAGTAAAATATTAGTAATTTTTACTTATTGTTTCATAGTCAAACCTTACAGTAAAACTACCCTTAAGTTGAAACAATGTTAGTAAAAACGGTTTTAACTGATTTCTACACCTCTTATACACATTCTGACGTTCTTTGAAGGCTGTAGACCAGGTATTGCTATAGTAATGGCTGATTTAAGGGTCTAAAATGGCTAAAAATGGCTTAAACCAGCCCTTTTTGGTCTAAACCAGGGTTCAATGATGCCATAATTGCATTTCTGTTTTCAGACTATTTTTCACGACTGACAAGAGTAAATTTCACTTTTGGAGTAAGAAAATTGATGGCTATAAAAGAATTTCTTCTTTGCCCCACTTTTCTCTTCATGTTAGAATCTTTTCCTTTTATAATTAGTTTAAACACTGTTAAACCAATCAATAAAAGATTCCAACCACCCTTTTTAAATCATTTTGAACCTTTTAACCACGTGAAAAAATCATTGTAATCATTTTTTGTAACTCTTATAATCATTTTTACCCCTGAACCACCCCAAAAGTGATTTAAAGCATCTTTCATCATTTCATCACTGTTAACTTTGTCACTTTGTTTCCAAATTCACTCTGGTCACTTTCGGGCATGTTTCCTCTTTATAATTCTTTTTAAAGACTTTGTTCTTCAATTAGTTGCTTTCAGTTCTTTGCTCAATCACTTCCAATTGAAATTTCTCTTGAAGAAATTTTGTTTGTAGCATTAAATATCTCTTTTAGAGTATTGTTGGTAAAACAATAAATCTTTATAATATTATAGTTTTATACTAATAAAGATATAAAAAGTAACATTGGCATGTTTTATCTTAAGAATAATATTTCTTTCTATTTTTAATTAATTTTTTATCTTATACAAATTTTGAGGACAGGAAAAGTACTTGATTTTTAATCAAAGTTTCATATCCACACCTTACAGTTTCTTCGAAATACTCATTAAAGTTTAATTTGATGACATGATGAAAGGATGCATAATCAGGCTTAATGGATGGTTTGAATTCCTGAACTTCTTGAATAAATCCTTTTACGATGGCAGCATGAGCTTCCATACCACCTATAGTTAATTCTGGTTTAAGAGGTTGATGGTTTTCACCAAATTCAATGATTTTTTGAAGAGAAATTTGATGTGATTCGGCTAGTGAATAATGATTGAAATCCCATATCAAACCAATCAATTGAGTGTTTAATTGAAGGAATTTTGTTTCTCAAGGAGATTTTTTACTATTTCCAAATTTTAAATGAATACCTTGGCTTAATTTCTGAGTTAATTGAACCAAAGCTTGGCAATGAGTCTTTAGGTGATTATTTTTGTTGGCAATTATTAACTTTGGGGCTTTTTCATCTAACAATAAGTTTTTGGTGTTTTCAATAAGATCTGGGCCAGTTCTTTTTTGTAGTTATGTTATCACTCTGGGTATCTGAGAATTGGAATAATGTTTTCAATGCAATCCCAAGTGATGTTTTACCTAAAGAAAAAAAGTGATCAAAATTCTTTTAATCAAGTAAACAAAAAAAACGTGATCCCAGGGATTCCAATTGGAATTATCAATGTTTTGTTAAATTTCATATTATTTTGATTTTTTTGAATTAAAGGAGGTTATTTGAGACTTTGAATTAAGTTGATCCAAGATGATTTGAGCAGAATCCAAACTTCACGTGAGCTATTGATACTGCAATTATCTTTCCAAGATTCAAATGTTTGAGGATAATGAATTAATTCTTGAATGACCCAATGGATATACATTTTAGCTTCTAAATCATGAATTTTGTTTAAGTTTAAATTGAGTGATTTAGCTAATTGATTAGAATCTGAGATGGAAAAAGGGTTGGATGATAGATGAGAAGAGGATTGAATCCATGTTTGACCCAAGTTTTGAATTTTGCTATGGATTTTTCTAGGGATTTCTCTCCATTTTTGATAAGTTAGATAAGGTTCTTCAAACTTTACTTTCCAAACAATTTCAGGGGGAGGATCTTTAAGTGAGTCAAGGGTAGTTTGATTAGGAGAAGCTCTGACAAATATACCTTCAAGAGGGATATGAAGATTGGGCCAACCATCAATTTGAATTTGAGAGAAATGATCTTTAACTTCCTTTAAGCTATTTGAAGTGATATACGGAGTTTGATTAAAACCCCAATTTTTTGGGCATTGAGTGACTACACTTGGGGGGTAAGTAGTGAATTGAGGTATATTAAGACTAATTCCATGAATATTTAGGCCTATTTGGTTAGAAGGAGTTTGAATGAAATGTTCCTCAAATACTTTATTGGTTAATTCAGCAATAGCGGTTGTGTTAGCATCCCAAAGTGCTTAGGCTAATTGAAGCCTAGTTAGAAAGACAGAATTAAGATGACAATAGGGCCAACATTGAGCAATCAAAGAATGAGTTTGAGGTTGATCTAAATTGTAAGATGTGTCTATGAAACTGTTGATAATATTACTATTAGTCAACAGTACTATGACTGTTCTTATGAAATATAATAATAAAAAATCATTATAACCACATCTAAATAATTAAATAATTCTTTTTTTTACATGTTATACACTACTCGTGATTTTAACAGTAAGCAGTAATTGTCTAAAAGAATCAATTACAAGAAGAATTTAATAATAAAAACTTCTTTTATTAAAATAATAAAATTATTTTAATATATAATTATCTCTTACGAGAAGAATTATAAAGATGATTCTTGAAGAAAACTATTACTAGAGAAAAACTTTAAGAATTGAGATAAATTACTCACTATTAATGCAATGAACCTTTTAGAAGATAATTGTAGGGAAATTTGACATGGAATTGTGGATTTAATGGATCAGAATTGATTTATAACAGTATTACAAGTAAATATATAGTTGATTTCTATGATTTCAAACCTTTCTGATTTATGTTTGAAAGAATAAAGCACTTAAGAAATAGTTTTAACTAATACTTACTTGTTTGGTAATAAAGGTATAATATAATAATGTGATTCTTTGGAAAAAACAGCAAGAGGAGGCCTCTTTTAAGTATAAGACAGCTCACAGAGGCATTCCATGGAGAAAGCTCAAAGCCCAGTGAGTGAGAAAACAATAAACCTTTTTGGATTATTGATTGCATCATCTGTTGTCGCGTAAGATTATCATAATTACTTAATTGAGGCTTTGACCTGACTACCAACCCATTTATGGTTAAGAATAAACAGAGTAACAACTGTAAATCTTCTTTTATTCAAAAAGAATCATTTATTTCTCAAAGTTATAAATGTTATTGGAAATTTTATCACAGAATATATTTTCTGTAAATTTTTAAAGATTCTGTGTTTCACTTGGAATCATCAAAAATGGACTGTAAGTAAAACTTTTAATTTTACATATTAAAGTATAATTATTTTTGGTTTTTATATGAACTGTACAGTTCTTAATTGGTCCTGAAAGTTTCAGAAAGATTAATTAAGAATTGTATTTTTAATGAATTTTTGACGTTTTTACCTCATTTCTATGTAGAATTGCAAATAGCAGTATATGGCTGGTTGCTATGAGGTAAATCAATGGATACTAGTCAAAAAAAGGTTTTAATTACTCTTTAGGGGCTTATCCATGGTAAGTCATTAATAATTGACTTGTTACAGGTGTCTAAGTTGTTCTTTACCACCTTGGCACATCAAAATAGCAGGTTATTTGCTATTTTCTTATGATTTACTGAAGTTGTAACATGGTAACCAAGTTCCCAAAAGGTTTTAGTTTACTAATTGGGCCAAGATCAGCCATGGATCCAAGCTTTGGAGCTGTCCACGCCTCAGAGGCCTCAGAAGTTGGGTACCCTGGCTCTGTTTGATGTCTTTTGTCCCCTTGCCTATTTTTTACATCAAAATAGAATTTTAAGCTTCATGCGAGATATCCACTATGGGTGTACCAAAGGTGCATGTAGGAATACCATAATATTAGGTTCCCAAAACATGCATAACACTATTCTTAGTGTATATATAACATGGTATTTCTCACATTCCCATTATTTTGGCATGAAATAGACAAAAACAAAACTTTTTACGGATCTTTTATGTGGGATTGATGATGTGGTATTGAAGTATTTTCCATATTACCACCTCAAAGAGTTGATTTGAGCTTATTCTCTCTATGGAGCTACCCTAGGTTAATGTATGTGTAGAATCCAAATCTGGCCTTAAATTAATAGATTTACTTACTCAATAAAAAGTTATTCATCTTTTCTGAAATCAAAAATGATGAATTTTGAATATATGCATGACTTATGGGTTATGCATAGTTCAGAATATGTTTTTAAGATAATTGTGGCCTATTCGGGTATGTAAAATATACCTCACGGCTGACATAAATCATAAGGGTTTCACTCAATGCTAGGATGTTTTGATGTGATTAATAGATTGGATGGATCGATAGCTGAGATTAAGATGATGCAACCGTTTTTTTTGACAGTTAGATGATAAGGAGTTAGAGTGTTTTTTCTTGAATTTTCTCACTAAAATAATAATAATAAATGAAAGGTAAGTTAAGAAAAGGAATGAATGAAGAAAAAAAGAATTTGAATACTTTCACTAAATTAATTTCATTAATATTAAAGAATTTATCATAACAATGGGTTGAAATTTTTTATTTCCCAAGACCTAATTGAAGATTTGATTGAGAGGATGGATTTGTAAATAAGCCACAAGCTATAGTAGGAAAAGGACAAGGCTGATTTAGATAAATATGCTTTAAAATGATCCAAGATTTGATAGAAATAGTGGGGTTCAATGCCAGGTTTGATAAGCAAACATTTATACTGACATGAGCACAAAAATTGTTACGCAAGCACTTGCCAGAGCCAGCTCACATGCCAGCTCATGGGGGTTTTATTTAAGATAATTTTTTTGTAAAAGTATTTTCTGTAAAGGCATGGCAACTCCACATGACTGCATTTGATAAATAAATGATGTCATCAGCTTGATCATATAATTTTTACTTTTCTGAAATAACATGAATAACTTATATCACAAATAAATTTTTATGCTATTTTTTGTTCTCTTGGACATTGCATTTTTAAGTACCCTAGTTCCTCATGTTCTTGCAAAATGCCCAAGGTCTCACAATGGAAGAAAGTACTCAGTGGATTGCAAGTAGTTTGTATGATGGCACAAATAGTGGAAAGAATATCAAACTTGAGATGTTTGCTTGGATTAAGCATCCTCCCAACAATTGGTTCAATAACACTTCCACATGACCTTTTGTCTTTGACAGTGTTAGATTCAACATATGGCAAGTCATGGATATACAGCAAACTCCTTTTGATAACATTGAGCAGAAGATACTTGGAAAGACCATTAAAACAAAGTGGCGCTCACCTTTTTGATATTGAAATTCTCTTTAACATGGAAGATAAGGATTTCAAGCAGGGAATGTGGACTTCAAAAGAGGGGTTTAATTTTATATATGATATGATAAAAGACAGTTATGTTTTTAAAAATTCCAGTACATGCAAGAAGCTCCCAATTTCACATCAACTGGCATTAACTTTGGAGCGCTTGGGTTCCAATTCTAACACCGGGTCAGTTGGAAAATTTGCATGTATTTTTTTCATGTCAGCAGGGGCTCTGTTATTGCAATATCAAGGTGGGTCATAAAGTCAATAATTCATTATAAAAAATATTACCTTGTTTGGCCAGATAACTTAATAAGGCACAAGAGATCACAGGTTATGCGCCAAGAAGGTTTGAAGGGTGTATAGGATTTGTTGATGGAACAACATTCCCAATTTATCAAATGCCATCTTGGCAGGGTGAAGTGTACTTTGATTGCAAAAAGCGTTGTTCAATTAATGCTCAAAACATATTTGATTGTGACAAAAAGATCACAGCATTGATAACTGGCTGGCCTGGATCTTGTGCTGATGTGATGGTCTAAATGGAAATGGGACTTTTCAAAAATCCTCATCTTCTTTTTGATAAAGATAAGGAATGTGTCTTTCCGATTCAAATATTTTAGTCAACTTGCTTGTCCTAAACAGGCCAATACTTATTGGCACATTCAGAATACCCCCTTACGGAAACGCTCATACCATCATTCAAAGCGCCAATGTCAAATACACAAATCAATACAGAATTTCATTTCTGCTTGGCAAGGGCATGGGTACAAAATGATCATGTGATTGGTATTCTCAAATGTAGATGGGCTCCTTTGAGAGAAATGAGGTTGAAATTAAATGACAAGGATGATATAACAAGCTATGTTGATTGGATAAAGGCATGCTGTATTCTACACAACATTCTCTCTCATATAAGATACTCATGGGATGATCTGAGTGAAGAAGAGAAAGATAGATTGCCTGAACAACTAGGAATTGACGAGCCAACTCCCATGGAAGCAGAATTCTGTACTCAAGTGAATAACAGTTGTGTACACCACAATTATTCAATTGGAGCTCTTCTAGTTCGTTGAATTATTTATTATTAGATTTTTGGATTATAGTTAATTTGTATATAAAACAAACCTAATTACACAATATTTCAACGGAGAAAATGTTCTAAAAAATAATTTAAAACAATTCACGGCTATTTGAATAATTAAAAGTGAAACATAAAGTAAAAAATTCAACACTTGGAAATAAGCTCCAAATATCTATGTATCTCGTCTTGAGTCATGCCCTGCTTATGCAATTCAGTTATTGCTGCTAATCATTCTTCTCTTCTAGACATTTTGATTTCATGTTCATCCTTTTTTTTCTCCAATTCCTCTCTTTTCAGGTCATATTCTAGCTTTATACAATTCAATGATTCTTCAAGTGCTATTTGGGCATTTCTTGCGGTTGTCTTCTTGAATTTCAATTCAGCTGCCTGAAAAGCATGCTGATTATTAATTTCCAATAACCTAATTTCCTGTGCTTTTTCATTGCCATTAGCTTTAATTTTTCAGCTTTTTCATCTCAATCACAATCATACTGCCTTTTTCTATGCAATTGATCATTAACCTGTTGATTTTGGATTTCAAGCTTATGGTCAAGCATACCAAATATTGATTGTTGTTTTTTTGGTAAAAGGTTGGGGGAATTTGAGTTTGATTTCCAAAGTGTTGCCTCTTACAAAATTTAGATGAAATTATTTTTATACTCAAAGCTTTCTTATTGGTTTGTTCTTTGTGAGCAGTTGTGCTCTGATCAGACCCTTCCGATTGACTATCTTCACCTGAAATTACGATTGTTGAAGATTGTTCAATTGATACATCTTTCTCAGATGAGTGCTCTGTGTTGCTGATTCCTTGTGATTCAGTATCAGACTCATACAAATTGATGCTATGCTTATCAGTATCAAGTTCTTTATTGATTTTAGTCGTACTGTCAAATACATTGTGTCCTATGACATTTTGCTTGTTACCAAATATGGCTCTCATTTGATCAAAGCGTGGGCAGGAAGGATCATGACATCCAGTCCTTCGCCAGTCCCTTTCAAAAACGGCGCTTTTTGCACAAATTTCCTTTTATATGTTCTCCAATGCTGTTGAAGGTTGCGACCACTTAGATTTATTGTCCCTTCCTCATGATGGCAATTCAAATAAATAGCAAAATGCTTGAAAGCCTGGCCACATGTATGTTTTTTTCCCCAGCTGGTCTTTTTGCTATCTCCAAATAGATCTAATGAAATAAATCAAGATTAGTTAAACATTCAAATTTATGGGTTTAATTAAATGAGCTGACTCACCATGATAGTTCTCCTTCTCTTGTAAATAGGAACAAATATGGTCAAAATCAGATTGGATGAATGGTGGATTTTTATTGTTTCTGGATTTCTTGGTTATGTGTTGTCTTTTATCATGTTCAAGTTCCTTCTTAGTGCAACGTTTTCTCTTTTTCTTCTCATTTTGATAAGTAGCACTAGTTTGTTTGGATAATGTTGACTCCTGTGTCTGTGATGTTTGAGATCATAGAGGCGAGTCAAATTTGTCTCTGACATGTAATATATTATTGGATGAGGCTATAACTTGATGTTTGTGTAAAAATTTGAGAAACTAAAAGGTATTTGTTTATTAACAATCATGCAATATGAAAACAAAAAGATGTAGGGCATGTACCTAAAAGGTTGATGCGGTTTGATACAATGTTTTTTGAAATAAGAAAAGATAAGCTTTAAGGAGTGGTACAAGGCATGTAAGGTACCCCGTGGTTGAGTGGCGAGTGACTTGGCAGTTGCCCCAGTAAGCATTGCTGAAGGCCGTTATGCCATTGCTTTTCCTTCTAGGATAGTAGAGTACTTTGTTTTGGGATCCATTGAAGTACTTGAGCACATGCAAGAATGCCTGCTAGTGCCTCAGTCCTGCAGATTCAAGGTACTTTGAAATTGTAATCACAGCACACAATAGGTCTGGTTGTGTTGCTGTGCTAAGGTAGTTGATGCTGCCAATTGCACTTCTGTAATTGGTGTTGAGTTTTTTTAATGCCTGTATCTCGTCAGATGTGGCTGGAGAGAGGTGTTCATTGGGCATTAATGGTGTTACCACTGGTTTGCAGTTGCTCATCCTGTATTGATCTAGGAAGGCCTCAGTGAAATGCTGCTGTTCTAGGCTAATTCCATCTTTCAGTTGGTGGATTTTCACCACTACCATCAGATCAGCTGGTCCAACATCTGTTATTTTGAACTCCTTCTGTATTTCTTTTTTTGAAGCTGGCAGGGTCGTTGCTGAAGATTGCTATGTCGTCGACGTGCACATATAGCCACACAGGACTTTTCCCGGGCCTATGGAAGATGCAGGGGTCCAGAATGCAAACAGAGAAGTTTACCAAGGTCAGCCAGTTTTTAAGCATTTCGTACCATGCGAGTGGTGCCTGGTGCAGTCTGTATACTCCTTGTTCAGCCTGAGGCAATAGAGCTTCCTATTCAGGTCAAGTCCTTGTGGAATACTTAGGTAAACAGTTTCTTTAAGTGGGCCATTGAGAAAGGCACTTTTGATGTCAATTTGGTGGAACTGCAGGTTGTTGAAACATGCAAACGCGATCAAGGTGCGTAATGAGTTCAAGCAGCCAGTCAGAGCATAAGTTTTGTTGAAGTCCACTCCTATGGATTGAGTAAAGCCTTGGGCACAGAGTCAGGCTTTGTGTTTGATTTGTTGGCTCAATTCGTTCTTCTTTATCTTGGATACCCATGTAGTCCCAACAAGTTTGTAGTCATCTTGAAGTTCTACTACGTCCCATACTTTTAGGGTTGCCATATTGATAAGTTCCTTCTTGATGGCTTGCAGCCAGATTGAGCTGTTTTCTGAGTTTATTGCTCCCCTGTAAGTGTTAAGGGCTTCATCGACAAGTGTTAAGAGAGCATTTGTTCTTCTTTTATAAGGAAGAATGTTGAGGTCATCCACCGCTGAATTTATCAGTGTTGGATGTCATGGGCCTATGATCCTGAGTTGAAGAGGTGGAGCAGGTGGTTTTTCAGTGGTATCTAATGTTTGATCAGCCTGAGGGGCAGTGTCTGTAGACTGTATTGCTGGTGTCAATGGTTTCAGTGTATCTCTCAGTGTTAGGTGAGCGAGATGCGTTGATGTCCTTGTGGACGAATGTAAATGTATCTTCATTCATTGTTGAGAGTTTTGGGAAAACTTGTTCATTGAAGGTTGTGTGGTGCGTGACTGATACCTTTGAGTCTTTTCAGCAGAAAATCCCATAGGCAGTGTTGTTTTTGTCATAGCCAATCAGTATTCCAGGTTGCTCAGGAGGCCCAATACTACTTTTGTATCAGCGTTTGATATTGTGTATCACTGCTCTACAACCAAACGTCCTGAGTCTGTCCAGGTTAACCAAAGTATTAGTCCATAGAAAATGTGGAGACTGATTGGCTCTTGAGGTTGTCGGAGATAGGTTGGAGAGTAGTACTGCAGTGTTTACTGCGTCTGCCCAGTAGTTTTTGGGTAGATTAGATTGATTCATCAGGCATTGAGTTTTCTCTAGGATTGTGCAATTAGCCCTTTTGGCAAAGCCGTTGTGTTGAGGTGTTACAGGACGTGCCATTATATGAGTGTACCCGCAATCGTCAGCGAGTTTCTTGAAGCTATTATTGATAAACTCACCACCCTGTCTGTTACCAGCTGTTTAAGGGTCCTGTTGTGAAGGTTTTCCATTTCTTTCTTAGTGGCACGGAATTGATCAAATAATTCCGATTTCTTTTTGAGGAATTTTACTATCTTAAATGATGATGCTTTATTGACGATGGTGAGAAAGTAGCGATTGCCGGAGACTGATGGAGGTGTTATGGGTCCTACTACATCCATGTGCACCCAATCTAAAGGGTAAAAGGCTTGTTCAAAGTGGTGTTTAAAAGGGAGTTTGTGGGATTTGCTTGTTTCACATATCAGGCAGTCTTTCTTGTCAGCTTGTATACCCAAGAGTTTCAGGACAACCAAACTGGGGTGACCTAGTCGCTCATGCCATGGAATGCTGTTGGGTCCAGTTAAAAGGGTAGTAGGAATTGTGTATGAACTAATCATCAGTTTGTTTATAATTTTGCCGTTCAGGATTTCTTTACCTTGCGACATTAGGGTAAAAGTATCTTCTTCTTGCTTTACTGTGAGTTCTTTTTTGAATAGTTCTAAAAGGCTGATGAGATTGCATTTAAGGCGGGGAATGCATAGGCAATTTTCGAGGGTTAATGTTTTGTTGTTTCTTAGTATCTTCACAGTGCCTATTCCTCATGCAGTAAGGCCACTGTTGGTGTCTTCAGTTGCAACGCAAATGTTGGTTGTTAGAAGAGAGGATTTGAAAGGTTTTAAGTCATTGAACATATGATGTGTGGCTTTGCTTTCAATGACAAGATGTTGGTTTTTTGGTTTTTGTTGGTCTGGGTGTGTGATGAGAGCTTGAGCAGTAGTGAAATGTGCTGTCGAGTTGAAGTGTTGGCGCTTGTTTTCTCTTCCGGGAGGTCTTGAGTGAGGAATTTTGGTCCAGCAGTCTTCTTTTCTGTTTGTTGAGCATTTTTCATTGTGCTCTCCATTAGTGCAGTAGTAGATGATTTTGTGGGGTTCAACTCAGGATGATACAAGAGCAGTTGGAGCAGCCAATTGTTGTTTACAATCTATGGTGTTGAGATGGGCTAGATCTTGTAGTCTAGTGAGGATTTTTTCTGGTTTTTCAATGATGTCCTTGTTTAAGGTAAGGTTTTTGACAAACTGATGTAGGTTGGTGTCTCCACCTAACTTTCCAAGTAGGAAGTAAGACAACACCAGGGCGAATCTCGCGTCAATCGTCGGCGATTGACTTCACTTCGCACCGCTGTCAGTATAAAGTCTTGCTTCAGTCGCGTTAGTGTCACTTTATAGTCACTTGATTTAGTGGGTCACGTCACGTCAGCGTCAAGACAACGTCAATCGTCACATGTGTCACATGCGAATGTCACTCAAAGCCCAAACCCATTTCAACACTATTCACAATGTTCGGGTAATTTCACCTCATTGGCTTCCGCATCCCCACCTAATCCGCCCCGATGCTTTGCATGCTTACGAGCCCGCACCACCCTCCACATGAGACTCCGACACTGCCCCCCCACCTCCGTCTTCACCAATCCTTATGCTTTCACATCCCCGCCCTTACCATCTTTATGCTCACGTGGTGCACTCCCGACATGCTCCCGACATCACTTATCCTTACGCTCGCTCAAGTGCCCTGCCGATATGCTCCCGACACTGCTTACAATCATTACGCTCGCGCAGTGCACTCCCGACATGCTCCCGACATCACTTATCCTTACGCTCGCTCAAGTGCCCTCCCGACATGCTCCCGACACTGCTTATCCTTACGCTTGTGTAGTGCCCTCCCAACATGCTCCCGACACTGCTTACCATCCTTACGCTCGCGGAGTGCACTCCCGACATGCTCCCGACACCACTTATCCTTACGCTTGTGTGGTGCCCTCCCGACATGCTCCCGAAACCACCTATCCTTACGCTCGCGGAGTGCCTCTCAACATGCTCCCGACACGTCACGTCAGCATCAAGACAATGTCAATTGTCACATGTGTTACATGGGAATGTCACTCAAAGCCCCAACCCATTTCAACACTATTCGCAACGTTCGGGTAATTTCACCTCACTGGCTTCTGCCTCCCCAACGCTTAGCATGCTTAGGCGCCCACACTGCCCTCGAGATGAGACTCTGACACTGCCCCCCCATCTCCGTCCCCACCACTCCTGCCCTTACCATCCTTACGCTTGCGTAGTACCCTCCTGACATGCCTCCAACACATCTTCCCATCCTTACGCTCATGTAGTGCCCTCCCAACATGCCTCCGACAACGCTTACCATCCTTATGCTCACGGAGTTCCCTCCCAACATTCTCCCGACACCACTTATCCTTATGCTTGTGTAGTGCCCTCCCAACATGCCTCCGACACAGCTTACCATCCTTACGCTTGCGGAGTGCCCTCCCAACACTGCTTACCATCCTTAAGCTCGCACAGTGCCCTCCTGAAATGCTCCCGATACCACTTATCCTTACGCTTATGTAGTGCCCTCCTGACATGCCTCTGACACTGCTTACCATCTTTATGCTCATGGAGTGCCCTCTAGACATGCTCCTGACACCAATTATGATCCTTACACATGTGTAGTGCCCTCCCGACATGCCTCCGACACAGCTTACCATCCTTACGCTCGCGGAGTGCCCTCCCGACATGCTCCCAACACTGCTTACCATCCTTATGCTGATGAAGTGCCCTCCCAACATGCTCCCGACAACGCTTACCATCCTCACGCTTCCATATTACATCCATAGTGTATGGTGGCTTGTTGGCATACACAATGAACACAATTGGCGAAATATGCTGAGTGGCCTTCTCTGCCAACAGGACCTAAGGGGAAATTGGTCAGTATATTCACAATGTTGTGGTTAGGGTTTAAATCATGAGACTCACAAATTAAAACCTAATAAGTGGACTATTTAAGACAAGAATTGTGTCTCCTGTTTCCCCGACAAAACCATTTTATTTCATATCATTTAAATGGAACACTTTGCTTAGTCCTTACCTCATGAGCGTTGAATAGTTCAAAAGTTGACTTTAGTAGGTTTCTCACTAGTCAACTCTATTCAATGTCTCACAGGGAAGTGATTTCATTTGCATGATATGAAATAATTTGCAAAACATTGCCTCCTTCATTTCCCGACAAATCGCATTTTGCAAATGCGATTATTTTACTTGCACCTTTTTTCTTGAATTTGGATCTTTTTACTCAAAAATTTTCAAACAAGTTATCAATCAACTCGTCACCATCTATTTGCTTACTAAACTACCTCCGCGATGGCCCAAACCCCGGGAAATTCAACGGAATTTAATGAACGACCAACTTCAGCCCCAGAGAGTGGAAGTGAAATATCTGATATGGCAGGTAGTCGTGAATTAGGCATTGAAGCAGAGAGCCAGTCACATGAAGATAATCAAGATCCACCAGTTCTTCCAGAATGTGAGTATGCATCCATGTTGAATATTTCTAATCTCCCAAAACCTGATATTGTGTCATAGCCTTTATTTCAGGTCAGCCTCCAAGCTCTCAGAAACCGAATTTTAAAACTTATGTGAAGGAAAAGAGTGTTGAACCTTGTGCACCAACAGAAAATGATGGGCAAGATGATGTAATTTTCAGTGGGGAGGTGGAAATTATATCCAAGGAACAATTTGTCTCCAACATTGCTCAAACAATCCCAAGGCTCGAAAAAATCCAAAATGATAGTAAAATTCCTGATTATGTGCGTCAAAAGATTGCTGAAGCCATGAGCCTGCTCAAAATGGATTTGAACCATAAGTCCATTACTAATTCAAAACAAAATTGATATCAATAGCTGCTTACAATATATGGGCAGGTGTGGAGGTGGGAGAATCTCTACCTGAAGGATCTCGAGTCGTCATTGGATTTCCAGGCAAAGGATTAGGAAAAAGACCAAATATACATGCGACCAAAAAAACAAACAAAAAACGCCGTACCTTTGAAGCCGCAAATGATTCTCACGATCAAGGTCACGAAATTATCAATGTTGAAGGGGACCATATTGATAATCAACCTCCGCATACTGAACCCCCCCCAATACTCAATGAAACAATCCATGATGAAGCTCCACATACTGAAAGTCCCCCGATACCCAATGAAACAATGAATGATGCAACCCCTCCCGCCTCTCCTCGGAATATTCAAGCCTTTCAAGAAAGGGAAACAATTAAACATGATACAATGGGACGAGATATGACTGATATAGTTCCTGACCCTGAGCCCGAAGTGTCATCCTCTGCTAATTTTCAAGGGATATTTTTATCCCGCATGGAAGAGTTTGCAGGCATTTTGAATTATCATTCCAATATTACTCAACAATCATGGAAAAGGGGGCTTGATAATATCAATAGTATTTACAAAAATCGATGGGACAATTTACCAACAAAAGATGCTCATACATTCCTGCCTGTTGGTATTAAGGTGATCAGTAACGGAGAGCTTAAAATGTCGGCCTGGCTGGAGGACCTTGAGATGGCAGGTGAGTTTTATCTTTGTGCATGATACATGTTTATTGGCTGTTGACTGGTGATATAAATTGCAATATACAGGGTTAGATTTTTTTAAGCCAACCGAAACAGAAGTGTTTTTTGATCACAACATTTGGAATCTCAAATTGATGAAGGAATCAGCTAAACCTCCAGAGAATCTCCCAAAATCAGAACACTCCTTCTTCAAAATGGTTCAGAGCCTTCTTTACCCCGCCAATCCAGTTAAACATTTTTGGTCAAATGTTATGTTTGAATCCATTAGTTTAGTCTCATACGATGTGGTTGCACCCAAACCATATGTTGCACCAACATCAAATTCTACCGATCCTCTTGGACTCGAACGGGGAGCAGTTGAATACCTTGCCTCCTGCTTGAGTAAATCAAAGCAACGTGCAACCCAACTCAGCATTGAAGGTGGAGGGGCTGACAATGAGATATCCACAAAGCCGCACAAGAACCTGGAGGATCTAATGGATACAGTTATCAATTTGATGATTGCGTACAACATGGTACATGCACATACAAAGGTCGAAGTTAATGGAATCAAAGGCAAACTCACGAACTCAAAAAAAATGAGGCCATCAAAGATCTTTTGGCGTGTCACAAGAATATCGGAATAAATTGAATTTGCTATGGTATATTAGCGGCATTCTGTGCGGCAGGGGTTCGTGGTTTGATGGTATGCTCAGATGACTGGAGAAGAAGCTCAGTTAAAGGGGCTTTATCACTAATTGACATTTCCGCAAAACTTTCAGAGGGTAAAAATCTAGTGGAGCCAGTGTGGCTACGTACTAATAAGTATATATGTAATTTACTGAATAAAAGCTTCTTCCCATCAGAGTCTTTTAACCCCACTGTACCTCTTAGATTTGAATTTGCACGATGCTTAGTATTAGACTTTGGTGATGCCTGGGTGGCGAAACGCGGTCTTGGTTCAAGTGATGAGGTCACCTTGACGGTACCCAGGTCAGCAAAGCTCACAACCAGGATTGACCCGTTTTAGATTAGCTTTGTACTAGATAGATTGTAATTTAATTTTGCAAAGTGATTTATGAATTTAATAATCATGACTTCCTATCCTACTACTCCCCGGATGCCACAGTCTGAGTACCAATAGTAATTGTATGGCGGCATGCCTCCGTACATCATTGCAAAGACTCCGACAAGACGCAAGCTGAGTCAGGCGTTGTGCCCGCGAGTAGCACACGCGGGGGCATTGCGGGAAGTCGCGTTTATCACTTCCCGCCAGCCCATAATAGGCCAAATGTTCCTGTGTCTTTCAAGAGGACTAGGATAGCTAGGTATCCGCATTCCAAATGGTTGGATTGGAAAGTGATTGCATGGGAACATCAATATGTCAAATTGAATAATGCACTATCCACTGCAATTTTCAGGTTCAGGTATTTGAGATCGCAAATTTGCCAAGGTCAGGTGTGATCTTTCTCTTTAGCCGCAATCAAAAAAGATTCATCAACCGCAATTCAATTTAGCTGATATTAATAAATCAGTAATCATTCGGTTTCATTTCATTTTCTGCTGAAAGCATGCCATTCACGAAAAAAGGAAAAGAGCGTAAAAGGGAACTCGCCAGAAAGCGTCGGGCTGAGGAAGGAAAGTGTGAGTTGCTCACTTAATCTCAGTGTATATATGCTTCCACATTTATGTGGCACCCTCATTGGGCCCCACAGAAGAACATTGGCTTTAGTCGGTTCAGATTGTGCCAATGTCATGTGGGCTCCAACAGGGAAGTTCAAGGATGTGTGCCAAAGAAAGCTCCTTGGCAGTATCTGATATCTTGTGTGCTTCAACACATAGTGATCCCTCAACCACTCGGAAATAGTAGCAGATCCCAAAAGACAAATGAGCGCAAAACGACCCGAATGAATAGGTTGTTTTCCTCCTCTCGCCCAACAGCACAAATATCAATGCCAGTATCAGCAAATATGACCCCAAGTGAAATTCGGAGGGTTGTGGATGTCAATCAGATCAAACACATTCACTTTGGCCGTGTGGCAATTTTCTCTTCAACCGGATTACTTATTGCCCTTGTCGAATTCCGACCATTCACAACAATGAGTGAAGTCAAGGTCAATCAATGGGATGAATTATCACAATTCTTATTTCGCGAAAAGAGATTCACCGACCCAATTGCAACAAATGGAGGATTACTGGAGGGATTTATGTTTGCGATTGGGTGGCGCAAATGCAGCACCAAGAATGAACAATTTGGTCTGTATGGAAGTGTCGGGAAAATTGAAAACACAAAAGATGAATGGCAGAACCGAGGTCCCAATCTTAGCTCGGTGGGTTGCATTCTAGGTCAATCCTTACGATATGTTGGGGATAATTTATTTGAGAAGATTCAAAATTTCTACAATTCATTGGGGGTTCCGTCTTTTGATCAAGTCAACTATGAAGGCAATATTCCGGCAAATCAGGGTGCATTCAAGTTCGCTTCCGCACTCACTTTCACCATGAATGGATTCAAAAACGCACCTCATGTTGATAAGGATGCATCACTGTATGCTTCGGGATGGTGGTTTCAAGCTGATAAGGGGACCGGCCAAATTCAAAGAGATGCGTCAAAGCGGTGTACAGGGGGAAAATTGATTTTCCCAAATGAGCATTTTTGGATTGATCTATCCGCATGTCATGGGCTCATTCAGGTAGTGTGGGCCAGTAGTACATTTGTTCATTATACTGATCCAGCACAGGACAATGAAAGCACGACACTAGTGGGTATGTCCGCACAATGCTCAAGCAGGTTAGCAAAAACAATGCGGCAAAAAAACCATGGCTATTATGAGATTGGCGAGAGAGCGGGCTATCAAATCAGGGATGGTAATACAATCTCATGCCGATTCAAAGAATGAGGAGATTTGCATGTGGGTTGGGTAAGTAATGGTGGGGTAAGGCAGAGGACAATATACACCAGGATTGGATGGATTTGAGTGCGGGAGATGGGGTGTCTCACATGAAAAAGGGGTGAAGTGGATTATGTACGGTGGCATGCCATCGTACATCTGTCCTGGTTTGTTGCTATTGTCCAGGATGCCGATGCTTCACACGCGAATCCTTATGCTTGTGCAGGTTCCGCAAATGCTAAAAGCTCCTTACGCCTATGGGGGGTGTCGACGCTACACACGCCAATCCTTACGCCTGTGCAGGCTCCCGAAAATTTACATGCCAATCCTTAGGCTTGTGAAGGTTCCCAAAAATGCTAAAAATTCCTTACGCCTGTACAGGCTTTCGACAATTCACACGCCAATCCTTACGCTTGTGAGGGTTCCCCACAATGCTGAAAATTTCTTGGCCTGTGCAGGATCCCGAGAATTCACACGCCAATTCTTACGCCTGTGCAGGCTCCCAACAATTCACACGCCAATTCTTACGCCTGTGCAGGCTCCCAAGAATTCACACGCCAATCCTTACGCCTGTGCAGGCTCCCAACAATTGACACGCCAATCCTTACGCCTGTGCAGGCTCCAGACAAGTCACACGCCAATCCTTACGCTTGTGAAGGTTCCAGACAATTTAAACAATTCAATACATGAGTAAGATTAATAGCGTGTGACCATAGGAAAGGCCATGTTTCACAAATCTGGACTGGATTGCTCACATACGGGAACCTCCCGCGTTTTTACAGTTAAGAATGGATATGGCTCTAAACCATGGAAGAAGAAAATATCGGAGAGGATAACGGCAACTATTGGCGCATTTTGAGAAAAAGAGGTTCACGAAAACAAATACTCACTCAAACTCTTGGTGGGGCACTTACAAAAATAATTCTCACGCAATCAGGGTTTTTCTCTAAGGAGGAAATAAGTAATTTTTACGTGAACAAAGAATGTAATAGAATTTGAACATAATAATAATTGATTACAAATGATAATTTATTTAAAAGAAAGTATTACAAATGATAAAAAGTGGAAATAATGGGATGATTTTTTTTTAATTTTTATTTTTTGAGGAATTTGGAGACTATCCCGGTTATGTCCTCCTTTGGATAAGCCTCCAGTGCCTGGGCAAGGAGGGAGTTTAGTTCCTCCCGGAATTCCCGGTGCATCTCATTTCGATGAGTTGCATCCACGAAAGGAATCATGTGGAGCAAGCGGCGATGCTCCAACAAGATTCGGTTGATCGATTCGTGGACGATGGCTCGAGGAATCATTAGGGTCGGTCGCAAGTCGCTGAATTGCTGGCGAGCGTCATCGTGGGAATGAGAGGAGCTTGGCACCGGGGGGGAGGAGGTTGTTGGGTTCTCGGGGGCAACGGGAGGGAGATCCTGGGAAGGAACCGGGGTAGGAGAGGAGGGGAAGATGGTGGTGTCGGTGAAGAAGAAGGGGGAGGGGGAGGGGGATGGGGTGATCCGACGGGCGTATCGTCAATGATGATGATCGAGCGAGGAGTGGCGGGACAATCTGGAGACGGTCGAAGAAAAAATGAGGAAAAGTGGATATGGATCGAAGAGAAAGAAGGGGTGACTTACCATAAGGTTCCTCCGTGGATTGCATAGGAGCCACCTCAGGTTCTGGCTCACGAGTCGTATCATCCTCAGGTGGTTGGGACAATGGACTCGGGCCAGGAATAGGTGGCTCTTCCGTTCGGGAGGGTTCTAGAAAAGGAGTAAGAGTCAGTTCACTCGACTCGAAAGTGAAAGTGAAAATGAAAATGAAATGAAACTTTGGCTGCTTACCGCGGAATAATTCCTCAGACCATCGGGTGCCACTCGGGCCTGGAGTGGGTTGCCGAGCGGTTTGCTTGTGAGGCAAACTAGGAACGGGAGAGTCTTGTCGGGGGGGATTCGGCGGGTTTTGTTCTATGAGTAATGGAAGAAAGTCAGTATTATTGCGTGAAGAGAAATGAGATAAGGAGGAGAAATAAAACTTACTTTGGAGTTTGAATCCCATCGGTGACAAGACATGGTGACGATCAGCCCAAGCTCGAATGTCCTCTTGCCATCGCCATCCTTCATCGGCTGGATAATCACTTCGCTCCGGTCAAGGAGTGAAGTGACCATCGGATGGTGGCCTAGGAGGGGGAGGGGACAGGGCTGATTGTCCGGAATTGTTCCTGTTGGCCTGTTTGGGGGCCCGGCGTCCATTCACGCTCGGAAATGGTGTCATCATCGTCGACCACAAAGGAGTCCTCGCGAGGGCGTCTTGGGCGGGAACTCCTCTGGCCTTGTGGTCGGAAGGGACGGACAACAAACAAACATTTCTTGTGTGCTTGTCGGCAAGCATCACAAGCGTCGTTCGTCGTCGAGGAATGAATGCAGGGGATACCCCGCTTGGTGCATAAAGTGCACAACATCTAAAAACAAAACAATTGAGGTTAGTAACTGCATACAAAGTAAACAATCAAGAGAAAAAATGAAGACGTACGATGAATTATGAATTTAAAACCGAAACAAAATAAGAACGCTCTAGTCGGAAGTTTTTAAAAGTCTGGAAAAGAGTCGTGAAGAAAAATAAGTATTAATATCGGTAAGTAATGTCGACAAAAGTTTAAAAAAGAGGTAACGCACGAGGTGGATAGAAGTGAGGTTCTGAACGGATCAGAAGAATAAACAAACAGGCGAAAGGAAGGGAAGTGGGCTTAGTGGAGTGCGAAAGACAAAAATAGAAAGGCAGGAAGACAAAGGGGAATACGCACAAGAAGGACAAACGCGGGTGAGGTTGAACGAAGTGGAGCGGGTGAGAAAGAAAGTGAAGTGCGTGTTGTGTGAAGATGGTCTTTTATACCATGGTGAAGCTGAGACGATCTCAGCAGTTGCAGCACCCGCAAAAGTCTCAGCTTCAAGGCGTGTGGGCAAAATTGAAGCTGAGTCTCAGCAAATGCTGCAACTGAGAAGTGAAATGCTTGCGTGAGGCAGAAGAACAATGGGGGTCTGGCTGAGTATTGCAATTTATTTAATTGTCAAGCTGAGTCAAATCCCCTTTGTTTCCTTAAATTGCCACCCGATCACCCAGGAGGGTGGTCGTGAGGCCCTTATTGAATGTGCATTGTGGGTGCAATGCACAAGTGACCGCGGCAAGATCACCGGCCTTATGGCCTGGTGATAGTCTTTGAACAAAGGGGGGGGCTGTAAGACAAGTGAATACAGCGTGAGCTTGCCTCGACCCATTGCTCAGGTTTGCTTTTGGGTCATAATTGAAATGCTCAGTGGCTGAACATTTTAATTGCACAGTAATTGAACAATTGATATAACAATATCAAATGCACCGCTGAGTATTGCAATTTATTAAATTGTCAAGCTGAGTCAAATCCCCTTTCTTTCCTTAAATAGCCACCCAATCACCCGGGAGGGTGGTCGTGAGGCCCTTGTTGAATGTGCATTGTGGGTGCAATGCACAAGTGACCCATGCAGAAATGCACCCGGTGCATGGGGTCACAAGTGACTGCGGCAAGATCACCGACCGTATGGCCTGGTGATAGTCTTTGAACAAAGGGGAGGGGGCTGTAAGGCAAGTGAATACAGCGTGAGCTTGCCTCAACCCATTGCTCAGGTTTGCTTTCGGGTCATAATTGAAATGCTCAGTGGCTGAACATTTTAATTGCACAGTAATTGAAAAAGTGATATGACAATATGAAATGCACCATGCTGAGCCATTGCTCAGTCGTTTTTGTATGCCCACAATCTGAGCATTTGGCACAGCATCGGGTGACATTTCAGCCAGGTGCAGCATTTCACACGCCTTGGTGAAGTGCTCCAAACTGAGCCTTCCAATGAACTATTGCAAAAAAAGTTCATTCCATGGCTTTACTGAGCACTTTCACACGGTGCTTTTGACCATGACATGCTCAGCTTGCGTGTGCAAATCGAGTGAAATGCAATGCTGAGCATGTGGCACATGAGCTACGTATATGCAAACGATCGGAAGGTGCATGCACATTCGCTATATGCATGCAGGCTCAAGTAGTATTACAACTTCCTAATCTGTACAGCCAACACTGTAGTATGCAGTACACCTTTGTAAATGTATGCTGTGGGGCAGAGCAAAAGCTGTTCAGCAATGTAACATGAAAATCACGTCAAGCCATTGAGTCATATATCTCAACTGCATCCCTTTGGTGCACCTTTTTGGAGAGCTCTGCCTAACAATGGCATACACGCGGGTGTAATCCAAGTTAATGAAAGTGGGTCATAATGGGATGACTTATTATTTGGGTAATACACAAACAGTGGATTCACTCCGGTGCCATTGTCGGGGCCAACAATGACTGGCCCTGCTTGTTCATTGCGTGTGCTCATTGTCGGGCAGCCACACGCTTTCATACGCACCCCCCAACGGGTCATACACAGGCAACTTTCACACGCCTGGAAGACATTTTACTGCCAGTGTTCCGACCAGCTAGTTTCTTGGTCGGGTGGTCAGCTTGACTGCAGATGCTCACCTGCTCGCGCGTGGAAACCTGAGGCCAATCAGTGTGGATTTGCTTCAGCCTCATCCACATTAGAATAATCCCAGCCTATGATTGCTGAGGCTGGTTATGTTTGCGTGGGTATCTCCCACCGCGGGTAATTTTCTTCACGTTCTCACACGCCCCGCGCAAGTTGTGGCACCTGGCTTGCAGCCAGAAATTCCCTTGGGTGGGTGGCCTCTTTCTCCGGAGTTTTGTACACGCGGGAGGCAAAGACCGTGATCCCAATCTCGGGGAATAGTAGCCTCCTCAAACGCAATAGGGGTGAATGTAGATGTGGATCATGCCTCACGGTCGGTGCCCCGTTTGATCATGCCACACTTCCCCCCCTGAAGCCTAGTTGGAATCAGTCATCAAAAAACTTCACGCAAAACCAAAGTCATGTTCGGTGGCACGCCACCAAACATATCTCACCCGCCCACACACAAACATCCCCACAGTGAGATTGCCCTTTGAAACGGCCAACATTGCCCAGTAGGTCCCTGGGGAAGATATATATGCATCCATGTTCGCTGTCACACCAGCGAACATGACTGCATGCCTCTGATTTGCCCTCCACAATAAGTTGCTACAACCCACCCAATTTCGGATATGCTAATGTCAACCTTGTTGCACCAAGGGTTTTGTACCTTGCTGCAGATCCAGAAATCATATCGGTGCACCCACATTTTGGCCACCTTGCCTTGATATATGCCCCAAATCGGATATGAAAATTATGAGCCCAAGAGGCCCATCCCCATCAAGACCATGCACGTAACCACAGGCCATCCCCCCTTGACCCCATTGCTGCCTCTCATGTAAGTTCCCCATCTGCGCCTATTTGTCTTCATTCCGTTTAGCTAACCCCTCCCAATCATATAATTTCCAACTGTCCCCAAATAATTTAAAATAGCCATCATGTCAACCCCTTCACAACCACTTTGCATTGGGATGATTAATATTCGTATTCCAATAAATAGTGATATAGCCTTAAATCCTGAGAATTCCCACTTAGCTTCTTGGATTATCATATGGCACAATCAACACAACATATTTGTTTATCTCCCCAATCACCAGCATGCTATTGGCTCTCTACCTGGAACCCTTTCCAAAACGTTGATACCATTCCTTGGGGCACCAAAAACGTTCATGCACTGTGGTCCTGGTGGGGCATGGATTGAAAATTGCCAATCCAATCCCTCTCAAATATTATTTGTTGAGGGAGTATTTATGACTGATGCAAATGATCCCTCCTCATCTCAGAAACCCAATCTAGCATTGATGTTCTTCACATGGTATCCAAACATTTTATTCATAATGGAAAGCTTTCGAACACAAGATTTCAAGCTTAAAATGCCCAAAGAATATGACTGTAATACTCATAGTCAATGTCAACTCTTCACTCCGACATTTCCCACTTCAAGCTCGACGCCATTTTCATATCCTGCTGTTTCATCATTGGTTTCCAAGCAGAAACTGATACAATTACCCAGTGGATCAGACCTCTCCATGATGACCCCGCCCCACGCCATTATTCAAACCCCCCTCCTCCCTCATCAAAAGACCGGACTAGCTTTTCTCTGGGATCGAGAAATCCCCAATGGCCAATCAGCCCGTAACCTTTGGGCCACCTCACCCCCAGGATTCACTTTCAATGCCAGGCACATCATTACAAACAGGGTCGTTAGCTCATTTGAATCCCTTTCGACCAATACCCCTCTTGGGGGACTGCTCGCGGATGATATGGGATTAGGTAAAACCATTCAGGCCATTGCTCTAATTGGTACCACCAAGGAGCGGATGATTGCAAACCCCCATCGCTCCACGCCCACCATGATCATCTGCCCCCCTCGCTTAATTACCAACTGGCAATCAGAAATATCCAAGCATGCTCAGGCTGGAGCGCTGCATTCCAAAATCTACCATGGTCCCACTCGTCACTCATTATCCAAAGACGACATCTTAAAATATGATATCATCATCACTTCTTACAATACTATCACCCAAGAATTTAAGCAAACCAATACCTCTACATCATTCATTTTTCAAATCAATTGGCATCGTATAATTTTGGATGAAGCACAGTGAGTGTCTGATCTTAAATGATTCAAATTACCTTTTATATCCAATAACCCTTGCCCCATCTTATAGCTATATTCGCTCTCAATACACTGCCACTCACCGTGCCATTAATAGCCTCCTTTCATCCTGTCGAATATGTTTAACGGGCACACCTATTCACAACACTATTTATGACCTTTTGGGCATAATATCATTCATCACTCAACCCCAGAGCGCCAAACAAGATAACTGGTCACCATTCATCCTCAGTAGTCTTTCCAAAGGTTGCAATGATATCTTGCATTTGGCATTGCGGCATTTAAGTTTGCGCCGCACCAAAACCACACATCTCGAATCCCTCCCCACTATTAGCCATCATTATGAGCTGCTCCCACTCAACCCAACCATGCAGCAAGAATATTCCATATTATATGAAGAATTCCTATCATCCAAAAGGAAAGGACCAGGAGAATTTTTCAGAAATATTAATAAGCTGCGAATATGTTGTAACCATCATATCATGCTTAACACAATTTCAGAGGCAGACTTGGAAGACCACGAGGGCAGGAGCACTCAGGATAACTCCCCAAGAATCACACGAACTATTGTGGATGTGGAAACATGCATGATGAGTAGTAAAATTGCACACCTCCTACAAAGTTTAATGAAGAACAAACAAACAAGGTGTGGTCCAACCAAATTAGTGGTTTATACCCAATGGACCCAATTTCTAGATTTGTGCGTTAATTCTAATATGCATCCATTACCAATTGAATCCATCTGACTTTTTCATATTTTAGAATTGGTATTGCACTTGCCCATCACTCTATCCTTTCAGCACGAATTGATGGAACAATTACAGCACAAGCACAGGAGAAGGCACTGGAGAATTTCTTCAATAATCCTGAATGTGAAGTCCTGATTGCATCCATTGCCGCAGCTGGAACTGGCCTCAATATAACTTGTTCTAATACGGTCTATTTAATGGTGAGGGGACCCCCAAAATTCTGCCCTGATTTGCGGCCCCTGAAATCCTCATTTCCAGGAGCCCAATTGGAACCCAGCCATTGAGGCTCAGGCTGTTGATCGACTCCATTGTATTGGCCAACAACAACCTGTAAAGGTCATCCACTATATCACTCCACATTCAGTTGAGGTCAACATGCGGAAGGTACCTTCCAAGATCATCTTTGACCCTAATTGTATTGCTATTCTAAAATCCTGCCTTATGGAAATGCCATTTTACAAACACCAATAGGTCCAAGAAAAGAAAAAATCATTAACTGCGTGAGCCTTACTGATATTATATAGTTTGTTTTTGACCAAGTTGATAACTCTTGTTCACCCTGGCATAGGTCCACAATTATGAACACCATGAGTTGGATCGAACTCCTTCAATATTTCCTCAATGAAAATGAGCAATAGAGTCTTATTTCTAAGGGAGACGGTGATACATTCCAATTCATATTGTCTATATTCTGACATATTTAGCAAGTTGTTGCATCTTTAAGAAATCATACTCAGATTGTATTACACCTGCACAAATAATTCACAAAATGATAATTTGTAACGGTGCTATACATTTATATTACTAAGTTATTGCAGAGCATCACCATTCGGCCTAATAACTGGCATGTAAAGTATTTTGAGGGCACTAGTCTGCATCTTACTACAGCTTTGAGCCAATCTTGATCAAATACCTGAAATGATAAGCCTTCCGGAATATCACCATCATCTGTCGATCGTAATTCTGGCAATCTATCAATAGTTTTTTTACCCTTTTTTTTAATGCGATTACAAAACTCTATGTCTCAATCCATTTTTAATACCAATTCATTAAATAACTGGGAGCGCCAGCGTAATCCCACTTTCCGGTAAACTTGACGGCCATTTTCCAGTACCTCCCCAGTATCTGAACATACTCGAGGGTCATTGAATTTTGATGCTAGGATGGGAAATTTAGCCCTATCACACCATTCACGACGGCGCTCACAGGTCTGCACATAATGAAGTAGATCATCATCCGTCTTTGCTCACAATGAAGAAGAGATACATTAACTAACCCTTTGACGAATCTTCGCGAGCTTTTGATTCTCCTCCTTTTTAACCAAATACTTGGCATCCTTTTGAATAGACTTCCATTCTCTTTTCAAATAAGTGAAATATCGCTCCATTAAAGCCGCCACGACCCCATAGTTATTATGATCCTTGTTCCAACAGTAATGATGATACTCGGTGCTGACCAGTGCGAGACAGAATGTACGGTAAAACACCATAGACATCAGCTCATTGAACGGATGTTGCCATGAGCTCTCCCAGTCCCAAGTGAATCGCTTTAGTCCTAACTTGTGGAGCTCATTTTTGCAGTAGCTTTGGAAACCCTGAGACTGAACCTGTGTTGATGGCTCATTGAAAACATCCTCGGGGACATATCCGAGATGACCAGCCAGTTGAATTGAAATTTCACGCTCTTATGTGCTTGGTGGTGCTGGTAGTGAGGAAAAATCCTTATCCCTAACTTTGAGTAGGAACAGGCAATGTGCATGTACTGCTGATCTCATTCCATGGACATTCTCTGGAAGTTCTGCTTTCAGCCATTTTTGTTGCTCCTTCTGGCTTGCACGTTTCGCCACATTGTGAGCTTTACGAGCCTGGTTCCTTTGCTGTCTGACCTCGGATTGTTCAAGCATACTCTGGGCAAGGCCCATTTGAGGATGGGTGAACTCATTATTTGACTGAGTGCCATGCTCATGCGCCGTGAAATTGTCACTCCTTGGTTCGTCATTTGTTTCCATTTGAGTTGGAGACATGTTCTCATCCTCATCATCCACCATTTTTTCTCTTGATGAACTGGCGTGAGATGTTCTTGGTTTGGAGGCATATGGATGATGACGTCCAGTGACTTTCTCTTTATGGACCAGAGGTGAAGATGCATAAAGTTCATCACCTGCCATGCACATCATTAGTTAACACATCAAAAAATTAATGAACACTGGTCACTCACAATCTTCAATTGGCTCCTGAGATCGGACTGACTTGCCTTTAGGTGCCATATCTAACCCATGAAACAAACATATCAAATGGTGAAAAAGGTTATACTCCGAAATTAAAATGACTTACTTTGATGAAGCGTCAATCCTGGATTTCCCTCCGACAGACCACTCCAAGTTACATTCTCCAATGGTCTTTTTCGTCGCCCCCCATCCACGCGCCTTTCATCACCCATATGAACCTGAGATCCTGATGGAATATTGAGGGTTGGCTGTTTACTTTGGCCAAAGGGATCCTGGGATGCGACTGGATTCCGACCGGGATTAAGGAGGAACTCACATGGAAATTTTGATTGGGGATTAGCGTGTGATGAGATTTGAGGTGTGCCTTCTGGCCCCTGAGACACATGCGTTTTTGTATTAGTGGGATTCGGGGGAATTGGAGTGACGGAAATATTTGGGATCGACCAAGTGCTTGAAGTTGGAGCCTTTGGATTGCCAACATCAATGTTAAGACCTGATACATTCATTGAGGATGCGATAGGGGTTGTGAGAGGAATGTTGGGACTCAATGGTGACTGTGTTTGAACATATTCTATGCTAGATTCACTATTTGAGTCATGAACAGAACCTGAACGGGATTTATGTGACTTGAAAGATGACATAAGGGCTGAAAAAGTACAGTAATATTTTTAACTAGATAAAACACCTCAGTATTATGATAAAATAGAGTGATAAGAGATGAAATCTTTTCAAATTTAGAATAGAGAAATTCTATGAATAGTTGGAACTAAGTGTTGCGTGAAAGTCCAATAAGCCTCTTTTTAGGAGAATCCTCCCTGCCTCCTCTTGAGCTCTTCCGCTTTTATTGGAAACCACCCGGCATGGCCTACCACCATATAATGTAATATTTCCTTGATCTCAAAGGGGACCCATCATCCATAAGTAATCATATTTGGTAGCATTTCCGCCTCCCCATTGTCACATTTTGTGAATTATCCAAACTGTCAATATATGCATTGAAATTCCACAGCATTGTACATCTGTAAAGGGGTATATTCATGAAGGATTTACCCACAAAAGAGACATCACCTTTTCAAGAAAGGCGAGACAATCCAAATCACATTCCAACCAATTAAAAGCCTGCTGCACTCAAACCAAATACCAAGACTTTAGCTGCACTCCAACCCCTTATGTAATAGAGTTATATTGTTATGTCTGTAATAAGGTTTAGCCATGTACGATGGCGTGCCAGCGTACATGGTTTGAATGTCAATCCCCTCAAATCAATGTTGACACATCCCTATTGGAACACCCCTCAAGGGTCAAAACCGCAGTATCGCCATGTGTAAATAAAATAGAATATGTATGAGCATTGAGCAGCATTGCATTTTACCCAATTAAACTCCTAACCAATTCCGCCATCCAGATGAGACATGTTACACTCCATCAGCTGCAGCTCACGCACCATTACAAATGGGATAAAATTCTCAGATGGCTCAAATCATCTCCCCCTTCATAAATAATCACTCAATTCTTTTTCCAATTAATAACACTCCTAAACACTATCACATCAGCCATAGATATTTATACACAAACCAACCATACTCCCAATTCCTGCAACAATGACAACCCGCTGGTATTCCTCAATGCGTATATGCATGTGTCAACACTGCTCAACTCAAACACACTCTTCCCCTGAGGGTGATAGGCCTGGAGTTGCCTTCAAACCTTTCCAATATAAACAGCACATTAAAAAGCTCAAATCAACCATTGCACCCAAATCTCTTCCAAACATCCCTACTTCTGCATCAGGATCTGAGTGCCCACAATTTCTTTTGAATAAAATATTCCCAGCTGATTATTCACCATTGACCCAAAGCACCTTCTCCACAGCACCGGGGCTCAATTCAATTTCACAGAAACCATACAGCAGCAGTCAAACCCTTCCTCCACAAGACCTTGGAATGATAATATCTACCATTCTATCACTAAGGTATAATATACCCCGCCGGGCTTCACGCATTCTCAACCCCGCCCTAAACCTGCTGATCAAGTCCAGCATCTCAAGCTCCGGTGGTCCCCCCATTCCTGCATTCCATATACCTCAAGATCTGAGTACCATATTTGAACATCTCCAATTGGAGCCAGTGATTCAAAACTATATAAGTTGTCCTCAATGTTTCTCTCTTAATGGCCTTACTGAATCAGTCACAACTGACCAACCCCACTGTCAAAGCCATAATGACCCAAATGATCATGATCCCCCTTGCACACAATCATTAGGCAAATTCATCTATTCATTTGAACCCCACACCCAAAACACAACCAACATGAAGCAAAAATTTATACCAACACAACATTTCATTTATCAACCATTCAAAAATTGGCTTGCCAGATTTCTCCAGCGGGCTGGAATTATAGACATTCTGCATCAACATCAACAATCCCAAACTCCCGAATATTCCCCAAAATGTGACGTCTGGGATGGATTGGTCTGGAGACGCTTCACTGGCACTAGAAATATCCATGACCCCCCATTCATGTCCATTCCTGGTGCATTGGCCTTCTCCATTTATGTGGACTGGTTTAATGCACATGGAAAGTCAACCCGGTTGGCCAGCATTGGACCTATCATGCTTATTTGTCTTAATCTCCCCCCAAGTGAAAGATTGAAGCCAGAGAATGTCTATGTTGCAGGAATCATCCCTGGTCCGAAGACGCCAACTTCCCTTCAATTGAATTATTTATTAATGCCACTCATCAACGAGCTCAAAGAGCTATGGCAAGGTTACCATTTTTCACCCACCTCAACAGGTCCTTCAGGATCCTTTATCCGTGTTGCCATTCTCACAGCCATTGCGGATGTGGTTGCCATGCGCAAGCTTACTGGATTTATTTCCCATTCAGGCAACCACTTTTGTAATTTTTGCACCATTCACGAAGCTCAAATTGAAGAAATTGGTCCTCAATTTCACTACACACGCTCATATCAAAATCATAAATCAACCATTGCCAAATGGCTTCGGGCAACCCCACAACAAAGACAAGCAATTTTCTCTGAGTATGGAGTGTGATATTCAATTCTAGAAGACCTTCCGTATTGGGATGAAACCAGAATGGTTAATCTTGACATAATGCATAATTTTATATATGGAATTTTGAAGGATCATGCAACTTTCAAATTGTGCATTCCAGAGTCCAAATCAAAAATTTACCTCAGGTCCCGCAGGAAATCCAATGACACCAACAGTTCAGACTCAGATTCCATGACCTCCAACAGCTCTCTTGAAAAAATCACATTGAGAGAGGCCCGCTCCCTGAGAAGAGATGCAGCAAAAATAATAAATGAGCCACTCCCCACTACTTCCCAATGCCCACCCCTCACACGGAACATCCATCTAGTGGTTCTGCGGAGATTCCTTCATTTGATGCCGATTACATCCCCACTTCTGAAATCCCCTCTGAATTGGATATCACTGCACTGAGTGATCACCAGATCAAGGGTGAGGCTCTGGAGCATCTCCGTCAAATCATCTCTGAGACAATAATTCCCTCATCATGGACAAGAGTACCTTGCAACATGGGTTCCCCCTCTCATGGTAGCTTAAAAGCCGCTGAATGGGCTCTCTTATATAAGGTCTATATTCCATTTTTAATGCTCAGTAAACAGATGTCATTAGATGTACACCAATCCGCAAACATTCAAAGAAAAATGGGTCAGTCAGAAGAACTTGCAAATGAACTAACCAAGAATACATTCCATTTGATTAGTGCTATCAACATTGCCACAAGTTGGACTGTTTCAATAGGAGATGCGACTGCATTTGCTGAGCATTGGAAAAAATTCCGCCTTTCCAATCAACTCCTGTTCCCAAAACAGAAAAGTAAACCAAATCATCATTTTGCTGATCATATTCCCGAACTCTTCCAACGTTGGGGCCCAACACAAGCCTCAGCCACATGGGGTTATGAGCGCTTGATTGGAGTATTTGCAAAAATGCCAACAAATAACAAAATATGTACGTCAGTTAATAAGATCAATATGTTCACATTGATTAAACACCTGAACTGAATAAGATTAACTTCTTGCAACTCTGAATAGATGATATAGATAAAACCTTACTTCAAAATATCTGTCGATGTTCCAACCTTTCCATTCTCCTGAAATCCCCATCCGTGCCATGTGAAATAAAACAGCTTTTCGAATCACAGCCACCTGCCCTGTTCAATTACCATAAATATAACAAACCATCCCGCCATGACCAAGAAAATTATGATTGCCTGGTTGAGTACTTACAGAATTTTCATGCAACAAGGGAAATAGTTGATTGGATCAGCTTAGACACTACCGTGCAACCCACAAGTCCTCCCACTTCAAGGATTGTCTTACCTTGGTATTTTCCAGTTTCAAACATTAATATTGGGAACAATATATTTTCAACTGAATCCAAAAATGTCAGCAACAGTGTGATATGTTTTCTGAGGGGCAACTCACGACGATTTGGTATTATTAATAGCATTTTTAAAGTCTCTGAGCCATCTAGCATACTGAAGAATAACTTTCTGATCTTAAAAACTTTGAAGATTGATGTGAATTTCTTACCAGATTGGCCACATCTGAATATTTATAAAGCTGTTGGTTTTGATGATGGACACTTGATTATATCTGAAGAAGAAATAGAAGGTAACCGTGGATTGAATGATAACAAAGTTCTGTCATGTGGACTGCTTGTAATGATAAAGCTGTTATTTCATGAAATTTAGTCTACAGAAATGCAAATCTCTCAGATTCATTAGCAATTTTGCTAGTGAGATAACTGCCTCAAAATTTAGTGACAGAGACATGCCATTGTGACAAGCAAAGCCCATTATTTCACATTGCCACGAAAAACTTACTATTTTGACATTGGGTACAGTGTGAATAAGCCAAGTTCAATGATCAAATGACCCACACAATCACCTTTCACAGCATCCAAAATTTCTACCTGCGCCATCATCATGTTGGAAGGGGAAGCAGCCCTTGCACACCTGCACGCGCACACGCCAATGCACACGCAAGTGCACGTGCACACGCCAATGCACACGCAAGCGCACCTGCACACGCCAATGCACACGCAAGCGCACCCGCACACGCCAATGCACACGCAAGCGCACCCGCACCCACACACGCGGTTATGTGTGGCGGGCTCTACCAGTGTCACCTGCAAAACGACAATCCCGCTCAGGCGGAGTCCTTTTATGGATGACCTGGTGAAGTCAAACCCCCCGCCTACATCAAGACTGGCTGAAGGACCTCTTTGATGTGTGTTTGTGCAAACAGGCGGGTCTTGTGTAATTTTTACCAACCATTGGACGGTTGCGGGATGATCAGGTGGTGAGGAATCTGATTTGAAGGCACAGGGGAACCAATATTGGTGGATGTCACAGGATTTGGTGTAAGACAAGAGTGTGACGTGTGCTCGACGTTCGCTTGATTTTCGCTTGACGTGAGCTCGACTTTTATCCTGCTTGACGTTTGCTTGACGTGAAGTCAATCGCGGACGATTGACATGAGATTCGCCCTGGTGCAATAATTCTGCAGGGACCACAACGCTTATGGCTTCGAATTCCATCATAGGTTTTCTACATAGATTGATGTAGTTCTGGAGATTTCCATTGTAGAAGCTCCTTTGCCAGTCCATCCATACACGGCCTCTGTTGACTGCTCTTTTTGAAGCATATTGTTCTTCAATTTTTGCCTGGAGAAGATTAGCTTTTTCAATAGTTACTGCATTGACTACTTCTCGGAATACCCTTTCTGTTATTCTTGTTGTGATTAGGTTGATAACCTCATAGCTGACTTTTGACCATTTATTGGCTATGGTTGTAGAAGCGTCGCCAGGTACTGGTTTTTTGCATACGTCGACAAGGTCTTTGGATCTGAGGTGTATCTTCATTCGCATGTGCCAGGGACCAAACTTGGTTCCATCTAGCATCGGAATATTCGATATGTCTTTTAGTTCTATTGTTTTGTTGGCCATTATATCTTGCAAGCCACCTTTTAAAGAAAGAAACGTTTTTATCAAGACTGTAAATCTGTAAAAATTGGAGAAACTAAAAGGTATTTGTTTATTAACAATCATGCAATATGAAAACAAAAAGATGTAGGGCATGTACCTAAAAGGCGGATGAGGTTTGATACAGCGTTTTTAGAAATAAGAAAAGATAAGCTTTAAGGAGTGGTACAAGGGAGAAATTATCTAGTCAAAGAATTACTTTGTCAGTTTAGAGAGTCTTCACTTGTTAGTGAGTAAAACTGTTTCTCATACCTGTGGTCAGAGCAGTTTTAAGTAATATTACACAAGAGATGAAAAGTTAATGTTGCTGTTGCAACAAGAGTGATTGAGGATGGTACAAAAAAGAAATAGAAAGAATAGAAGTAATTATAAGGGAATGAATGAGATGGCAAAGTAAAAAAGCAATAGGCTGAAGGTACGGACACATTTTCTACTTGGTAGAAGTCTAGCTCCTTTTGAGCCAATCAAGACCATGGCTATACATCTTGGACTGCCACTTCTGGACAGTGGTTCTCTGATTTACTGAGCTGAGTAAACAATGCTCAGTCAGTCTTAAGTACTCTTTCTGCTTTTGCACTGGGAGTGAGACCATGCTCACCTAAACCCTTTTGGGTGGAAATTTCCTCATCCCCCCTCTCACCCAGTCGCAAAAGACAAAGCTCTTGCAAGGATTTTTCTAACATTCCCTTATTGACTGATTTTGTTAGAAAATTGGCTAGCATGTGAGCTGAGGGTATGTAGCATAGGCAGACTATTTGGCACTGAATAGCCTCCTTCATGAAGTGCAGTTGGATGTCAACATGTTTCAGGCGCTTGTTATTTAGGTTGCAGTCCCCATTGGTGGTTTTTATGGAAGCTTGATTATCCTCATATATGAGGATTGGTTCTCTTAACGTTAGCAGCCTTGCTTCTTCACACCACTGCTTGAACCACATTATCTCTGAGGTGAGGTCGCACAGAGATTTATACTCTGCTTCTGCAGTTGGGATTGATACGGATGGCTGTTTACAAGTATTCCACAAGATCAGGCAGCGGTGAAAGCATGCTAGGTACCCCGTGGTTGAGTGGCGAGTGACTTGGCAGTTTCCCCAGTAAGCATTGCTGAAGGCTGTTATGCCATTGCTTTTCCTTCTAGGATAGTAGAGTCCTTTGTTTCGCGATCCATTCAAGTACTTGAGCACATGCAAGAATGCCTGCTAGTGCCTCAGTCCTGGAGATTCAAGGTACTTTGAAATTGTAATCACAGCACACAATAGGTCTGGTCATGTTTCTGTGCTAAGGTAGTTGATGCTGCCAATTGTGCTTCTGTAATTGGTGTTGAGTTTTTTTAATCCCTGTATCTTGTCAGATGTGGCTGGAGAGAGGTGTTCATTGGGCGTTAATGGTGTTACCACTGGTTTGCAGTTGCTCATCCCGTATTGATCTAGCAAGGCCTCAGTGAAAAGCTGCTGTTCTAGGCTAATGCCATCTTTCAGTTGGTGGATTTTCACCCCTAGCATCAGATCAGCTGGTCCAACATCCGTTATTTCGAACTCCTTCTGTATTTCTTTTTTTGAAGCTGGCAGGGTTGTTGCTGAAGATTGCTATGTCGTCGACGTGCACATATAGCCACACAGGACTTTTCCCAGGCCTATGGAAGACGCAGGGGTCCAGAATGCAAAGAGAGAAGTTTACCAAGGTCAGCCAGTTTTTTAGCATTTCGTACCATGAAAATGGTGCCTGGTGCAGTCCGTATATTTCTTTTTTCAGCCTGAGGCAATAGAGCTTCCTATTCAGGTCAAGTCCTTGTGGAATACTTAGGTAAACAGTTTATTTAAGTGTGTCATTGAGAAAGGCACTTTTGATGTCAATTTGGTGGAACTGCAGGCTGTTGACACATGCAAACATGATCAAGGTGCGTAATGAGTTCAAGCGGCCAGTTGGAGCATAGGTTTTGTTGAAGTCCACTCCTATGGATTGAGTAAAGCCTTGGGCACAGAGTCAGGCTTTGTGTTTTATTGTTTTGTTCAATTTGTTCTTCTTTATCTTGAATACCCATGTAGTCCAGGAAGTTTGTAGTCATATTGAAGTTCTACTACATCCCATACCTTTAGGGTGGCCATATTGATGAGTTACTTCTTGATGGCTTGCTGCCAGATTGAGATGTGTTCTGAGTTTATTGCTCCCCTATGAGTATTAGGGGCTTCATTAACGATTGTTAAGAGAGAATTTGTTCTTCTTTTGTACAGAAGAATGTTGAGGTCATCCACCTCTGAATTTATCAGTGTTGGATGTCATGGGCCTATGATCCTCAGTCAAAGAGGTGGAGGAGGTGGTTTTTCAGTGGTATCTAATGTTTGATCAGCCTGAGGTGCAGCGTCTGTAGCCTGTATTGCTGTGGTTAAATTTCTGGTGTCAACGGTTTTGGCGTATGTCTCAGTGTTAGGTGAGCGAGATGCGTTGATGTCCTTGTCTAAGAATGGAAGTGTGTCTTCATTCGTTGTTGAGAGTTTTGGGAAAACTTGTTCATTGAAGGTTGTGTGGTGCGTGACTGATACCTTTGAGTCTTTCAAGTGGACAATGCGGTAGGCGGTGTTGTTTTTGTCAGAGCCAAACAGTATTCCAGGTTTCCCAGGAGGTTTCATTTTACTTTTGTATCAGCGTTTGAGATTGTGTATCACTTCTCTACAACCAAACGTCCTGAGTCTGTCCAGGTTAGGAGAAATATTAGTCCATAGAAAATGTGGAGACTGATTGGCTCTTGAGGTTGTCGGAGATAGGTTGGAGAGTAGTACTGCAGTGTTTACTGCGTCTGCCCAGTAGCTTTTGGGTATATTAGCTTGATTCATCAGGCATTGAGTTTTCTCTAGGATTGTGCGATTAGCCCTTTTGGCAAAGCTGTTGTGTTGAGGTGTTAAAGGACGTGCCATTATATGAGTGTACCCGCAATCGTCAGTGAGTTTCTTGAAGCTATTATTGACAAACCCACCCCCCTGTCTGTTACCAGCTGTTTAAGGGTCCTGTTTTGAAGGTTTTCCATTTCTTTCTTAGTGGCATGAAATTGATCAAATACTTCCGATTTCTTTTTGAGGAATTTTACTATCTTAAATGATGATTCCTGATTGACGATGGTGAGAAAGTAGCAATTGCCAGAGACTGATGGAGGTGTTATGGGTACTACTACATCCATGTGCACCCAATCTAAAGGGTAAAAGACTTGTTTAAAAGGGAGTTTGTGGGATTTGCTTGTTTCACATATCAGGCAGTCTTTCTTGTCAGCTTGTATACCCAAGAGTTTCAGGACAACCGAACTGGGGTGACCTAGTCTCTCATGCCATGGAATGCTGTTGGGTCCAGTTAAAAGGGTAGTAGGAATTATTTATGAACTAATCATCAGTTTGTTTATAATTTTGCCGTTCAGGATTTCTTTACCTTGCGACATTAGGGTAAAAGTATCTTCTTCTCGCTTTACTGTGAGTTCTTTTTTGAATAGTTCTAAAAGGCTGATGAGATTGCATTTAAGGTTGGGAATGTATAGGAAATTTTTGAGGGTTAATGTTTTGTTGTTGCTTAGTATCTTCACAGTGCTATTCCTAATGCATTAAGGCCACTGTCGGTGTCTCCAGTCGCAACGCGTATGTTGGTTGTTTTGAGAGAGGATCTGAAAGGTTTTAAGTCATTGAACATATGATGTGTGGCTCCGCAGTCAATGAAAAGATGTTGGTTTTTTGGTTTTTGTTGGTCTGGGTGTGTGATGAGAGCTTGAGCAGTAGTGAAATGTGCTGTCGAGTTGAAGTGTTGGCGCTTGTTTTCTCTTCCGGGAGGTCTTGAGTGAGGATTTTTGGTCCAGCAGTCTTCTTTTCTGTGTGTTGAGCATTTTTCATTGTGCTCTCCTTTTCTGCAGTAGTAGATGATTTTGTGGGGTTCAACTCCTGATGATACAAGAGAAGTTGTAGCAGCCAATTGTTGTTTACAATCTACGGTGTTGAGATGGGCTAGATCTTGTAGTCTAGTGAGGATTTATTCTGGTTTTTCAATGATGTCCTTGTTTAAGCTAAGGTTTTTGACAGTCTGATGTAGGTTGGTGTCTCCACCTAACTTTCCAAGTAGGGAGTAAGACAATAATCGTGGAGGGACCATGATGCTGATGGCTTCGAGTTCCATTATAAGTTCTCTACATAGATCAATTTAGTTGTGGAGATTTCCATTGTGGAAGCTCCTTTGCCAGTCCATCCATACATGGCCTCTGTTGACTGCTCTTTTTGAAGCGTATTGTTCTTCAATTTTTTCCCAGAGAAGATTAGCTTTTTCAATAGTTACTGCGTTGACTACTTCTCAGAATACCCTTTCTGTTATTCTTGTTGTGATTAGGTTGATAGCCTCATAGCTGGCTTTTGACCATTTATTGGCTATGGTCGTAGAAGCATCTCTGGGTACTGGTTTTTTGCATATGTCAATAAGGTCTTTGGATCTGAGGTGTATCTTCATTCGCATGTGCCAGGGACCAAACTTGGTTCCATCTAGCATCGGAATGTTGATTATGTCTATTAGTTCTATTGTTTTGTCGGCCATTATATCTTGCAAGCCACCTTTCAAAGAAAGAGAACTTTTTATCAAGACTGTAAATCTGTAAAAATTGGAGAAACCAAAAGGTATTTGTTTATTAACAATGATGCAATATGAAAACAAAAAGATGTAGGGCATGTACCTAAAAGGTGGATGCATTTTGATACAATGTTTTTAGAAATAAGAAAAGATAAGCTTTAAGGAGTGGTACAAGGGAGAAATGATCTAGTCAAAGAATTACTTTGTCAATTTAAAGAGTCTTCAATTGTTAGTGAGTAAAACTGTTTCTCATACCTGCGGTTAGAGCAGTTTTAAGTAATATTAAATGAGAGATGAAAAGTTAATGTTGCTGTTGCAACGAAAGTGATTGAGGATTGTACAACGAATAAATAGAAAGAATAGAAGTAATTCTAAGGGAATGAATGAGATGGCAAAGTAAAAAAGCAATAGGCTCAAGGTAAGGAAAAATTCTGTACTGGGTAGGAGTCTAGCTCCTTTTAAGCTAATTAAGGCCATGGCTATAGGTCCTGGACTGCCACTTCTGGAAAGTGGTCCTCTGATTTACTGAGCTGAGTAACGTATGCTCAGTCAGTCTTAAGTACTCTTTGTGCTTTTACACGTGGAGTGAGACTGTGCTCACCTAAACCCTTTTGGGTGGAAATTTCCTCAGTTTGTCTTTTTCATTTCTTTCTTGTGAGTCATTATCAGGCTTAGCTGAAATCACATGATTCAACTCATGTTCCCTTTCATACAATGGATCATTACATTGTATATAAATATTGTGATGTGGATAAATGCCAGAGTTATTGCCGGCATGCTGCATATCTGGCCTCACAATATGGTGGAATTGGTTTAAATGATCATAAACGTTGTATTGTTGAAAATTCCATTAAAGATTTTGATCATGGTATGGAAATGAGCTGGGTTGTAAATTAACAATTTGTCGCACCTCATCATCCTCATTGCTATTCAAGATACCAAAACCTGGTCTGGATAGCGGTGATACAAAGGATTTTTGGTTGGACATCTAACTCAAATGATATATATATTTGGATTTATAAGTATAAATCATTGAGTTCTGACTAGAGAGTAAAGTAGATTCATTGCGTCGCATAAGTCTTTGATAGAGAAATAATTCCCTTGGAAAAATGTGAGATTTACAACTTTAAATAAAAAAACAATACAAAAAACCAAAAAGATAGTCTAAGCGACTGTTTTATAGGTCATGAGCCACCAGAAAACATGGTTCATGACCTGGATCATGAACATAAATTTAATGGATAAACACATTAGTCGTGAGCCAGGTTTCAAATCGCAATGAACTAAAAAAACCATGGTATTGAACCCCACTATTATAAAAGCATTTGAAGTATTTGGATTGACTAAAGGTACATTGAAAGTGCTAGAGGAAATGAATTTTTAAATTTTGAAATTTTTAATATTCTGATTATTTGGATCTTGTAGATCATGACGATTTCGAGATTGATTTTAATGATTTAATAAATTTTTGATTTCATTAATTTGAAGTTGATCAATTTGATTTGAAGATTGGGTATTTTCTTATTAGATTGTGCTTGAGTTTGATGCAATAGTTTTGAATTAGAGGAAAGTTTTCTAAAGAATGAACTAATAAAGTGATTAAAAAAACCCGCGGAGAAGCTAACTGTTAAAAATCAGACTAACTAACACTCTAACTGCTCAAAAAGTGCCCGATAAAATAACTACTAAAATCGGATATGCGCCACAATGATTGTCGCAGCCATCCAACCGCCACAACAATTATCGTAGCTCCTAACTGCCACAATAATTGCCAGTACCCATCACCACTGCCAATCACCATTATTTAAATCCTACCTCTCAACTCCTGACAAGAAGAATCATCGAACTCCTTTTCTTTCTACTTTCATTTATTTGTATCAAAAACCTTTTAATTTTTCTTTTTCCTTCTGTAGTTTCTTTCTTATTCTACTCGCTCACTCTCTTTTACTTATAATATTTTGTCATCAGTTGTTCAGGTACAGTCACAATCAACAATGTTATCACTCCTCTAACTACAAACTATTAACTAACTAATGTTGTTATTCTAGCTGTTTGTTGTTCTAAGTCATTGCATTATTGTCCATTTATTACTGTTTTTATCCACTTGTTGTCCACCTTTAGGTATTGTCACCAATCTTCTTGTGATTATTGCTACTGTGGTACACTAACGAAATGAACATTTAGTTCTGCATTCCAACAGATTTACAGTCTCGTTGCTATGCTCAAGGAAAACAGAACAGGTGGATTCCAAGATTTGTTATGGCTGAAAAATTCAATGAAAAAGAAGCAACATCAATTCCAATCCTTGATGGTACCAACTACAGTGAATGGTACCTCAGGATGTGTTTCCTTCTTCAATCCAAAGACCTTCTAGAGGTCTGCGAAAAAGACATTGGACAAGATGCAACCCCTTCCGCAGTCAATCGGTGGACCAAATTAAGCTTTGAAGCAATCACCACGATCACTTCAAGAATCAATGATTGTGTGTTTCTTGAAGTCATTAACTCCAAAACTTCAGATAAAGCTAATTTACTTTGTTCCAAGATCAATGAACAGTATGCCTCCAAAAGGGCTATGAACAAAGGACGAGTATGGATGAACTGGCAAAAAGCAAACTACTCCGGAAATCTACATCACTACATAGAAGAAACTCAAAAATTCTTGCTCGAGTTAGACTCCGTTAGTGTCAAAATGCCTTCCGAAATCCTCTCATATATTATCCTAGGCAAGTTAGCTGGAGATTCAAAACTCAACCAAGTTGTAGAGCTACTTACTCTCAACGAGGAAATCATCAATAAACCAGATCAGATCCTTTCTCGACTTCAAGAATACTCCAATCATTGCCAAACCAAAGATACTTGTCTAAACACATCCTCACCTGCCTCAGCTCTAGTATCATCGAGCAATGAACCTTATCGAATTCTTTACTACTGCTCAAATGGGAAGCACAACCCAAAATGCTTAACTCACAAGAAAGAGGAATGTTTTGCTGAAAATCCTCATCTTAGACCACAAAAATGAGACAACAAGAGGAAAGCTCCTAATTCCAGTCCCGCCGCTCATTTCTCAACAGCACAAGCTCTTTATACTAATGCCGCCCAAAGACTTTCTCCAGGACAACTGGTGCTTGACTGCAGGGAAACTCACCATATGTTCCACTCTGAGGAAGTGTTCACCTCTCTGTGCAAGGATACTACAATCTCAGTCACCACCGGGGATTCATCCAGCAATCTGATTGCCGAAGGTACTGGAACCATAAATCTGTGTAGTAACAATCAAGCTTTATCGCTTCCAAATTCTCTCTTTGTTCCCAAAATTAAACTTTAACCTGGCCAGCTTGTTAAAGATTTTTGACAAAGAATTAACTATAAAACAAAACAAAGAATCCTCCACTCTCACCATAGAAGGTAAAGAAATCTTGCAAGGTAATATTGAAAACAACTTAATGAAGGTCGATTACCATTTCCTAACTTCACTTAAGACATGTGCGGAAGAAAATCCATGGAATGAAAGACTAGGGCACGCAAGCAAGTTCATCATCAAATGGATGGGCCTGCCCTTATCCAACAAGTCATGCAAAGTCTGTGATCTCAACAAGATTCACCGTCTCCCCTTCAAAGACCACTTTGAACAGGCTAATCTTCCTCTAGATTGCGTCCATATTGATTTGGTAGGACCAATCTCTCCTCCATCAATCTCTGGATATTGATATTTTCTGACCATTGTTGACCAAGCCACTTCCTACAAGATCATTCGCTGCTTGAAAAACAAGTCTGATGCCTTTGGTCAGTTTTCAACAACAAAAAAGATGATGGAGACTCAACATTACAGATCGTTAAAAAGGTTGACTTCAGATCGAGGTGGAGAATTTATCAATTCACACTTCAAGCATTTATCAGATGAATGTGGATTCATACATTCCTTTTCTCCAGCATACACCCCAGAACACAATGGCTTCGCCGAAAGGGCTAATCGAACGATCCTTGAGAAAACTCGCTGTATGCTTAATGCCTCCAATCTCCCAACGAATTATTGGGCCAAAGCAGTAAGTACTGCAACCCTTCTGTCAAACTATACACCTACCCCGTCAAGACATAATCACTCTCCATACACTCCTTGGACCAAGCTTGCACCAAGAATCAAGAAGCTTCGAGTCTTCGGTTGCCAGTCTTTTCTCATGACTCCCAAAGAGCATCGGGAGTGGAAGCTCTGTCCCTCTGGAACAGAAGGAATTCTTATTGGGTATGAAAATAACTCGGCTTATCGTGTCTTTCGACTGTCAGACAGGAAGGTTATAATCTCAAAGCACGTTTGATTCAACAAGTCAATCTTTCCTAAGCCAGAGCAATGAGACAAGGACACTTTTCCTCTAAGTGTCACCTGGGATGCCGTTGAAGGGCAGGCAGTGGTAGATGAATTCCACATGCCATTCGAGTGTCCTCTGGAGCCTGATAATCAAGAATCGGTAGATGAAGTCCAAATATCAGGAGATCATGACACTGCGCCCACATCTGAACCGGATTTGGTAGATGAAATCCTACCGGTCAATGAAACCGCATCCCCACCTTTAACCAGGGCTCCCACTTGGGTCAAAGTCATTGTTCCATGCCACCCCACGCTCATCTGCAGTGACATTAACCAGAAAAACATTTTATCTCACTCTAGACAAGCTGGGGCTCTTCTGACAGCGGCTGATGAGGCTCCTCAAACCTTTAAAGCTGCAATAAGTGGTGATGCCAAAGAGGTGTGGGCAATGGCGATCAACAAAGAGCTTCAGTCAATGGAGAGGCTGAGGGTATGGGACGTTGTTGACCTCAATCCATCCTATAGGCTTGTCGGCACCACCTGGGTCTTCAAGGCGAAGAAGAATCACCTTGGAGAGGTAACTGAGCATAAAGCTCGCCTATGTGCTCAGGGCTTCACATAGACTTCTGGAGTAGATTTTGAACGAACCTATTCTCCAACCGGGAGGCTTAATTCCCTGAGAACAGTAATTGCTTATGCGGCTTCCAACAATCTCCTCTTTCACCAAATCAATGTCAAGAGTGCCTTTCTGAATGCCCCTCTCTCCGAAACGGTCTACCTTAGCCTTCCACAGGGCATCAAAGGAGACAAGCGGAGGGTTTGTCTTTCTCTAAACAAGGCGATATATGGGCTAAAACAGGCACCTCTGGCATGGTACAAGAGGCTGAAGCAATGGTTAGTTGACATTGGGTTTACAGCTTGTATTCTTAATCCCTGCGTGTTCTACTGAGGTGGTGATCATCCTTTGTGGCTATATGTTCATGTTGACAATATAGCCATATTTGGAAAAGAGGTTGAGGTCTTCAAAACTCAAATCTCTGGTGAATTTGAAATCAAGGACATTGGAGCTGCTGATCTGATGCTTGGGGTGAAGATTTCTCAAGATGGGGGATGCGTCACACTTGATCAACGGCATTATACCAAATCCCTGATCGAGCTGTATGGTATGGGTAATTGTCGCCCAGTTTTGACACTCCTAGTTCCAAATAGCCATCTTGAGCCAGCAACTCTAGAAGAAATTGACGAGTTCAACTCCATATGGGTAAGTTATTGAAGTGCCATTGGTAGCATTAATTACCTCAGCACTGCTACTTGCCCAGACCTGTCCTTCGCAGTCAGCAGTCTCTCTCAGTTTCTGGACAGGCCTGGCATCAAGCACTGGCAGGGTTTTCTTCATGTCCTATGGTATCTAAATGGTACTCAAGACTTGGGGCTAACTTATGGTGGGGGAGCTCAATGCAGTATCTCAGCATACAGCAACGCTGACTGGGGAAACTGTCAGGCCACACAATGATCAATCACTGGCTACCTCGCCTGCTTCAATCGATGTTTGGTGGTTTGGAAAACAAGGAAACAGCCAACTCTTTCTTTGTCAACTGCTGAGGCGGAATACAAGTCGCTATGTGACCTCACATCAGAACTTCTTTGGCTGCAACAATGGTGCCATAAGTCTGGTTTGACACTTCCTAATGGTCCAATTCTGGTGCACGAAGACAATCAAGGGTGTATCAACATGGCTAATGGCGACAGCAATGTAAATGGTAGGCGAATGAAACATGTTGATATAAAACTCCATTTTGTTAAAGAGGCTGTTAAATCTGGAAGGATACAGCTAAGGTATATGCCAAGTAAGAAAATGCTGGTGGACTTCCTTACAAAGTCTGTGCCTAAACCCGTCCTTGTTCAAGCTTTGGACTCCTTGGGAGTTTTTTGCCTAGGAGTGAGGGGGCTGTTAGAAATCAGACTAACTAACACTCTAACTGCTCAAAAAGTGCCCGATCAAATAACTACTAAAATCGGATATGCGCCACAATGATCGTCGCGGCCATCCAACTGCCACAACGATTATCGTAGCTCCTAACCGCCACAATCATTGCCAGTGCCCATCACCATTATTTAAATCCTACCTCTCAACTCCTGACAAGAAGAATCATCGAACTCCTTTTCTTTCTACTTTCATTTATTCATATCAAAAACCGTTTTACTTTTTCTTTTTCCTTCTCTTGTTTCTTTCTTATTCTACTCGCTCACTCTCTTTTACTTATAATATTTTGTCATCAGTTGTTCAGGTACAGTCACAATCAACAATGTTATCACTCCTCTAACTACAAACTATTAACTAACTAATTTTGTTATTCTAGCTGTTTGTTGTTCTAAGTCATTGCATTATTGTCCATTTATTACTGTTATTATCCACTTGTTGTCCACCTTTAGGTATTGTCACCAATCTTCTTGTGATTATTGCTACTGTGGTACACTAACGAAATGAACCTTTAGTTCTGCATTCCAACACTAACTGCTATCTGTTATACCGTGCAACGTAACTGATGTACCGCACGGGAAAACAGTTAAGATTTGCAGTGTAAGCAAGTAGGATTCCACCCTACACGTTGCACCACTGCAACGGCCCTAGCAAGCTCCGCTTGCTTACAGGGAGACTTCAAGACAAAACCTCAATGAGGTTCAGGATTAACTTGTGATCGCTTCTATACAATTGGCAGTCCTTGATTGAGTAAGCCCTTTGGCCGGATGACGTCATAAAGCATAACTCGAAACCTTCAAGGGCCAATCAGCGTCCATGGATAATGGGGAAGATTGTTGGCCATTCACCAAGCCAGTCACCATTTAATCCCTGATTCCTTATTGCTCGATTGCATTTATCTTCCCATCAATTACACTCTTCATCTTTGCTATCATCAACGAGTTGAGAATTTATTAGTGCTCAGCTTGAGTGGAGTCAAGTAAGAGTGGCGAAGAATCATCCATGTCACAAAATCAAGCATTGGTTGACGCCTCAATGGAGGCGCTCTCTCGCCAGTTCGAAGTCAAACTATCACTTTTAAAAGAATTCATTCCACAAGCTAGCCATGTCATCTTCTTGCCTTCTACCAACGGTAGAGAAGCCGCAGAAATGACGGCGTCTGTTCTAGCTGTAAGCCCTAATACGATCAATTTGTTGAATTATCGACTGATCTTACGGCGAAAACCATTTTGGGTTTGTGAATGCATCAAGGCAAACCAATCAAGATATCACTGTTTTTTTAACGACAGGGGATTTAATAAGCACGTCCTCCTTTCTGACTATACTAATCAGTTATACTAAATGCACTATTCTTTCTTTTATGCTTGAAACCATACATCAGCCAGATCGTTATACACTAGCATCGTATTCTTTAGGTGCAAATGCAAAAACGATCAAGGTAAATAATCTTTGGCTTTTGGCTGAGTGCTGGAAAGAATCTCAAAACTTTCCCTACCTTGATAGGCCAATTTTGAAAGACAAGCTGTGCATCAGGTGACCTTTTAAAATTTTTACATCCATCAAGTCATCATTGCTCACCAAAGCCCAATTTCTTTTGTCTAATACTCAGAGACCGATTGTAGGAGTTGAGAATGAAGAAATTGTTGAAATTAGATCAAGGACTGATTTAACCGAATCACTTAGAGATTGGAAATTGAGTTTATTCAACCCATGTGATAAGATCACAGTGATCTTATCACGTGAATATCTTTAGCCATGTATAAATAAGCACCATGCGCAATTGAGTCGTAGAGGAAAAAAGAATAATTCCTTCTTACTTATTTACTTATCTTTACTTTGTATTTTCAATTGTATCTTAATCCTTATCAATAACGTATTTCAGTTGTCACTGAAATTAAGGTAGACCACACATCACATATTCAATTACTACTTGTATCAGTAAACTAATCCTTTGTTCAAACAGCTCACTCTGAAGAGCTGTTACCCGTCTGTTTCTCTCTAGCGTAAAAAGGAGATCTAGTAGAATGTTGAGGTACTTATCATTCATTCTCTAAAACCATTGTACGCTCATCACTCACGAGTTTCTTAATTAGTGTACAGTTAGTATATACCATCATAGTGACTTAACTAAGTTGATACATATATATATATATATATATCTAAACACAATCAGGTAAATCTCTGTTCCATTTAATCTATCCTATAACGCATGTACATGTTAACTGATGTCTAGAATCTGTTAGTTATTGCTACTGGTTAACTTTTATCACAATAGAAAGACACTATTAACTAAAACTCTTGCATGGTAGTGAGAGTTAGTTACTTCTATTTGCAATAAAAGCCAGAGCCAAAACACAGGTATCAACTACACTATGTCGAATCCATCCTCTGCCCATCCATCAAACCTAACACAAACCAATGAAGATGACTTCTAAGATTCAGGGTCCCTGAAAGTCAAGGTAAACCAACTAACCCGAACAAATTGGGTACAGTGGAAGTGCCATATGACAAATTATTTAAATGGATGCGGCTATGGATGTCTGTTTCATGCACCATCTGAAAAAGAAAAGGCTACTTCAAAGTATCAACACAAGAGTAGCGCTGGACTGGCCATTCTCTGGACAACAGTCAGTGAAGAACTCCAAGGCATTCTTCTTGAGAATGACGAGTCGTTCCTCACCGCCTGGAATGCTCTGGGAGATGCGTGCAGAAAAAACTCAACAGTCACTATCTGTCGAGCATTAACTCGACTCACCTCACTTAGTTATGAACCAGGATCCTCTCTTGATCATCATATAGACTTATTCTTAAAACTATATGCAAGTTATAAGTCTCTCATTGGAAGCTCTACTACTAAAATGGAACTGAGCAAGGAGATGGCTTCTGCATTCTTCCTCCAAAGCGTAGATCAAGATCGAGACTTAAGCAGTCTGGTTCAAAATCTCTATGATATTCAACCTTTTGACATTACAACTATTACTAAGAGAGTCACCCTGGAGCAGTCCAGGCATGATAACATTGCCACTGAAGCACTATTCACCAACAATAGAACTCAGGAAGATAAAGGAATCTCAAAAAAGCCAAGTAATAATAACACATCAAACTCACCACCAACTAAAGGTGAAGGTGATGACAAGAAAAGGCAGAATCCCAGAAAGAAGAGGAGAGAAAGAATGGGTAATCATACCTAAAACGTGTCCAAACAATTGGAGAAATTAGAAAAACTACTGCTGAACGATTCACTAACTACATCCGCTAATGCTGTAGCGACTAAACCAAGTGCAGATCACAATGTAGGAAAAGAACACTGCTTGTCAGACAGTGATACGTACTACCTTCCATCGGAAAGTGTATTTGCCACTGAATATCAAGATAAACAAACACTGTATCTTGATACGGGATGTGGGTGTTCAGTATTTAATAATCTTACACTACTATCAAACGTTATTACAGTGAAAAAGAATATTAAGACTTTTGGAAGTCCTGTCCAAATAACTCACCAGGGAACAATGAATCTATTCGGATATCACATAGCCCCAGTGTCCTTTGCACCAAAGGGACCAGTGAACCTCATATCGGTGTTGCAGTTAGTGGATCACAGCATTAGACCGCCCTACAAGAATGACAACTTCCTGATAAAGCAAGGAAACTCACTTGTGGCGGCATTTACAAGAGACGGTAATTTGTACTCAAATCAAAACCAATCTCAAGTAAATTTGGTAGATACAATCGAAGGAAGAGACTGGCACACTCTGATGGGACACCCAAGTGATAAGTACCTAGAAATTCTACTTACCCAATTGGGCATATCTGAACCATTTACATCGTCAAGGGATTGTGAAGTATGCTCGAAGTCCAAGATCCAAAGGACTCCCCACAAAAGCTCGTTGCCTCAAACAAGCTCACCATTCTTTAAAATCCATTCGGATACCCTTGAAATATCCCCAGCAACACGCAAAGGATACAGATATGTTTTGGTGCTGATAGATGACTTTACAAGGTTTAATCGTATCTATCTACTAAATAGTAAGGATCAATCAGAAGGCATGATCATTTCCTACTTCACCGAGATAAAGAATAAGTTGAATTTAACTCCAGCATATTTTCATTCAGACTGTGGTGGGGAATTCACATCCACTAGGTTAAAAAACTACTTCCTTCAGTCAGGAACGTCAACTGAACAGGGTGCTCCAAACTCGCCACAGACTAATGGAGTTGCTGAGCGATTTAATAAAACGTTACTGTCAAAGATAAGGTGTTTGCTATGCCAGTCCAACATCCCCATCACGTACTGGGATGAGGCAGCACGGCATGCCTTGCTGCTACTCAATCACACACCCCACCGCTTCCTGAACTTTTGAACCCCATCAAGCAGACTTAAGGAGCATAGCATGTGGCTTGAGCCGGAGTTAGACCACTCTAAACTAATACCATTTGGGTAAAAGGTTCACGTGCTTAAACTTACTAATGTATTCAAGGTAGCAGAAAAATCAACAGTGCTTCGTGCCCTAACCCATGAGCAATACTCCGATGCTATGAGGTTTTTGGGAATTGAGTCAGGAAAGATAATCATAAGTCGTGATTTTATCATCCCATCCACTATTTGATCAAGTAAAGCACACAAACCGACAGAAAGCCTACCTAGAAAAGTGAGGGAACAACAGCACTGTAGGGTACAACTACCTGTGCCAAATTGCTCAAACCCGATCAACAGAAATGTAGATAGTTCAACTGATACACCAAGCACAGTTGATCCAGGACCACCTGTGACTAGGATCCAGAGGTTGCTAGTGAAAGGATGGGACTATGTTCCACACTATGATACTGCCCCTCAGAACATCAATAGTAACATCGACGAACAGAATATACTTAAGGACTCACGTTGGTCGACCAGAAGGAGCAACCAAGCCCTTCTCACAGATGTGGTCTCATACTCTAAGGCTATAGGAGACACACAGGAAAGAGAAAAATGGCAGGATGCGATGAATGCTGAATTGAGCTCCTTAATGCAACATAACACCAGACATCTAGTGCCCTATCCAAAGGATGGTTCCACGGTGATCGGGGGTATGTGGCAACTGACTAAGAAAGGAAATGAATTCGGTGAAGTCTACCGGTATAAAATAAGATGGGTGGTGCTTGGAAACCACCAGGTACATATGCTCCACTATTCCAACACCTGGTCATCGGTGGGGCAAAATGAGACATTTAAACTACTCCTGTCAATGACGGTAAATTACAACTTAGTAGCCTATCAATTTGATGTGGAAACGGCATTCCTACACGGTGACATGGATGCCGTTGTGTATTTCAAGCAAGTAAAAGGATTTGAAGCCCCAGGAAAAGAAAATTGGGTATGGCTACTAAATCGATCACTGTATGGCACCAAACAAGCCCCCAGGATGTGGAAGGAGAAATTCACCAAGACACTCAATCAGTTGAATATGTTCAGTGCTCAATTTGATGACTCGCTCTTTATAAATAAAGAAAGAACACTTTTCCGTCATCTACACGTTGACGATGGCTTTTTAGTATCAAAACAAGAAGCCGAAATAAAACATTTCCTAAAGCAGCTCACCAAGGTTTTTTCGTTAAAAATCAAGCGCTATCCAACACAGCACCTGGGTTATAAAATATACTGGTTAAGGAATGGAAGCCTGTTCCTATCTCAAGAGCCATTTGCAAGGAAGATCTTACAGCAATTCAATATGAACGACTGTCGACCAGTTAAAAGGCCTTGTAATGGCAACTTTGCTATGATGATTAATGAGGAATCAAGATTGTTTGACAAAACAATGTACCAATGGGGGATCAGATATGTAAATTACCTATCTCAACATACAAGGCCAGATCTAGTATATAAGGTAAACCAGCTAGCAAGATTCTCCACCAAACCTAATGTAAATCATTGGAATGCCTTCAAGCACATATTCCGATACATTAAAGGAACTGCTGACTGGGGTATACATTATCAAGCTAGATCTAAATGTGATGACTCTAAGCCCGTGTTGGAGGGATGGGCTGACTCAGATTATGCTAACTGCAGCATTGATTGCATGTCAATTTCAGGTAATATGGTGATGGTACTTGGAAATCCGAGCTCATGGTTAAGCAAACGACAGACAATCACTGACCAGTCCACTACCGAGGCCGAATTTATATCAATGAATGTCTGCAGTAAGCAATTACGATGGCTGTCAATTTTACTGGTTAATGACATGAATATTAAAATGAAAAAGCCAGTCTTTTACAACGACAACTCAGGATCAATAACCATTTCTAAACAGGCGACCTTAAACCCGCAAACCAAGCACATAGAAGTCCGGTATCAGTACCTGAGACAGCTTGTTCTGAACACTACACTTGAAGTGTGCCAGGTGTCAACCAATGACATGATTGCAGATGGTCTCACAAAACCTCTGTCAATTGCAAAACTCAATGAGCTGCTGCCCCGAATGAATGTAATAAATCAAGAAGGAGTGTTGAAATTAGATCAAGGACTGATTTAACCAAATCAATTAGAGATTGGAAATTGAGTTTATTCAACGCATGTGATAAGATCACAGTGATCTTATCACGTGAATATCTTTAGCCATGTATAAATAAGCACCATGCACAATTGAGTCATAGAGGAAAAAAGAATAATTCCTTCTGACTTATTTAGTTATCTTTACTTCGTATTTTCAATTGAATCTTAATCCTTATCAATAACGTATTTCAGTTGTCACTGAAATTAAGGTAGACCACACATCACATATTCAATTACTAATTGTATCAGTAAACTAATCCTTTGTTCAAACAGCTCACTCTGAAGAGCTGTTACCCGTCTGTTTCTCTCTAGTGTAAGAAGGAGATCTAGTAGAATGTTGAGGTACTTATCATTCATTCTCTAAAACCATTGTACGCTCATCACTCACGAGTTTCTTAATTAGTGTACAGTTAGTATATACCGTCATAGTGACTTAACTAAGTTGATACATATATATATATATATATATATATAAACACAATCAGGTTAATCTCTTTTCCATTTAATATATCCTATAAATCATGTACATGTTAACTGATGTCTAGAATCTGTTAGTTATTGCTACTGGTTAACTTTTATTGCAATAGAAAGACACTATTAACTAAAACTCTTGCAGAAATAAATTCAGAAAACTGGACATTACATTTTGAAGACGAAAAGTAAGCAGTGTCTTTATGAAGATCATTTGATGTTTTTTAATATCAAGCTCTGTCTGCATTTCAGTTATTATCAAAAATATTTGAAGTTTTTTAGTCATGAGATCAAGGAGAAAGGCGCAATCAGAACAGTGGAAGAGTACGTATTCACTAGAAAAGAAGGAAATATGTTGAATAGGCAAGTATTGCAACCACTGTCTTGTTGAATATCTTTATACGGGACCTAAACTTGATTAAGATTTTCGCAGAAGTCTTGGTGGATTTCTTCATCCATGTGCGTTTTATTTTTAATATCATTAATGAGCGGCATCAATTTTTTTGGGTGAAGCAGCTGAAGTAATTCATCCTGTCTTATACTTTTCTGGCGTCAGTTATTCATGTAAGCCAATATTTGAGGCTATTTGTTGTTTTTTTTGAGGTTAAATATTTTTTTCATAGTGGGGTTATGGACTCGAGTTCAAGATTGACCACATAGTCGCTGAGGGTCAGTTTTTTTTTCAAATTCGTGTTGGAAGGACTTAAAGCTTAAGGTCTTTTGTATAAAAAAAATGACCCACAGGATTGGCCCAGACAGCGGCTGTTTGGCTTTCGCTGGTTTAAACTCTTTTGAAATTGAACGCAGCAAACAGTCAATTGAACCGCCAAGCAACGGAGCCCATCAAATTCCACACCCATCGTGGCTTGACTGGGAGAGCCCAGCTGTTCACAAGACATTTAAGCCCAAGAAAGGCTTGACAGGATTTGATGTCAGAATAATTCACTATAGCTGATATACTTTTTAAAAAATTGATTTGATGTTTGTTAACAGATCCTATCAAAGATAGCGCACGACCCGGCTTTAGAATTCAGAAATGGAAGGATAGAAAAGATTTTAGAAGCTTTTCAAAAATCTTCCAAGAATGAAAAGACTTGCTTATTGGATTGATCACTGGATCATTGATGAGAAAGCTCAATGGGATGAAATTATTGATAGAACCAAAGAAGTAAGCCAAGTTCTAAAAGCTCAGTTACATGGTTTGTTGATAATCAATGCTCAAGCGCATGATACAATCATGTGCTCTCAAACTGAGGACAGTGTTCGATCATGACGTCATGATTGACTAGCCAAAATGCTCCCGCTGTTAGTTATTTAAGGAAGCTCCTCTTCATCCTTGCTTTTGCCTCTTTTTCCCTGGAGAACTCCTTTCCTTCTAAGCTTCCGTAGATAATCTTCCTTGTTAAATCACCATAGCTATCTTACTTCTTATTATTATCCCTGTTCTCCCCGGTGTAAGCCACCGTAAAATTGTTCTGTCACTTAAAGAAGTGCAGCCAGGTAATACTATCTCCGCTCAAGCACAATAGCATTACCAAAACTCATCATACACTTGTTTCATAGTATAATTATACAGATATTTCCTACCTCATCATTCACTTAGTAAAATTGTAGAATATAGTGTTTTCCACCTTTAGGTAGATCTCAATTTCTCTCTGATTAAATGTAGTACCTGATTTTTGAAATAAAAAACCCCACCTTTAGTTTGGTTTCTTTTCAGATTTACAGTCTCGGGGCTCTATTGAATCACCAATACGGTGGACTACACCTTCTCAAATACAACAAAATGTCAGACAAAGATCTCAAGGACAATAGCAACATTCCCAATTTGAATGGTACAGACGTACTCGAATCTACCTGCGGTTGAAAGACCTGCTGGAGGTCTGTTTAAACAACATTCCATGAGACGCCACACCCGCCGTCATCAACAAATGGAAAAAAGCAAGCTGCGATGCTGTCAGTTTTATCTCTAGTAAAATAGATCCATCTGTATTCATAGAGGCTGTTGATGATGAGACCATGGAAGATGCTCATCTCCTCTGGGAAAAGATAAATGAGCAGTATGCCTCAAAAACTGCAATTAATCGAGGGCGCGTGGTCATGAACTGGGTATCTATCACCTATAAAGGTAATCTGGATGAATTCATTAAAAAATGTTGACAATCGCTAGTTGACATTGCCTCAGTAAATATAAAAATTCCTCCTGACGTACTATCATATATGATTCTTGGGAAGTTATGCAATCACACAAGCATGTATCATCTAGCTGATAGTTTAGCTATGAGTACGGAAGCGACAGAAAACCCCTCAAACACTCTGAACCGGCTGCAAAATTACGCCAGACATCTTGAGTCAAAACAAAAAACACACAAGGAGGACCATCAGAGTACAGCACAAATCACCCTAGTCGGTTAGTGTACTACTGTGCTAATGGAGTACATAACCCACTTAACACCACTCACAAACCAAATCGATGTTATGTTGAATTTCCGCACCTACGACCAAAAAGGAAAAATGAAAAAGATGAGTGAGCAAATTCCTCACCATCAACTCATCTCTCGGCTGCACATGCACTCATGACCTGTTCCCAAAGACCATTATGCAAAATCATCATAGACAGTGCAGCGACACACCATATGTTCAACAATAAAGCTCTCTTTGGAAGCCTAGAGCAATGCAATTCTTTTGCCATAACAACTGGTGACCCTGCTAGTAACCTTTGCGCTGAAGGAAATGGATCTGTCAACCTTCATATAAATGGGAAATTACTATCTCTAGAAAACTGTCTTTATGTTCCCCGTATCTCACACAATCTTATCAGTATGATCCAATTGCTGAAAGACTGTATCACCATTGAGAGGCTGCCGAAAGAAAGACTCAATATTATGATAGGTCATGATACAACAATAACTGGACAAGTCGTCAATGGCCCACTCTGAACCGAAAGCACTTATTTCTGCTGGAGATATCTGGCATCATAGACTTGGACACCCATCTAATCAGGCAATCAAAACGCTTGGCTTACCACCCTTCTCCGGCGCGTGCAAAATATGTTTGATGGGTAAATCGACTCTTCTGCCTTTTTCTGGAAGCTTTGACAAAGTCACACAACCCCTTGAATGCATACATATAGATCTGGTTGGACCTATCACACCACAATCAAACAGTGGATATTGTTACTTCCTGATGATTGTCGACCAGTTCACTGCCTTCAAATTCGTAAGGTTCTTAAAAACAAAAGACGAAGCATTCAATGAATTCTTGGAATGGAAAATCTACGCAGAAAACTTCCAATCTCTCAAAATTAGAAAACTTGTTAGCAATAGGGGTGGCAAGTTTGAAAATAAGAACTTCTCAGCATTGGCCGCTTCCTGCAGTTTTATCCACCAATTTGCACCAACCTCGACTCCTGAACACAATGGCTTCGCTGAGCGTGCAAACCGTACGATACTCGACAAGGCAAGGTGCTTGCTGCTGACCTCAAACCTGCCCAGGTCATACTGGGCCAAAGCGGTCAACACCGCGTCACTCTTATCAAATTTAATGCCAACACCATCCAGGGAAAATCTCTCACCTTTTTCGGCATGGTCTTCAAAGCCCAGTCGAATCAAAAGGCTGAAACCCTTCAGCTGCAAAGCCTTCATTCTGGTTCACAAGAATAAAAGAGAATGGAAATTGTCTCCAACAAGTGAAGAAGGTATTCTACTAGGCTTTGTCAATGATAACTCAGCCTACAAGATTCTTTGAATAAGAGACAAGTCAGTGATAATCACAAGACACGCTTTCTTTGTTGAGGACAATTCTCCCTCCCTTTCTGCAACACCTGACATTGATGATTGTTCCAGATGGGTAGAAATCGATGAAGAAGACAATGAAGCCTTCTATGATTGCGAAGAAATTGAGCCCCAACACTCTAATGACTCAAGTGACACTCATTCTGTAGATACCTCACCCTCCTTTGAGCTGGCGCCTTGGACCTCTGAAAGCCCAGAACCTTTTCAGGATAAGGGTTATCGGCCCTTGACACCCTATAATAATACGAGGAGACATAGTTCCTGAAAGCATATTGCCTTACTCAAGAATACCCAAGGCTTTTGTAGCATCTGGCCCAACTGATCCAATCACTTACTCTAGGGCAATCTCTGGGAGCGAATCCTCCTTTTGGTTGGACGCAATTAGTCGGGAATTGAACGCCATGCAAAAACTGGATGTCTGGGATGTAATTCCTCTAAAAAAGGACATCAAGCTAGTTGGGACCACGTTGGTCTTTAGACGAAAACGTAACGACTTAAATGAAGTCACCGAGTATAAGGCAAGATTATGCGCCCAAGGTTTCCCACAAACATTTGGGCAAGACTACTCTAAAACCTTTGCCCCTACTGGCCGTCTTCATTCTCTGCGGACGTTAATCGCTTTCTCAGCTGCCCACAAGTTTGACTTTCAACAGCTGGACATCCAAAGTGCCTTCCTGAATGCACCATTGAATGAGAAAGTCTATCTATCCATTCCTCAAGGACTTCCGATATGCAGAAAGACTCATTGTCTAAAGCTTAAGAAGGCTATATATGGCCTTAAGCAGGCTCCTCTTGCCTCGTACAAAAGGTTGACCGCTTGGCTTAAGAAATCAGGTGTCAGCCTGTGACTCAAAACAGAGCACTAGCATGACATCCAACATACCATAAATAATGGTATGACAAGTATTGAACAAACATAGTCAATACAGGTAATAAATAAGAGAAAACAATCCTCTTAAATTAAACACCAACCTTATCCAAACAGAATAAGGAAACCTAGAGGAGAATAAACAGGTCAAAACCCTTATTTTCACCTCTCATCTAACTTATGCATATTTAAGTTATTATATACCAAAATGGTATTTTTCTTAAAGCTCACATAGAGAGCTACACAATGATATCATCCATGTTGTTGTAACACCACTACAACTGGAGATACCATATGACCTTTATTTCAAAACCAAGACCCCCCTGAAAGTCAAAGAGGGCTTGTACAAAACTGTACAAAAGTATAACCAAATTAAAGATATAAACAAGAGCTTTAATTTGAGATACATTAGACCTCTGTATCTCTTAAATTGACTGAGGGATCTTGGTTCAAAGGTTTAACAACCAGAAATACAGATATTCTGAAAACAAGAAAGTAAACAAACCCCTGTATCTTTGGCATACACTCATACAACTGTACAGTGTAATATATCAAACTATAGAGCTAATCAAGCCCTACAAAACTGTATCATCAGAATACAGATATCTTCCAAATTGAAGAAGATATCTGGCATGGAAGTTTTTGAAGCCTCATACTGATGTACAAAAATACATCCAAAAACGTAAAACCCTTATAACTTTTGCTATTTGAAAGAAGGGTAAACATGAAGCATACCAAATTGAAGAGCTCATTAAGCCCTTCAATTCTGTGCTCTTGGTTTCTTGATATCTCAAAAACTGACTAAGATATCTTGGTTGGAAGTATTTTGACCAATACTGGCCTGTACCAAACCTGTACCAACCAGTACTGTCTTGATACTCAAAATAATGGTTGTTCAAAGCTTAAACCCGCCCAGAATGACTAGTATTGATAATACAGACACCAGAACAACGTCATCCAACTGGTGACGTGGCAGGTGAAAAGTTTTTTCACCCTGTATTGATCCAGAATGATCATTTGTGGTTCCAAAACCACAATTCTGCCTCTACTGACGTCAGAATTGAGGATCCAGAACCACAGACTGACCATTGGAGTGAAAATTTTCACTCCTCTGACGTGTGAAGAGTTAATAACTCTTGAAAGTCTTGAAAGATATAAAAAGAAGGGTTTTTTCCTTCAAAAACCCATCATCTTATCTTACTTTACCTATATTCTTACGTGACAAGACTGTTATCCATCAGTTGTGTCCTTAGAATTATTAAAGATATAATTAGAATATAATTATTGTAGTGTTTCTTTACAGTCAAAGATATTAGAGCATTGCAACCCAGGTCCTCAATAGACTCATCACCACTGTTACCACGTAGCAGTAAGACCTGAAGATTTAATTTATTATTTGTTTTTGACGTGTCACAGTCATAATAATAGCTTGTATTTACATTTTATAGCTACTATATAGACTCACCCTGACATTTTGGGGGCCTGGCCGTGGTTTTTCAACCTTATTGGACGTTTTTTGAACTGAATTAGGCGTAAAATTCAGCTATTTACAAGGTATTTTACCAAAAGTGAGTAAAATTTCTAATTTATTTTATATTATTATCATTTTTTTTAGCATCATATATTATATAAACAAATTTTTTTCCTCCAAAAATATATATTACAAAATATTTTTGTTGAGAGTAGGAGTACAAATCCTCCTTTTTTATTATATTGCAATAATGTCCACGAAATTTAATAATAATACAACAGTATTATTTAAATTTGAATATAAATAATAATATACAAACAGTATATTATTTGTTTTACTTTTATTTTTCACCAAAGTGCGTGAAAATTAATATAGAAACATTTATTAATAAATAATTAATAAATATTAAATAATAAAATAATTTTTCATTATTTATAAGGAATATTTTAATTAAATATTTCCTTTAAAACAAGATATCACTCAAATTGACGTGAAAACTTGTAATTAATTGATATTTGAATCAAATATCAAGTGTTATAATAAATATTATTTATAATATTTATAATAACAAATCAAATTTATTATAATTTAATAAATTTGACGTGTTTATACAAAAACACAATAATATCCAAGTGAATCATTCACAAAACACTTGGATATTACAGTTTTCATTTATAAAACATAAGTGAAAAACTCAAAAACTGTTATTTTTCAATAAAAAACATATAAAAATAATTAAAAAAAACATAAAATACTTAAAAATTTCGAAAAATAACAGTAGAATTGAATATAATCATTTTGTTTTATCATAAAATACTGATATACAATCTGAAATATCTTTTCTGAATAGTGGAAAAAGACTACATTCCATTAGAAACCCAGTCACAAGGAAATCCATCTGTGACAGCCTCAGAAGACAGAGAGGTGCTGCCAAAAACCAAGGGCAAGCAGAAAAGACACAGTGAAGTGACAATCAACTCAAAAGATTGGACACCAATAGCCGTGCCAAGGGCCAAAAAACCCAGAAAAGCTCCAACAAAACCAGTTGGATCACCAAAACAAATTGAGAAACAGAAAATCACTGTTATCAACCCAGTTGTAAACTCTAAAGGCAAATTGCCAAAGAGTATAGATCATAAATTTGTACAAGGGCCTGCTAAAGGTAAATAAACCTTGAAAAATACAACATTTTTTATTGTCTGTCATTTTTTAACATTGTTAACATGACACCTCCACTTCTTAGAGATCTTGGATTCCCAAGAAATCAACCAGAACACTGGCCAAGAAGACACAGAGGAAGAAGAACTGGAGCAAATGACCAGCAAAGGACTTACCATCAGGGAACTCCTACCCAAGGTCTTATTCCAAATCAAATTCAACCCAGAAGTCCAACCAGGAGATTGGACAGATGCAGAACAGGTCCTCCAAATACACAAACTCCTGAGAGACCTCTTCACATGGAGCATGGACAACAAAATGTTCACTATGGCAGCATCATGGGCAGAAGTGGGGATAACAACCCAGAAGATCTGTCTCAAGCAAATGGCTTGGATGGAGCTTATGACAGAAATGCAAGGTTGGAATCCCAACAAGAATTTCAAACTCTTAGAAGAAAGAGAAACCAGAATCAAAGAGAACCAGGAAGCCATACAAGCCATAGAGAGATCCTGGCACAAGGAAGAGCCCAGTCAGATTCAGGTACCCCAAGAAATGGAAGGAAAAGTCCCATCTTCCCCACAACAATCCAGCAGTTCCAGGCCCTACAAGCCAAAGGAAACTTCATCCAAGGCTCCCCAACCCTTCCAGGTAGTTTCCAACAGGAGAAAAGGAGCCCAAGAGAAAAACAAAACTTCTTTCAACCAGAGGAAGAAGGAAGCAGACCCATTGATGAAAAAGCTGATGGACTTAGTCCAAGAAGTACACAAAAGCAAGAAATAGTTGTACCTACAAAGAGTTTTGATAGTTCTGACTCAATAGACCCAGAATTAATAACTGAAACTACAATCCACACTCATGAGTTTGAAAACAAATTCACATGGACCAAATTGGCCCAATTCATGGATTGGACACATGAAACCTCAGGAAAAATGAGGACAGAAGTGGAAACATTGAAAGAAGAAAATGCTTTCCAAGCAACAGTCATAAAAGACTTAAATACAAATCTGGCCAAAATTTGGACAGAATTTGAAAAAACTAACAGACAGTTGAATTCAATTCTAGAAGAACAACAAACTATGAGGAGGGATCTGAGGAGTATCCAGCAGCAACAGGATAACTTTGACAAAGAAATTGATTACCTCTATGACAGGGAAGACAATCAATACCCTCCAACACAAGGTCAACCTACTACCTCTACAAAATTGAAAGAAGAGGATAAAGACTATGACCAGGAACCTGAATATCAGATTCCAAAGTTAAGATCAGAGTCAGTCTACCAAGATGGGGAAAATCTCAACTATTCAGAGAAACAGGCACTAAAACAGTTACCAGAAGTAACAAACTGGCCAAAGTTCTCAGGAATTGGGGAATATGACCATATGGAGATCATTGACTATATTGATGGACTCTTTGTTGATGTCCCAAAGATACCAGACTACTGGATCACAACAAGACTTAACACAGCATTCAGAGGCCATGCAAACATATGGTATACTGAGATGAAAGAAATAAATGGCAGGAAAAGCTGGCCATGGTGGAGGAACCAGATTATACAAAAGTATAGCAATGGTAGTTGGATCTGGCAAAAGACCATGTCCTTTGAAAGTGATAGATACTCCACAGAAAAAGACCCTTATGAATGGTGCCTCAAACAAAAAAAGAGGCTAAAAGCTATTGATCCCAATATGACAATAGAAATGAGAAACCATAAACTCCTAACAAAATTGCCAGGAGATCTAGAACATGCAGTCAAATGCAGATGCAACAACATCAGAAGCATTGATGACATAGCAAATGTCATACAAGATGTGAGAAAAAAAACCTCCATAGGAAGGTACACATCCTATAAACCAAACTTCAAAGACAAGAGGTCTGAAGTTAAAGTGACAAACAAAGAAAAAGGGAAAGAAACCCCAAAAAAGAAATATGTGTGCCACAACTGTGGATCACCAGACCACTATGCCAACAATTGCACAAAACCAAAAAAGAAAATATATGCAGTTGATGAAGAATCAGAAGAAGAACAAACAGGTGAAAAATCTGATTCTGACAGCATGGGAAATGGTATGAGAGCAGAATCACAAAGTGAACCTGATACCATAGAAGAATACATAGTGGAATGCAATGAAGAAAGTTCACTTGACATACAAGACATTGAATTAGATTCAGGAATACCACAAATAACAACAGACAAAGAGCTCTGTAAGCACACACAGAATGCACAAACATTCCTGGTAACCCCAAATAGAGGGATGGGATTCATTCATGGAACACCTACAAAATTGACAGTTTATATTGAGAACTGTAAACACCCAATGATCATTGAAACAGGAGCAAGTTGCTCCATAGTGGCAAAAGAATACTTGAAACAACACTTCCCCAAATGGGAAGAAGATATAATCCCAACAAAAGTTAGAAACTTTAAAAGTGCATCAGGCAAAATGCACTCACTGGGGACAATAATCAAAGAGATAATTATCCCACACCAAAAGGGAAATATCAGACTGGAACCTGAATTTGTAGTTCTAGAGAATGCACATGTACAAGGATTCTTACTAGGTACAGAGTACCAAAGAATGTATGGTATGGATATTTGCAATAGTAAAAACAGATATCTTACCATAGGTACAAACAAAGACAAAAAATTTTCCTTTGACATAAATCATGTAACAAATGATAACACCTTGAAAGAACTAGTGGAAGAATTCAAAGAAGCCCAATATGGCACTTAACTCACCAGTAAAATGAAACTCAACTTACTGAAAGTATTGAGAAAGCATAGAGGAGCTTTTGCAATAGGAGATGAACCACTAGGAAAAATCAAAGGACATGATATAGAATTATATCTGGATGTAGAAAGACCATATCCACCTATGCTTAGGAGACCACCATACCCAGCCAGCATGGAAACTAGGAAAGAAATTGAGAAACATATCAATGAACTCCTAGAAATGGGGGTAATAAGAAAAATAGGACATAATGAGATAGTAGAGGTCACTACACCAGTCCTTATAACTTGGCATGATGGTAAATCCAGACTATGTGGTGACTTCAGGGCTTTGAATAATTACACCAAAGCAGATAGGTACCCCATCCCAAGGATACCACATGCACTAGATAAACTAGCAAAAGCCAAGTTCATTACAAAAATGGATTGCATGAAAGGCTTTCACCAGAATGGGGTGAAACCAGATTCCATCAAATTGCTAAGAATTATATGCCATATGGGCATATATGAATATACTAGAATGCCATTTGGCATTAAGAATGCACCAGCCCATTTTCAGAGGATGATGGATACCATATTTCAAGATGAAATAATGGAAGGGTGGATGGTAGTGTACATTGATAATATCATAATATACTCAGAAACATGGGAAGACCATGTGAAGAAAATTGATAAAATATTGGGAAAATGCACACCAATCAACATGAAGATATCTCTTAAAAAATCTAACTTTGGACAGCAGGAACTGCTAGCCCTAGGACACAAAGTTTCAGGTTTGAGCCTAGCTATAGACCAAAATAAAGTTGCTGCAGTACTGAAGAAACCAGTACCAAAGAACATCAAGGAAATGCAACCTTTTTTGGGATTTGCTAGCTACTACACAAGCCACATAAAAAACTTTGCACACATCACTAGTAGCCTATACAAACTGTGCTCAAAAGATGTAGTCTTTGAAATTACCAAGGAAAGAAGAGATTCATTTGAAAAGATCAAATATGTACTGACCAATGCCCCTGTCCTAATGATGCCTGATTTTGAACTACCATTCAAACTATATATAGATGCAGCATGTAGCCAAGGACTAGGAGCAGCACTACACCAGAGGCAACTAGTGGATGGAATACCCAAAGAAGGAGTAATTTGCTATATATCAAGACAACTGAAAGAATCAGAAGCCAGATATGGAGCTACTCAGACAGAATGTCTATGCTTGGTATGGGCACTAGAAAAACTCCATTACTACTTAGAAGGAGCAGTATTTGAAGTTTTTACTGACTGCACAGCCCTCAAATCACTGTTGAACATGAAGACAACAAACAGACACATGCTTAGGTGGCAAATAGCCATACAAGAATACAGAGGGAATATGACTATCATGTATAAAGAAGGGAAAAGTCATACTAATGCAGATGGTCTCAGCAGGTGGCCACTGAAGAATGACCAAGAGAATCCAGCATATGACCCAGAAAATGGGACCAAAATACCTATACAATGCATGGAGATAGATAGGAGAAAGAACTTCAAACTATCAAACTGGGAATTAGGGAATGACCCATCAAACCCAGCACAGAGCTATGGGGAGAGTAAAGAGATACCCATACTGGGAATCAGCTCCTCTAATCTGAACACAGAATTCTTTAGCATAGTACAATCAGAATACAATAAACACAAACAGTGTAGTATATTGATACAACTATTAAAACAAAAGTACAGGAGTCCTGAACTAGAGAGCCAATTGGAAGAGCCATGGCTCAAAAACTTCAAAGAAAATAGATTTTTTCTGATAGATGATCTACTGTACCATAGGGAAAAACACACAAGTGCCCTGGTAATAATAAATAGAGAACATATTTCCCTGATACTACAGGAATGCCATGACTGCCCATACATGGGACATATGAGTGAAGAAAGAACTAAAGAAAGAGTCTTTAGCACAGCTTGGTGGCCAAAGTGGGAACAAGACTTGAGTGAATACATCAACACTTGTACCAGATGCCAAAAAGCCAACAGAAGTCATGGCAAAAGATATGGATTACTCCAGAGTATAGAGGAGCCCAAACACCCCTGGGAAATAATAAACATGGATTGGGTAACAGGCCTGGTCCCTGGAGGGAAAGACAGCTTTAATGCATGCCTAGTAGTAGTAGACAGGTACAGAAAGAGTGTCAGATGTCTCCCCTGTCACAAAGAGGACACAGCAATGGACACAGCCATATTGTTCTGGAACAATGTGATAGCTAACTGTGGAGTTCCAAGAATTATAATTAGTGACAGAGACCCTAAATTCACATCAGAATTTTGGACTAATCTATATGAGATGCTGGGAACCAAACTAGCATTCTCCACAGCTTACCATCCACAAACAGATGGTCTAGCAGAAAGAATGATCCAAACATTAGAAGACATCATTAGAAGGTTTTGTGCATATGGCATGGAATATAAAGACAATGAGGGATATACCCATGACTGGGTAACCCTCCTACCAGCTGTACAATTGGCATACAACACAAGTATACACTCAGTGACAGGAAAAACCCCTGCCACATTAGAGAAAGGATGGAACCCACTACTTCCAGTAGACTACTTGAAGAAGAACCTCCTCTCAGTACACCCCACAGCTAAGGACTTCCACACAATGTGGAAGACTGCCTGTGAAAAAGCAGAGCAATGTGTGGCTGAAGCCAAATTATATAACAAACAGAGATATGATAAAAGTCACCAAGAACCTGATTTCAAAGAAGGAGACCAAGTTCTAATCTCAACTCTTAACTTCAACAACCTAAGAGGACCCAAGAAGATGAGAGACTCATTCATAGGACCATTCACCATTATTAAATTAATAGGAAAGAATGCAGTAGAAGTCAACCTGACCAAAGAGTTCTCTAGGAAACACCCAGTTTTCCCTGTGAGCCTGGTCAAACCTTATCACCAGACAGATGAGGAGAAATTCCCTGACAGAAAGAAGACAGTCACCCATGAAAGATTGGTAGAGGAAGATGACTTACCTGGACCAGTGAAAAAGATCATTAAAGCCAGGAAAATAAGAATTAATGGGAAAGACAACAGACAATATCTGGTTAGATTTAAGAATCAACCAGCAGATAAAGATGAATGGTTAACTGAGAAAGAAATCCCAGATGGACAAATACACCTGAGAAGATTCAGAGCCTCCAGGAGGGCTGAAGAGTCTCATCAATGATGAGCCTTCTTTTGAGGGAGGGTATGTCAGCCTGTGACTCAAAACAGAGCAATAGAATGACATCCAACATACCTGAACACCAACCTTATCCAAACAGAATAAGGAAACCTAGAGGAGAATAAACAGGTCAAAACCCTTATTTTCACCTCTCATCTAACTTATGCATATTTAAGCTATTATATACCAAAATGGTATTTTTCTTAAAGGTCACATAGAGAGCTACACAATGATATCATCCATGTTGTTGTAACACCACTACAACTGGAGATACCATATGACCTTTATTTCAAAACCAAGACCCCCCTGAAAGTCAAAGAGGGCTTGTACAAAACTGTACAAAAGTATAACCAAATTAAAGATATAAACAAGAGCTTTAATTTGAGATACATTAGACCTCTGTATCTCTTAAATTGACTGAGGGATCTTGGCTCAAAGGTTTAACAACCAGAAATACAGATATTCTGAAAACAAGAAAGTAAACAAACCCCTGTATCTTTGGCATACACTCATACAACTGTACAGTGTAATATACCAAACTATAGAGCTAATCAAGCCCTACAAAACTGTATCATCAGAATACAGATATCTTCCAAATTGAAGAAGATATCTGGCATGGAAGTTTTTGAAGCCTCATACTGATCTACAAAAACACATCCAAAAACGTAAAACCCTTATAACTTTTGCTATTTGAAAGAAGGGTAAACATGAAGCATACCAAATTGAAGAGCTCATTAAGCCCTTCAATTCTGTGCTCTTGGTTTCTTGATATCTCAAAAACTGACTAAGATATCTTGGTTGGAAGTATTTTGACCAATACTGGCCTGTACCAAACCTGTACCAACCAGTACTGTCTTGATACTCAAAATAATGGTTGTTCAAAGCTTAAACCCGCCCAGAATGACTAGTATTGATCATACAGACACCAGAACAACGTCATCCAAGTGCTGACGTGGCAGGTGAAAAGTTTTTTCACCCTGTATTGATCCAGAATGATTATTTGTGGTTCCAAAACCACAATTGTGCCTCTACTGACGTCAGAATTGAGGATCCAGAACCACAGACTGACCATTGGAGTGAAAATTTTCACTCCTCTGACGTGTGAAGAGTTAATAACTCTTGACAGTCTTGAAAGATATAAAAAGAAGGGTTTTTTCCTTCAAAAACCCATCATCTTATCTTACTTTACCTATATTCTTACGTGACAAGACTGTTATCCATCAGTTGTGTCCTTAGAATTATTAAAGATATAATTAGAATATAATTATTTTAGTGTTTCTTTACAGTCAAAGATATTAGAGCATTGCAACCCAGGTCCTCAATAGACTCATCACCACTGTGACCACGTAGCAGTAGGACCTGAAGATTTAATTTATTATTTGTTTTTGACGTGTCACAGTCATAATAATAGCTTGTATTTACATTTTATAGCTACTATATAGACTCACCCTGACATCAGGCTTCAATGCCTCCATCTCTGATCCATGTGTGTTTTTCCAAGAAACCCATCCGCCAATCTGGCTCTTCTTTCATGTCGACGACATTGCGGTCTTTGGAAGCGAGCTGCTCTCCTTCAAAGAAGACATCAAAAAATAATTCGAGGTAAAGGATCTTGGCAAAGCTGAGCTAATGCTCGGCATAAAATTATTCCACACTGACGATTGCATAATCTTGTCTCAAGCTCACTACGTGGAGTCAGTACTAGCGGTGTACGGGATGGGCGAATGCAAGCCAATGATGATGCCGATGGTCCCAAACTCACACCTGGAAGAATTTAGTCAGTTTGATTCCCTGAATATCAACTATAGGAGTGCTATCGGCAGTTTGAACCACTTCAGTGTGGCCACACGGCCTGACATTTCCTTTGCTTTCAGTTCCCTATCTCAATTCCTCGAGAAGCCTGGGATTCGCCACTGGAATGCTTTTCTTCATGTCCTATGCTATCTTAGAGGCACCGTCGCTTATGGCCTACACTATGCGGCTGATAGAGATGGCGGCCTCTGTGCTTACTCACATGCCGATTGGGGAAACTGCAGGCAAACACGACGCTCAATCACTGGCTTCGTGATCTCTTTCAATCACTGCCGAGTTGTCTGGAAGACCCACAAGCAATCATCAGTCTCCTTGTCTACTGCTGAAGCTTAGTACAAGGCTTTGACGGACTTGAGGGCTGAGGTGCTGTGGCTAAGGCAGTTTGCAAAGGAACTATCCTTATGTGACCTTAATGGACCCACCACTGTTTTTGATGACAATCAAGGCTGCATCAATACAGCAAACAGTGACAGCAATTCCAACACTTGTCACATGAAACATGTGGACATTCAGCTGCATTTCATTAGGGAAGTTATCCGAAGTGGGCTAATCAAGGTCATGTATATTCCTTCCGAAAGAATGCTAGCAGACTTTATGACGAAGTCAGTGTGCAAACCAGCACTGAGAAAGTGCCTCGATGCTCTCAATATCCTCAGTATGAGAGCAAGGGGGGATGTTGATAATCAATGCTCAAGCGCATGATACAATCACGTGCTCTTAAACCGGTCATGTGAATGTGCTCTCAAACTGAGGACAGTGTTCGTGTCGAAAAACAAAGCCATAATGAGCTTATGTCAGTCAATCCTAGCCTAAAAACACCAGACTACTGAGTTTTGTGCCGCAGGCAGCATAACATAGCATCAGAAACTTACTCTGATCTTGTACCCATAGCGTAAACAACTCGACGTAAGGAAAGCTACTAGCCCGTCGAGTATGCCTGGGCACAAATATACTTACATGTTAAAAGAAATAGGAGCACTATAAAAAGGCATCAAGGATGATGCCTGAGGGGAGGACAGAGAGACTATGGGATAGTCTTTTTCTTAAGATAAGAAACTTTACTATTACTTCTTTTAACTCAAATTTCTCGTTGTCATCTTTTGCAAATTCACCTCTTAAAACATTCGTACTCTATTAGATTTACATTCTCGGTACTTCTTCCACACAAATACATAAAACAAAATGAGTGAAAAGTTGCTCGATATCAAAGACATCTCAAAAATCCCTATCCTTGATGGGACAAACTATGGACACTGGCAAATGCGAATGAAAATCCACTTAAGATCAAGAGACCTCCTGGAAGTCTGTGAGAAATCTATCGCTCCTGATGCCTCCACTAGCGCAGTAAACAAATGGACTAAGGCAAGTTTTGAAGCTATCAACATTATCACAACAAGAATAACAGAAAGAGTCTTCAGAGAAGTTATAAACTCAGAGACTATTGAAAACTGCAATGAACTATGGTCTAAAATCTCTGATCAATACGCTTCCAAACAAGCGGTGAACAGGGGAAGGGTATGGATGGATTGGCAACGGTGCTTCTACAATGGTAATCTACAGAATTACATCGACACCTGCCGAAAATTGATGATGGAAATGGATGCAGTTAGCATCGTAGTTCCTAATGAACTCCTATCCTATTCATTACTAGGAAAGATAGGAGGAAACCCAAATCTTAGTCAATTCGTCGAAAATTTGATCTTCAATGAAGACATCATTGAAAAACCCTTGCTCATTCTTTCACGCCTTCAAGACTTTGCCAACCACATTCATCGTAATTCAGACAGAAGTGAATCCACTTCCACAGCGCTAACTACCCTGTCTGACGAACCACACAAGATAGTATTCTACTGTGGTAATGGTAAACACAATAGGAGATGCACAACACATAAAAAGGAAGAATGTTGGGCTGAGAACCCACATCTGAGACCTTCTCGAAAAGACAAGAAACGCAAAAATAATCCTTCAGCCCACTTGTCCATTGTGCAAGCTTTAATCACCCTATCGGAATCATCTCAACCCACCTCTAATCAAATAGTGATTGACTGTGGTGCTACACACCACATGTTCAACAACATTGAATTTTTCTCTAACCATCCTAGACCCATAAGGTCTGAAGTTGCCACTGGAGACAGACAAAGCCACTTAATAGCCATTGGAATCGGTGAAGTAACCTTGAACTGCAATGGCAAAACTCTCAGTCTTGAGAATTGCCTGCTTGTTCCAGATCTAAAATGCAACCTTGTCAGCATGCTTGAATTGTTTAAAATTAACTTACCATGCATCAACAAGAAAAGACCTTTTCTCTCACCTCAAATCAAGAAGTACTACTCACCGGAGAAATAATCAATAGACTCATGTACATTGACTACAAATTACCTACTGCTCTCCTCGCAGTCAAAGAAAACGATCCCTGGCACAACAGGCTGGGACACCCCGGTTCCACCGTCTTAAAGACTCTAGGCCTTGCTGACACTGAGACATTGTGTCAGATCTGTAACATCAGCAAAGCACACCGACTTCCATTCAATCACCACTTTGACCAGGTTGAAAGCCCTTTAGACTCGATTCCTATTGACTTGGTTGGACCAATAACTCCTGAATCTCTGTCAGGATTCAGGTATCTCCTCACAATTGTCGACCAAGCAACTTCGTTCAAAATCATAAAACTTTTGAAAAGGAAATCTGAAAGTTTTGACCAATTCGTGATTGCTAAGAATTTCATGGAAAATCAACAGAATAGAAAATTGAAAAGACTCACTTCAGACCGAGGAGGTGAGTTTGTCAATGACAAATTGAAAAAGATGGCTGAAGATTGCGGCTTCACACATATTCTTTCACCACCTTACACACCAGAACATAATGGATATGCTGAACGCTGTAATAGAACCATTCTCGAAAAAGCAAGATGCCTCATGAACATGGCAAACTTACCAAATCACTATTGGGCTGCAGCAGTGAATACCGCTGTGTTCTTATCAAATCTTTCTCCAACACCCCCTAGAGGAAACAAGTCACCCTACCAATTGTGGAACAACCATGTACCTATATTAACACGACTAAGGACGTTTGGATGCCGTGCCGTGATACACAATCTAAGAAGTCAGCGAGATTGGAAACTGGCTCCATTGGGCCAGGAAGGAATACTCTTGGGATTTGAAAACGAAAACACACCATACAGAATCTTACGACTAATTGACTTAAAAGTCATCATAACCAGAAACGCAAGTTTTAACAAAAACATCTTCCCCCGCTTTCTTGGAGGAAGAAGTAAAATGCCTTGGACCGTGGCAGAAATATCTTATCAACAGCCGGACCAAATTGACAACAACCTGGCCCCCTCAGGTGATAAACCAAACTCACCTTATTTGACAGATAACCATACCAAATTAGCAGAAATAATGGACCAAGACCCTGCACATATCGCCTATCCGGCTGAAGAAACGGCTGTTGAAGAACCAAATACCTCCCACACTCAGACAGATTCTGGGAACGCCTGCAACAGTGAAGACACCAAGAGCCAACAACAATTGAACAGCAGTAACAGACCTCCTAGGCTCAAGGTCATTGAACCACAACATACAACCTTGATCACCTCCAACGTGGATCCTCTACACATACTTCCGTACACAAGACAACCAAAAAGTTACCTGACGGTATCAGAAGAAACACCAAAAACTTACTATGGCGCCTTAAGGTCCGACAATCGATCAGCTTGGTTAAGTGCAATAGAGAAAGAGTTGTCAACTATGGACAAGCTGAAGGTATGGAATGTAATTGACCTAAAAAAGGATTATAAACTCGTTGGGACCACGTGGGTTTTTAAGGTAAAGAAAAATCACCTGAATCAAGTGATAGAACGAAAAGCCCGTCTTTGTGCCCAAGGGTTCAGACAAACCCTTGGAATAGACTTCGATAAAACATATGCCCCAACAGGGAGACTAAACTCCTTGAGAGCACTAATCGCACATGCTTGTCTCAACAGACTGGATTTCCACCAGATTGACGTCAAAAGCGCCTTTCTAAATGTGCCGTTGAGGGAAACAGTCTATCTAAACATTTCTCAGGGACTCGCCATTGATCGTCAGCAATACTGTCTGCGCCTCAACAAAGCGATCTACGGCCTCAAACAGGCCCCACTGGCATGGTACACCCGCCTACAGGAATGGCTCCAAAATGCAGGTTTCGCAACCTGTAAACTGGATCCCTGTGTGTTTTATAGGAGTAAACCAGATAAGGTTGCGATCTATGTCCATGTCGACAATATTGCAATATTCGGGAAAAATCTCGACATCTTCAAGAAAGAGATCGACAATGAATTCGAAATTAAAGACATGGGACCTGCCGACCTCTTACTCGGTGTAAAAATCAGCCAATTAGAGGAGGGGATTGGCATGGATCAACAACACTTTGTTGAATCCTTGCTGGAACTATACAGAATGCAAGACTGCAAACCAGTCAGCACCCCCCTGGTCCCTAACGAGCATCTGGGGCCAGCTACGGAGGAAGAAAGAACCGCCTTTGATGCTCTGCAGATCAATTTTAGAAGTGCAGTCGGCAGCATTAACTACCTCAGTACGGCTACGCGACCTGACCTCTCCTTTGCGGTAAGTAGTCTTTCCCAACATTTAGAAAAGCCAGGCATGCAACACTGGAAAGCCTTTCTCCACGTGCTCAAATACCTTTGTGGAACGCAAGAAGTGGGACTATGGTATTCACGAAAAGGTGAGGCAGGTCTAATTGCCTATAGTGATGCGGACTGGGGCAACTGTTGTGAAACAAGATGCTCCACTTCCGGTTTTCTAGCACAGCTCCATGGCTGTCTGATCTTCTGGAAAACGAGGAAACAGCCCTCGGTATCCATTTCCACGGCTGAAGCTGAGTATAAATCACTCTGTGACTTAACTTCTGAGCTTCTGTGGTTCCGACAATTATGCCATGAAGCAAACATTCTCTCACTTAACACAGCGATCACCATTTGGGAAGACAACCAAAGTTGTATTAACATTGCAAACGGCAATTGTAACTTCAACAACAAAAGAATGAAGCATGTAGACATACAGCTTCACTTTGTAAAGGAGGCAATTCAATCACAACTCATCACACTTCAATACGCTCCGACAACAGAGATGCTGGCTGATTTCCTCACGAAATCAGTACCAAAACCCACTCTCGTACGGGCACTAGCTAAGCTAAGTGTTTTTAGACTGGGAGTGAGGGGGATGTCGAAAAACAAAGCCATAATGAGCTGAGGTTAGTCAATCCTAGCCTAAAAACACCAGACTACTGAGTTTTCTGCCGTAGGCAGCGTAACATAGCATCAGAAACTTACTCTGATCTTGTACCCATAGCGTAAACAACTCGACGTAAGGAAAGCTACTAGCCCGTCGAGTATGCCTGGGCACAAATATACTTACATGTTAAAACAAATAGGAGCACTATAAAAAGGCATCAAGGATGATGCCTGAGGGGAGGACAGAGAGACTACGGGATAGTCTTTTTCTTAAGATAAAAAAATTTACTATTACTTCTTGTATCTCAAATTTCTCGTTGTCATCCTTTGCAAATTCACCTCTTAAAACATTCGTACTCTATTAGTTCGATCATGACGTCATGATCGACTAGCCAAAATGCTCCCGCTGTTAGTTATTTAAGGAAGCTCCTCCCCATCCTTGCTTTTGTCTCTTTTTCCCTGGAGAACTCCTTTCCTTCTAAGCTGTCGTAGATAATCTTCCTTGTTAAATCACCATAGCTATCTTACTTCTTATTATTATCCCTGTTCTCCCCGGTGTAAGCCACCGTAAAATTGTTCTGTCACTTAAAGAAGTGCAGCCAGGTAATACTATCTCCGCTCAAGCACAATAGCATTACCAAAACTCATCATACACTTCTTTTGTAGTATAAGATCCAGATATTTCCTACCTAACCATTCACTTAGTAAAATTGTAGAATATAGTGTTGTCCACCTTTAGGTAGATCTCAATTTCTCTCTGATTAAATGTAGTACCTGATTATTGAAATAAAAAACCCCACCTTTAGTTTAGTTTCTTTTCATGGTTTTGTTGTCAACTCAATTGTAACAATTTTACTGTAGATCATTTCGGTGGTTACTGTAATTTACGCTACTAGCTACGAAAAAGAAAAAGATAAATTTATATTAGATTTTATTTTGTGGGTAATGAGTAGTTTTATACCTAGAGTGCTATCATGTACTCCTCAAAATTATTGAGTAACTGACTAACACTCTTAACCAAATTTGTATTAGAATGCATTTGATCACTGCATCTATCTTCCTTCCAGTCACGCTGCCAGTGTTAGAATCCCAATTTCGACCAAAACTACTCAAAGCCTTTTTCAGAGCTTGCTGAGATTGCAACCATCAGTTCATAAAAGCTCGAAATATTGACTGATCTTAGAATTGCACAACAATGAAAAACCACGATGAGTACATTATTAAACGTACTCAGTACTCAGTGCTGAGGACACTGCTGAGGAGGTAGTAAACAATTCGACTTGGCAGGTAATGAAAGCAAATTCAGTTACTCAGTGAAGTATTGGAATTCAGAATGTATATAAGAAAGCTATTAAGCTGTTGTAATTTCCTTCTTCATCCATTCTGATCATATCGTCATACTCATTGATTCTTATCACACTCTTAGGTGTGTTTGTCTGCTTCGTACTCAAAAGGTGATAAGTGTATTAACACTATCACACTTGCCAGGTTAGTATTACTATATGCAATCCATTCTGATCATATCGTCATACTCATTAATTCTTATCACACTCTTAGGTGTGTTTGTCTGCTTCGTACTCAAAAGGTGATAAGTGTATTAACACTATCACACTTGCCAGGTGTGTTTGTCTGCTTCGTACTCAAAAGGTGATAAGTGTATTAACACTATCACACTTGCCAGATACTGTGTCTCGTTTCTCAGGTTATGGGCCCAGAAGACGCAAAAATAATGTCTGAACAAATTCTACCACGAAGAAATATTCCTGAATTGAACAACTCAAATTTCCTGCAATGGAAGATTCAAATACAAGCATACCTTATGGAACTGGATCTTATAGAATGTATTCTTTCAAATCCGGAGCCACTTCAGGATGCTGCTAAACAAGCGGAGGTTGTTCGAAAAAGACAAAAAACAGCTGGTATTTTAATTGGCAATATGGGAATTTAAAACTGTCAAAGATTTCTGTCAATCATCAATGAAGGAAATCCATATTGTATTTGGCACAAACTGTCAACACATTTTACTTCAAACTCTGTGGACAATCAAGCAAGAGTATTTCTTGAATTTTTAGCATTAAAACAAGAAGGCAATCTTGATGAATTTATTACGAATATCACTCAACTTCTTGGCAAAGTAGCTTCGGTTGGTATTGTTATTGGGACTCCTGGAGACATTAAAGAATCTCTTATGGCTGAAATTATTGTTAGTAAATTAAGTACTACATATAACTACACCAAAGAAATTTTACAATCACAAAGACCACTCGATATACCAAAAGTTATTGAATATCTTGAAAGGCGTCGAATGGATTTCTCAGACTCTTTCGGAATTAAAGAAGAACAGGCATTTCATACTCAAAATCCAAATTATTCTGACAACCACCAAAAACAAAAATCAAAAAAGAAGACATATCCTAAATGTTCTAATGGACAACATAATCCAAAAACGAAGCATTCTGCTTCTGAATGTCGAGAATTAAAAAAGAAGAATATCAAAGCAAATAAAGCAATCACAGAAGATAGGGATTTTTCATCAAACGAAGAAGATTCTCCAACCGTTCATCTTGCTTTCAATGCTATTTCGTCAGGAAATGAAATTATTGCTGATAGTGGTTGTTCTCATCACATGACATCTTTAAAATCGTTTATTTGTAATTATGAAGAATTAAATTCTACAATAACGGTAGCCAATGGCGAACAAGCCCAGATACTTGGTAAAGGATCGATTACTATTCTATCCAATGGAATTCACACCACTCTTCAATGTTTTCATGTTCCTTCCCTCACAGCCACACTTATCAGTGTTGGGAAGTTATGCAATGATGGTTTTAAATTTAGAATGAATAATCAAACTAGTTTTGCATTTCATCGTCAAGGTAAACTTCAGTTGAAAGGTCATATTATCAACAAAATCTTTTATGTTAATGGACAACTTATCAGTAAGCCAAAACATCAAATAATATCCAAGTATATTCCCCACGTTGTTAATCCTGAACTTCTGCATGCTAGAGCTGGTCATCCCAGTGTCGAGATACTTCAGCGACTGTTCAAGATTAAGATCAATCCAATAAGCTGTGAAGCTTGTGCTTTATCAAAATCTCATCGACGTCCTTATTCTGGTACATTCCCAAAAGCACTTCAACCCCTGGAGTATATTCATATGGATTTAAGTGGAAGAATCTCCCCATCAACATTGGGGGGTGCACAGTATTATTTTAAAATAACCGATCAGTTTACGTCGTATAAACACGTTTATCTTTTGAAATTAAAATCCGAAGCTTTCAAATATTTCAAAATTTTCTGTTCACAAGTGTATTCAAAGTTTAAAACCTACCCTCTTAACGTTGTAATGGATAATGGTGGTGAATTTACATCCAATTGCTTCAAAAACTATTTTTTGACTCATGGTATTGTTCCTCATTATACGGCGCCATATACACCTCAGCAGAATCCAATTGCTGAACGAGGGAATCGTTCCACTGCTGAGAAGGCACGAGCTCTTCTTAAACATGCCAAACTTCCAAATACTCTTTGGGGAGAAGCTGTCGTCACTGCTGTCTTATATGAGAATATTTTACCTCTTCGACGTAATGCGTTGCCTGCTTACACCTTGTGGCATGGTACACCGTTTGACTATGCCCGTCTTCGGGTGTTTGGGTGTCAAGTTTTCATCAATATTCCTACAGAACAACGTACTGGAAAATTTTCCGACACTTCGACCCCTGGAATTCTTCTTGGGTATCAGCTTGGGCAGAAAAACTGGAGGGTGCTTTTGACAAATATGTCAATAAAGTATACTCATGATATCATCTTTCATGAAACTGTTTTTCCTGGTTGCGACTTCTTTAATTCGTCGTCTTCTGTGGGGGGTGATCTTTCTTCATCTATAGTTCCATCTTCGACCGACAATTCCTTCTCTGGTACACCTGCTGAAACTTTGTTAGACATTCAAACTCCTTTTGAAGCAGTTATGCCATCTCCTTTGGCTGCTCCTCCTTCCTCACCTTCTCCTGTTATTGACTTGGCTGAAGAGTCTTCTTCTCCTGCGCGGCGACCTGGGTGGGATATTGTTCTTCAACCACTTCGCCAGAAAGCCATCAATGATATTTCTTCTTCCATTTCTTCGGACAATATCATAGAGCACAAGCGACAACGAACAAAACCATCGTTTGTTAATCACATTGTTAATGAACTAAACAAGTGTGATAGTGTTAATACACTTATCACCTTTTGAGTACGAAGCAGACAAACACACCTGGCAAGTGTGATAGTGTTAATACACTTATCACCTTTTGAGTACGAAGCAGACAAACACACCTAAGAGTGTGATAAGAATCAATGAGTATGACGATATGATCAGAATGGATTGCATATAGTAATACTAACCTGGCAAGTGTGATAGTGTTAATACACTTATTATTTTGGATTAATATTCAGGCTGTCGTGATAGCATGGACTGCAAAAGGAGCCCCTGAGCTTGAACTTTTCAAATGTCTCAGTGATCCAGCCTTAATTTCAACAACTGAACTTCAGTGTTCTGAAAAAGAGGAAAATCCTTGGTTCAAAATATTAGGTAGTGCCGCGAAACATCCAGATGAACACACTACAAAGGTTATTATCATTTACAACACAAATTTTTACCTACACCTATTTAACGAACAGTTTGCATGAATTATTTTAAAAATCATGTTAGATTATCCGAACCTTTGCCTTTGCGTCAAAGTTTTACGGGACAACAAAGCAAGGCTATTACTACGGTGAACTAAAAGGAACTGACTTATTAGATTCTAGTATCTTCTTAAGGGTATGTTTGATTTTTTTTATTTTAGGAAGTTTTTAGAACATGTTCCGTGCTCATCACTTGAAAAATGCCAGGCGGCGATTATGACTCTCAATAAAATGGATTGGGAAAGGAAACCTGGGGATGAAGGAACGATTAAATGGTTTCATTGAATTGGAAATCACGAAGAACATCATGATACGAAAAGAAATGCTCACATTGCTCCAAGATTTTTACAAATTATGTTTTAAAAGTAGCAATACGGTAAACGGACATAGAAATAAGATGAGGTAATATCAGGATATTACAGTGAGACCGCACTAACTTTTGTGCAAGGTCATCTACAGCAACTTGACTCTATTCTTTTATTTCGGAAGGGCTTATTTTGTAGCTTATAGTGGTTTTGGCCACTTAAAACTCATCTTGTTTGGGATTCAATGAGAGAATGGATGGAGTTGTAAATGAAAATTTATATAAATTTGCATTTCTGGAAATTTCATGTAACATGGGGTGGCATGGTGCATTGTTTTCCAATTCTGAAATATTAATAAATAAAAATAAATGAAAAATTACTTCAAAATCAAAAAGAATAATTTTGGAAGTCTTTAACAAACTTAAAAATAATTTTATATTGTAAAATATTAGTAAGGGAATTCTTTGATTCGGTAAAATGCTAGCTTTTAGGTTATTCTTCATTGAATTCTGGTTAATGATATTTTTCGGGGGGGCAGTTGATTTTTTTATAATAAAGATAATTGAATAAAACATGAATAACAATTCCTTCTTATGGTTTTTTTAATATTCAAATTATTTTAAGACATATTAAATTGATGTAAATTTCATTCAATATTAATCAAAATTTCTCTATAGTTCTTTTTAATTACAATCAAGGCTGGCTCGTCGGTCAGTCCCGTCGGTCTTTACTAACCCATTCTCAACATTTTCCAGTACGGACTGAATTATTCCCAACTCAATATGATTTTAGTGGGTTTGCACTAGTACTAAATAAACATTTATTTAGTCTGTACTAATTAGTGCTCCACTGCTACTGATCCTCAAAAGTTTAGTTGCAATCAAGATTTTCACTGTTTTTTGCACATTTTGATGGTGTTCAGAAACTATTTAAAAGAAATAAACCTCTAAATAATAGGCTTTTTTTACAAAAATGTTTTTTTAGACTTGAATGAGGGTAGTACTGATGCCCAATAACAAATTTGTCAGTTCCATACTTATTGAGTTTGGGTATGGAATAACTGGGAGTCTTCTGATAACCGGCTTACTCAAAACTGATTATGTACCCGGGAGCCAGCCTTGGTTACAATAAAATGTGATATAACAGTAATTCAATGCAAATAAGTCTTATTTTAAATATATCTATAGGAAGAATTTACAATATAAAAATTGACAAGACTATAACTAGTCAAAATTTTAGTTTTAATTATTATAAACCTTGTTAGGGGAAAATATGGAAAAGGTCCTGGCTACTTTGTCAAATATAATGATATGATACAAGGAAAACTCCTGGAAAATTGATGGATTGATATTTGGCATTATGGTCTCTCTTCCCTGGGTAACCAATGAATTTTGTAGGGAGGATCTCTTTATATACCTTTCAGTGGATCCAGAGAGTCCCACAGGAATTTTAGTTTTCTCAAAAACATTTTCTATTATGAGGTTCTTTTCATCCTGTGGTAAGCTATGTTTGGTGATTTTGCATTTATCTTACTCAAGTGAATATCCTTTAGGTAAATTTTCTAGTAACGAACTTTCTTAAATCTACGCAAAGACTTATTTGAATTTCCCTCTGGATTTTTAATAAAAATTACAGATTTATTTGAAATATTTTTTTATTTAATTTAAAGTGTCTGTGTGTTGACTCAATTGTCAGTTTCAAAAAGTCTATAATTCTGTTGAATTAATGAGGCCATTCAGTTTATACAGGTAATGAGTTTGATTTTCACAGCTTAAGGTGGAAATAAAGTATTTTAGATCAATATGGTATATTTTCCTACAGATTTTGAGAATTTTAAATTAAAAAACCTGTGTTATATATTCTCAAAATTTATTGTTGTGAACATGTGACTGAGTATGAATTTCCTTCAAGTAAAGAGCTTGTGGGCTTTTAATGTTGAATATGATTTCATTTAAATATTCTATAATGTAAATTATTAAGAATTTAGTGTGTTGTCAAGTGATTCTAAATTTGAGATCAATTTATTGTGTGATGATTTATTTCTGGAGGGAATTTTGAGTAGAGTAATTAATAATTAAATGATTGTGTATAATATTGTTTCCAGCTATGTTTGGTCTATAAGATGTATAAACGAAAACTGTATCAGCTTGCAAAATGGGAAATAATTCACCAACTAATCAAAAACACCCTACAAAACAATTGTGGAGATTTTGTGATCTTTTGCATTTTCTTGTAGAAATAATGGGATTATAAAAAATTCTATGTTACATATATAATAAGCTTAGTGTTATACATGTTTGTGGCACTCAAACTTACTTTAGTTTTAAATATATTTTTAAAAACCATACTGAATCTGAGTTTTAAGGCCTGAATTACTACTTTCATTTAAACTTTAGAAAGCAGGACAAAATCCAATGAAAAGAGCCAGGGTACCTAATTTTCTGAGGCCTATGGCGCATGTATCACTCCAGATGTAAGGTGTGGATATGAAACTTTGATTAAAAATCAAATAATTTTCCTGTCCTCAAATTTTGTATAAGGTAAAAATCAATTAAAAATAGTAAAGGATATTATTTTTAAGAGAAAACACGCCAAACTTATTGTTTATAGCTTTATTAGTATAAAACAATAATATTATAAAGATTTATTGTTTTACCAAAAATAAACATTTATCCAAAAATACTCTACAAGAGATATTTAAGGCTACAAAAGAAATTTCTTCAAGAGCAATTTCAATTGGAATTAATTGAGCAAAGAACTTCAAGAAATTAATTAAAGAACAGAGTCTTCAAAAAGAATATTTAAAGAGAAAACACGCCCAAAAGTGACCAGAGTGAATTTGGAAACAAAGTGACAAAGTTTACAGTGATGAAAGATGCTTTAATTCACTTTTGGGGTGGTTCAGGGGTAAAAATGATTATAAAAGTTACAAAAAATGATTATAATGATTTTTTCACGTGGTTAAAAGGTTTAAAATGATTTAAGAAAGGTGTTTGGAATCTTTTATTGATTGGTTTAACAATGTTTAAACTAATTATAAAAGGAAAAGATTCTAACATGAAGAGAAAAGTGGGGCAAAGAAGACATTCTTTTATAACCATCAATTTTCTTACTCCAAAAGTAAAATTTACTCTTGTCAGTCGTGGAAAACAGTCTGACAACAGAAAAGCCAATTCTGGCATCATTAAACCCTGATTTAGACCAAAAAGGGCTGGTTTAAGCCATTTTTAGCCATTTTAGACCCTTAAATAAGCCATTACTATAGCAATACCTGGTCTAGAGCCTTCAAAACACGTCAGAATGTGTGTAAGAGACGTAGAAACCAGTTAAAACTGTTTTTACTATGATGATTTTATCTTAAGGGTAGTTTTACCCTCTTGGCAGCAGTTAAAACCACCCTGGTTGGTATCAAAACCTCATCATCAATTGAGTCCACAGACCCTGTAACTCAATTCCAGGCCAAAAGTGATGAACTTTTGCATGAATTTTGACATCCCACGCCTGTCAGCAAGCATTTTGGGGGTCTAGCTCCCGCTTAGAGCTGGAGTTCCTTTTCCCCCCCAAACTTAATCTTTTCAATTTATTTTTCCTTTAATTCCTCATCATGTATTATACTTATAATTTACATATGTAATTCAATTGAATTGTACAGTACAATACAGTAATAATTGATACCTCATATGTAAATCAAAGTTCACTTATGTAATACATGCCCACATTTTGACATTTCAATTGAATTCAATTGAAAATACTTCAATTCCTCATAACTTCTAAACTAAACACAACACCTCAATTTTAACACAAAAATTGATGGTTGACACCACATGTGGTGTGAATTGAATTAAAGTTTTGAGGATTTTCAACTTTTGTATTGAAAATACTAAAAACTTAATTTAAGCTTATTTAGAGTTGAGTTACAAGAATTTCACTCAGAGGTGACCCCACTTGATTTTTTATGAGGAATCCAATGGTGAAATAATTTTTATATTTTTATTTATTGGATAAAAAGTTATAATAATTTTTATTTAACTTTTTTCCAAATTTATTTTTTTTTTTTTTACAATTTTGTTAAAATTTCATTTTTACTTAATTTTTTCAAGTATAAATGGAATTTTATAATTCCAAAATTTAATGTAATTTTATTTTTAAATTGTAATTAATTTTTTTTATTCTGAATATAATTTTATATTTATATTTTGATTTTTATTTTAATAATATAAATAAATTTATTTTTTTTATATTAATATATTAATTTTGTATTTGTGGTCTTCTGGCTAAATGAAATTACCTCTAAGGCTCACACCAGAGCTTTTATCAATGTTTTATAATGATCTTTTTGATCAAATGTGAAATTATGGATAGATTTCTATTGAGGTTAAGTCCCATTAAATAATGAGAAAATAGTAATTAAGCTGCTAGTTTGACATGAAAACAAGGTAATGAGCACCCCTGACTCCTGAAACCACATCTATTGTTGATTATTTACCATGTTTAAGCCCAAAATAAGTAATCAAAACCCTTATTTCAGTATTACTAATATAATTATCCCATGTAAGCCACTATCAGTATGCTATTGTTTTGTTGCACTGCATAGAGGATTCATTAAGCCCTAAAGAATTCATCAAAAAAACAACTTTCGATGAATCAATGAATATTTCAGGACCAATAAGAGAGGTGATAATAACATATTAAACTCAAAAAAGAATTATGACTTCATGATCTCAATTGAAAGTTACACTTACAATCCATTTTTCATGATTCCACATGAAACACTGAATCTTCAAAGATTTACAGGAATTAAAGCCTGGGATAATTTTCACAATAGAAGTGAAAAATCGCAAAAATAAATGTTCATGTTTTAATGAATAAATAGTTAAAGTTAAAAATTCATAATTTATCAACCATAAATGGGTTGGTATGAAAAGAAATTCACATAATTAGGTAATTATGGTAAGTTTATGTTAGAAAAAGCTATGTAATTATAAATTTAAAATAAGATAATTTATTCCTCACCTATTCTTTTCCCAGTCAACACCTTGGAATACCTTTGTGAGATGTTTGAGGATTGAATAAAGTCTACTGTTCAAGATTTTCAAAAATTTATCCTGATTATTCAGTGAAATCAATATATGATTAACATGATTGTTTATATCATTTATAAAATCATTTTTGATTGTTTCAAAAACATCAAAGAATTGTGAAAATCATGAATTCAAAGAATTTCTGTGTTTTGAATACTACCATGACTAGCATTTTTGTATTCCTAATCTTGTATCTACCATTAATTCATTTAATCCACACATAATCTGGCAAAACCCATTTCCAAATTATTTTAAGGTCATTTTTTTATTGAAAATAAGTATTTTACTTAATTAGTAAGTATTTTTTTATAGATCAAATTGTTCTATTCAAAAATTCTAAGTAATTAATCTTGTAAAAGATACTCATTTGTTGAAATAATTTCAGATTAGATTAATAACACATTTCATCATGAATACTTCTTGTAATTGATTCTAGAAAACAACTTCCTAATTTCATAGTAGTGGTAAATGGAAATTCAAAAATTATTGAGCAATGAACTATCTACTTGTGGTTATGGTAAATTTATCAATATATTTTCATAATAAAATCCAGATTACTCTTGATTAATCGTAAAACTATAAAAATATACATAGAAAAATCTCACAGAAGCAGTGGAACACATTCACGGCTGTACCTATTGTGGTGTATTTATCCTCTTCCACAATATATCATATGAGCTGTATGATCCTCTCTTCTAACACATATATTTGTGGGTGGTATGCTGTAGATAATTCCAGTTTGGTACTGTGGTATTTCATACCATTTTTTAGCCAGGCTCAAGCTCATAGTACCCCACAACAACAAGAACTCCCACCCACAGGTGGAATGAAATTCATTTTTTAGAATAGAATATCAAATTTAAATCAAGAAGTTTCAGTTTATTTAGAATAGCATGGCACAGGCACCAAAAGGCACTGTTTGTGTTGAGGAAATTAAGCCAATTCAGTATTTCATGTGTAAAAATCAAGATAAATATATAGAACTAGTTACAACAAGAATGATACCCAGCCATATGCTACCAACCTCATCAAATTTTATACCCTTTGTATAAGAACTGAACTCATGCAGGAAAAAAATGACACCTGAATTAACTACACAGCCATGATTACTTCAGCAACAGGGAGGTCATATTATTACTAGATTAGTTCCGCAGAGTTTCTTAAAAGTTATATCCTCCATAGCCACAGGAATAACCCACCATATATCCACATTAGCCCTGCGTCACAATTAGAAAAAACCCCAAACCGTGGTAGCACACAGAAATAAAAGCTTATGAAAGGCAATGGATGGCACATAATCCATCAACCTAAATGTTCTTCACAGAAATAATGACCTCATTCAAATCAAAAACCTCAATCTCAATGGAATACATAGACTTCCTTAAATATTAGCCACACACAATTATGAGGAGGGAGAATCAGGATTCAAGTGCCAGAGCTTGACTTCAAGTAAAGGAGGTGTCATTCTACATTCTCTCTAACATAAATCAGTAGGAAATAAAGTTTCAATATTAATAAACAGTCAATTAATGTACATATAAAGAGGCTATGTGAGCCCTGAGGAATATTCTAAATTCCCATAAGACTTACAAAACTCCTCACTAGAAGTTCATTTTACTAAATATTTGAAAACAATCAAGTTAAAATTCATTCAAATATAGAAATACTTAATTAACTTTTCAATTATAAATTAATAAAATAGTTTTATTTCACCATTCTTTTCTAAATCCAATTTCACCTAGGGTCATACCAGAGTGTATAATATCATAAATTTAATATTTTGGCCTACAAAGGCCAAAATGTAATTTTTGAGAATATTTTTTGTCAATTAAAATTTTTTAAAGTTAGGATAAAATAAAGTCCAACCATGTAGAACTACACTTACAAAAAAGCTTTAAAATTAAGGTGCAGTGTGTAGCTTTAAAGTAAGCCTGGGATGTATCATATAGGTGGAAACTCTTGTAGGTGCTGTGTTAACACTAAGCTAAATATGCCATAGTATGGATTTCAATAAATTAAAAGGGCAAAATCCATGAAAAAAGGTGGTAAAAATCAATTCTGGCAAAAGGTGAAAGAGTACCAAAATATTTGGATCTGCATAAAGTAGTTCTTGAATTTGGCCAACCTTAATTAAGAATATGTAGCTAAAACAAATTGCAGATAAGGATTAAGCTTCTCTTTGAAGTTAAAAACTCATAAATAATCCAAAATTAAAGTTTATTTAAGATTATTTGAAGTTGAATTAAGCTTTAAACTTATAAAAAATATCAAAGTGAAAGCTTTGGGTAAAAAGTCAAAACTTTCCCATAGGTAAAAATATTTTATTTACTTATGTAATTTCAAGAAAATTGGGAAAATTGGGGTTCTCCTTCTATTATTTATCAGCCTCCATTTTCAAATACACAAATGGGAAATTGAAGAAGCCCTACAGGTAAAACCTTTCTTTTCACTTATTAAAGTTCATCAAACTCTAACAAACAATAATTGAGATATATATAGACACTCTACTATAATTTTTAGCTTTTTGGAATTAAGCTGTGGAAATTTTTCTCATTTGAAAAATTGGACAAAAGTTTTAAATAGCATTCATTCTTGAAAGAACTATAAGATGTGTCTATGAAACACTTGATAATATTACAATTAATAAAGAGTAATATGAATGCTCTTATGTAGTATAATATATCAATTCATTATAAGAATAAATAAATAATTACTAACTGGATTATTTATTTTACTTGTTATAAACTACTCACCATGAAAAAAAGCTACCCCTCCAGTGGGGGTAGCAGGTCTAACCTGCTTCCCACATGGGTCCTGTCACAAACATGGGAAGAAACCTTCAATTGTTGTTTATGGTATTTTCAGCCTGAAAGAATTTATGGCCAATTGGCCTTCAGTGGTGATTAAATGGCTTTTGGGCCAAACCCACCTTTTATGGCCATTCACTGCCCCAAATTTCCTTTATAGGCATCAGGCCATATACTGATCCATTGGCCCTTTTGGCCAATTATTTACCTCACCCAACCCCAGGTCCATCCCTTTGATTTTGGGCCTGGGGGTCATTTTTTGTTCCAGGGGTCTTCACCCCCTCAGCCATGTCCAGGGGCCCTGACCCACCTCCTTTAATTAGGGGGTTTTAGGCCTAAATGGCCTCTTTGGACCATTTAGGCCCCTTTAAGCCAAAAGGGGCCAAGGGGGCAGCCCATCAGCCCCCAAGGCCAGGTGTGTCCCAAACTACAAGTAGGCCCACCTGGGCCAAATTTTTTCTCACATCTTTAAGGACCCACAAACCTCAAATTGGACATACATGGCCATAGACCACAAGATTACACCCATGGCCTCTGGCAACCACCAGAAGCCATCAGTTCATGTCCAGAAGGGTTTTCCCTCAAGTAAATTGAACCTATTTCCCTCAGCCATGGACCCCACAATTCAGGAACCAGCAATGGGGAATATATGGTATTATATGACATTATGCACCATTTTTCCTCAGAAATGAAATGGTGACTCTTAAAAGACTCAATTCTGTAATTTCAAGTCAAGTCACCAGCCCATCAGTCCATTTATAAGGGAAGATTAATATTACTTAAGCTGGAAATGCATGGTGGAACCCACAAGACCATTTGAGGGTACCAATCACCTCGCTCTCTAGGTGTTGGCTTTTCATTTCAATAGTATCCATGCAAGGGAATACTGGCCCAGGATTCTTCAAAGAAATTTTAAGGAGGTTTTTCATTATCAAAATCAGTTTTAAAGGCATCAAGCACTCCAGCACTCCATGGACAACTCACTCAGTCCATACAGGCTGTATTCAGGAAGCCTGTATTTCATTGGCCCTTTTGGGCCAATTCATATTCCACTGGGGGAATTCAAGGCAAATAGTTCATTTCTCAAGATTGCCAGATCTTTATTGACCCAAAACATCCAATAAAGCTGGGTGAGCAAGCCTCCAGGATAAGCCTTCAACTTTTCACATATACTGGCCACTTTTTCTTCCCAGAGGAATTTTCCTCAAGCTAATTAATATACTGGATTTATTTTCATTCTTGGAAGTAAATACTGATATTATTAAGTCATTCATTTGCAACTTTCTCTTTTACTGTCAGTGAATATGGGTGGTCATACCCTTTACTTATTCAATTGTTCTTTCTGGAAGGTTGAAACACTGAATTAAGGATTGATTTGGTTGGCTCTGTGGCTTTCAACTTCACTTTATTATCATTTTCCTTTGGCCTCATTCTTATCTTTTGAAATATCTTGTACTTGCTTTTCTTTTACTTCAAAGAAATATATTCTTCCTTCATTTTCATTATCTTTTGGAGCCCTCCAAGTGAGTTCTTGATTCCTGAATGCCAGGCCACTATTGTTTTCACCAAGAGACCCTGTGAGAGGTCCTCACCTTGGCTCTAACTTTGGAATATTCTTTCAGATACTTTGAGCCACAAATTTGGGAATTCCAACTTTACACAATTGAAATTGAAGACTTATGAATACCAATTATTCTTATTTTTATCTTTGTTCATAGCTCATTGATTCTATCTTAAATAATGATTTCTTATCACAAAATTTACAAAAAAGCTTAAAAAACGGTTTTCTCCAATACCATCAATCAATTTGAAGCAATGGAAATTTTTGATTAATGTTAAGCATACTTTACCTAATCATTTGTATGAAATACTTCATTAAGTTTCTATATCTATCAACTCATATAAAGTCAAAAACAAACATTGTGATTTTTTTTAAAAATTGAATGTAATCTTTCTGCCTGATTTAATTCATAAAGCCTCTTTTTTTCTCTTATTAAAAATCATGAATATTCTTTCTAGAACATATTTTCAAACATTTTGATACATTTTTCACCACACAAATGTTTTCAATAAGCCTTTAATTATACCCCATATCTGCTTTAAAGATTGAGAAAAAATAGAATTTCAATTCAAATTACTCCTCATATATATTTGTACAGATGTTCAACTCTGAACTAAAACCCCCTTTAACAATTTCAGTTTTCAAGTGAAATTTTAACTTCAATTAAATTGTTCAATTTCAAATACCAATTGTAATTCTTTCAAAAAAGAATATTAAAGATATAATTACAGATTTCAGACTCTCCCTTTTCATTTGTTACTATCTTAATTTGTCTTTTGTTTGAATATTGTTGAAAGTTTATGTTTTCATCAATTCAATCTTTGAAAGGTAATTAATTTGGTTTTTTTGAGAACAACGGGCTTCAGTAATCAAGATTTCATCCTCATATATCAATGAGCCAATAATTTTGAATTTATATAATTCATTATTTATTATGTTCAGTTGAATACAGAAACTTATTTCAAAAGGTAATTTTATAACTTGTGATAGCATGCCTAGACTCATATATTAATACCTCGTTAAAATCAGTGAGTTTGGTCTGTTATGAGCAATTATGAACTTATATTTGTTGATCCTGATTAGGTTTACATTTTTGAGGTTTATCATTTAGTCTTCAATTGGATTTGAAAAGTAAAGGTTAATAAATTCTTTAACTCTAAAAATAAAAATAAATTGATTGAGTTTTTTAGTTTGTCCAAGTATTTGAGATGCACACATCTTATTCAAGCACAATGCAAAGATGTAATCACATGTGAAAAATATTTATTCCATCAATATTGCAATATTTACCTTTAATTTAATAAATCTAACACCTGTGATGATAACACTAATCATTTCAGAATTGTCATGAAAGATTTTTTATTAATATTTTTTCTGGTAAATTTAAAAAAAGAGATAATATATATCAATTCGATTTGTTTTCATTCAAAAAATGAAAGCTTTCTGCATTTCTACTTGATGAATGAAACATCTTCTGTACCTTTTTGGGAGAATATTGTCTTTATTGCTATAAGCTTACCTTGAGTAGTGTACATCCAACCTGATGATATTTTCAGAAGCTCTGATTTTGAAAGAGGGATAACCCTTTTTTAAATAATTGTCTTATCCAAAATTTGGAGCTGCATGATAATAAATTGTATTCTTTGTGAATTTCATTCATATTTTTCAAGAAATGAGAAAATTATGATTAGTTTGCAAGGTCATATCTACTAGAATGGAATATTTCTTAAATAAAAGATCAAATGGTGGCCTTTAATATTAATTTGTGAATGGATTTGGTGAAAGTCAGGAAATTAATTGTCTCCATAGAATTTTTGTTTACACATGACTTAGTTGGAATTGTTTGCCAATATTGTCAATTTAAAAAGTCAGAATCAATATGAGGAAAGGACCAATAAAAAATGTCTCTTTTATTAATTTTATCCTTCCCATTGTCAGCCTGTGACTTAAAACCAGACCACAAGCATGACAGCCAAAATACCATAAATCAATGGTATAGCCAAGATACCACCAAAACATGGAGCTGAGCCAAATTAGCTCAAAAGGTATCAAAAGAAAGGGGAAACTCACCTCTTTCTGAAGGTTTAAGTCCCATCGCCATAGGACAAAGAATAACAAAGTTATTCATGCTCAAAGTACTTTCTGAGCATAAACCTTAATTTTCACCTCTCATCTGAAGTACAGAGTAAGAGGCGTAACCCCATCAAATGGGTATTCAAAATGAAGCTCTAAGCCAGGGCTATCCAATGGTACCAGCCAAACTGAGCTAGCACCAGTATTACTGAAGTTATGGTCAAATTCAGGCCAAATAAGGGTGAACAAAACATTCACCTCTCATCTAACTTCTACAGTTTTAGTGTGAGATACCTAAAGTGGGGTCTTTTTCGAAAGAGCATAATCATGGATATCTGATGGTGTCATCCATTTCCTCACATCTCAACTAGAACAAAGGTTATGTGGAAAACAAGCCCAATACAGCTTTTGGCCAAAACATACATATGTAAAAAAAAACCTGTACATGGAATAACTTTGCCATTTTTGGTGATAACCATATCAAATGAGGTAACATTGTGTAGAACACATTCGGGGCTACACACCGAACCAACTTTGAGGTTGATATTTCAAAACTGACAAAGCTATGGCTGTTTTAAGGTCAAAATCCCACAGTTTGGCCAATACAGCCTTATAGTGGGATACTATCCCATAAGTATGATTATGAGGTGTCAACCAGACGCAGAAGCTTATTTATACTTCAATAGCTCATAGTTAAGTCAAATACAGAGGTCCATACAGGTTCTGTACAGTTTCTGACGTGTCAGAAGCACCAGAACACACCTGTAAACTCCATTGGTGAAATGTTTCACCCTGTATAGGGTAGAAATGACTACTTGTGGCTCTAAAACCACATTTCAACCCAATACTAGCCTGTATTGAGTGTATAGAACTGCAAACCAGCCCACAGTAGTGAGAATTTTGACTCTGTGGCCGTGTTCAGAGGTAAACCACCTCCCACTACCCCAGAACAAGATAAAAGGAGGCTTTGCCTCACCAGGAAGCAAATCCAGCATCCTGTTCTTGATATTCTTACCTGGTATAACTTCTTAAAAGAAGTGGTACTCCTAGAATTTAACAGGTATAATTATAAGTTCAATTATTGTAGGGTTTGTTAATGTAAACCAACAGAGAAAAACTGCACCCAGGGCTATCAGCAGCACTCACCATCACTAAATTATTTTAGTATAGCCCTTTTACTCATATTATCTGTGAGCCTTGAGGTATATTTTACATACCCAAATAGGCCACAATTATCTTAAAAAGAAATTTTGAATTATGCATAACTCATAAGTCATGCATATATCCAAAATTCATCATTTTCAATTTCAGAAAAGATGAATAACTTTTTATTGAGTAAGTAAATCCATGGATTTAAGACCAGATTTGGATTCTACACAAAAATTCACCTAGGGTAGCCCCATAGCGTGAATAAGCTCAATTTAAGTATTTGAGGTGGTAAAGTGGAAAATACTTCAATACCACATCATTAATACCACATAAAAGATCCGTGAAAATTTTTGTTTTTCTTGATTTTAAGCCAAAATAATGGGAAAGTGAGAAATCCCATGTTACATATACACTAAGAATAGTGTTATGCATGTTTTGAGCACTTAATATCATGGTATTCTTACATGGACTTTTGGTACACCCATAGTGGATATCTCACTTTAAGCTTAAATTTCTATTTTTATGTGAAAAATAAGCAAGGGGGACAAAAGACATTAAAGAGAGCCAGGGTACCCAACTTCTGAGGCCTCAGAGGCGTGGATAGCTCCAGATCATGCATCCATGGCTCATCTTGGACCAATTGGTAAACTAAAACTCTTTGGGAACTTGGTTACCAAGTTACACCTACTGTAATCATAAGAAAATAGCAAATAACCTGCTATTTTGACGTGCCAAGGAGGTAATGAGCTACTTAGACTCCTGTAACCACGTCAATTCTTGATGACTTTCCATGACTAGACCCTAAAAGAGTAATTAAAACCCTTTTGGGACCCATATTCATTGATTTACCTCATAGCAACCAGCAAAATACTGCTATTTGCAATTCTACGTAGAAATGAGGTAAAAACTTCAAAAATTCATCAAAAATACAATTCTTAATTAATCTTTCTGAAACTTTCAGGACTAATAGAGAACTTTATTATCTGTGGTACAACCAAAAATAATTATGGTTTAACTAGTAAAATTAAATGTTTTACTTACAGTCCATTTTTGACCATTCTACGTGAAACACTGAATCTTCAAAAATTCACAGTAATTACAACCTGTGATGAAATTGGCAATAACATTTATAACTTTGAGAAGTCAATGATTATTTTAGAATAAAAGAAGATTTACAGATTTTACTCCTTTTATTCTTAACCATATTGGGGTTGGTAGTCACGTAAAAACATCAATTAAGTAATTATGATAATCTTACGTGACAATTGATGATGCAATCAATAATCCAAAAGGGTTTATTGTTTTCTCACTCACTGGTTTTTCAGTTTGCTCCATGGCACGCCTCTGTGAGCTGTTGTTGACTTAAAAGAAGCCTCTTCTTGCTGTTTTTTCTGCATCATCATCATATTATTAATCATTTATATCAATATTACCAACAAGTAAGTATTAGCCAAAACTTTTCTTAAGTGTTTTATTCTTTCAGAATCAATCAGAAAGACATGAAATCATAGAAATCAACTATATATTGCTGTAATACATTTATAAATTCATTTTGATCCTCTAAATCCACAATTCTACGTCAAATCTCTCTATCTTATCTTTCAATAAGCTCTTTGGAATATTAGTGAGTGATTTCCTTTTAATTATTAAAGTTTTTTCTTAAAATTAGTTTTCTTCAAGAATTATCATTATAATTATTCTTGCAAAAGATAATTATATATTAAAATAATTTTATTATTTTAATAAAAGAAGTTTTTATTATTAAATTCTTCTTGTAATTGATTCTTGTAGACAATTACTTGCTCACTGTTAAAATCACTAGTAGTGCTTAACACGTGAAAGAAATAATTCTTTAATTATTTAATTGTGGTTATAATAATATTTTATTATTATATTTCATAAGAACAGACATAGTACTGTTGATTAATATTAATATTATCATCAGTTTCATAGTCAAATCTTACATTTGGGGGCTTGGCCATGATTTTATCCATATACTTGGCTTTAATCATATTCTAGACTTCATTTTTGTGTTCTAAAAAAAACCCACCATACCTACCAAATCTTACATTTGGGGGCCTGGCCGTGTTTTTTGAACCTTGTACCCTTAATTAATATATTTTTAAGCTCTAAAATATATTAATTTAATATTTTTTTCTTTCATTTTAAAGTTAAAATAATTCTTATTTTTGAAATTGTTTTGGAAATCTTTTTCATTGAGGAATTTGGTTTAATTTTATACTGTTTTTACACGTGGCTTTTTCATATCCAAAAACTTATAAAATTATTCTTTGAGTTACTCTGAATTAATTTTCATTCAAAATGTTAAATTTTAATTTTTTTCTTTAAAAAGAATAATTTTTTTAATATTAAAAAATATAAAACTTATAAAAAATCTTTAAAAATATTTTAAATAGTATAAAAAATAATTTTTTTTCTCTTTTATAATTTTTTTCTAGTGTCTCAATCAAATACTGTGTAGCTGGCAACAGACTCAGTAAAAGATATATCACTAGTCCAGAATCTGAAGACAGTATTGAGGTGCAGATTGCTAAAAGAGGCACCTTATTTAACTCAGAAAAAGCTAAATTAACACCAAAAGGTGTGTATTTTATCTTATATTTTCACCTTTTATCTTTAAATTGACGTGAAAATGGTGCAAACCAGAAATGGAAGAAACTATTCAGTCCAACCAGATGGATGTGGACAAGGAAGAGGCAAGACCAAATCCAGAAGTGCCAAGTCTTCCACAAGAAAGACACATTTGGAGGATGCCAGAGTTGCCCCCCATTCCCCAAGGTCTGTACCAACAGATTTTGACGTGAATTCAGAGCCTGAACTGATTTATGGTAATATTTCCAGGGCTGAACCACTTTCAGGTGGCAGCAATAGAAATATATCAATGCCAGTACAAAAACTGGTTCAGAGCAGCCAAGGAAGAGGAGTGGGAAATCTGCCCAAGCCTTTGGCAGGGGGCCATGAACTCCTACTTACACATCAAGAGCTTTCTGGGTCAGGAGAAAACCATAGAACTCTTAGGAGGATGGAGCCCCCTGTCTTGCAAAGACAAGGTCAAAAAGATAAAGAATCAGTTGAAGAACCAAAGTCTTTTATCCATAGACCAGAAGAAAGAGTTGGAAATGACTCCAGCTTTGGAGACAGAGGCACCAGTGGCGTCTACCAGCTCCAAACCAGCTCCAGACATGTCCAAAGACAAGCCCAAGGGACCTCAGAGGAAACAGAAGGGTCCCAAGAACCATCAAGGCAAAGGAAAAGGCAAAGCCAATTGGCACAGACCTTACCCACAAGGGTACAGGATCCCCAAATTGGAGCCTTCAGCAGTGGACAGTGTCTTCAATATGGCCAGAACTCTGATGGAATTCACAGCCAAAGAGCAGGAAAGGATGAACAGAAACTTTCCACGGAAATAATTGGTGTACAGACTAGTATTAATGTAGAAATTGGAAAACTTGATGGAAAGGTAACTAAAATTACATCAGATATACTTGAATTAAAGAAAAATGACAAGAAATACCTTGAATTAAACCAAGTGAAAAATGCCAAACTTGACTCAATTACCAATTCTTGGATAAGAATTGAAAACATGTGCCAAGTTCAGCATGAAGAAGATCTTTCCATTTTTAAAATGAATGATCAACTTAAGACTTTGCAAGACCATGTCTTGAAGATAGTTGAGAACACCAATCAATTTGCTATACACTTAGCAAAAAGTGACAGTGAAAGGCAAAAGTTGAAGAATGAAATAATTGCAAGTGTGGAACAAATTCATAAGAATCATGAACCACACATGCCAAGACATTCTACACCTTTAACTGAAGAAAAACGTTCTATTAAAGAAAGTATTACCCCATTCTTAGGAGAAAATGCCTACTCTGCAAGAGATATTCCCAAAATAGAAGAATGGCCAACATTCTCTGGTGAAGGAGAATAAAACCATATTGAATTCATCAGGACTATTGATATGTTGCAAGAAGACTTCAATATACCTGATGAAATCATAGTGGGAAAATTACACTGTTTATTTACCAGGACTGAAAAGAAATGGTATTACAAAATGAGGATTGATCATGGTAAACATGACTGGTCTTGGTAGAAATCTGAAGTGATTACCAAATGGGCCAATAATTCTTGGAGGTTTAAAATAGAAAATGCTTTTGAAAGTGCCATTTTTAACTCAGAAAAAGACAAACCACTTACTTGGTTCTTCAAACAAAAAGACAGATTATCTGCTTTACACCCAGATATGTCTGACACTATGATTAATATGAAAATATTAAGAAAGTGTGGAGGAGAACTGGAACATGCTATCAAAAGAAGATGTGTGGAACCTTTTTCAACAGAGGACTACATTAATGCTATGGAAGATATCATTACCAGAACAAGAATTGGTAAGACTTGGATTAAAAACCCAATAGAGTCCAAAATAGTCTCAAAGATTCCTAGAGAGGAAAGAAGACCAGAAAGACCTGTCTTGAAGTGTCATAAATGTGGAAGTACTTCACATTTAGCCAACACTTGTCCTAAGAAGACAAAGATCAATGAAGTTCAAGTCATTGAAGAAATTCAGTGTACTGAAGAGAAAGAGGAGTATGATCAAGATTTTGCAGTCTCTGAAGATACACCAATGGAGGACTATCCCATTGAGAACATTTCAGCTTTCTTTGAGGTCACAGAAGTCCATACCCACTTGCCACAGTACAGTGAGGATTGCTGCAACCTGATCAATATCCCAGATGCCAGAATGTGTAAAACAAAACCTGCTAGAGGAATGGGTTATACTACTGGGGCATCCTGTATCACATCAGTTCTGATGAGTAATATTGAAGCCAAAGTAAATTTGGATACAGGGGCATTTTGCACTTGTGTGGGCAAAGATTATCTCCAAATTATACTTCCTGAATGGAAAAACCATCTATTACCAATAGAAGGTGTACGATTCAGTAGTGCCAGTAACAATATGTACCCCCTGGGCATATTGGACACTAATATTGTATTCCCACATCCAGCAGGAAGTGTAAGAATGAAAACTGAGATTGTAGTAATGGATAATTGCACATCTCAGCACATCATTTTTGGAAATGATTACTTAAATATTTATGGTATTGATATAAATAACCATAAGGACAGATATTTCACAATTGGAGATAACAAGAGACAAAAATTTGCTTTCTCCAATATGCCAAAACAGATATCTGTAGTATCTTCTGTCAAGGATACTTACAAAGATGAATTTGTGACTAATCAACTTGTTGAAGCACAAATTAATCAATCATTGTCACCAAAGATGAGGAATGAACTTATTAATGTGTTATACACATATAAAAATGCATTTGCCTCTGATAATGAACCATCAGGCGCTATATGAGGACATGAAGTTGATATTACTCTTAATATTGACAGACCATATCCTCCATTACTTAGAAGACCAGCTTATCCAGCCAGTCCCAGAGCTAGAGAAGCCTTGGAAAAACATATCCAAGAGTTGATCCAACTTGGTGTGCTAAGGAAAGTAGGCCATAATGAGGAAGTTGAAGTGACAACAACTGTTATTATTGCATGGCATAATGATAGGCCAAGAATGGTTGGAGATTTCAGAGCATTGAATACCTACACAGTTCCAGATAGGTATCCAATCCCTAGAATTCAAGAAACCTTGACTCGATTGTCTAAAGACAAGTATATAACATCAATGGATGCATTGAAAGGCTTCCATCAAAATGTTTTGACGCCTAAAGCTAAGAAATTACTTAGAATTATCACTCACTGTGGTATTTTTGAGTATCTTAGAATGCCATTTGGCATTAAAAATGCTCCATCCCATTATCAAAGGATGATGAACACCATCTTTCCTACAGAATTGTCTGAAGGATGGCTTATCATTTATATTGATGATATTATCATATGTTCTGATTCATGGTCTTTGCACCTTTAAAGACTTGCAAGAGTACTTCATAAAGTTGCAGAAGTGAACATGAAAATTTCACTTAAGAAATGCAATTTTGGTTTTGAAGAACTCAAAGCATTAGGACATATTGTTTCTGGTTTAAGCTTGGGTATTGACAAAAACAAAGTAGCAGCAGTGTTACTTAAACCAATACCCCAGAATAAAAAAGAAATGATGTCTTTTCTTGGGTTTGCCAGTTACTATAGGCAACACCTGAAAGACTTTGCAATTCTAGCCAAGTCACTTTATAGAATCTGTGATCAACAGACTGTATTTGAGATGACACAGCAGAGAATTAAAGCTTATGAGAAGATAAGGAAAGCCCTTACAGAAGCACCTTTACTCCTCATGCCTGACTGGAATATTCCTTTTAAGTTGTACATTGATGCATGTGGAGATGGACTAGGGGCAGCCCTACATCAAGTCCAGATTATTGATGAAAAACCTACAGAAGGACCAGTTTGTTATATCTCAAAACAAATCAAACCAACATAAGCCAGATATGGTGCAAGCCAAATGGAGTGCTTATGTTTGGTATGGGCACTTGAGAAACTACACTATTATCTTGATGGCAGTGTTTTTGAAGTGATAACTGACTGTAATGCAGTGAAATCACTTCTTAACATGAAAACTCCCAACAGACATATGTTGAGATGGAAAATAGCCATTCAAGAATATAGAGGAAACATGACTATAGTTCATAAAGCAGGAAACATTCACAAGAATGCTGATGGACTTAGTAGATGGGCTTTAGCCAACACTCCTGATAACCCAGCTTATGTACCTTTGGAAGCTGAACCACAGATTCCAATTGAAGGAATTAACATAACTGATATTGGGACTGAATTCTTTGAAGAGGTCAGAGAATCTTATAAACAAGACAAGAATTGCCATATCTTGACTTCTTTATTAGATAAAGACTGCAAAGATACATCTTTAGTTAATTCACTTGATGAAGTTTGGAAAAATTCCTATTCTGAAGGAATATTTCACTTGTTTGATGGGATTATTTACCATAGAACAAAACATTCTTGTGTGTTGACACTGTGTAGTCGATTACTTATCAATACCATTCTTCATGAATGTCATGATAGTATCTACTCTGGACACCTGTCAGAAGACAGAACACTTGCAAAAGTGAAGAACTGTGCATGGTGGCCATCTTGGAGGAAAGAAACCATTGAATATTGCCATACCTGTGATAGATGCCAAAAAGCAAACAGGAGCACAGGCAAGAAATTTGGATTGATGATCCATATTCAAGAACCAAAATCCCCTTGGGAAGTTGTTCACATGGATTGGGTCACAGCAATTCCTCCAAGTGGTGACAGAAGTTATAATGCTTGTTTAGTCATTTTAGACAGATATAGCAAAACTCCAATATTCTTACCATGTCATAAAGATGACACTGCTATGGATACAGCTCTTCTTTTATGGAGTAGAGTTATTTCTCATAAAGGATTATTTAAGAATATCATAAGTGACAGACATCCCAAGTTCACATCTGCACGTTGGACCAATCTTCATAGATTGTTTGGGACTAAGTTATCATTCTCTACAGCATATCACCCTCAAACAGATTGGCTAGCAGAGAGGATGATTCAGAATTTAGAAGACATGATCAGGAGATTCTGTGCTTATGGATTATAATTCAAAGACTCAGATGGCTTTACCCATGACTGGTGCACTCTGATACCTGCACTAGAATTGGCATACAAGACATCAGTCCATTCTTCCACAGGACAAACTCCTGCTATGTTAGAGAAAGGATGGAATCCAAGACTCCCAGCAGACACACTGAGGAAAGACTTGATTGACATTCATCCTACAGCTTCCAGCTTCAAGATAATGCTTGATAAAGTGAAACATCATGCAAAACAAAGTATGGATGATGCTTTTGATTATGCAAAACAGAAGTGGGACAAGAGTCATAAAGTACCAGACTTCAAAGTAGGGGACTTAATTTTAGTTTCAACCTTGAATTTTAATAATATCAAAGGCCCAAAGAAACTTAAAGATTCTTATGTAGGACCTTTTTTTATTGTTGCTTTACATGGAACCAATGCAGTTCAAGTGGAACTGAGTGGTGAATTGGAAAATAAACACCACACCTTTCCAGTCAGCTTGATAAAGCCTTATCAACCGGCTGATAAAGAATTGTTTCCTTTAAGAAACCCAACTCCTTTAACTGTACCACCTGTGGAACAGAATGAAGACAAAAAGATAAAGAAAGTCATTAAAGAAAGGAGACTTAGGGGTAAAAATCAAAGAGAATATCTTGTCAGATACAGAAATCCAGTACATGAAGATGAATGGATGGCAGAATCAGAAATACCTGACTCAGATAAACTCTTAAGAAGATTTAGACATGAAAGAAGGCCACAAGCCTGGATATGTCTATAAATGTGCTTTAAATTACTTGATCTGAGTGATGTGAAGAGGTTGAACAGTGGACATTACCCCCCTTTGGGGCCTTATTCCTTTATCAATAATAAAATTGTAGTACAATTTTATTTTTTGGTGGGAGGGAATGTGAGCCTTGAGGTATATTTTACATACCCAAATATGCCACAATTATCTTAAAAAGAAATTTCAAATTATGCATAACTCATAAGTCATGCATATATCCAAAATTCATCATTTTCAATTTCAGAAAAGATGAATAACTTTTTATTGAGTAAGTAAATCCATGGATTTAAGACCAGATTTGGATTCTACACAAAAATTAACCTAGGGTAGCCCCATAGAGTGAATAAGCTCAATTTAAGTATTTGAGGTGGTAAAATGGAAAATACTTCAATACCACATCATTAATACCACATAAAAGATCCGTGAAAATTTTTGTTTTCTTGATTTTAAGCCAAAATAATGGGAAAGTGAGAAATCCCATGTTACATATACACTAAGAATAGTGTTATGCATGTTTTGAGCACTTAATATCATGGTATTCTTACATGGACTTTTGGTACACCCATAGTGGATATCTCACTTTAAGCTTAAATTTCTATTTTTACGTGAAAAATAAGCAAGGGGGACAAAAGACATCAAAGAGAGCCAGGGTATCCAACTTCTGAGGCCTCAGAGGCGTGGATAGCTCCAGAGCATGGATCCATGGCTCATCTTGGCCCAATTGGTAAACTAAAACTCTTTGGGAACTTGGTTACCAAGTTACACCTACTGTAATCATAAGAAAATAGCAAATAACCTGCTATTTTGACGTGCCAAGGAGGTAATGAGCTACTTAGACTCCTGTAACCACGTCAATTCTTGATGACTTTCCATGACTAGACCCTAAAAGAGTAATTAAAACCCTTTTGGGACCCATATTCATTGATTTACCTCATAGCAACCAGCAAAATACTGCTATTTGCAATTCTACGTAGAAATGAGGTAAAAACTTCAAAAATTCATTAAAAATACAATTCTTAATGAATCTTTCTGAAACTTTCAGGACTAATAGAGAACTGTATTATCTATGGTACAACCAAAAAGAATTATGGTTTTACTAGTAAAATTAAAAGTTTTACCTACAGTCCATTTTTGACCATTCTACGTGAAACAGTGAATCTTCAAAAATTCACAGTAATTACAACCTGTGATGACATTGGAAATAACATTGATAACTTTGAGAAATCAATGATTATTTTAGAATAAAAGAAGATTTACAGATGTTACTCCTTTTATTCTTAACCATATTGGGGTTGGCAGTCACGTAAAAACATCAATTAAGTAATTATGATAATCTTACGTGACAATTGATGATGCAATCAATAATCCAAAAGGGTTTATTGTTTTCTCACTCACTGGTTTTTCAGTTTGCTCCATGGCACGCCTCTGTGAGCTGTTGTTGACTTAAAAGAAGCCTCTTCTTGCTGTTTTTTCTGCATCATCATCATATTATTAATCATTTATATCAATATTACCAACAAGTAAGTATTAGCCAAAACTTTTCTTAAGTGTTTTATTCTTTCAGAATAAATCAGAAAGACGTGAAATCATAGAAATCAACTATATATTGTTGTAATACATTTATAAATTCATTTTGATCCTCTAAATCCACAATTCTACGTCAAATCTCTCTATCTTATCTTTCAATAAGCTCTTTGGAATATTAGTGAGTGATTTACTTTTAATTCTTAAAGTTTTTTCTTAAAATTAGTTTTCTTCAATAATTATCATTATAATTATTCTTGCAAAAGATAATTATATATTAAAATAATTTTATTATTTTAATAAAAGAAGTTTTTATTATTAAATTCTTCTTGTAATTGATTCTTGTAGACAATTACTTGCTCACTGTTAAAATCACTAGTAGTGCTTAACATGTGAAAGAAATAATTCTTTAATTATTTAATTGTGGTTATAATAATATTTTATTATTATATTTCATAAGAACAGACATAGTACTGTTGATTAATATTAATATTATCATCAGTTTCATAGTCAAATCTTACATTATCACTTTAAATATCACCATCATTTTCATGTCACACTCAGAGTTATATTTTCTATTATCATTTTGAAGCTATATCATAGAGTCACCCTGACATTTTGGGGGCCTGGCCTGTTTTTTTACCTATTTTAGACGAAATTTTAGCTTGTTTTCACTATTTTTAGCTTATATTCATGCTTTTTAGAGTTATTATCCTTGTTTTATTGCTTATTTTCACTTTTTTTAAACCATAAGAATCCCTGAAGGGGATTAATTTCGTGGTTTTTCTCTATTCTGATTTTTTTTACTCACAAATAAAAAATATACAAAAAACATAATAAAAAAAAAAAACTGTATACATATCCTTTTTTTTGAAAAATAATATTTTTCATTTTTGAAGAGCTATAACTATATAATTTCTATTTATAAAATATTCTCTCTTTATAATAAAATAAAAAACATATTTTATTATTGTTTTTTTTTCTTAATATATACAAAGTATATATTATTTGAATTTTTCTTGAAGAAGAACTCTGATAATTCATTTTTTCACCCAAATTGGCGTGAAAAATTTATTATTATCATTATTATTGATAATACCAATAATAATACTTCATAATAAAACAAAAACATATTTTATTATTGTTTTTTTTATCATAATATATACAAAGTATATATTATTTGAATTTTTGTTGAAGAAAAACTCTGATAATTCTTTTTTTCACCCAAATAGGTGTGAAAAATTGATTATTATCATTATTATTGATAATACCAATAATAATATTTCATAATAAAATAAAAACAATATTTTATTATTGTTTTTTTTCATAATATATACAAAGTATATATTATTTGAATTTTTCTTACAGAAAAACTCTGATAATTCATTTTTTCACCCAAATTGGCGTGAAAAATCGATTATTATCATTATTATTGATAATTTCAATAATAATACTCAATAATAAAATACAAATCATATTTTATTATTGATCTTTTTTTCATAATATATACAAAGTATATATTGTTTGAATTTTTCTTACAGAAAAACTGTTATAATTCATTTTCTCACCCAAATTGGCGTGAAAAACTTATTATTATCATTATTATTGATAATTTCAATAATAATACTTCATAATAAAATACAGATCATATTTTATTATTAATATTTTTTTAATATATACAGAGTATATATTGGGGAGAGTTGATTGATATTTGTTATTGATATTTTCAATGATAACTTGTCCAAAGTGACTTATAGATTCCTAACAAAAAAGGGATTCAATCAACTAGCTGAAACTCTCACTTTACAAATCAGAATTGATACCACCTCATTCCAAAGACTTTGGATTTATAAGGGATTATTCCTTACAAAGAGAAAAAACCATCAGTTGGAATAGAGGCCTGGAAAAGAGAGAAGTTGAAGTTGTTCAAAGTCATAATAAATGGCAAGATGAACCTTTCTACACCCTCCAAGATGGGTTTCAACAGCAAACCTCCAGGAATGGCTTGCATAGAACAGTTTGTTCTAACCCATCAAATCTTTCAAGAACTTCTTCAATGGGGAATGGAAGACAGGGAATTCAAACCAGATTCCCACTACAAAGAACTTGTAGAAAGTATTCAGAAGATCTCTCTCAAACAGATATTCTTCAAAGAACTTATCATAGACAAGAAATGGAACAAGATATAACACACTCTGACCCCTTCAGGCTCATGAGGACTGGTAACCCAACCAGACTCCCTAGTGGCTTCACACCACTCAGGCACCAGCAGATCAATGACCAAGGGTCACTATACTTTTCAATCCAAGATAGAATCCAGGAGAGGAAGAGGATCATAAGGAAAGAACAAGACTTCTTTCAAGCAGAGGCTGAAAGAGCCGTATCCTATGATCCAGAAATTGTTGGACCTGTTGCAAGAAGTACAAAGAAACAACAAACATTTGTAAATACTTCTAATGCACCTAGAAGCCCTATGATAAGGAATGATATCTCCACTCAGATGAAACACAATGTTGCAATACCTGAGAGTACCATAAGTAGTAATACTCTATGGTTACAAGTTTCCCAATTTGTAGAACAAACTCAAAAAAAGTTTGAAAGACTCCATGAAAGTATTTCAAGGTTACAAGAGGTTTGTACCTTACAAACCAATACTATTCATACTCTTCAAGAGGACTATATTGAATTGTATAAAGCCTCAGAAGGTTCCAAAAGAAGACTAAATCAAGTCTTAGAGGAGCAAAATCACTGCAAAAGGGACAGGGAATACCTGGATCAAGATATTGACAAATTGTCCAATTTCTGCCAAAAAATGAAACCCCAAACACAAGGGCATGTTTCTGGAAACACCCCATACCTCCAGGAAGACATCAAACCAGATTTTATATTGGTGAATAAGGCAAGGTCTCCATCAAAATACCAGGATGGAGATAATATGTCTTATACTGAAAAGGAATCCTTGAAACAGCTAGCTGAGGCCTCAAGCTGGCCCAAATTCTCTGGAACAGGAGAGCATGATCATATGGAACTCATAGATTATATTGATGGACTCTTCACTGATTTACCAACTATACCAGATTACTGGATTACTGCCAGATTAAATACAGCTTTCAAAGAAAATGCTAGTATTTGGTACACACAAATGAAAGAAATCCATGGCAGAAGAAACTGTCCATAGTGGAGGAGCCAAATAATCCAAAAGTACAGAAATGATACATGGATATGACAGAAAACCCTTTCATTTGGAAATGTTAGATAAACAGTGGACAAATATCCTTATGATTGGTGTCTGAGACAGTCAAAAAGGCTAATAGCCATTTACCCTCACATAACAACAGAAATGAGAAATCACAAACTGTTGACCAAACTACCAGGAAACTTAAAACATGCAGTAAAATGCAGATGCTCGAAAGAATCCACCTTGGATGAGATATCCAATACTTTGCAAGAAGTAAGGATTGGAAGATCCATTGGTAGATACAATAACCATAGTATGGGTGATAACAGGGACAATCCAACACTGGAAGCCAAAGAAACTGATAATTCAGAATATGAAATCAAAACAAGATTCCACAACTGTGAATCACCCAACCACTATGCAGAAAATTCTCCCAAAGACAGGGAAGAGATATTCTCAAGGGAGGAAGAAAAAAGAAAAGACCAAGAAGGTCATGAATCTGACTCTGATAGTGTGGGGAACGGCTGTGGAGATAATTCATACAGTGAACCCAACCCCCATGAGGAGCATTTGGTGGAATTTAAGAACCATGGAATAGAGGAAATTGGTTCAGTCCATTCCCAAAGGAGGACGCCAATGACCAAACACCTGGATGGTTTGAAACATAAGCCACCAGACAGGGAGGGTATGACAACAAGAAAATTGTTGGCTCAAGGTCACATGAACCATGCTAATACCTCCAAGAAGAGAGGAAAGTCTCATCAATAATGAGCCTTTTTTTAGAGGGAGGGTATGTCAGCCTGTGACTCAAAACCAGAGCACAAGCATGACAGCCAAAATACCATAAATCAATGGTATAGCCAAGATACCACCAAAACATGGAGCTGAGCCAAATTAGCTCAAAAGGTATCAAATGAAAGGGGAAACTCACCTCTTTCTGAAGGTTTAAGTCCCATCGCCATAGGACAAAGAATAACAAAGTTATTCATTCTCAAAGTTATTGCTGAGCATAAACCTTAATTTTCACCTCTTATCTGAAGTACAGAGTAAGAGGCATAACCCCATCAAATGGGTATTCAAAATGAAGCTCTAAGCCAGGGATATACAATGGTACCACCCAAACTGAGCTAGCACCATTATTACTGAAGTTATGGTCAAATTCAGGCCAAATAAGGGTGAACAAAACATTCACCTCTCATCTAACTTCTACAGTTTTAGTGTGAAATACCTAAAGTGGGGTATTTTTGGAAAGAGCACAATCAGGGCTATCTGATGGTGTGATCCATTTCCTCATATCTCAACTAGAACAAAAGTTATGGGGCAAACAAGCCCAATACAGCTTTTGGCCAAAACATACATATGTACAAAAACACTTGAACATGGAATAACTTTGCCATTTTTGGTGATAACCATATCAAATGAGGTAACATTGCGTAGAACACATTTGGGGCTACACACCAAACCAACTTTGAGGTTGATATTTCAAAACTGACAAAGCTATGGCTGTTTTAAGGTCAAAATCCCACAGTTTGGCCAATACAGCCTTATAGTGGGATACTATCCCATAAGTATGATGATGAGGTGTCAAACAGACGCAGAAGCTTATTTATACTTCAATAGCTCATAGTTAAGTCAAATACAGAGGTCCATACAGGTTCTGTACAGTTTCTGACGCGTCAGAAGCACCAAAACACACCTGTAAACTCCATTGGTGAAATGTTTCACCCTGTATAGGGTAGAAATGACTACTTGTGGTTCTAAAGCCACATTTCAACCCAATACTAGCCTTTATTGAGTGTATAGAACCACAAACCAGCCCACAGTAGTGAGAATTTTCACTCTGTGGTCGTGTGCAGAGGTAAACCACCTCCCACTACCCCAGAACAAGATAAAAGGAGGCTTTGCCTCACCAGGAAGCAAATCCAGAATCCTGTTCTTGATATTCTTACCTGGTATAACTTCTCAAAAGAAGTGGTACTCCTAGAATTTAACAGGTATAATTATAAGTTCAATTATTGTAGGGTTTGTTAATGTAAACCAACAGACAAAAACTGCACCCTGGGCTATCACCAGCACTCACCATCACTAAATTACTTTAGTATAGCCCTTTTACTCATATTATCACTTTAAATATCACCATCATTTTCGTGTCACACTCAGAGTTATATTTTCTATTATCATTTTGAAGCTATATCATAGAGTCACCCAGACACCCATGATAATCTCTATATTCTACCTATCTCCTTAAGATTTATGCTCAATTTAAAATGATATTAGCATGATAAAAGAGAAATCAAGCTAAAACAATGAAGAATACTTATAATATATCCTATTCATAGATGAATTTGACCAAATTCTTTGAATAAACCCTCTGAATTATTCTGGAAAAAATATTCTTCTGCATGAAAATTATCATGACTCTGAATTATAGCTCTCAGTCAATTTGGTATGAAATTTTGACATTCTTTGTGCGAATTTAATGTTCTTCCTGGCTTTATGAGTTCAGAAGTATGATTAATTTGTATTCAATATTGGGAAGAATTGATCAATGATTACCTCACATGATTTTTACCAATGAAATAATTTTACTAACACAAATGTTTATTCAGCTCTATTGAAAAACAATGATCCAATTCTTTATCCAAAGTGAGAATGATAATATATAGTTCTTTCAATGATAATTTGCGTACAAAAAAGACTACAGCTCCAGGTATGGTTTTCCCTTCATATTTTTGATTGACATAGGAAAAATAAAACTCTCACACTTTTTCCCCTTGTTAATTGATAAAGTGCACAGTGCCTGAAGCTAACTACAATAGTATATGCAAAATCTTCAATTTAAGAATTGTGAGCTATGATTATTATTGTATTCTTTCTTTGTGTATTCTCTAAGGCTGAATTTGGGCTGACCAGCGGCTAATTTCCTCACTGGATTTCCAAAATGATCTTATTTCAGATAATTCTTGGGGAAATGGGGTCTTATTTTCAAATCAAATTTTTTAAATTGGATTTTACAATGACCACCACTACAAAACCCCAACTTACAAGGGTGGATTTGCTTGATGCTGAAAAGAATTCTTCTCTTCTTTTGAATTATCAAATTGATTGTGATTTCCAAAAAAGCAAATGAAATTAATATAGAGGAATTAATTTAATAATGAAGACTTAATTGGAATTAATTAAATTCCAAAATTTTCAATTTTTATGAAGCTGTGGAGAATGGACTTAATTCAAATTTTGTTCTCTTTAAGAGAAATCATTTGTACTTCATACTAATGGTATTTCTCATTGATATTATAAGATGAATATGATTTGATCACATAATATGAAAGATTTCTCACTGAACTAATGCATTAATAGACTGATTGATTGAGTCTTATCTGATTACTACATAATAAGGTAATTAAAAGATGGTTTGGGATATTTTAATTTTGAGTGTTCCAGAATATCAATATATTTCATGTTGTGAATTTCTAACATCAAGTAATGGTTTTTGGTTTGATTTTCTATACTTCATAGATCTCATTCAACAAAAAGAGAGTCTTTGTACAATCAGAATTTCAGATATGCTTCATCTCCTAGAATGAAGATTCATGTGGTATTCCATTTTAATAATGCCTTCAGCTTCTGATGAAGTCATTTTAATTTTGAGACCCAGATCCTTGCAAAGAAAATTCCCAAATTCCATTATTAGTCCAATAAATTACCCAGGTTCCTTGAATTTATTTTTACTTAATTCATTGCTTAAGCACAATAAATATGAATTCAATAACACAACTGCATTTTAATATGGACTGTTGAATTGCACTTCTTTTGGTTTATCCTGTAAATTTCAAGCCAAAATTAAGGTTTGTGAACTCTATTTAAAGAATGAATTCTATGAGATATGAATCTGTGATACTATAAAGGAAAATATTTTAAATTATCAAATTCTAAAAGTTGTTTTGTGATATCTCATAAAGCCAATTACCATTATCTTAAAATTCCATAAGGTAGAAAGAGTGCATTTTTTGAGAGAAGTTGTTGTTAATTCCAAAAGACAGCTATAAAGATATAGTTTCATTTATAAATTTAAGGAAATTGAATATTTATCATCATCCTTTAAAAACAGGATTTCTGTATTGAAAATTAATAGACCAAAGTTTAATAAAGGCTTTACAAATACAAAATTTGTTCCATAAGGAAGAAGATTTTCTCAATAATATCATCTTTCCCAAGCTTTTGAATGGAATAATTGGAAAAGATAATCATAAGGAAAGATTTACTGATTGCAAACGCTTTTTATCATCTCCTCAAAGAATGGTTTCTTGATGATATAAAAAAAGATTTGTGATTGAATCTTTGATTCTGATTTTAAGCTCCAAAGAAGTACTTTCAATCATGAGCCCCAATATAGTATGGCTTTGTGAATGTGTGCTTGTTTAGTTAAAGAATTGAAGAAGGGCTAGGTTGAATATAATGAGCAATTTTGTCATACCTTCATGAAATACCAGTGAAATATTGAGGTAATAGTTTATGGGAATGGGAGCTAAATTGTCCTTTTGCATGAAAATTCTTCTTATTCTGAAATTAAATAACAAAGGAATATTCTAATAGAAATTGTAATGTATTTATCTTTATATCAATAAAAGAAAGATAAGAAGATCAATACATGAAAGATATACCTTAATGATAGTACAGCTCATAATTCAATGGAATTGGATATTTTCTCCTGATTCTGGAAAGGATCCTTGGGAATTATTAATATTCTTTCATTTGTTGTTAATGAAATCTTAAAAATTTCAGAATGACAATTTGATGGTAGATTTTGGAATTTTATGCTATCATGTGGTGGATCCTTTTAGTTATAGCTTCTGTGTCCCTCAAGGCGTTTTATGGCTTTGTTATGCCCCTTAACTTCAACTATAGAGCTTATAGTTTGCTTGTCTAAATTGTGAAAAAGATTTATGTATTCACCAGGGCGAATTCCACGTCAATTGTCAGCGATTGACTTCATGTCGCACCGTGGTAAGTATAAAATCTTGCTTCAGTCGCGTTAGTGTCACTTTATAGTCACTGGATTTAGTGGGTCACGTCACGTCAGCATCAAGACAATGTCAATTGTCACATGTGTTACATGGGAATGTCACTCAAAGCCCCAACCCATTTCAACACTATTCGCAACGTTCGGGTAATTTCACCTCACTGGCTTCTGCCTCCCCAACGCTTAGCATGCTTAGGCGCCCACACTGCCCTCGAGATGAGACTCTGACACTGCCCCCCCATCTCCGTCCCCACCACTCCTGCCCTTACCATCCTTACGCTTGCGTAGTACCCTCCTGACATGCCTCCAACACATCTTCCCATCCTTACGCTCATGTAGTGCCCTCCCAACATGCCTCCGACAACGCTTACCATCCTTATGCTCACGGAGTTCCCTCCCAACATTCTCCCGACACCACTTATCCTTATGCTTGTGTAGTGCCCTCCCAACATGCCTCCGACACAGCTTACCATCCTTACGCTTGCGGAGTGCCCTCCCAACACTGCTTACCATCCTTAAGCTCGCACAGTGCCCTCCTGAAATGCTCCCGATACCACTTATCCTTACGCTTATGTAGTGCCCTCCTGACATGCCTCTGACACTGCTTACCATCTTTATGCTCATGGAGTGCCCTCTAGACATGCTCCTGACACCAATTATGATCCTTACACATGTGTAGTGCCCTCCCGACATGCCTCCGACACAGCTTACCATCCTTACGCTCGCGGAGTGCCCTCCCGACATGCTCCCAACACTGCTTACCATCCTTATGCTGATGAAGTGCCCTCCCAACATGCTCCCGACAACGCTTACCATCCTCACGCTTCCATATTACATCCATAGTGTACGGTGGCTTGTTGGCATACACAATGAACACAATTGGCGAAATATGCTGAGTGGCCTTCTCTGCCAACAGGACCTAAGGGGAAATTGGTCAGTATATTCACAATGTTGTGGTTAGGGTTTAAATCATGAGACTCACAAATTAAAACCTAATACGTGGACTATTTAAGACAAGAATTGTGTCTCCTGTTTCCCCAACAAAACCATTTTATTTCATATCAATCAAATGGAACACTTTGCTTAGTCCTTACCTCATGAGTGTTGAATAGTTCAAAAGTTGACTTTAGTAGGTTTCTCACTAGTAAGCTTTATTCAGTGTCTCATAGGCAAGTGATTTCATTTTAAAGAGATGAAATAATTTGCAACACATTGCCTCCTTCAATTTCCCGACAAATTGTATTTTGCAATTGCAATACAATTTGAATAGAAGGTTCCAAGTCTGTTGATGTGCAGGTTTATTTTGGTCAGCTTGTGGTTCTAAAATGTATTTTTTCTAGAATATTCAATAACTCTTAAACTTCTTTAAAGTAATATTTAACTTCTTTCAAACTCGCCAAAATTCTCCAATATTACCTCAAAAATAATAAATTATTTTAAACTTATTTTACTTCCACCTTTTTTCTTCAACTCGGATCTTTTTATTCAAAAATCTTCAAACAAGTTATCAATCAACCTTTCACCATCTATTTGCTTAATAAACTACCTCTGCTATGGCCCAAACCCCGGGAAATTCAACTGAATTCAATGAACGACCAACGTCAGCCCCAGAGAGTTGAAGTGAAATCTCTGTTATGGCCAGTAGTCATGAATTAGGCATTGAAGTAGAGAGCCAGTCACATGAAGATAATCAAGATCCACCAGTTCTTCCAGAATATGAGTATGCATCCATCTTGAATATTTCAAATCTCTCAAAACCTGATATTGTGTCATAGCCTTTATTTCAGCTCAGCCTCCAAGCTCTCAGAAACTGAATTTTAAAAGCTATGAGAAGGAAAAGACTGTTGAACCTTGTGGACCGACAGAAGATGATGGGCAAGATGATGTAATTTTCAGTGGGGAGGTGGAAATTATATCCAAGGAACAATTTGTCTCCAACATTGCTCAAACAATCCCAAGGCTTGAAAAAATTCAAAATGATAGTAAAATTCCTGATTATGTGCGTCAAAAGATTGCTGAAGCCATGAGCCTCCTCAAAATTGATTTGAACTGTAAGTCCATTACTAATTCAATATAAAATTGATAAAAATAGCTGCTTACAATATATGGGCAGGTGTGAAGGTGGGAGAATCTCTACCTGAAGGATCTCAAGTCATAATTGGATTTCCAGGCAAAGGATTAAGAAAAAGACCAAATATACATGCAACCAAAAAAACAAACAAAAAACGCCATACCTTTGAAGACGCAAAGGATTCTTGGGATCAAGGTGATGAAATGATCAATGTTGAAGTGGACCATATTGATAATGAACCTCCGCATACTGAAACCCCCCCATACTCAATGAAACAATCCATCATGAACCTCCACATACTGAAAGCCCCCTGATACTCAATGAAACAATCCATGATGAAACCCCTCTTGCCTCTCCTCGAAATATTCAAGCCTTTCAAGAAAGGGATACAATTAAACATGATACAATGGGACAAGATATGACTGATATAATTCCTGACCCTGAGCCCGAAGTGTCATCCTCTGCTAATTTTCAAGGAATATTTTTATCCTGCATGGAAGAGTTTTTAGGAATTTTGAATTATCATTCCAATATTACTCAACAATCATGGAAAAGGGGGCTTGATAATATAAATAGTATTTACAAAAATCAATGGGAAAATTTACCAACAAAGGGCGCTCATACATTCCTGCCTGTTGGTATTAAGTTGATCAGTAACCAAGAGCTTACACTGTTGGCCTGGTTGGAGGACCTTGAGATGGCAGGTGAGTTTTATCTTGGTGAATGATACATGATTATTGACTGTTGACTGGTGATAAAAATTGCAATATAAAGGGTTAGATTTTTTTAAGCCAACAGAAACAGAAGCGTTTTTTGATAACAACATTTGGGATCTCAAATTGATGAAGGAATCAGCTACACCTCCAGATAATCTCCCAAAATCTGAACACTCCTTTTTCAAAATGGTTCAGAGCCTTCTTTACCCTGCCAATCCAGTTAAACATTTTTGGGAAAATGGTATGTTTGAATCCATAAGTTTAGTCTAATACGATGTGATTGCACCCAAACCATATGTTGCACCAACATCAAATTCGACCAATCCTCTTGGACTTGAATGGGGAGCAGTTGGATACCTTGCCTCCTGCTTGAGTAAATCAAAGCAACGTGCAACCCAACTCAGCATTGGAGGTGGCGGGGCTGACAATGAGATATCCACCAAGCCGCACAAGAACCTGGAAGATCTAATGGATACAGTTATCCATTTGATGATTGCGTATAACATTGTACATGCACATACAAAGGTCGAAGTTAATGGCATCAAAGGAAAACTCATGAACTCAAAAAAAATGAGGCCATCAAAGATCTTTTGACGTGTCACAAGAATCTCGGAATAAATTGAATTTTCTAGGGTATATTAGTGGCATTGTGTGCAGCAGGGGTTTGTGGTTTGATGGTATGCTCAGATGACTGGAGAACAAGCTCAGTTAAAGGGGCTTTATCACTAATTGAAATTTCCGAAAAGCTTTCAGAGGGTGAAAATCTAGTGGAGCCGGTGTGGCTACGTACTAATAAGTATATATGTAATTTACTGAATAAAAGTTTCTTCTCATCAGAGTCTTTTAACCCCACTGTACCTCTTAGATTTGAGTTTGCACGATTCTTGGTATTAGACTTTGGTGATGCCTGGGTGGCAAAGCATGGTCTTGGTTCAAGTGGTGAGGTCACATTGACTGTACCCAGGTCTGCTAAACTTACAGCCAGGATTGACCAATTTTAGATTAGCTGTGTACCAGATAGATTTTAATTTAATTTTGCAAAGTCATTTATGAATTTATTAATGGTGAATACCTATCCTACTACTGCCCGGATGCCACAGGATGAATACCAATATTAATTGTACGGCGGCATGCCTCCGTACACCATTGAAAATACTCCAACAAGACACAAGCTGATTCAGGCAGTTGTGCCCGCGAGTAGCACACGCGGGGGCATTGCGGGAAGTCTCTTTTATCACTTCTCGCCAGCCCATAATAGGCCAAATGTTCCTGTTTCTTTCAAGAGGACTAGGATAACTAGGGATCCGCAGCAGGGTGCATATTGCATTTGCGCGTGCTTGCGATATTCCACATGGTTGGATTGGAAAGTGATTTCATGGGAACATTAATATGTCAAATTGAATAATGCACTATCCACTGCAATTTTCAGGTTCAGGTATTTGAGATCACAAATTCGCGAAGGTCAGGTGTGATCTTTCTTTTCAGCCACAATTAAAAAAGATTAATTGACCTCCATCAAATTTAGGTGATATTAATAAATAAGTAATCATTTGGTTTCATTTCATTTTCCGCTGCAAGCATGCCATTGACAAAAAAAGGAAAGGAGAGTAAAAGGGAACTTGCGGGAAAGCGTCAGGGTGTGGAAGGAAAGTGTGAGTTGCTTGCTTAATCTCAGTATATATATATAGATGTATATATATGCTTCCACATTTATGTGGCACCCTCATTGGGCCCCATGGAAGAACATTGGCTTTAGTCAGTTCAGATTGTGCCAATGTCATGTGGGCTGCAAAAGGGAAGTCAAAGGATGTGTGCTGAATAAAGCTCCTTGGGCATTGGGGACCATTCTGGACTCAAAACTCTTTAGCTTCAAGTGGCAGGAAGCAGTATCTGATATCTTGTCTGCTTCAAAACAAAGTGATCGCTCAACCACTCAGGAATAGTGGGAGATCCCAAAAGACAAATGAGCGCAAAAAGACCCAAAAGAATATGTTATTTTCCTCCTCTTGACCAACAGAACAAATATCAATGCCACTATCAGCAAATATGACCTCAAGTGAAATTTGGAGGGTTTTGGATGTCAATCAGATCAAACACATTCACTTTGGCCATGTGGCAATTTTCTCTTCAACCAGATTACTCATTGCCCTTGTCGAATTCCGACCATTCACAACAATGAGTGAAGTCGAGGTCAATCAATGGGATGAATTATAACAATTCTTATTTCACGAAAAGAGATTCATCGACCCTATTTCAACAAATGGAGCATTACTGGAGGGATTTATGTTCGCAATTGGGTGGCGCAAATGCAGCACAAAGAATGAATAATTTGGTCTATATGGAAGTGTTGGGAACATTGAAAACACAAAAGATGAATGGCGGAACCGAGGTGCCAATCTTATCTTGGTGGGTTGCATTCTAGGTCAATCCTTACGATATGTTGGGGATAATTTATTTCAGAAGATTCAAAATTGCTACAACTCATTGGGGGTTCCGTCTTTTGATCAAGTCAACTATGAAGGCAATATTCGCGCAAATCAGGGTGAATGTGAGTTTGCTTCCGCACTCACTTTCACCATGAATGAATTCAAAAACTCACCTCATCTTGATAAGGATGCGTCGCTGTATGCTTTGGGATGGTCGTTTCAAGCTGATAAGCGGACCAGCCAAATTCAAAGAGATGCGTCAAAGCGGTGTACAGGGGGAAAATTGATTTTCCCAAATGAGCATTTTTGAATTGATCTATCCACATGTCATGGGCTCATTCAGGTAGTGTGCGCCAGTAGTAAATTTGTTCATTATACTGATCCAGCACAGGACAACAAAAGCATGACACTAGTGGGTATGTCCGCGCAATGCTCCAGGAGGTTGGAAAAAAAATGTGCTGAAAAAGCCATGGCTATTATGAGATTGGAGAGGGAGCAGGCTATCAAATAAGGGATGGTCATAAAATATCATGCAAATTCAAAGAATGAGGAGATTTGCATATGTGTTGGAATTGCAGCATGATGGGTAAATAATGGTGGGGTAAGGCAGAGGACAATATACACCAGGATTGGGTGGTTTGGAGTGCGGGAGATATGGTGGCTCACATGAAAAAGGGGTGAAGTGGATTATGTAAGGTGGCATGCCATTGTACATATGTCCTGGTTTGTTCCTCTTGTCCAGGATGCCAATGCTTTACACGCAAATCCTTACGCATGTGCAGGTTCCGACGATGCTAAAAGCTCCTTACGCCTGTGCGGGCTGCCTACGCTTCACACGCAAATCATTACGCTTTTACAAGCTCCCGAAAATTCAAAAAACTTGCTACGGAGGTGCAGGCACCCAATGCCTCCCACGGAAGTCCTTACATTGTGCAGGTTCCCAACAATTTGACAGTTTTCTTATGCTGGTGCAGGCACCCAATAGTTGACATGCGAATCCTGATGCTTGTGCAGGTTCCTGACAATTCAAGCAATTCCTTCAACTTGTGCAGGTTCCGACGTGTAACAACCATCCATCAGGGGTAAGGGTATTCATTCATACACCCACTCAAACACCTCAAATCAGCAAATCCAGTATCTGCATCAGCAGTCAGTTTCAGCAATCTTCATTCTGAAACATGCATACAGCTTGGTACATCAATACAGCCTGTCAATACCTGTACAGGTTGGATTCACCCAATACAGTTTCAATACACCAGTATGGAACTGTATGATCACTCAAATACACCACACCTCTTGTACAGGTTCTGTACAGCTGTACAGGACCTGTATTGGCCAGACTCAATTCAATCATCAATTGTTCTCATGAAAATTCTTCCTCTGGATCAGGGCTGGTGATTCTCACATATACCAGCCCCTCTTTCTCCCCCCTGGGGACTTTTCCCCAGTTAATTAATTTAGTTTATTTATTATTTTATAATTACTCTTATCCTTATTTTGGGTATTATGATTATTTAATCTTAAGTTAGTCTTTGCATTTCTCTCTTTGCCTGTACAGTATGAGTTGGGTGGCCATATCCTTATTAACCCCTCTCTTTCCATTCTGACAGGTTGAAACAGTGGACTTGGACTTGTTTGTGGTTGGCTCTTCTATTCTTTTACTCTTATCTTTTGTTGCTGCTTTTCTTATATTTATTCTTTAGCAATTTATCTTTAACACTCTTAAGTGTATCCCCTTTTATCTTATCTTTGAGCCCTCCATAAGTGAGTCCCAGTTTACTGAGTGCCAGGCCCTCTTCACTTCGAAGAGCCCCTGTGAAATTAAATTAATTAACTCATATTTGATTCTTTCTCTTCATTCATTTATATTCATTTCCTCTCATTCATCAATTATGAACTTTTCATGATTTTCTGATTTTTTATGATTTTCTATGAAATTTTCTCTCTCATCAATTTTCATCTCATTCATTTCATTCTTATGAAAATTGATTCTTTTTCCATTCTTAATCATTGCTGACCATTTCATCACTTCATTTTTTTTTATCAATCAAATTTTTTCTGTGTTCTTATTCAGGTTTTATCTAGGGATTATTGATTGGTTTAATTGATTGGATTATTCATTGGGATTCATTTGGGTTATTGATTCAGGATTTATTGGATTTATTGACTTTGAACTCTCAAGATATTGAATTGATTTCTGAAGATTTTGAACTGATTGATTGATTCCTCAAGACTTGATTTCATTTGAAGACACTTATTGATTGATTATTGATTGAATATTGATTGATTATTGATTTCCTCAAGATTATTGATATTTGATTGAATTGATTGTTGATTGATTGAATTTATTTGACTGTTGATTGAATTTGATTCCTCAAGATTTGAATTGATTCCTCAAGATTCATCAAGATTTTATTGTGATTGATTTGGCCAAGCCTGATTATTCTTCTGAATACCATCAAGTTATTTTAATTCTTTTCATAATGCCAGTCCAGCATAGCCCCCCAGCAAAGAATACTAGATCCCAGAAAATTCCAGCTGTTCTCACTCCTACAGCAAGGGCTCCTCTTGACCGCACACCATCAGTTCATCAACTGAGTGCAAATTTGGACAGAGGACCACCAATGGAAGGAGCAGCACCCTCAAGAAGAGGTGGAATGAAATCTAGAAGATCAAGATCCTTTTCTGGACTTTTGGGTGGCTACCCTGGCATGTCTGAAGGTACAAGAGCAAGATTAGGGGAAGTTGAAGATGAAGAGGGGGAAGAGTCTGTGGAAGAGGAAGATTCTGGGGAAACTGAAGTGGCAGATGCCTTGGCAAATGCTCCAGAGGTGCCTCAGGGTTCTAATCTAGCCCTTTCTAGTCAACCTCTTGTCTCTCAAACTGATCCAAGTCTCCTCAAGATGATGGAGCAGATGACTCAATTCATGGGACAACTCACTCAAGCAGTTGCCCCCAGGGACAATTCCAAAGCCCCTGCTTTCAAGACTCCATCCATGAAGGCACCTGATTCTTTTGATGGTACTCAAGCTCATAAATTGAGAGGATTTATCCAATCCTGTCAACTAATTTTCCATAATGATCCAGAAAACTTCTTCTCTGACAGGAAGAAGGTTTTGTACTCAACTTCTTTTCTTACTGGTAGAGCTGGCAAATGGATTGAACCTTACCTCTCAAATATTTCCAATGAAGACCCTTCCTACCTCCTCAATAATTGGCCATTGTTTGAATCTCAATTATTCACTCTGTTTGGTGACCCCAATGAAGTCAGGAAAGCTGAACAAGAGTTGGACAATTTGAGGATGAAGGAAAGTGGTCATGTTTCCTTGTACATAGCAGATTTCAGAAGCTTAATGTCAAGAATTGGAGATTGGGGGGAAAGATCTTATATCCATGTTTACAGAAGAGGATTGGCATCAAGATTATTGGATCAGTTGGCTTCTCACCCTGGAACTTTTGATACTCTTCAAGAACTCCTGGATGTCACTCTAGAATTAGACACAAGATATCATGAGAGGCAAAAGGAAAAGGGTGGCAATCAAGAAAAGAAGCCTCCAGTCAGTGGATCCAATCAGTCTAGGCCTCCTCAAAACTCATTTCAAAAGAGGCCTCATCAGAAGAAGAATAAGAAGGGCAAGCAATTTCAATCTTCAAAGGACAAACCCCATGCTGCTCTCCTCAATAAGGACAATAAATTAATCGGTTCTGAAAAGGAGAGGAGGATTCAAGCAGGGTTGTGTACTTATGGTGGTGGCAAGCACCCAATTGAAAAATGCTTCAAGAGACCTCAGAACAAGCCTGGGTCATCATCAGGAGGCTTCCCTAGCAAGCAGGGAAAAGCCTGAGTGGGGATCATGATTTGTTCAATGGTTCTCACTTATTTCCTTCAAGAGCACAATTGTGCACTCTGAATACTAGTGTCAAGAAATCTTTAAAATTTCTTATTTTCTCTTCTGTCTCTGATATTTTTTATAGTATTCTCATTGATTCTGGTGCTACAAGCTCTTTTATTGCAAAGAATTTTGTTCTCAAGTACTCATTGACTCTGTCAGGGCTCCCTGAAAAGATTCCTCTTTTCATTTTGGATTCTAATGAATCCCCTGCCTTGTTCATCACCCATTATACCAAGTGGGTAGTTGACTTGCCTTCCTTCCCAAGCTTTGAATGGGATTTCTTTATAATAGATTCACCCAAAGGAGAAGACCTGATATTGGGCTATGATTTCCTTTACCATTTCAATCCCATTATTGATTGGAAAAATGGATTGATCACCTATGATTCTAATCATAAGGATTCTAGTGGTATTATTCCTTCTACTAGTAATGACTTAGCCACTGCTGTCAACAGTGTTTCTCTGGCTGGTGAACTTAAGACACCTTCCATCCCTTCTTCTGTCCATATCCCTTCCATAATTCCCTCTCAGTCATTACTTCCATCAAGAGATGAAGTCTTCAAAGAGATAAAGGATGTTGGAGAAGATGTTGCCATATCTTCACTTCATCTCTTCCAAGGGGATATGAACCTTCCTCCCTTATCTTTTCATGCATCCCTGGAGGAGCAGTGGGATGAGGAGGAAGAGCCAGAAGAAATTGAAACTGTGTTGAAGGTTGTTCCTCCTGCTTATCACCAATATTTGGATGTATTCTCCAAGGTGAAAGCAGAGAAACTTCCTCCACACCGCGCCTGTGATCACCATATCGAATTGGAGGGTCTTCTACCTCCAATTGGTGTTATCTACTCATTATCAAATCAAGAGTCAGAAACACTGCGGGCCTACATTTCAGAGAATGTAGAGAAAGGTTTCATTAGACCAAGCTCCTCTTCAACAGGAGCACCTGTCCTTTTTGTCAAGAAAAAGGATGGAGGTCTTCGTTTGTGTGTTGACTACCGCAAACTCAATGCTGTCACTAGGAAGAACAGATACCCTGTTCCTCCTATGAACCAGCTTACCATATTCAACGGTTCCACTATCTTCTCCAAGATAGATTTGCGTGGTGCATATAAACTTCTGAGAATCAAAGAGGGGGATGAGCACTTAACTGCCTTTAGAACCAAATATGGCAGTTATGAGTATTTGGTCATGCCATTTGGTTTGACCAATGCTCCTGCTTCTTTCCAAAATCTAGTAAATGATATCTTTGCAGATTTTTTGGATGTGTTTGTTGTGGTTTATCTAGATGATATTATGGTCTTTTCTGGTTCTGAGGAGGAACATGTCAAACATGTGGCCTCTGTCCTCCAAAGACTGAGGGACAATAATCTGTTTGCCAAAGCCTCCAAGTGTGTATTCCAAGCCTCAAGTGTGGAATACTTGGGCTATGTTGTTTCAAGTGATGGCCTCAAGATGGATTCTTCAAAAGTTCAGCAAATCCTCAATTGGCCTCAGCCCAGAAACATCAAGGCTCTTCAATCTTTTCTTGGCTTTGCCAATTTTTATCGACATTTCATTAAAAATTATTCTAAAAAAATCACTTCTCTCACTTCCCTCCTTAAAAAAGATTCTCCCTTCATCTTCAATGAGGAAGATCTTAGTCAGTTTCAAGCACTCAAAGAAGCTTTCACCTCTGCTCCTATCTTATCTCATTTTGCTCCTTCTCTACCTACTATAGTAGAGACTGATGCTTCTGATTATGCATTGGGCGCCGTACTGAGTCAGGTGAATGACTCTGGAAAGCATCCCATTGCATTTGATAGTCGCAAGCTCTTACCAGCTGAGCTCAACTATGAGATTCATGACAAGGTACTCCTTGGCATAGTTTGGGCTCTCAAGCACTGGAGAGCATTTCTTCTTTCTCTTTCCAATCCTTTTGAGGTCTTGACAGACCACTCTTCCTTGCAATATTTCATGTCTTCCAAAGTTCTTACTCGTCGTCAGGCCCGTTGGGCCGAATTTCTCTCAGAATTTCATTTCACTATCACTTACCGCCCAGGCAGGCTGGCCACTTTACCAGATGCCTTGTCACGTCGGGACGACGTGTACCCAGAGAGGGGGGTGGACTTCATCAGCAAGAATCCTCAGAATTTTCATCAAGTACTTAAGCAAGATGGAATTCAGGAGTCAAGATTCTTCTCAATCAAAGTGGAAATTTTCTCAGATTTAGTTGACAAGATTCAAGAAGAAGTATGGAAAGACAAAGACTATAAAGAAATACTCAAGCAACTAGCAAGAGGTGAATCAGTTCCAGATTATTCTCTTGAACCTCAAGCCAAGTTATTATTATTCAAAGATAGAGTGGTAATCCCAAGCAATGAAGAACTTCAACTCAATATTCTTCAAAAGCGTCATGACTCACCATTGGCTGGCCATCCTGGCCAGGAGAAGACCCTCAAGCTCATCAAGAGGGATTTTTATTGGGCTGGCATGAATCAATTCATCAAGGACTATGTGTCCTCATGTCAGCAATGTTCAAGAAACAAGAACATCCATCACAAGAAGTTTGGATTACTCAAGCCTCTTTCAATTCCATCTGGTCCTTGGAATTCATTATCAATGGACTTTATCACTCAATTGCCACTGTCCAACAACTTTGATTCAATTTTAGTAGTTGTGGACAGATTCTCAAAAATGGCAATCTTCATTCCAACTTATGGCACAATCACTGCTCTGGATTTAGCTCAAATATTCATTAGCCATGTATTTTCCAAGCATGGACTCCCAGTCAGTATTGTCAGTGATAGAGGATCCTTATTTGTTTCATCATTCTGGGCTCAATTGTGAGCCTTAGAGGTAATTTCATATACCCAAAAGACCACAAATATAAAAAAATACATATTAATATAAATAAAATAAATTTATTTATATTATTAAAATAAAAATAAAAATATAAATATAAAATTATATTAAAAATAAAAAATTAATTATAATTTAAAAATAAAAAATACATTAAATTTTGTAAAAGTAAAATTACATTTATACTTGAAAAAATTAAGTAAAAATAAAACTTTAACAAAATTGTGAGAAAATAAATAAATTTGGAAAAAAGTTAAATAAAATTAATTATAACTTTTTATCCAATAAATAAACATATAAAATTTATTTCACCATTGGATTCCTCATAAAAAATCAGGTGGGGTCACCTCTGAGTGAAATTCTTGTAACTCAACTCTAAATAAGCTTAAATTAAGTTTTTAGTATTTTCAATACAAAAGTTAAAATCCTCAAAACTTTAATTTAATTCACACCACATGTGGTGTTAACCATCAATTTTTGTGTTAAAATTGAGGTGTTGTGTTTAGTTTAGAAGTTATGAGGAATTGAAGTATTTTCAATTGAATTCAATTGAAATGTCAAAATGTGCGCGTGTATTACATAAGTGAACTTTGATTTACATATGAGGTGTCAATTATTACTGTATTGTACTGTACAATTGAATTGAATTACATATGTAAATTATAAGTATAATACATGATGAGGAATTAAAGGAAAAATAAATTGGAAAGATTAAATTTGGGGGGGGAAAGGAACTCCAGCTCTAAGGGGGAGCTAGACCCCCAAAATCCTTGCTGACAGGCGTGGGATGTCAAAATTCACGCAAAAGTTCATCACTTTTGGCCTGGAATTGAGTTACAGGGTCTGTGGACTCAATTGATGATGAGGTTTTGATACCAACTGGGGTAGTTTTAGCTGTTGCCAAGAGGGTAAAACTACCCTTAAGATAAAACAATCATAATAAAAACAGTTTTAACTGGTTCCTACGCCTCTGACACACATTCTGACGTGTTTTGAAGGCTCTAGGCCTGGTATTGCTATAGTAATGGCTGATTTAAGGGTCTAAAATGGCTAAAAATGGCTAAAAATGGCTTAAACCAGCCCTTTTTGGTCTAAACCAGGGTTCAATGATGCCATAATTGGCTTTTCTGTTGTCAGACTGTTTTTCACGACTGACAAGAGTAAATTTTACTTTTGGAGCAAGAGAATTGATGGCTATAAAAGAATGTCTTCTTTGCCCCACTTTTCTCTTCATGTTAGAATCTTTTCCTTTTATTAATTAGTTTAAAACTGTTAAACCAATCAATCAAAGATTCCAACCACCACTTTTAAAATCATTTTAATCCTTTTAACCACGTGAAAAAATCATTATAATCATTGTTTGTAACTCTTATAATCATTTTTACCCCTGAACCACCCCAAAAGTGAATTAAAGCATCTTTCATCACTGTAAACTTTGTCACTTTGTTTCCAAATTCACTCTGGTCACTTTTGGGCGTGTTTTCTCTTTAATACTCTTTTTAAAGACTTTGTTCTTTAATTAATTGCTTGCAGTTCTTTGCTCAATTAATTCCAATTGAAATTGCTCTTGAAGAAATTTCTTTTGTAGCCTTAAAATATCTCTTGTAGAGTATTTTTTGGATAAATTTTTATTGTTGGTAAAACAATAAATTTTTATAATATTATTGTTTTATACTAATAAAGTTATAAACAATAAAATTGGCGTGTTTTCTCTTAAAAATAATATTTCATACTATTTTTAATTTGATTTTTACCTTATACAAATTTTGAGGACAGGAAAAGTACTTGATTTTTAATCAAAGTTTCATATCCACACCTTACATTTGGGGGCCCAGCCGTGATATTTTACCTGTGACATATTTTTTTTACTCTTTTTAAATCTTTTTTTCTTATATTGAAAAATTTAAAAACATATAAAAAAATACTTATAATTCAAAAAATCCATAAAAAATAATTTTTTATTATAAGTGAGGCTTAAATTTTTATTTCTTTTTTTGAAATATCCTTTTTTTTACTTAATTAATTGGCTTTTTCATTAATTTTAGTGTCTGACAACGTGGTAAGACAAGAAAACATTGAAACAGCCTCAACAGTAACCAGCATTATCCCTGCCAGTACTGTCAATTCTGATCATAATAGCACTGTTATTGTGACTCAAAATAACCAGCCTGAACCAATATCTTCTGAATTAATTAACTTGGACATAAGTAATACCCTTCAGAAAGCTAAAAATTTGGCCAATAGTAAGTTTTGTGACGTAAAATACTATTTTAAGCCTTTTTAACCATAATTATGCCTTCAACCAGATCAGGAGCCAGCTACAACCCCTCAAGCAGCTCCCAAAAAGGTAATAGACGTGATTATGGCAGAGGCCAACCAGGTACAGAAGGAAAAGGGTCAGTTGATGACTTCCAAACAACCAAAATGGGTCATTCTGAAGCTGATAATACCATTTTACCTTCAAAAAGAGCTGACACCGCCACAAGAAGCCTCAGTGGACATATATAAAGCCACCCGCAAAGCTTACAACAATGCACTGCAGTACAAGGAGTACCAGATCCTGGCAGATCTGTGGAAAAACTGCATGAATTCTTACCTGACAGTAAGAAAATTCTTGGGCCATCCCAACACTTGCAAATTGCTCAATGGACGGCATCCATTGATGGAGAAGAAAAACATGATGCTTTTGACACTAGAATGGAGGAAAAACAACCCTCCACCACCCAAACCAGTGCCAAAAACAGCCCCAGTGGCCAGCAGCAGCAATTCCAACGTGAAAAAGCAGCCACAAACTCCAAACAAGGGCAAAGGGAAGGCACCAGCCCCAAAACCTTACAGCCAGGGCTACAGAATCCCAAAGATTCAGCAGGATGCCATGGAAAATCTATTTCAGATGGCCAGAACCATGATGGAATTACAGAAGAAGGAGGAAGCCAGATTAAGGTTCCAGAAATGATTTCTGACATATTTGATTCCATCCCAGAGTTGTATAATGCTATAAATGACGTGAAAAAACATCTTTCTGATAAAAATGACACCATTTGTAACAACATTAAAACAAACAACCTGAGTCTGTGCCAAATTAATGAAACACTTATGTGTTTTGAAAAAGTTTTAAGAATAATTAAAAATTCTAATAATGACAATTCTTCTAACATTAAAATAAATGAACAATCTGCCATGATTAAAGAATTAACAGATAAATATTCTAAATTCAATATTGATGACATGATTGAAACAAGAATTAAACAAGCCATAAATATTATCAAAACAGATAACAAGAAAGTCCTTGATGACATTTCAAATTCATTTACTGAAGTAAAGACATATACCATTGCCTTGAAAAAGTGTTTTGATGCTTCACAAGAAGAAGTATCAAAATTATCAATGAAATTGAATCAAGTCACTGCTGATAATACAAGACAGACAGAGTTATGGCAAGAACTGACACATAAGGAAGACATGTATAAAATTGAAGTAATAAATTTAATACAAAGCTTCCAACATGAATACAGAAATTCCCAAAGGTGTAGCAACAGTAAAATGAATGACATTGAACAATTACTGAACACCTTACCAAGAATGTCTACACCTCTAAATCAAAATGAGGGCACAAGAATTCCAAATCCACAAGTATTGGATCCTGATAATTCACAATTAAAAAATGAATTATCCACTTCTTTTCATAACTTGGAACCATCAATGGGCCAAGCACTCTTGAAAGAAGTTCCAAAACTTAAAGAATGGCCTCACTTCAGTGGTGAAGGAGAGTATGACCATATGGAATTCATTAGAGGTATTGACATGATCAAAGAGGATTTTGAATTACCAGACAGATTGGTAACAGCCAGGTTTAACACCTTGTTTACCAGATCAGCTCACAGATGGTACATCAAAATAAGACAAGCACATGGACACCAGAGTTGGACTTGGTGGAAAACCCAAATCATCAACAAATGGGCAAATGATGCTTGGAGGTTTAAAGTTGAAACAGCCTTTGAATCTGCCAAATTTAATGCTGATAAAGACAGAGCTTTACCATGGTTTTGCCAACAAAAGGACAGATTAACAGCATTATATCCTGACATGTCAGAGTTTATGATCCATAGAAAAATTCTGAGACAATGTGGAGGTGACTTAGAGCATGCTGTCAAAAGCAGGACTACTGAACAATCTTCAGCAGAAGATATTATCAATATACTAGAAGAAGTAACCACCAGAACCAAAATTGGTTCTAGTAGGGTGAATCTCAAAACAAGGTTTAATACACCTTGGAAAGATTCTGTGGACAAAAACCCCAAAGAAAATTCTGGTAATATTAAATATAAATCTGCAGATACAGTCAGAAAATGCCATATTTGCCAAAGCACCACCCATTTAGCCAATACATGTCCAAAGAGGGGGAAAATCAATGAAATTGACATTGAAAAGGAACCAGATGTTGAAAAAGAAGACATAATTGAAGACAATTCAGATGATAAGTCATCCATATTTTCTGAATCTTCAAAAGATATAGAAAATATCAATGCCACTTTTGACATCATGGAATCTTATTCCCACTTACCACAATTGAGCAATGGTCAAGTTAATTTATCAAAAGTTCAAGATGCACAACTTATGAAGACAAAACCAAACAGAGGAAAAGGTTATACAGCTGGTAACTCCTGTATAACAGAAGTGGTAATTGACAACAAGCCCACCAAACTTTTGCTTGACCCAGGAGCCTTCTGCTCTTGTGTTGGAAAATCCTTTCTTAAGACTTGTGTGCCAAATTTTGAAGACCAATTGTTACCAATTGATGGTATAAAATTCAACAGTGCAAGTAACCCAATGAAAGCATTGGGAATCTTTGAGACCAATGTCATATTCCCACACATAAATGGGAATTTAAGGATCACAGTTGAATTTGTTGTTATGGAAAATTGCTCTAGTACCCATTTTATATTGGGAAATGACTATTTGATCATGTATGGGATAGATTTACATAATAACAAAGACAGATACTTTAGAATTGGGGACAATAAGCGCCAGAAATTTGCCTTTTTACCATTTAAAAGACAAATTACAGTAAACAAAGTATCACCAGTCAACTTAGAGTTAGAAAAATTAAAGTCTGAACAGTTGAATGAGGCTGAGATAAGCCTTCATCTGACTTATAAACAAGAAAATGAACTTTCTTCCCTTTTGTATGACCACAAAGGAGCATTTGCTACAGACAAAGAACCTCTGGGAGCAATTATTGGTCATGAAGTTGACATCATTCTTAACATTGAGAGACCTTATCCACCACTCTTAAGAAGACCTGCTTATCCAGCAAGTCCAAAATCAAGAGAAGCTCTAGAAATTCATATCAAAGAACTTCTAGACCTTGGTGTAATAAGAAAAGTAGGCCACAATGAGGAAGTAGAAATAACTACACCAGTCATAGTGGCATGGCATAATGGAAAATCCAGAATGGTTGGGGACTTTAGAGCTCTGAACACTTACACTGTTCCAGACAGATACCCAATACCAAAAATCCAAATTGCCCTTACTCAAATATCTCAAGCAGTGTATATAACCACTATGGATGCCCTTAAAGGATTCCATAAAAATGTGGTAACACCAAGAGCAAGAAAATACTTGAGAATTATTGTTCATTGTGGAGTGTATGAATACTTAAGGATGCCCTTTGGTATCAAAAATGCACCTTCACACTTCCAAAGAATGATGAATGAAATCTTCCCTGAAGAACTCTCAGAGGGATGGTTAATCATTTACATTGATGACATTATTATCTGTTCAAAGACTTGGGAGGAACACATGTTCAGATTATCAAGAGTTTTGACAAAAATCCAATCAGTAAACATGAAAATCTCCTTGAAGAAATGTCATTTTGGATTTAAAGAACTTAAGGCACTAGGACATGTTGTATCTGGTTTGTCCCTTGGAATTGATAAAAACAAAGTGGCAGCAGTATTGTTAAAACCCATGCCTCAGAATAAGAAGGAAATTCAGTCATTCTTGGGTTTTGCAGGATATTACAGGCAACACATTAAAGACTTTGCATCCATAGCAAGACCACTTTATAAGTTGTGTGACAAAGACACAGTATTTGAGATGACTGTTGACAGAGTCAAAGCTTTTGAATCTCTAAGAGAAGCATTGACCACTGCTCCACTCTTACTGATGCCAGACTTTAAATTACCTTTCAAACTGTATATTGATGCATCAGGGGATGGACTAGGTGCTGCACTTCACCAAGTTCAGATCATAAATGACAAACCTGTAGAAGGACCAATATGTTTCATATCCAGGCAAATCAAACCAACTGAAGCCAGATATGGAGCAAGTCAAATGGAATGTCTATGCCTTGTCTGGGCATTGGAGAAATTGAACTATTTCTTAGAGGGATGTGTTTTTGAAGTAATAACAGATTGTACAGCTGTGAAATCACTTTTGAACATGAAAACACCTAACAGACACATGCTCAGATGGCAAATAGCCATACAAGAATACAGAGGCAATATGACTATTGTTCATAAGGATGGGAATATTCATAAGAATGCAGATGGACTAAGCAGATGGCCATTACCAAATAATATTGATAATCCTGCTTATGTTCCAGAAGAAGCTTCACCACAAATTCCAATAGAAGGAATAAGTGTTACAGACTTGAACACCACCTTCTTTGAAGAAGTCAGAAATAGTTACACTCAAGATAAGAATTGTAGCATCTTATGCCAATTACTTAACAAAGACTGTAAAGACAACTCTCTAATACATGCCTTGGATGAAGTATGGAGAAAATCTTATAATGAAGGAAGATTTCACCTACTGGATGGTATAATTTACCACAGAACCAAGCACACATGTGTCATGACAGTTGTAGACAGGTCATTAATCAATCTTGTACTGAAAGAATGCCATGATAGTCCCTTTTCAGGACATCTTTCTGAAGACAGAACAAGAGAGAAAGTGAAGACCTGCATATGGTGGCCAATGTGGCAGAAAGATGTTGCAGAGTATTGCAAAACCTGTGACAGATGCCAAAAGGCAAATAAATCCACTGGCAAAAGACTTGGAAATATGATGAAAATCCAAGAACCAAACAGACCTTGGGAAATTGTCCATATGGATTGGGTAACTGGCCTACCACCAGGAGGTGACAGGAGCTATAATGCTTGCCTAGTGATTGTGGACAGATTCAGTAAAACTCCCATCTTTTTACCATGTCACAAAGATGATACAGCCATGGATACAGCTCTTCTGATGTGGAATAGAGTAGTGTCATGGACTGGGATATTTACAAATATCATCAGTGATAGAGATCCCAAATTCACTTCAGCTCTATGGACAAATCTTCACCAATTATTTGGCACTAAACTGTCTTTCTCTACAGCCTACCACCCACAAACTGATGGCCTGGCTGAAAGAATGATCCAAACCTTAGAGGACATGGTGAGAAGATTTTGTGCATATGGCCTTGAATTCAAAGATTGTGATGGATTTACCCATGATTGGTGTACTCTGTTACCAGCACTGGAATTAGCATATAAAACATCAATCCATGCTAGTACCAATCAGACTCCTTCTGTTCTAGAAAAAGGATGGAACCCCAAGTTACCCCAAGACTCCTTGAGGAAAGACTTAATTGAAATACATCCCACAGCTGCTAGCTTCAAAGGAATGCTAGACAAAGCTAGAAAGCATGCAGTAAGGTGCATGGAGGACTCTTTTGCATATGCTAAAGACAAATGGGATAAATCTCATGCAACTCCAGATTTCAAAGTGGGGGACCTAGTTCTTGTATCCACCACTAACTTCAATAACATCAAAGGATGTAAAAAGTTGAAAGACTCCTTTGCAGGAACTTTTGTGATTAAGGCCCTCCATGGAGAAAATGCTGTTGAAGTAGAGTTATCTGAAGAACTTAGCAATAAGCACCCTACATTTCCAGTGAGCTTGATAAAACCATATAAATCTAGTGATGCTGAGAAATTTCCCTTGAGGAATAAGGTTCCCCAAGTTATACCTCCTATTGAGACATCTGGTACTAAGAAAATAACCAAAGTTCTTAAAGAAAGGAAATTAAGAAGCAAGAAAGTAAGGGAATACCTTGTTAGGTACAGTGACCCAACTTGTGAAGATGAATGGTTACAAGAAAAAGATATACCAGAAGCTACCAAACTCCTGATGAGATTCAAACACACTAGAAACACCAATATTACAAAGTAATATTCTTTTTTTAGGGGGAGGGAATGTGAGCCTTAGAGGTAATTTCATATACCCAAAAGACCACAAATATAAAAAAATACATATTAATATAAATAAAATAAATTTATTTATATTATTAAAATAAAAACAAAAATATAAATATAAAATTATATTAAAAATAAAAAATTAATTATAATTTAAAAATAAAAAATACATTAAATTTTGTAAATGTAAAATTACGTTTATACTTGAAAAAATTAAGTAAAAATGAAACTTTAACAAAATTGTGAGAAAATAAATAAATTTGGAAAAAAGTTAAATAAAATTTATTATAACTTTTTATCCAATAAATAAACATATAAAATTTATTTCACCATTGGATTCCTCATAAAAAATCAGGTGGGGTCACCTCTGAGTGAAATTCTTGTAACTCAACTCTAAATAAGCTTAAATTAAGTTTTTAGTATTTTCAATACAAAAGTTGAAAATCCTCAAAACTTTAATTTAATTCACACCACATGTGGTGTTAACCATCAATTTTTGTGTTAAAATTGAGGTGTTGTGTTTAGTTTAGAAGTTATGAGGAATTGAAGTATTTTCAATTGAATTCAATTGAAATGTCAAAATGTGCGCGTGTATTACATAAGTGAACTTTGATTTACATATGAGGTGTCAATTATTACTGTATTGTACTGTACAATTGAATTGAATTACATATGTAAATTATAAGTATAATGCATGATGAGGAATTAAAGGAAAAATAAATTGGAAAGATTAAATTTGGGGGGGGAAAGGAACTCCAGCTCTAAGGGGGAGCTAGACCCCCAAATTCCTTGCTGACAGGCGTGGGATGTCAAAATTCACGCAAAAGTTCATCACTTTTGGCCTGGAACTGAGTTACAGGGTCTGTGGACTCAATTGATGATGAGGTTTTGATACCAACTGGGGTAGTTTTAGCTGTTGCCAAGAGGGTAAAACTACCCTTAAGATAAAACAATCATAATGAAAACAGTTTTAACTGGTTTCTACGCCTCTGACACACATTCTGACGTGTTTTGAAGGCTCTAGGCCTGGTATTGCTATAGTAATGGCTGATTTAAGGGTCTAAAATGGCTAAAAATGGCTAAAAATGGCTTAAACCAGCCCTTTTTGGTCTAAACCAGGGTTCAATGATGCCATAATTGGCTTTTCTGTTGTCAGACTGTTTTTCACGACTGACAAGAGTAAATTTTACTTTTGGAGCAAGAGAATTGATGGCTATAAAAGAATGTCTTCTTTGCCCCACTTTTCTCTTCATGTTAGAATCTTTTCCTTTTATTAATTAGTTTAAAACTGTTAAACCAATCAATCAAAGATTCCAACCAACACTTTTAAAATCATTTTAATCCTTTTAACCACGTGAAAAAATCATTATAATCATTGTTTGTAACTCTTATAATCATTTTTACCCCTGAACCACCCCAAAAGTGAATTAAAGCATCTTTCATCACTGTAAACTTTGTCACTTTGTTTCCAAATTCACTCTGGTCACTTTTGGGCGTGTTTTCTCTTTAATACTCTTTTTAAAGACTTTGTTCTTTAATTAATTTCTTGCAGTTCTTTGCTCAATTAATTCCAATTGAAATTGCTCTTGAAGAAATTTCTTTTGTAGCCTTAAAATATCTCTTGTAGAGTATTTTTTGGATAAATTTTTATTGTTGGTAAAACAATAAATTTTTATAATATTATTGTTTTATACTAATAAAGTTATAAACAATAAAATTGGCGTGTTTTCTCTTAAAAATAATATTTCATACTATTTTTAATTTGATTTTTACCTTATACAAATTTTGAGGACAGGAAAAGTACTTGATTTTTAATCAAAGTTTCATATCCACACCTTACATCAATTGTGTCAGCAGCTCAAGATATCAAGAGATCTTTCAACTGCCTTTCACCCTGAAACAGATGGACAGACAGAGAGGGTAAATCAGATACTAGAACAGTACCTTCGGATGTATGTCAGCTATCATCAAGATGACTGGTACACCTGGCTCCCTCTGGCTGAATTTGCCTATAATAATGCAGAACATTCATCAACCAAGCAATCACCTTTTTCACCATTTATGGAAGAAATCCCAGCTTTGACTCAATCCATATTTCTCAAGACTCACCGGCTGGAAAGTTATCAACAAAACTCCAATCAGTACAACAAGTTGTCAAAGAAGAATTAGAGTCAGCAATAAGGAGATTCAAGAAGTATGCAGATAGAAATAGGGCAAATCCACCTGATTTACAACCTGGGGACAAAGTATGGCTAGCTTCCAAGAACATCAAGACAACAAGACCCACCAAGAAATTATCAGAAAGATGGTTGGGACCCTTTGAAGTTCTTAAGAAGATTGGCAGCCATGCATATCACCTCAAGTTGCCTCAGCAATGGAAGACAGTTCACCCTGTATTCCATGTGTCCTTATTAGAACCAGTCAAGCATTCAACTATCCCAAATCGTCATCAATTGCCGCCACCACCAGTTTTAGTGGAAGAGCAAGAAGAATGGGAAGTGGCTCGGGTTCTGGACTCAAAACTCAAAAGAGGTAATTTATGGTATCTTGTAGAGTGGAAAGGATTCAGTGAAGACCCAGAAAGAACCACTTGGGAACCAGCTTCCAACCTTACCAACTCACCAGACCTTGTCAAGGATTTCCACTCATTGTATCCAGACAAGCCTGGTCCAAATACCTCAAGAGTTTGATTTTATGGTGCTTGGTGGGGAGAAGAAGTTATGAAAGTAAGTTCCTCTCCTGGCATGCACCTTTAAGGGGGTATTCTACCCATATGTTGTTGTAAGTATCACCTTGGCCACTTTGTGAGCACTTGTCAATTCTTTGGACAGGTTCAGGAAGCATACAACATCAATACCCTCCATTTGGACCTTATCAAGATATGGCCAAATATTTTCTTTCTTTCTTTATTATCACTTCATTTTATGCCAATCATCATAATTCAAGACATTCATTACTTCAAGTCATTTACGGCAATTCATTTCAGTAGTCATTTATGGCAAATCATTTCAGAAGGCATTTATGGCAATTTATTTCAGTCTTATGGTGCTTGGTGGGGAGTGGAAGTTATGAAAGTAAGTTCCATCTCCTGGTATGCATCCCTGAGGGTTCTACTTCTTGTAAAACATCACCTTGGCCACTCTGTGAGCATCAAAATGCTTGGTTTTCACTTTTCAGACACTTTTTTGGCCAGAATCAAGAAACTTACCATAAGAAGGACCAACCATCAGGATTTTTTTCTATTTCTTTCTTTACTCTCATTTTCTCTTATTATTTTTCTTTCTTTCTTTACTTGTATAATTTTCTTTCTTTTATTTCTTTAAAGCAGCAGCATCCCCTCCCCAAATCATGTATTGGGAGGTTCAATTATCTTTTTTATTTTTTTTTATTTTTTTAGTATTTATAAGAGTGGGGATAGAAGCCAAACCAAACACAAACAAGGAAAAGGAAACTAGTTATCTCTACCCAAGTCATCAAAAGTTCTCTGGAAGTCATTTATAAACTCATCCTCATACCAGGCAAATTTTGCAGCCATCTCTTCAGAAGCAGTACCTGGAATAGTCCTGTCATTGGCATACATAATCACCTCTCTGCTATTTCTATCAACCCTCCTGAACAATCTGGCCACAGCATCTTGATTTTCACTAGCCACGTTGGGATCTTCTCTGGTAACCCGGATAGGCCAACGTTCTGTTCTTTGGAAGACTTGGGTGGCAGGAAACGGCAAAGGGGATAATCCATCTCTTCTTCTGCTGGAGCTGGCCACAGGTTGGAGTTGACGGGAGGTGGTTATGGGTGAGTTTCTAGGCTGTTGAACTGGTGATGGTCTTACTGCTGGAATCAAGGCAGGCCTGGTGGTATGGGAAGTAGTTGGTGAAGGAGGAGGAAGGGTTGTAGGAATGGATGCAAGCATTGGTTGAAAGGTTCTTGGAGTACTGGGAATGACTTGACTTTGGAATCTGGTGTTGGCAAGAGGTTGAGAGGAGGAATTGCTGGATGGATGGCCACTTGAATGGGGAATAACTTGAACTTCTTCACCATCCAACTCACACTTCCTTCAGCATCTAGATCTGATGGGGAATCAACAATTCTTCTTAGCTTCTTCACTACTTTCACCACTCCATCAGCATTGGTCCTTGAAATTGGAATTTCTGAGCTGTAGTGGATGGGCCTACCACCAATTGGAATGGACCCTCCAACATTAGTCCATCTGGCCACATCCCTCTGCCTGGAACCAGTCACTACATCAAGATATCAGCACCAATTCAATCAAAATATGCAAAGCACTCACATTGAGAAAATCCAGAAGTGGCATCAGGGGTAGTCTCCTCAAGAATGGGGAATTCCTGCCCATAAGGCCCATCCTTCCTACTCCACAAGTGTCTCTTGACCCAGGACAAAGTTGATCCGGTACGGCGGCATGGCTTCTTCCCAATAAAGCAGAAATGGCATTTTGACAATTGAGGATTGTAATGTTGAAAGCAATCCTTACCCCTGGCCAAACACTCAGTACAGGCAGGATCAAGGACTTCAACTGCTCTGAACCCATCATATGTTTGGGAGGGGTCAAAATGGCCAGAAGACGCCATAGAAGGAGAAGACAATCGACTGAAGACGCCAGAACCATGAAGAATAGACGGTGGCGGTGCAGAAGGGGAAGATTCAGTGAGCTCAGTCAATTTGGAACTCATAACTGAAGAATATGCAAGCAGAAGATTCAAGACGTCAGAATCAATCCACTCCATATCAAGAAAAAAGGAACTTGACTCAAGGAAATGGGGCCATAACTCAATTATGCCCCCCCCAAAGCCTCTAAGGTGAAGGTTCATACCCCTTTGGGGCTGAACTCATCACCCAGGGCCTCCCCTGCAACTTTGGGGAGGCCAGGATCTTGATGGTCCTGGACCCCATCAATGGGTCCAGGCCATGTAGGGTAAAAAATGAGTAAGGGCCATTTCTGGACCCCTTGGTCACCCTGGGTCCCCAGCAAATTTGGGCCCAGGGGCTCCATTTTGGTCCTGGGGGCCTCCAATAGCCCCCACGGACCGCGGACCGCGGCGTACAGTCCACGGCCCACGGACCGCGAACCACGGCCCGCGGCGTACGGACCGCGGACCATAGGATCCCAAAGACTCAAAAGGGCCAAAAAAGGCCAAAAATCAAGATATCAAGGTTTTTCACCAGAGCACCCAAAAAGGCCCATAGGCCATAAAAAAATCAAAGACATCAAAATCCATCAGAGCAAAGGCCATAGCCCAAAGTGCCTTATAGGGCTGTTAAGGCCATCTCCATGGATTATGGGGACAAGACCCCTTGGAGGAAATTTTTTCAAATGTTTCAATTTTTCAATTTTTTCCAGAGATTTAAGGCTTGCCCAATGAGTACACTTCATATACTCATTGGGCATCATTTTTTGAGCACAAGAGCTCAGTGGTCCTTATTCTGGGATATATCCCAAGGCCACACCCCAAGAGCATGGCTGATTGAATCAAAAGAAAGAATGGCATATTCTGGAAGGAATACTCACTTAAGCTTGGAAAAAGGGGGGAATCAATTGAATTTGGCAGGGAAGAAGGAATGAAGGATTTTCAGGATAATGGTCAAGAGGAAAAGAAAATTAAAAAGAAAATTTTTTGAAAAAATGTGGGGATATTGAGATGCCACTCAACAGTGGCAGGGTATTATGGTGTTCAGGAGCCCACCAGTTTCAAGAGGGGGATACTGTAACAACCATCCATCAGGGGTAAGGGTATTCATTCATACACCCACTCAAACACCTCAAATCAGCAAATCCAGTATCTGCATCAGCAGTCAGTTTCAGCAATCTTCATTCTGAAACATGCATACAGCTTGGTACATCAATACAGCCTGTCAATACCTGTACAGGTTGGATTCACCCAATACAGTTTCAATACACCAGTATGGAACTGTATGATCACTCAAATACACCACACCTCTTGTACAGGTTCTGTACAGCTGTACAGGACCTGTATTGGCCAGACTCAATTCAATCATCAATTGTTCTCATGAAAATTCTTCCTCTGGATCAGGGCTGGTGATTCTCACATATACCAGCCCCTCTTTCTCCCCCCTGGGGACTTTTCCCCAGTTAATTAGTTTAGTTTATTTATTATTTTATAATTACTCTTATCCTTATTTTGGGTATTATAATTATTTAATCTTAAGTTAGTCTTTGCATTTCTCTCTTTGCCTGTACAGTATGAGTTGGGTGGCCATATCCTTATTAACCCTTCTCTTTCCATTCTGACAGGTTGAAACAGTGGACTTGGACTTGTTTGTGGTTGGCTCTTCTATTCTTTTACTCTTATCTTTTGTTGCTGCTTTTCTTATATTTATTCTTTAGCAATTTATCTTTAACACTCTTAAGTGTATCCCCTTTTATTTTATCTTTGAGCCCTCTATAAGTGAGTTCCAGGCCCTCTTCACTTCGAAGAGCCCCTGTGACACGACGATGCTAAAAATTCCTTATGCCTGTGCAGGCGTCCGAGAATTCACACGCGAATCCTTACGCTTGTGAAGGTTCCCCACAATGCTAAAAATTCCTTACACCTGTGCAGGCTTCCGACAATTCACAGGCCAATCCTTACGCTTGTGAAGGTTCCCGACAATGCTGAAAATTTCTTATGCCTGTGCAGGCTCCCGACAATTCACACGCCAATCCTTACGCTGATGAAGCTTCCCCACAATGCTAAAAATTCCTTATGCCTGTGCAGGCTTCCAACAATTCACATGCCAACCCTTACCCTTGTGAGGGTTCCTGACAATTTAAATAATTCAATACATGACTAAGATCAATAGCATGTGACCATAGGAAAGGCAATGTCTCATGGATCTGCAGTGGATTGCTCACATGCAGGAACCTCCCTCTTTTTTACAGTTGATATTTGATATGGCTCTAAACCATGGAAGAAGAAAATATAGGAGACGGTAACGGTGACTATTGGCGCAATTTTGGCAAAAGAGGTTCACACAAACAAATATTCACTCAAACGTTTGGTGGGGAACTTACAAAAATTATTCTCATGCAATAGGATATTTGAACCATTGAGGAAAATATAATTTCACATGAGCAAAGAATGTAATATAAATGGAAAATAACAATCATTGAATACAAATAATTTATTTAAAAGAAAGTATTACAAAAGATCAAAAGAGGAAATAATGAGATTATTTTTTTTAAATTTTTATTTTTCTAATAATTTGGAGACTATCCCGGTGATGTCCTCCTTTGGATAAGCCTCCAGTACCTGGGCAAGGAGGGAGTTTAGTTCCTCCCGCAATTCCCGGTGCATCTCATTTTGATGAGTTTTATCCACGAAAGGAATCATGTGGAGCAAGTGGCAATGCTCCAACAAGATTCGGTAGATCGATTTGTGGACAATGGCTTGAGGAATCATCAAAGTCGGTCGTAAGTCGATAAATTCCTGGCGAGCGTCATCATGGGAATGAGAGGGGGGGAACACAATGGGAAGGTGGGGATCCGACGGGTGTATTGTCGACGATAATTATCAAGCGGGGAGTGGCGGGACAAGCTGGAGATGGTCAAAGAAAAGGTGAGCAAAAGCTGATAGGAGTGAAGAAGGAGAAGTGGCGACTTACCAAAAGGTTCCTCTGTGGATTGTGTAGGAGCCACCTCAGGTTCTGGCTCATGAGTCGGAACGTCCTCAGGTGGTTTGGAGGATGGACTCGGGCCAGGAATAGGTGGCTCTTTGGTTCAGGAGGGTTCTTAAAAAGGAGTAAGAGTCAGTTAACTTGACTCAAAAGTGAAAGTGAAAATGAAATGAAACTTTGGCTGCTTACCGCGGAATAATTCCTCCGACCATCGGGTGCCACTCGGGCCTGGAGTGGGTTGCCGCAGGGTTTGCTTGCGAGGCAAACTAGGAATGGGAGAGTCTTGTCGGGGGGGATCTGGTGGGTTCCGTTCCATGAGTAATGGAAAAAAGTCAGTATTATTGCGTGAAGAGAAATGAGATAAGGAGGAGAAAGAAAACTTACTTTGGCATTTGAATCCCATCGGTAACAAGACTTGGTGACGATCAGCCCAAGCTTGAATGTCCCCTCGCCATTGCCATCCTTCATTGGCCAGATAATCACTTTGCTCCGGTTGAGGAGTGAAGTGACAATTGGATGGTGGCCTAGGAGGGGGGTGGACAAATCAATACTTGAGGGGACAGGGCTAATTGTCTGGAATCATTCCCGTCGGCCTGCTTGGGGTCCCGGTGACCATTCATGCTCGGATTTGGTTTCATCATCATTGACCACAAAGGAGTTGTTGCAAGGGCGTCTTGGGCAAGAACTCCTCTGGCCTCGTGGTCATAAGGGGCGGACAAGAAACAAACATTTCTTGTGTGCTTGTCAGCAAGCATCACAAGCATTGGTTGTTGTCGAGGAACAAATGCAGGGGATACCCCACTTGGTGCATAAAGTGTACGACATCTAAAAACAAAACAATTGAGGTTAGTAACTGAATAGAAAGTAAACAATCAAGAAAGAAAATGAAGGTGTATGATGAATTATATAAATTTGAAACAGAAACGAAATAAAGACGCTCTATTCGGAATTTTTTAAAAGTCTGGAAGAGAGTTGTGAATAAAAAAAATAATTAATATGGGAACATAATGTGGACAAACGTTTTAAATGGAGGAGATGCACAAGGTTGATAGAAGTGGGGTTCTGAAAGTATCAGCAGGAAAAACAAACAGGCAAAAGGAAGGGGAGTGGGTTTAGTGGAGTGCAAAAGAAAAGAGTGGAAAGGCAGGAAGACCAAGGGGAATATGCACAAGAAGGAGAACAGCGGGTGAGCTTGAACAAAGTGGAGTGGGTAAGAAAGAAAGTGAAGGGCTTGTTGGGCGAAGATGGTCTTTTATACCATGGTGAAGCTGAGATGATCTCAGCAGTTGCAGCACCCGCAAAAGGCGCAGCTTCACGGCGTGTGGGCAAAATTGAAGCTCAGTTGCAGTGTGAGCCTTAGAGGTAATTTCATATACCCAAAAGACCACAAATATAAAAAATAACATATTAATATAAATAAAATAAATTTATTTATATTATTAAAATAAAAATCAAAATATAAATATAAAATTATATTAAAAATAAAAAATTAATTACAATTTAAAAATAAAAAAAACATTAAATTTTACAAGTATAAAATTACATTTATACTTGAAAAAATTAGGTAAAAATGAAATTTTAACAAAACTGTGAAAAAATAAATAAATTTGGAAAAAAGTTAAATAAAAATTATTATAACTTTTTATCCAATAAATAAATACATAAAGATTATTTCACCATTGGATTCCTCATAAAAAATCAGGTGGGGTCACCTCTGAGTGAAATTCTTGTAACTCAACTCTAAATAAGCTTAAATTAAGTTTTTAGTATTTTCAATACAAAAGTTGAAAATCCTCAAAACCTTAATTTAATTCACACCACATGTGGTGTTAACCATCAATTTTTGTGTTAAAATTGAGGTGTTGTGTTTAGTTTAGAAGTTATGAGGAATTGAAGTATTTTCAATTGAATTCAATTGAAATGTCAAAATGTGCGCGTGTATTACATAAGTGAACTTTGATTTACATATGAGGTGTCAATTATTACTGTATTGTACTGTACAATTGAATTGAATTACATATGTAAATTATAAGTATAATACATGATGAGGAATTAAAGGAAAAATAAATTGAAAAGATTAAATTTGGGGGGGAAAAAGGAACTCCAGCTCTAAGGGGGAGCTAGACCCCCAAAGTCCTTGCTGACAGCCGTGGGATGTCAAAATTCACGCAAAAGTTCATCACTTTTGGCCTGGAATTGAGTTACACGGTCTGTGGACTCAATTGATGATGAGGTTTTGATACCAACTGGGGTAGTTTTAGCTGTTGCCAAGTGGGTAAAACTACCCTTAAGATAAAACAACCATAGTAAAAACAGTTTTAACTGGTTTCTACGCCTCTTACACACATTGTGACGTGTTTTGAAGGCTCTAGGCCTGGTATTGCTATAGTAATGGCTGATTTAAGGGTCTAAAATGGCTAAAAATGGCTTAAACCAGCCCTTTTTGGTCTAAACCAGGGTTCAATGATGCCTTAATTGGATTTTTTGTTGTCAGACTGTTTTTCACGACTGACAAGAGTAAATTTTACTTTTGGAGTAAGAGAATTGATGGCTATAAAAGAATTTCTTCTTTGCCCCACTTTTCTCTTCATGTTAGAATCTTTTCCTTTTATTAATTAGTTTAAACACTGTTAAACCAATCAATTAAAGATTCCAACGACCATTTTTAAATCATTTTAATCCTTTTAACCACGTGAAAAAATCATTATAATCATTGTTTGTAACTCTTATAATCATTTTTACCCCTGAACCACCCCAAAAGTGAATTAAAGCATCTTTCATCACTGTAAACTTCGTCACTTTGTTTCCAAATTCACTCTGGTCACTTTTGGGCGACTTTGTTCTTTAATTAATTGCTTGCAGTTCTTTGCTCAATTAATTCCAATTGAAATTGATCTTGAAGAAATTTCTTTTGTAGCCTTAAAATATCACTTGCAGAGTATTTTTTGGATAAATTTTTATTGTTGGTAAAACAGTAAATTTTTATAATATTATTGTTCTATACTAATAAAGTTATAAACAATAAATTTGGCGTGTTTTCTCTTAAAAATAATATTTCTTAATATTTTTTTTGAATTTTACCTTATACAAATTTTGAGGACAGGAAAAGTACTTGATTTTTAATCAAAGTTTCATATCCACACCTTACATTTGGGGGCCCAGCCATGATATTTTACCTGTGACATCTTTTTTTACTCTTTTTAAATCTTTTTTCTTATATTGAAAAATTTAAAAACATATAAAAAATACTTATAATTCAAAAAATCCATAAAAAATAACTTTTTTTCATATTATAAGTGAGGCCTATATTTTTCTCTCTTTTTTGAAATAACCTTTTTTTACTTAATTAATTGGCTTTTTCATTAATTTTAGTGTCTGACAACGTGGTAAGACAAGAAAACATTGAAACAGCCTCAACAGTCACCAGCATTGTTCCTGCAAGCACTATTAATTCAGACCATAATAGTACTGTAATTGTGACTCAAAATAATCAACCTGAACCAATATCTTCTGAATTAATTAACTTGGACATAAGTAATACTCTTCAGAAAGCTAAGAATTTGGCCAATAGTAAGTTTTTTGGCGTAAAAATACTATTTTAAGCCTTTTTAAACCATAATTATGCCTTCAACTAGGTCAGGAGCCAGCTACAACCCCTCAAGCAGCTCCCAAAAAGGTAATAGACGTGATTATGGCAGAGGCCAACCAGGTACAGAAGGAAAAGGGTCAGTTGATGACTTCCAAACAACTAAATTGGGTCATTCTGAAGCTGATAATACTATTTTACCTTAAAAAAGAGCTGACACCGCCACAACAAGCCTCTGTGGACATATACAAAGCCAGCCACAGTGCATACAACAATGCACTTCAATTCAAGGAGTACCAGATCCTTGCAGACCTGTGGAAGAATTGCATGAATTCTTACCTGACAGTAAGAAAATTCTTGGGCCATCCCAACACTTGCAAATTGCTCAATGGATGGCATCCATTGATGGAGAAGAAAAACATGATGCTTTTGACACTAGAATGGAGGAAAAACAACCCTCCACCACCCAAACCAGTGCCAAAAAAAGCCCCAGTGGCCAGCAGCAGCAATTCCAACGTGAAAAAGCAGCCACAAACTCCAAACAAGCGCAAAGGGAAGGCACCAGCCCCAAAACCTTACAGCCAGGGCTACAGAATCCCAAACATTCAGCAGGATGCCATGGAAAATGTATTTCAGATGGCCAGAACCATGATGGAATTACAGAAGAAGGAGGAAGCCAGATTAAGGTTCCAGAAATGATTTCTGACATATTTGATTCCATCCCAGAGTTGTATAATGCTATAAATGACGTGAAAAAACATCTTTCTGATAAAAATGAAACCATTTGTAACAACATTAAAACAAACAACCTGAGTCTGTGCCAAATTAATGAAACACTTATGTGTTTTGAAAAAGTTTTAAGAACAATTAAAAATTCCAATAATGATAATTCTTCTAACAATAAAATAAATGAACAATCTGCCATTATTAAAGAATTAACAGATAAATATTCTAAATTCAATATTGATGACATGATTGAAACAAGAATTAAACAAGCCATAAATATTATCAAAACAGATAACAAGAAAGTCCTTGATGACATTTCAAATTCATTTACTGAAGTAAAGACATATACCATTGCCTTGAAAAAGTGTTTTGATGCTTCACAAGAAGAAGTATCAAAATTATCAATGAAATTGAATCAAGTCACTGCTGATAATACAAGACAGACAGAGTTATGGCAAGAACTGACACATAAGGAAGACATGTATAAAATTGAAGTAATAAATTTAATACAAAGCTTCCAACATGAATACAGAAATTCCCAAAGGTGTAGCAACAGTAAAATGAATGACATTGAACAAATACTGAACACCTTACCAAGAATGTCTACACCTCTAAATCAAAATGAGGGCACAAGAATTCCAAATCCACAAGTATTGGATCCTGATAATTCACAATTAAAAAATGAATTATCCACTTCTTTTCATAACTTGGAACCATCAATGGGACAAGCACTCTTGAAAGAAGTTCCAAAACTTAAAGAATGGCCTCACTTCAGTGGTGAAGGAGAGTATGACCATATGGAATTAATTAGAGGTATTGACATGATCAAAGAGGATTTTGAATTACCAGACAGATTGGTAACAGCCAGGTTTAACACCTTGTTTACCAGATCAGCTCACAGATGGTACATCAAAATAAGACAAGCACATGGACACCAGAGTTGGACTTGGTGGAAAACCCAAATCATCAACAAATGGGCAAATAATGCTTGGAGGTTTAAAGTTGAAACAGCCTTTGAATCTGCCAAATTTAATGCTGATAAAGACAAAGCTTTACCATGGTTTTGCCAACAAAAGGACAGATTAACAGCATTATATCCTGACATGTCAGAATTTATGATCCATAGAAAAATTCTGAGACAATGTGGAGGTGACTTAGAGCATGCTGTCAAAAGCAGAACTACTGAACAATCTTCAGCAGAGGATATTATCAATATACTAGAAGAAGTAACCACCAGAACCAAAATTGGTTCTAGTAGGGTGAATCTCAAAACAAGGTTTAATACACCTTGGAAAGATTCTGTGGACAAAAACCCCAAAGAAAATTCTAGTAATATTAAATATAAATCTGCAGATACAGTCAGAAAATGCCATATTTGCCAAAGCACCACCCATTTAGCCAATACATGTCCAAAAAGGGGGAAATCAATGAAATTGACATTGAAAAGGGACCAGATGTTGAAAAAGAAGACATAATTGAAGAAAATTCAGATGATAAGTCATCCATATTTTCTGAATCTTCAAAAGATATAGAAAATATCAATGCCACTTTTGACATCATGGAATCTTATTACCACTTACCACAATTGAGCAATGGTCAAGTTGATTTATCAAAAGTTCAAGATGCACAACTTATGAAGACGAAACCAAACAGAGGAAAAGGTTATACAGCTGGTAACTCCTGTATAACAGAAGTGGTGATTGAAAACAGGCCCACCAAACTTTTGCTTGACCCAGGAGCCTTCTGCTCTTGTGTTGGAAAATCTTTTCTTAAGACTTGTGTACCACATTTTGAAGACCAATTGTTACCAATTGATGGTATAAAATTCAACAGTGCAAGTAACCCAATGAAAGCATTAGGAATCTTTGAGACCAATGTCATATTCCCACACATAAATGGGAATTTAAGGATCACAGTTGAATTTGTTGTTATGGAAAATTGCTCTAGTACCCATTTTATATTGGGAAATGACTATTTAATCATTTATGGGATAGATTTAAAATAATAACAAAGACAGATACTTTACAATTGGGGACAATAAGCGCCAGAAATTTGCCTTTTTACCATTTAAAAGACAAATTACAGTAAACAAAGTATCACCAGTCAACTTAGAGTTAGAAAAATTCAAGTCTGAACAGTTAAATGAGGCTGAGATAAGCCTTCATCTGACTGATAAACAAGAAAATGAACTTTCTTCCCTTTTGTATGACCACAAAGGGGCATTTGCTACAGAAAAAGAACCTCTGGGAGCAATTATTGGTCATGAAGTTGACATCATTCTTAACATTGAGAGACCTTATCCACCACTCTTAAGAAGACCTGCTTATCCAGCAAGTCCAAAATCAAGAGAAGCTCTAGAAATTCATATCAAAGAACTTCTGGACCTTGGTGTAATAAGAAAAGTAGGCCACAATGAGGAAGTAGAAATAACTACACCAGTTATAGTGGCGTGCCATAATGGAAAATCCAGAATGGTTGGGGACTTTAGAGCTCTGGACTTACACTGTCCCAGACAGATACCCAATACCAAAAATCCAAATTGCCCTTACTCAAATATCTCAAGCAGTGTATATAACCACTATGGATGCCCTTAAAGGATTCCATCAAAATGTGGTAACACCAAGAGCAAGAAAATACTTGAGAATTATTGTTCATTGTGGAGTGTATGAATACTTAAGGATGCCCTTTGGTATCAAAAATGCACCTTCACACTTCCAAAGAATGATGAATGAAATCTTCCCTGAAGAACTCTCAGAGGGATGGTTAATCATTTACATTGATGACATTATTATCTTTTCAAAGACTTGGGAGGAGCACATGTACAGATTATCAAGAGTTTTGACAAAAATCCAATCAGTAAACATGAAAATCTCCTTGAAGAAATGTCATTTTGGATTTAAAGAACTTAAAGCACTAGGACATGTTGTATCTGGTTTGTCCCTTGGAATTGACAAAAACAAAGATGCAGCAGTATTGTTAAAACCCATGCCTCAGAATAAGAAGGAAATTCAGTAATTCTTAGGTTTTGCAGGATATTACAGGCAACACATTAAAGATTTTGCATCCATAGCAAGACCACTTTATAAGTTGTGTGACAAAGACACAGTGTTTGAGATGACTGTTGACAGAGTCAAAGCTTTTGAGTCTCTAAGAGAAGCATTGACCACTGCTCCACTCTTACTGATGCCAGACTTTAAATTGCCTTTCAAACTGTATATTGATGCATCAGGGGATGGACTGGGTGCTGCACTTCACCAAGTTCAGATCATAAATGATAAGCCTGTAGAAGGACCCATATGTTTCATATCCAGGAAAATCAAACCAACTGAAGCCAGATATGGAGCAAGTCAAATGGAATGTCTATGCCTTGTCTGGGCCTTGGAGAAATTGAACTACTTCTTAGAGGGATGTGTTTTTGAAGTGATAACAGATTGTACAGCTGTCAAATCACTTTTGAACATGAAAACACCCAACAGACACATGCTCAGATGGTAAATAGCCATACAAGAATACAGAGGAAATATGACTATTGTTCATAAGGATGGGAATATTCATAAGAATGCAGATGGACTAAGCAGATGGCCATTACCAAATAATATTGATAATCCTGCTTATGTGCCAGAAGAAGCTTCACCACAAATTCCAATAGAACGAATAAGTGTTACAGACTTGAACACCACCTTCTTTGAAGAAGTCAGAAGCAGCTACACTCAAGATAAGAATTGTAGCATCTTATGCCAATTACTTAACAAAGACTGTAAAGACAACTCTCTAATACATGCCTTGGATGAAGTATGGAGAAAATCTTATGATGAAGGAAGATTTCACCTACTGGATGGTATAATTTACCACAGAACCAAGCACACATGTGTCATGACAGTTGTAGACAGCTCATTAATCAATCTTGTACTGAAAGAATGCCATGATAGTCCCTTTTCAGGACATCTGTCTGAAGACAGAACAAGAGAGAAAGTAAAGACCTGCATATGGTGGCCAATGTGGCAGAAAGATGTTGCAGAGTATTGCAAAACCTGTGACAGATGCCAAAAGACAAATAAATCCACTGGCAAAAGACTTGGAAATATGATAAAAATCCAAGAACCAAACAGACCTTGGGAAATTGTCCATATGGATTGGGTAACTGGCCTACCACCAGGAGGTGACAGGAGCTATAATTCTTGCCTAGTAATTGTGGACAGATTCAGTAAAACTCCCATCTTTTTACCATGTCACAAAGATGATACAGCCATGGATACAGCTCTTCTGATATGGAATAGAGTAGTGTCATGGACTGGGATATTTACAAATATCATCAGTGATAGAGATCCCAAATTCACTTCAGCACTATGGACAAATCATCACAAATTATTTGGCACTAAACTGTCTTTCTCTACAGCCTACCACCCACAAACTGATGGCCTGGCTGAAAGAATGATCCAAACCTTAGAGGACATGGTGAGAAGATTTTGTGCATATGGCCTTGAATTCAAAGATTGTGATGGATTTACCCATGATTGGTGTACTCTGTTACCAGCACTGGAATTAGCATATAAAACATCAATCCATGCTAGTACCAATCAGACTCCTGCTGTTCTAGAAAAAGGATGGAACCCCAAGTTACCCCAAGATTCCTTGAGGAAAGACTTAATTGAAATACATCCCACAGCTGCTAGCTTCAAAGGAATGCTAGACAAAGCTAGAAAGCATGCAGTAAGATGCATGGAGGACTCTTTTGCATATGCTAAAGATAAATGGGATAAATCACATGCAACTCCAGATTTCAAAGTGGGGGACCTAGTTCTTGTATCAACCACTAACTTCAATAACATCAAAGGATGTAAAAAGTTGAAAGACTCCTTTGCAGGACCTTTTGTGATTAAGGCCCTCCATGGAGGAAATGCTGTTGAAGTAGAGTTATCTGAAGAACTTAGCAATAAGCACCCTACATTTCCAGTGAGCTTGATAAAGCCATATAAATCTAGTGATTCTGAGAAATTTCCCTTGAGGAATAAGATTCCCCAAGTTATACCTCATATTGAGACATCTGGTGCTAAGAAAATTACCAAAGTTCTTAAAGAAAGGAAATTAAGAACCAAGAAAGTAAGGGAATACCTTGTTAGGTACAGTGACCCAGCTTGTGAAGATGAATGGTTAGAAGAAAAAGATATACCAGAAGCTACCAAACTCCTCAGAAGATTCAGACACACTAGAAACACCAATATTACAAAGTAATATTCTTTTTTAGGGGGAGGGAATGTGAGCCTTAGAGGTAATTTCATATACCCAAAAGACCACAAATATAAAAAATAACATATTAATATAAATAAAATAAATTTATTTATATTATTAAAATAAAAATCAAAATATAAATATAAAATTATATTTAGAATAAAAATTACTTACAATTTAAAAATAAAAAAAACATTAAATTTTATAAGTATAAAATTACATTTATACTTGAAAAAATTAGGTAAAAATGAAATTTTAACAAAACTGTGAAAAAATAAATAAATTTGGAAAAAAGTTAAATAAAAATTATTATAACTTTTTATCCAATAAATAAATACATAAAGATTATTTCACCATTGGATTCCTCATAAAAAATCAGGTGGGGTCACCTCTGAGTGAAATTCTTGTAACTCAACTCTAAATAAGCTTAAATTAAGTTTTTAGTATTTTCAATACAAAAGTTGAAAATCCTCAAAACCTTAATTTAATTCACACCACATGTGGTGTTAACCATCAATTTTTGTGTTAAAATTGAGGTGTTGTGTTTAGTTTAGAAGTTATGAGGAATTGAAGTATTTTCAATTGAATTCAATTGAAATGTCAAAATGTGCGCGTGTATTACATAAGTGAACTTTGATTTACATATGAGGTGTCAATTATTACTGTATTGTACTGTACAATTGAATTGAATTACATATGTAAATTATAAGTATAATACATGATGAGGAATTAAAGGAAAAATAAATTGGAAAGATTAAATTTGGGGGGGAAAAGGAACTCCAGCTCTAAGGGGGAGCTAGACCCCCAAAATCCTTGCTGACAGGCGTGGGATGTCAAAATTCACGCAAAAGTTCATCACTTTTGGCCTGGAATTGAGTTACAGGGTCTGTGGACTCAATTGATGATGAGGTTTTGATACCAACTGGGGTAGTTTTAGCTGTTGCCAAGAGGGTAAAACTACCCTTAAGATAAAACAATCATAATAAAAACAGTTTTAACTGGTTTCTACGCCTCTGACACACATTCTGACGTGTTTTGAAGGCTCTAGGCCTGGTATTGCTATAGTAATGGCTGATTTAAGGGTCTAAAATGGCTAAAAATGGCTAAAAATGGCTTAAACCAGCCCTTTTTGGTCTAAACCAGGGTTCAATGATGCCATAATTGGCTTTTCTGTTGTCAGACTGTTTTTCACGACTGACAAGAGTAAATTTTACTTTTGGAGTAAGAGAATTGATGGCTATAAAAGAATGTCTTCTTTGCCCCACTTTTCTCTTCATGTTAGAATCTTTTCCTTTTATTAATTAGTTTAAAACTGTTAAACCAATCAATCAAAGATTCCAACCACCACTTTTAAATCATTTTAATCCTTTTAACCACGTGAAAAAATCATTATAATCATTGTTTGTAACTCTTATAATCATTTTTACCCCTGAACCACCCCAAAAGTGAATTAAAGCATCTTTCATCACTGTAAACTTTGTCACTTTGTTTCCAAATTCACTCTGGTCACTTTTGGGCGTGTTTTCTCTTTAATATTCTTTTTAAAGACTTTGTTCTTTAATTAATTTCTTGCAGTTCTTTGCTCAATTAATTCCAATTGAAATTGCTCTTGAAGAAATTTCTTTTGTAGCCTTAAAATATCTCTTGTAGAGTATTTTTTTGGATAAATTTTTATTGTTGGTAAAACAATAAATTTTTATAATATTATTGTTTTATACTAATAAAGTTATAAACAATAAAATTGGCGTGTTTTCTCTTAAAAATAATATTTCATACTATTTTTAATTGATTTTTACCTTATACAAATTTTGAGGACAGGAAAAGTACTTGATTTTTAATCAAAGTTTCATATCCACACCTTACACTTTTCCTTTTATTAATTAGTTTAAACACTGTTAAAACAATCAATTAAAGATTCCAACCACCATTTTTAAATCATTTTAATCCTTTTAACCACGTGAAAAATCATTATAATCATTGTTTGTAACTCTTATAATCATTTTTACCCCTGAACCACCCCAAAAGTGAATTAAAGCATCTTTCATCACTGTAAACTTTGTCACTTTGTTTCCAAATTCACTCTGGTCACTTTTGGGCGTGTTTTCTCTTTAATATTCTTTTTAAAGACTTTGTTCTGTAATTAATTGCTTGCAGTTCTTTGCTCAATTAATTCCAATTGAAATTGCTCTTGAAGAAATTTCTTTTGTAGCCTTAAAATATCTCTTGTAGAGTATTTTTTGGATAAATTTTTATAATATTATTGTTCTATACTAAAAAAGTTATAAACAATAAATTTGTCGTTTTTTCTCTTAAAAATAATATTTCTTACTATTTTTTTTGAATTTTACCTTATACAAATTTTGAGGACAGGAAAAGTACTTGATTTTTAATCAAAGTTTCATATCCACACCTTACACGCAGCCAATGCTGCAACTGAGAAGGAAATGCTTGTGTGAGGCAGAAGAACAATGGGGTTCTGGCTGAGTATTGCAATTGATTGAATTTTCAAGCTCAGTAAAATCCCCTTTGTTTCCTTAAATAGCCACCCAATCACCCAGGAGGGTGGTAATGAGGCCCTTGTTGAATGTGCATGGTGGGTGCAATGCACAAGTGCCCCATGCAGAAATGCACATGGTGCATTTGGTCACAAGTGACCACAGTGAGATTACCGGCCATATGGCCTGGTGATAGTGTTTGAACAAAGGGTCGTGGGGCTGTAAGACAAGTGAATACAGCGTGAGCTTGGCTCGACCCATGGCTCAGGTTTGCTTTCGGGTCATAATTGAAATTCTCAGTGGCTGAACATTTTAATTGCACAGTTATTGAGCTATTGATATAACTATATCAAATGCACCCTGCCGAGAAATTGCTACGTCATCTCTGTAAGCACACATCCTCAGCATTTTGCACAACATCAGAGGACATTTCAGCCAGGCGCAGCATATCACATGCTTTGGTGAAGTGCTTCAAACTGAGCCTTCCAAAGAAATATTGCAAAAATGGTCCTGACCATGGCTTTGCTGAACACTTCCACACGGTAATTTTCACGATGACATGCTCAGCTTGCGGGTGCAAATCGGGTAGAATGCAATGCTGAGCATGTGGCACATGAGCCACCTGCTCAGCATTGATTGGAAGGTGGATCCTGATCAGGAATATGCTTTCAGGTGTGAGTGGTATTACTCCATCCTAATGTGTACAGCTTACATTGTAGTATGCAGTACACCTTTGTAAATGTATTCTGTGGGGCAAAGCAAAAGCTGTACAACAATGTAACATGCAATAACATTAAGCCATTGAGTCAAATTTCTCAACTTCATCCCTTTGATGCGCCTTGTTGGAGAGCTCTGCCTAACTATGGCACAGATGTGGGTGTAATCGAAGTTAATGTAAGTGGGTCATACACAAAAAGTGTATTAACTCCAGTGCCATTGTCGGGGCAAACAATGACTGGCCCTGCTTGTTCATCGCGCGTGCGCATTGTCGGGCAGCCACACGCTTTCATATGCACCCCCCAATGGGTCATACGCAGGAAATTTTCCCATGCGTGGAAGACATTTTACCGCCAGTCTTCCTACTGGCTATTTTCTTGGTCGGGTGGTCAGCTTGACTGCAGATGCTGACCCGCTCACGCGTGGAAACCTGAGGCCAATCAGTGAGGATTTGCTTCAGCCTCATCCGCATTAGCATAATCCCGGCCTATGATTGCGTGGAAATCTGCCACTGTGGGGAATTTCTGCACATTCTTACGCGCCCCGCGCAAGTTGTGGCTCCAGGCTTGCAGCCAAAAGATCCCTTGGGCGGGTGGCCTCTTTTGCCAGAGTTTTGTACATGTGTGAGGCAAAGACCCTGATTCCAATCTCGGTGTATTAGTACCCGCGTCAAACGCAATAGGTGTGAATGTATATGTGGATCACGGCTCACCGCCGGCGCCCCCTTTGATCATGCCACATATTCCTCCCTGGAAGCCCAGTAGGCGTCAGTCAGCAAAAAACTTCAGGCAAAACCAAGCTCATGTTCAGTGGCACGCCACCAAACATATCTCACCCGCCCACACACAAACATCCCCACAGTGATATTTCCCTTTGAAACCGCTAACATTGCCCAGTAGGTCCTTGTGCGACAATTAACCTGGGGAAGATACACTCATTGTTTGCTGTTACACCAGAGAACATGGCTTCATGCCTCTAATATTCCCCTCCACAATAAGTTGCTACAACCCACCCAATTTTGGATATGCTAATGTCAACCTTGGTCCACCAAAGATTGCCTAACTTGCTGCAGATCCAGCAGTCATATCAGTGCACCCACACTTTTGCCACCTTGCCTTGATATATGCCCCAAATTGGATATGAAAATTATGAGCCCAAGAGACCCATCTTCCTAAAAACCAAGCACGTAACCACAGGCCATCCCCCCTTGAGCCCATTGCTGCCTCTCATATAAGTTCCCCACCTGTGCTTATTTGTCTTCATTCCCTTTAGCTACCCCTTCCTGATCATATAATTTCCAACTGTCCCCAAATAATTTATAATAGCCATCATGTCAACCCCTTCAAAACCACTTTGCATTGGGATGATTAATATTGGTATTCAAATAAATAGTGATATAACCTTAAATCCTGACAATTCCCACTTAGCTTCTTGGATTATCCTATGAAACACTCAACACAACATATTTTTATATCTCCCCAATCACCAGCGTGCTATTGGCTCTCTCCCTGGAACCCTTTCCAAAATGTTGATACCATTCCTTGGGGCACCACAAACTTTCATACACTGTGGGCCTGGTGGGGCATGGAGTGAAAATTGCCAATCCAATCCTACTCAAATATTATTTATTGAGGGAGTATTCATGACTGATGCAAATGATACCTCCTCATCTCAGAAACCCAATCTAGCATTGATGTTCTTCACATGGTATCCAAACTTTCTATTCATAATTGAAAGCTTTTGTACACAATATTTAAAGCTTAAAATGCCCAAAGAATATGACTGTAATACTCATAGTCAATGTCAACTCTTTACTCGCACATTTCCCGCTTCAAACTTGATGGCAGCTTCATATCCTGCTATTTCATTATTGACTTCCAAGCAAAACCTGATACAATTACCCAGTTGATCAGACCTCCCCATGATGACCCCGCCCCATTACATTATTCAAACCCCCCTCCTCCCTCATCAAAAGACAAGACTAGATTTTCTCTGGGATTGAGAAATACCCAATGGCCAATCAGCCCATAACCTTTGGGCCACCTCACCCCCAGGATCCACTTTTAATGCCAGGCACATAATTACAAACAAGGTCGTTAGCTCATTTGAATCCCTTTCGACCAATACCCCTCTTGGAGGACTGCTCGCAGATGATATGGGATTAGGTAAAACCATTCAGGCCATTGCTTTAATTGGTACTTCAAAGTAGCGGTTGATTGAAAACCCCCATCGCTCCACACCCACTATGATCATCTGCCCCCCTCGCTTAATTACCAACTGGCAATATGAAATATCCAAGCATGCTCAGGCTGGAGTGCTGCATGCCAAAATCTACCATGGTCCCACTCGTCACTCATTATCCGAGGCCGACATCTTAAAATATGATATCATCATCACTTCTTACAATACTATCACCCAAGAATTTCAGCAAACCAATACCCCTACATTATTCATTTTTAAAATCAATTGGCATCATATAATTTTGGATGAAGCACAGTGAGTGTCTGATCTTTAAATGATTCAAATTACCTTTTATATCCAATAAACCTTCCCCAATCTTCTAGCTATATTTGCTCTCAATACACTGCCACTCACCATGCCATTAATAGCCTCCTTTCATGCCATTGAATATTTTTAATGGCCACACCTATTCACAAATCCATTTATGACCTTTTGGGCATAATATCATTCATCACCCAACCCCAGAGCTCAGATCAAGATAACTGGTCACCATTCACCCTGAGTAGTCTTTCCAAAGGTAGCAATGATATTTTGCATTTGGCATTGCAGCATTTAGGTTTGCGCCACACCAAAGCCACACATCTCAAATCCCTCCCCACTATTAGCCATCATTATGAGCTGCTCCCACTTAACCCAACCATGCAGCAAGAATATTCCACATTATACAAAGAATTCCTATCATCCAAAAGCAAAGGACCAGCAGAATTTTTCAGAAATATTAATAAGCTGTGAATATGTTGTAACCATCACATCATGCTTAACACGATTGCGGAGGCAGATTTGGAAGACCACGAGGGCAGGAGCACTCAGGATAACTCCTCAACAATCACACGAACTATTGTGGATGTGGAAACATGCATGATGAGTAGTAAAATTGCACACCTCCTACAAAGCTTAATGAAAAACAAACAATCAAAGTGTGGTCCAACCAAATCGGTGGTTTATACCCAATGGACCCAATTTATTTATTTGTGAGTTAATTCTAATATGCATCCATTACCAATTGAATCCATCTGACTGTTTGTTTATTGTAGAATTGGTATTGCACTTGCCCATCACTTTATCCTTTCAGCACAAATCGATGGAACAATTACAGCACGAGCACAGGAGAAGGCACTGGAGAATTTCTTCAATAATCCTGAATGTGAAGTACTGATTGCATCCATTGCCGCAGCTGGAACTGGCCTCAATATAGCTTGTGTTAATATTGTCTATTTAATGGTGAGGGGACCCCCAAAGTTTTACTGTGATTTTCGGACCCTGACATCCACATTTCGAGGAGCCCAATTGGAACCCAGCCATAAAGGCTCACGCTGTTTATCGACTCCATTGTATTGGCCAACAACAACCTGTAAAGGTCATTCAGTTGAGGTCAAGATGCAGAAGGTACCTATCAAGCTCATCTTTGACCCTGATTGTATTGCTATTCCAAGATCCTTCCTTATGGGAATCCCATATTCCAATCACCAATAGTGTAAGGTGTGGATATGAAACTTTGATTAAAAATCAAGTACTTTTCCTGTCCTCAAAATTAGTATAAGGTAAAAAATCAATTAAAAATAGTAAGAAATATTATTTTTAAGAGAAAACATGCCAAATTTCTTTTTTATAGCTTTATTAGTATAAAACAATAATATTATAAAGATTTATTGTTTTACCAACAATAAAAATTTATCCAAAAATACTCTAAAAGAGATATTTAAGGCTACAAAAGAAATTGCTTCAAGAGCCATTTCAATTGGAATTAATTGAGCAAAGAACTGCAAGAAATTAATTAAAGAGCAGAGTCTTTCAAAAGAATATTAAAGAGAAAACATGCCAAAAGTAACCAGAGTTAATTTGGAAACAAAGTGACAAAGTTTACAGTGATGAAAGTTGCTTTAATTCACTTTTGAGGTGGTTTGGGGGGAAAAATGATTATAAAAGTTACAAACAATGATTTTAATGATTTTTTCACGTGGTCAAAAGTTTTAAAATGATTTAAAAAAGGTGGTTGGAATATTTTATTGATTGGTTTAACAATGTTTAAACTAATTATAAAAGGAAAAGATTCTAACATGAAAAGAAAAGTGGGGCAAAGAAGACATTCTTTTATAGCCATCAATTTTCTTACTCCAAAAGTAAAATTTACTCTTTTCAGTCGTAAAAAACAGTCTGACAACAGAAAAGCCAATTATGGCATCATTGAACCCTGATTTAGACCAAAAGGGGCTGGTTTAAGCCATTTTTAGCCATTTTAGACCCTTAAATCAGCCATTACTATAGCAATACTTGGTCTAGAGCCTTCCAAACACGTCAGAATGTGTGTAAGAGACGTAGAAACCAGTTAAAACTGGTTTTACTATGATGGTTTTATCTTAAGGGTAGTTTTACCCTCCTGGCAACAGCTAAAACTACCCCAGTTGGTATCAAAACCTCATCATCAATTGAGTCCACAAACCCTGTAGCTCAATTCCAGGCCAAAAGTGATGAACTTTTGCATGAATTTTGACACCACACGCCTGTCAGAAAGGATTTTGGGGGTCTAGCTCCCCCTTAGAGCTGGAGTTCCTTTTCCCCCCCAAATTTAATCTTTCCAATTTATTTTTTCCTTTAATTCCTCATCATGTATTATATTTATAATTTACATATGTAATTCAATTGAATTGTACAGTACAATACAGCTCATATGTAAGTAAAAGTTCACTTATGTAATACACGTGCACATTTTGACATTTCAATTGAATTCAATTGAAAATACTTCAATTCCTCATAACTTCTAAACTAAACACAACACCTCAATTTTAACACAAAAATTGATGGTTAACACCACATGGGGTGTGAATTAAATTCAACTTTTGAGGATTTTCAAATTTTGTATTGAAAGTACTAAAAACTTACTTTAAGCTTATTTAGAGTTGAGTTTTTTATGAAGAATCCAATGGTGAGATAATTTTTATATGTTTATTTATTGTATAAAAAGTTATAATAACTTTTATTTAACTTTTTTCCAAATTTATTTATTTTTTTACAATTTTGTTAAAATTTCATTTTTACTTAATTTTTTTCATGTATAAATGTAATTTTATAATTCCAAAATTTAATGTAATTTTATTTTTAAATTTTAATTAATTTTTTTTATTTTGAATATAATTTCATATTTATATTTTTATTTTTATTTCAATAATATAAATAAATTCATTTTATTTATATTTATATGTTAATTTTGTATTTGTGGTCTTTTGGGTATATGAAATCACCTCTAAGGCTCACATTCACTCCCTCTAAAAAAGAATATTACTTTGTAATATTGGTGTTTCTAGTGTGTCTGAATCTCCTGAGGAGTTTGGTAGCTTCTGGTATATCTTTTTCTTCTAACCATTCATCTTCACAAGTTGGGTCACTGTACCTAACAAGGTATTCCCTCACTTTCTTGGTTCTTAATTTCCTTTCTTTAAGAACTTTGGTAATTTTCTTAGTACCAGATGTCTCAATAGGAGGTATAACTTGGGAAATCTTATTGCTCAAGGGAAATTTCTCAGCAACACTAGATTTATATGGCTTTATCAAGCTCACTGGAAATGTAGGATGCTTGTTGCTAAGTTCTTCAGATAACTCTACTTCAACAGCATTTCCTCCATGGAGGGCCTTAATCACAAAAGGTCCTGAAAAGGAGTCTTTCAACTTTTTACATCCTTTGATGTTATTGAAGTTAGTGGTCGATACAAGAACTAGGTCCCCCACTTTGAAATCTGGAGTTGCATGTGATTTATCCCATTTATCTTTAGCATATGAAAAAGAGTCCTCCATGCACCTTACTGCATGCTTTCTAGCTTTGTCTAGCATTCCTTTGAAGCTGGCAGCCGTGGGATGTATTTCAATTAAATCTTTCCTCAAGTAATCTTGGGGTAACTTGGGGTTCCATCCTTTTTCTAGAATAGCAGGAGTCTGATTGGTACTGGAATGGATTGATGTTTTATATGCTAATTCCAGTGCTGGTAACAGAGTACACCAATCATGGGTAAATCCATCACAATCTTTGAATTCAAGGCCATATGCACAAAATCTTCTCACCATGTCCTCTAAGGTTTGGATCATTCTTTCAGCCAGGACATCAGTTTGTGGGTGGTAGGCTGTAGAGAAAGACAGTTTAGTGCCAAATAATTTGTGATGATTTGTCCATAGTGCTGAAGTGAATTTGGGATCTCTATCACTGATGATATTTGTAAATATCCCAGTCCATGACACTACTCTATTCCATATCAGAAGAGCTGTATCCATGGCTGTATCATCTTTGTGACATGGTAAAAAGATGGGAGTTTTACTGAATCTGTCCACAATTACTAGGCAAGAATTATAGCTCCTGTCACCTCCTGGTGGTAGGCCAGTTACCCAATCCATATGGACAATTTCCCAAGGTCTGTTTGGTTCTTGGATTTTTATCATATTTCCAAGTCTTTTGCCAGTGGATTTATTTGTCTTTTGGCATCTGTCACAGGTTTTGCAATACTCTGCAACATCTTTCTGCCACATTGGCCACCATATGCAGGTCTTTACTTTCTCTCTTGTTCTGTCTTCAGACAGATGTCCTGAAAAGGGACTATCATGGCATTCTTTCAGTACAAGATTGATTAATGAGCTGTCTACAACTGTCATGACACATGTGTGCTTGGTTCTGTGGTAAATTATACCATCCAGTAGGTGAAATCTTCCTTCATCATAAGATTTTCTCCATACTTCATCCAAGGCATGTATTAGAGAGTTGTCTTTACAGTCTTTGTTAAGTAATTGGCATAAGATGCTACAATTCTTATCTTGAGTGTAGCTGCTTCTGACTTCTTCAAAGAAGGTGGTGTTCAAGTCTGTAACACTTATTCGTTCTATTGGAATTTGTGGTGAAGCTTCTTCTGGCACATAAGCAGGATTATCAATATTATTTGGTAATGGCCATCTGCTTAGTCCATCTGCATTCTTATGAATATTCCCATCCTTATGAACAATAGTCATATTTCCTCTGTATTCTTGTATGGCTATTTACCATCTGAGCATGTGTCTGTTGGGTGTTTTCATGTTCAAAAGTGATTTGACAGCTGTACAATCTGTTATCACTTCAAAAACACATCCCTCTAAGAAGTAGTTCAATTTCTCCAAGGCCCAGACAAGGCATAGACATTCCATTTGACTTGCTCCATATCTGGCTTCAGTTGGTTTGATTTTCCTGGATATGAAACATATGGGTCCTTCTACAGGCTTATCATTTATGATCTGAACTTGGTGAAGTGCAGCACCCAGTCCATCCCCTGATGCATCAATATACAGTTTGAAAGGCAATTTAAAGTCTGGCATCAGTAAGAGTGGAGCAGTGGTCAATGCTTCTCTTAGAGACTCAAAAGCTTTGACTCTGTCAACAGTCATCTCAAACACTGTGTCTTTGTCACACAACTTATAAAGTGGTCTTGCTATGGATGCAAAATCTTTAATGTGTTGCCTGTAATATCCTGCAAAACCTAAGAATTACTGAATTTCCTTCTTATTCTGAGGCATGGGTTTTAACAATACTGCTGCATCTTTGTTTTTGTCAATTCCAAGGGACAAACCAGATACAACATGTCCTAGTGCTTTAAGTTCTTTAAATCCAAAATGACATTTCTTCAAGGAGATTTTCATGTTTACTGATTGGATTTTTGTCAAAACTCTTGATAATCTGTACATGTGCTCCTCCCAAGTCTTTGAAAAGATAATAATGTCATCAATGTAAATGATTAACCATCCCTCTGAGAGTTCTTCAGGGAAGATTTCATTCATCATTCTTTGGAAGTGTGAAGGTGCATTTTTGATACCAAAGGGCATCCTTAAGTATTCATACACTCCACAATGAACAATAATTCTCAAGTATTTTCTTGCTCTTGGTGTTACCACATTTTGATGGAATCCTTTAAGGGCATCCATAGTGGTTATATACACTGCTTGAGATATTTGAGTAAGGGCAATTTGGATTTTTGGTATTGGGTATCTGTCTGGGACAGTGTAAGTCCAGAGCTCTAAAGTCCCCAACCATTCTGGATTTTCCATTATGGCACGCCACTATAACTGGTGTAGTTATTTCTACTTCCTCATTGTGGCCTACTTTTCTTATTACACCAAGGTCTAGAAGTTCTTTGATATGAATTTCTAGAGCTTCTCTTGATTTTGGACTTGCTGGATAAGCAGGTCTTCTTAAGAGTGGTGGATAAGGTCTCTCAATGTTAAGAATGATGTCAACTTCATGACCAATAATTGCTCCCAGAGGTTCTTTTTCTGTAGCAAATGCCCCTTTGTGGTCATACAAAAGGGAAGAAAGTTCATTTTCTTGTTTATCAGTCAGATGAAGGCTTATCTCAGCCTCATTTAACTGTTCAGACTTGAATTTTTCTAACTCTAAGTTGACTGGTGATACTTTGTTTACTGTAATTTGTCTTTTAAATGGTAAAAAGGCAAATTTCTGGCGCTTATTGTCCCCAATTGTAAAGTATCTGTCTTTGTTATTATTTTAAATCTATCCCATAAATGATTAAATAGTCATTTCCCAATATAAAATGGGTACTAGAGCAATTTTCCATAACAACAAATTCAACTGTGATCCTTAAATTCCCATTTATGTGTGGGAATATGACATTGGTCTCAAAGATTCCTAATGCTTTCATTGGGTTACTTGCACTGTTGAATTTTATACCATCAATTGGTAACAATTGGTCTTCAAAATGTGGTACACAAGTCTTAAGAAAAGATTTTCCAACACAAGAGCAGAAGGCTCCTGGGTCAAGCAAAAGTTTGGTGGGCCTGTTGTCAATCACCACTTCTGTTATACAGGAGTTACCAGCTGTATAACCTTTTCCTCTGTTTGGTTTCGTCTTCATAAGTTGTGCATCTTGAACTTTTGATAAATCAACTTGACCATTGCTCAATTGTGGCAAGTGGGAATAATATTCCATGATGTCAAAAGTGGCATTGATATTTTCTATATCTTTTGAAGATTCAGAAAACATGGATGACTTATCATCTGAATTGTCTTCAATTATGTCTTCTTTTTCGACATCTGGTTCCTTTTCAATGTCAATTTCATTGATTTCCCCCTTTTTGGACATGTATTGGCTAAATGGGTGGTGCTTTGGCAAATATGGCATTTTCTGACTGTATCTGCAGATTTATACTTAATATTACTAGAATTTTCTTTGGGGCTTTTGTCCACAGAATCTTTCCAAGGTGTATTAAACCTTGTTTTGAGATTCACCCTACTAGAACCAATTTTGGTTCTGGTGGTTACTTCTTCTAGTATATTGATAATATCCTCTGCTGAAGATTGTTCAGTAGTCCTGCTGTTGATAGCATGCTCTAAGTCACCTCCACATTGTCTCAAAATTTTTCTATGGATCATAAATTCTGACATGTCAGGATATAATGCTGTTAATCTATCTTTTTGTTGGCAAAACAATGGTAAAGCTTTGTCTTTATCAGCATTAATTTGGCAGATTCAAAGGCTGTTTCCACCTTAAACCTCCAAGCATCATTTGCCCATTTGTTGATGATTTGGGTTTTCCACCAAGTCCAACTCTGGTGTCCATGTGCTTGTCTTATTTTGATGTACCGTCTGTGAGCTTATCTGGTAAACAAGGTGTTAAACCTGGCTTTTACCAATCTGTCTGGTAATTCAAAATCCTCTTTGATCATGTCAATACCTCTAATGAATTCTACATGGTCATATTCTCCGTCACCGCTGAAGTGAGGCCATTCTTTAAGTTTTGGAACTTCTTTCAAGAGTGCTTGGCCCATTGATGGTTCCAAGTTATGAAAAGTAGTGGATAATTCATTTTTTAATTGTGAATTATCAGGAGCCAATACTTGTGGATTTGCAATTCTTGTGCCCCCATTTTGATTCAGAGGTGTAGACATTCTTGGTAAGGTGTTCAGTATTTTTCAATGTCATTCATTTTACTGTTGCTACACCTTTGAGAATTTCTGTATTCATGTTGGAAGCTTTGTATTAAATTTATTACTTCAATTTTATACATGTCTTCCTTATGTGTCAGTTCTTGCCATAACTCTGTCTGTATTGTATTATCAGCAGTGACTTGATTCAATTTCATTGATAATTTTGATACTTCTTCTTGTGAAGCATCAAAACACTTTTTCAAGGCAACGGTATATGTCTTTACTTCAGTAAATAAATTTGAAATGTCATCAAGGACTTTCTTGTTATCTGTTTTGATAATATTTATGGCTTGTTCAATTCTTGTTTCAATTACGTCATCAATATTGAATTTAGAATATTTATCTGTTAATTCTTTAATAATGGCAGATTGTTCATTTATTTTATTGCCAAAAGAATTATCATTATTGGAATTTTTAATTGTTCTTAAAACTTTTACAAAAGACATAAGTGTTTCATTAATTTGGCACAGACTTAGGCTGTTTGTTTTAATGTTATTAAAAATGGTTTCATTTTTATCAGAAAAATGTTTTTTCACGTCATTTATAGCATCATACAATTCTGGGATGGAATCAAATATATCAGAAATCATTTCTGGAATCTTAATCTGGCTTCCTCCTTCTTCTGTAATTCCATCATGGTTCTGGCCATCTGAAATACATTTTCCATGGCATCCTGCTGAATGTTTGGGATTCTGTAGCCCTGGCTGTAAGGTTTTGGGGCTGGTGCCTTCCCTTTGTGCTTGTTTGGAGTTTGTGGCTGCTTTTTCACGTTGGAATTTCTGCTTCTGGCCACTGGGGCTGTTTTTGGCACTGGTTTGGGTAATGGAGGGTTGTTTTTCCTCCATTCTAGTGTTAAAAGCATCATGTTTTTCTTCTCCAGCAATGGATGCAATCCATTGAGCAATTTGCAAGTGTGGGGATGGCCCAGGAATTTTCTCAAAGTTAGGTAAGAATTGATGCAATTATTCCACAGGTCTGCAAGGATCTGGTACTCTTTGAATTGAAGTGCATTGTTGTATGCACTGTGGCTGGCTTTGTATATGTCCACAGAGGCTTGTTGTGGCGGTGTCAGCTCTTTTTGAAGGTAAAATGGTATTAACAGCTTCAGAATGACCCATTTTAGTTGTTTGGAAGTCATCAACTGACCCTTTTCCTTCTGTACCTGATTGGCCTCTGCCATAATCACATCTCTTACCTTTCTGGCAGCTGCTTGAGGGGTTATAGCTGGATCCTGACCTGGTTGAAGGCATAATTATGGTTAAAAAGGCTTAAAATAGTATTTTTATGTCCAAAAACTTACTATTGGCCAAATTCTTAGCCTTCTGAAGGGTATTACTTATGTCGAAGTTAATCAATTCAGAAGATATTGGTTCAGGTTGGTTATTTTGAGTCACAATAACAGTACTATTATGGTCTGAATTAATAGTACTGGAAGGAATAATGCTGGTGACTGTTGAGGCTGTTTCAATGTTTTCTTGTATTACCACATTGTCAGACACTAAAATTAACGAAAAAACCAATTAATTAAGTAAAAAAAAGGATATTTCAAAAAATAAATAAAAATATAAGCCTCACTTATAATATGAAAAAAATTATTTTTTATGGATTTTTTGAATTATAAGTATTTTTTATATGTTTTTAAATTCTTCAATATAAGAAAAAGGATTTAAAAAGAGTAAAAAAAATATGTCACAGGGAAAATATCATGGCTGGGCCCCCAAATGTAAGGTGTGGATATGAAACTTTGATTAAAAATCAAGTACTTTTCCTGTCCTCAAAATTTGTATAAGGTAAAAATCAATTAAAAATAGTAAAGGGTGTTTTTTTTAAGAGAAAACACTCCAAATTTATTGTTTATAGCTTTATTAGTATAAAACAATAATATTATAAAGATTTATTGTTTTACCAACAATAAAAATTTATCCAAAAATACTCTACAAGGGATATTTAAGGCTACAAAAGAAATTTCTTCAAGAGCAATTTCAATTGGAAATAATTGAGCAAAGAAATGCAAGAAATTAATTAAAGAACAAAGTCTTCAAAAAAAATATTAAAGAAAAAACACGCCCAAAAGTGACCAGAGTGAATTTGGGAACAAAGTGACAAAGCTTACAGTGATGAAAGATGCTTTAATTCACTTTTGGGGTGGTTCAGGGGTAAAAATGATTATAAGAGTTACAAACAATGATTATAATTATTTTTTCACGTGGTTAAAAGGTTTAAAATGATTTAAAAAAGGTGGTTGGAATATTTTATTGATTGGTTTAACAATGTTTAAACTAATTATAAAAGGAAAAGATTCTAACATGAAGAGAAAAGTGGGGCAAAGAAGACATTCTTTTATAGCCATCAATTTTCTTACTCCAAAAGTAAAATTTACTCTTGTCAGTCGTGAAAAACAGTCTGACAACAGAAAAGCCAATTATGGCATCATTGAACCATGATTTAGACCAAAAAGGGCTGGTTTAAGCCATTTTTAGCCATTTTAGACCCTTAAATCAGCCATTACTATGGTAATACCTGGTCTAGAGCCTTCAAAACACATCAGAATGTGTGTAAGAGACGTAGAAACCAGTTAAAACTGTTTCTACTATGATGGTTCTATCTTAAGGGTAGTTTTACCCTCTTGGCAACAGCTAAAACTACCCCAGTTGGTATCAAAACCTCATCATCAATTGAGTCCACAGACCCTGTAACTCAATTCCAGGCCAAAAGTGATGAACCTTTTACTGAATTTTGACATCCCATGCCTGTCAGAAAGGATTTTGGGGGTCTAGCTCCCCCTTAGAGCTGGAGTTCCTTTTCCCCCCAAATTTAATCTTTCCAATTTATTTTTCCTTTAATTCCTCATCATGTATTATACTTATAATTTACATATGTAATTCAATTGAATTGTACAGTACAATACAGTAATAATTGATACCTCATATGTAAATCAAAGTTCACTTATGTAATCCAGCGCACATTTTGACATTTCAATTGAATTCAATTGAAACTACTTCAATTCCTCATAACTTCTAAACTAAACACAACAATTCAATTTTAAAACAAAAATTGATGGTTAACACAACATGTGGTGTGAATTAAATTAAAGTTTTGAGGATTTTCAACTTTTGTATTGAAAATACTAAAAACTTAATTTAAGCTTATTTAGAGTTGAGTTACAAGAATTTCACTCAGAGGTGACCCCACCTGATTTTTTATGAGGAATCCAATGGTGAAATAATTTTTATATGTTTATTTATTGGATAAAAAGTTATAATAGTTTTTATTTAACTTTTTTCCAATTTTTTTTTTTTTTTTTACAATTTTGTTAAAATTTCATTTTTACTTAATTTTTTCAAGTATAAATGTAATTTTATAATTCCAAAATTTAATGTAATTTTATTTTTAAATTGTAATTAATTTTTTTATTTTGAATATAATTTTATATTTATATTTTGATTTTTATTTTAATAATATAAATAAATTTATTTTATTTATATTAATATGTTAATTTTGTATTTGTGGTCTTTTGGGTATATGAAGATACCTCTAAGGCTCACATTTTCTAACTTTATTTTGGTCCCCAAACAAAATAAAGAGTTGAGATTGAAATAATTTCCATGAATTGAGAAGGTAATTTGGATCTTGGCCGGTGAGATTGGAAAGAGAAGGCGCAATCAATTGTGCAGCCCTGAAAAAGAGAAATGCAGTGGAATAAAGAACTTACTTTTTTTCTTAAGAAAAATTTCCCAGGTAATTATGAAAAATCAATTGTCAAGACTGAATGAAACTTCTGACTTTGAAGGGTTGAGTCCCATCAAAGCATTCTGGTGCTTTCTAATATGGAGTCTTGAAGACTGGTGGTCTTTATGCTTCAGAAGATGAAGCTGCTTGAATAATGGCCATAATTTGAGTCATTTGCTGCATAATGGCAAATAAGGATGGTTCAGACTGATGAGAGACAGGCTGATTAGACTGGGATAGAGTTGGTCCTCCAGTACCTTTGCGTGCCCCCACAGGAGAAGGGACACCTTGAGTACCTTGAGACTCTTCCTCTTCCGCAGAATTCTCCTCCTCCTCTTTACTATCTTCACCAGGACCTTTGAAAGTGGTCCTTGAAAGTCCTGGGGAACCGCCTACTCCTCCTGAAAAAGAACTTGATCTTCATAGCCATGTTCCTTCCAAATGGGGTCCTCTGTCTAATTGGGCCCTGAGTTGAGTAACTGCTGGGGTGCCATCAAGTGGAGCTCTTGGAGATGGAGTGAGAACAGCTTGAGCTCTGGACTGAGAGCTTGTCTTTCTTGCAGGCCTGATTTCAGGTATAAAATAAAATGAAATTAATAGAATTAAAAAAATTGAACATGAAAAGCTTGAAGCAAATCAACAGGAAACTTGAAGTCAAAATCAAAATCAATATCTTGAAGAAAAATCAATGAATTAAAATGAAATGTTGAGGTAAATCAAAAAATCAATATCAAAATATAATGTTCAAGTAAATGCATCAATAAGCAAAATAAATCAAAATCAGAAATCTTGCATAAAATCAGTCAAAAAAATTAATTCTTGAGTCAAAATAAATTTATGTCAAAATTATTGATGTGAAAAATCAGCAAAATCAATGAAATCTTCAGGTCAATCAAATTTATTGAAGTTCAATATCAAGTTATGTCAAATTAATCAATAAAATCAAAGTCCAGTGATTTATTCTTTAAAAATCAAAATTCTTGAAGAATGAATCAATATGAATCTTGATGTGAAGAATTTTTCTGAGTAATTTGATGAGAAATTTAAAAATGAAATGAAAATAAGCCTGAATTATGAATGAAATGAATTTGATGATTTGGAAAAAGAAAGAAAAATAAAGTTGGGTCAGCTTTTGATTTTCAAAAATGAAGAATGAATGAGAGAAAATTAAGAGATGATGATGAATCATAAAGTTCATAAGCATTAAGGAGTCATAATTTCAATGAAATGAGTGTATTAAATTATAAATATAGAATTAACGGAATAAAATGAAATTATGAGTTAATTAATATAATGTCACAGGGGCTCTTGGTGGAAGCAAGAGTGGCCTGGCACTGAGAAATCTGGAAACTCACTTGGAAGACTCCAAAAGAATAAAGAAATAAAATAAAAGAAAAAATTAATCTAAAAAATATGCAGGTACAAAAGATGATATGCAATAAGAGAAATGAGAAGCAAATTGGCCAACAAGACAACAAAGTAAGTCCTTAATCACTGTTTCAACCTGCCAAAATGAGCAATGGAATTAGTAAGGATATGACTACCAAATATCCATTGACAGGCAAAGGAAGAAAAAGAAAGAGGTTCTAAATGACTGAATTGATAATGTCAGTATTCATTTAACAGAATTAGAAGAAAAAAATGATAAAATAAAATCAAAATATATTAATTAACTTGGGGAAAATTCCCCAGGTTCAAAGGAGGCTGGTATATGTGAAATTTTGAGAGCTTGACCCCTTCAGGCTGAAAGCTGGTCTCTATTGAATCCTTGAAGGTGTATTGACTGCTTGATGAAGTGTGTACCTTTCCAAATTGGGAGATGAACTGGGTTTAATGAGCTTCCCATGGTGTGTAGTTGAAAATACAGGTCTTGATAAGTCTAGACTGACCCTTGGGAAATTGTTTTGGAACTGCCTTTTGAATATCCCTTGAGAATGAACTGCCAGTATTGCCTCGGAGGAATACTGTGAATGAGAATAACCAATGATTTCTTGATAGCATAATTGGTATTTAAGATTGACACTTTTCTTTGAGCCTTTTCTGAATACCCTGGATGATGTGCCTTGATGACTTGATGGAAAGTTGAAATAACCATTTGATATTGGCGCCATTTGATTGCTGGTGAAAAAAGATGCATAATGGTGTATCACAACATTTATGGCACTTTTGGTTATTGGAGGGGGAAGTGGCCAAAGGTCTTTTGAAATGATGCCAGGAGGATATAAATGAAAAATTGGTTTTGAGTGGCTTCAAAGGTGAAAAGGTGTTTTTGGGTGATTTGACCAAATGGATCTAATAAAGATTTAAAACTGTTTTTCTCAAAGTGCAAAAATCTTCAAATTAAGCCCCAAATGGCCTAATATGGCCATTTGGGCAAATCTCCCATATTTCATGGGAAAATGGCATATAATGGCTAAAATGTGCAAAATGTGCAAATCTGTATTTAGAACTTGAAACACAAAATACAGGCTTTTGGGATGTATTTTCCCTGTTGAATGGAAAATACCCAAAGATTCCCCAAAGCAGAGAAAGACCAGGAAAGTCCTGATGATGGTGACGGGGCCAAGCTGGGCCCAGATAGTGAAATGTCCATAAAAAGCCAAAAGGAATGAAATGGCCAATTTGGCAAATGATTCTGGATATGGCCAATTTGCCATAAATTGGATTTGGCATGGATATGCCCTATTGAGGTCCAAGAAGGTGAATTGCTATGGTTGTTACAATTTCCTTCAGAATGGCATTTGCTGTACTTGCAGATGAATGAATAGAGGCTTTGTAAGTCAAAGTCAATTCTGGGGTTCCATCTTTGCTATACTTTTCTAATTTATGTGTTGAAAAACATATCATTCCTTTGGATAACCTTGAGATTATTCCATGAAAGACTAGAATTCTGTGTGCCTAATTCTCATGCGATTAATTAAATATGCACACCACTTCAATTTTTGCAATTTCGTATTGAGCTCAAATACAAAAAAGTAACATTTTTCTTGGTTTCAAGAATAAAACCTATATATATTTTTGAAATTCATTCATTCTTCTCACAAATTTTCAATCCTTGCAATAACAGCTGAAATAATCAATTTTGGGTATAACACCCTATGGCTTTACCCAAGTATTTTTGGCTGAGAATCCGAAAGCAGAATAATAATAATTAAAATTTTCTTCTTCAAGAATAAGGTGATAATAAAAGCCCTTTTTTTCTGTTTGAATTAATTTCAAAGTTAGCTTAATTACTAAATCATTCTTTGTGGCCTATGAGTATGTTCTTTATACCTCACATGCTCACACATTACCTTCACGAGGCCCAAATCTTTTATAAGTATTTTTATAAAATCATTTTCTCACGCCCTGAGCTACTTTATAATAGATGACATACCAAAAAATTCCTTCAATTAATTTCTAAGTCCATTTCCAGGATCAAAATTGCCAATTTATGGATACGTCAGCTTAGTTCCTGATGTCTTCAAGACTGAAGCTTCATTAGGGTGCTTCTAATTCTAGATAACTTAACTAGAAGTTATAAATAAACCAAAAAATGGATAGAAATTTAGTAAGATCAAAGCACATACTATCAGCTCTTTTTGCAAGAATCTTTTAAGAAAATCTCAATTTAAATTTTCAATTCTTGAATATAAATTGAAGTAAGAAATTCTTCATTAAGAAATTCCCTATCCATTTGGGGAATACCTATAAAGAAAATACATTTGGAAGTCAAAGATTAATTTATTGATTTGAAATTCCCCCCATTTTCAATTTGGCTAGATTTAATTAATTATTAATCTTTATTTCTTCCTATAGTGATATTAAATAATTTGGAACTGAAGTTAGTCACTTTCATCTTTTAATCAACCGTTAAGTAGATATTGGTGACTATATCCTCAGAAATTCCTCTTTTCCATCTGAAAATATTGAAACAGTGATTTGAGGAATCAATTTTCTATTTTTCTTTCTTATATTACTTTTTTTGAACTGAGTGCTGTACTGAAAAATATTTCAAGAAATATATATTTTTTATTTTTGATCCTGCAAAGTACTTTAAGTAAGCCCTTTTTAATTTAAGGACTGGTCACACTGTGAGCCTTTGAGATATGACCACATACCCAATAAAGGTCACAAAAAAGATTAATAATAATTATACCTTTAATATAATTATATCAAAATTAATTAGAATAATTATACATTCAAAATAATTACTCAAATATACAAAAAATACCATAAATTGGTACTAAAATTGGTTTAACTTAAAAACCAATGAATCAACATGTAAAACAAATTATACCATTGGATTCCCCATGGAAAAATACACATATACCACTTTTATGGCATATCTGTAAAGTCAATATTTAAGGAATTATAAGGTATAATACCTTATAAAAATCATAAAACCTTATTTATCTCAGAAACTAATGAAACAACATGTGAAATAAATTGTATCAGTGGATTCACCACAAAAATCCACATATAAAACAATTAATAAGCTAATTCCCAAAATCAATACTTAAGGAATTATCCTGAATATATGCACTTTTTTGGTCAACGCATATATTCAGTGATCATAGCTAATATCTTCTAAACTATACATGCTAGAATGATGAACCAAAAATAAAGTTACCACGTAATTACTGTAAGAAAACAGATATGAACTTTATTTTGCAAATTATAAACAAGGTTAAGACTTATGAGGAAATATTGATAAAAATCAACGGAGCTGTTGACCACTTTGTTGTGAAAGTAGTCCAAACTTAAAAAAAAGTACACAGTTGGATTCTCCTAGTTCATTCGTGAAGAATGATGTAATTTTTACTATTAAATTCAGGGTATAACCCCCTGAAATCAAGGTTTGAAGTTTAAAATATTGAATTTCGACAGAAAAGATGAGTTACAAGAAAAATCATCAAAATTAGAGTTTTGATGATGTAATGAAAAGCTCTTGGCAGCATAATAAGGTTATGTCAGGCTATCAGAATTCACTCTCTGAATTGCTGTAGCGTGAAAACCTTAAAAGTTATTGAGGATCAAAGTTTGAGCTTAAATTGAGCTGTTATGATCACATACTGTAACCTTAAATTAAGTTTAACAGTCTTAATAGTGATAAAATTGGTGAATACTATTAGTTTATGATTAAAACTAATAAAATCCACGAAATTTGGGGTTCTGCCAAGCCTCTGATGTCATCACACTTAGAGTTATAGTGATAACTCTAAATAATGGTGTAATAATGATGTAATATGGTTTGATCATGATGTAATCACCCTCAAACCTTAAAATATTGATCAATTCCAGTGGATATGATCAGTACACGTCTACTAGAAGCCTGTTGGACTCTAGGAGGGAGGTATTTACTATAAATAGAGCTCTTTTTACTCTGTTTTCCCCTCAGACGCATCAAAAACATTAAATCAATTAAATCAAAGGTAATTTCTTTATTCTTTATATATAAAACTGTTATATTATTAAAGACCAAAGACCACCTTGCTATAATCATCTATTTTGACGTGATTAAATCATTTATTTAATTGTTTTTGTTAAAAATCTCTCTAATAACTCATTTCCACGTAAAAATCTAGATTAATTTGTAATTTTCTTTATTTTTATTGTAAATACAATTTGGAAAAGTTGTATTTATATTTTTTGGCGTAAAATACTTCAAAATTATTATATTAAGTGTTAAAAGTAGGTTATTTTCTCTTATTATAATAATTTCTCTATTATTACTCTCTTAATAATTCTTTAATTAATATAAATAGTATTTATATTAATTCATAACTTTAATATTAGTAATATTATAGTTATTAATTGTTTTTTATTAATAAAAAACAATTTTTTACGCCTTTATTATTTGTTGGTAACAATAATAAAGAGCTTTTTAATATATTAATTATTTTATATTAATATATTATTTATAATATTATAATTTAATATAATATTAATTATATTATTATATTTATTTAATAATATAATATTTTTACGCCATAATAATAATATTTCTTTATTATTATTATTATTTTAATCTTATTTATTTCAATTATAAGGACATTCAGAGTGCAATAAGTAATAAATTAGTAATTTTTACTTATTGTTTCATAGTCAAACCTTACACACACTCACTTCCAAGAGCCCCATGACATCAACCATGAATACGATCATGTTGTGAAAGAATAGTAATTGTAAAATTGATACCCTTTGTAACAATTGTTAAATCCTGAGATTAAACTGTTAATGAAGTTGGCTGATGAAACATATAGTCATAAGTCCAAAGATTTCTATGCCACCTGAAAGGGAGATAGCTTCTAAAGGATTAGCCATTGACCTTTAAGACCTATTGATAAAGGATATTTCCAAAAACATGGCTGTTTTCATTAGATTATTCTTTTCAAAATATCCGAAGTTTTTTATTAGTAATTTTATTCCTCATATTCCTAATGATAAAACAAGGAGTAAAGCAAATTATCTGAACAAAAATTGATAGTAGCTTCTAGTAAATTCTCTATATCAATCTCTATAGCTCAATGTGCACATCATTTTTGACTTATAAGCCTAAATATGGAAGTAATTTCCACAAACGATAAAGCTTTGGGGAAATTATTCTTTTTGATTTTTCACTTGAATTTTCAGAAAGTCCTTTAATAGCTACTACTATATCTCCTATTGAACTTCGGATTTCATTTTCCATATTATTGCATATCAATTAGTATAATTGTAAGAAATGCTTTTTGGTTAAACGTTTGTGATATGACACATTCAGAGAAAAATTCACTGATACAAATGATATATTCGTCCATGGCTATAAGATTTTCTTGAAAGGATTATTTATCAGGGCATTGAATTTTAACTCAAAACATATCTTATCAGAGATATACACCAAGATTATGAACACGGTTTAACTAATTGATATTTTTCTACACCAGGTTAATATGCAATTTTATATAAATAGACTTCACTGTGCAATGGTAATGTTATATATACAAGACTATCAACCAATAAAATCAAAAGACTATTCTGAAAGTCTGCGTTCAAAATTATTCTTTTGAAGCTATATGCTCTTGGGATTCTGATCCATGAATGTTTTACAACCCCAGGAAATACTATGTTTTTACAAGGTGCTGACAGTGCACAAAAAAAATAGCTAGCGTCTCCTTTATGGCTGGTTGTGCATCCTGATTTTATTGATTTCAAATCTATATAATCCTTTGAAAAATTGATGTTTGTTTATTAACAGAACGTAACACTTGAATACAAGATATCAATAAAAAAAATAAGCTGTTCCACTTATTTGGGAGAAAAACAATGACTGACTCAGATAATGATAGCATGCCGTGAATGATCTTTTGGCAATTACATAGTATGGAGGAATTCGAATATTTAAGGAGGGGATACTAATGGATAAAAAAAATGAATAATCCGAAAATGATATTAGAATTCAGTTTATGAAAGAGTTCTTTGAATAAAGGTGAACAAAATTAATTTTACCTTTTCTGGCTTGAATTATAGAAGCACCTGTTTGCCTGCTTTGAAACAGATTCTATATCCACATAAGAAAATGTAATTCTAGATGTAGGTATTGTTGAAATAAACACTTTTGCTCATTTCAGCCGCAGACAAATGGGGAAGCTCAGACCATACGCCAAGCGGATTTAAGTTTTGGATTTTTTCTTGCAAGGGTAATTAGGGAAATAAAAAACTTAATTTGAATAAAAATCCCAGGGAAAAGCCAACCAGTAAATCAATTTTGGTAGCACGGCGTCCAGCTTCCGTCATGTTCTTATTAGTATAAAGAGGGAAATATTTTTGACCTCTGGAAAGAATCAGAGGGATGAGAGGTATAGGAATGGGCCCCTAACAAAATAGGTGTGCTCAGACTACTGGTGAGTTGGTGAATCTTTGGAAAGAATTAATTGATATAACCTATTTTTTAAACTCATTTAGGCTCTCTGCTGATGTAATCTTAAAAATAGATACTCATGTTTTGTAATAAAGGCACTGGAAGGACTCGAACCCCCGACCAAACGCTGTCCAGAGATTACTGGAGGCATACGCTCTGCCACTGAGCTACAGTGCCATACCCTTTTTTTTCAAATATAAAAAATGAAGCTTCATTTTTTGTTCAGTAACCTCCGCTGCGTGAAATTATTGAGGACTTCGATTAATAATCTTCACTTGTATAAATTCTTGAAAAAGAAAGCTCCATAATGTGAGTATTTAGAAATATCCGACCTTTTGCCCCATAGAATTCCTCTCGCTAATCTCTTCTATCTGCCTGATGGTAAAAAAAAAATTAGTAACCAATATCTTGGAATACACATTAAAAGCCTGTTTTTTAGACATTTTGGAACACTTATATACTAAATGAATCATAGTATTATTCAAATACATGATTTCACATTTTTAATTCTTAGTTTTCTGACCTGTTCATGTAAATAAAAATATTTCAAAGTATTAACGCAACCTATTGTAATAACTTTAAAATGTTTGTGAGTGAATATAGAAGAATAGCAGATATATCCCTTTCACAAGACGTGATGTTTCAATAAAAATCTGGACGTCTCTCTCTTTGAGTAACAATAAAATAAGTGTTAAGTTTAATATGAATATGAAACGTCTGATCTATTCATAGAATATATATCCAAGAAATTTCAATTTTATTCCATTTTTCAGATCCTGAATTCAATCAATCTCCCAAAGCCTACTGTAGATCTGTATTGTGTGAGTTTATCATTTTGATCTGAGAGTTTTGAAATGAGAATTTGCTAAAATTATTCTCATTTCTATGCCTACAAATGAAACTAGTAGCCAGTAGTACTAGAGAAAAAACACAAGAAATGTTTAACAAAACAAATGTAAATACTACAAAAATGATAATTTCCTAGAATAAAGTAAATAAATATATCTAACATAGATCTATAAACTGAACAACATTGATATTACACAGTACTCTGAATCATGATTTAAACACTTTTAGCTAATAGGTGGCTAAACAAATGAAAATAGTCAGTAATATACCTACACTACTCCAAAATGGTGTCTTCAAATATTTGAATAGTACTATTGAAAATGAGATAGGTGAATAGTTATAATAAGATGGATTTTCAGAATTTTGATCTAATTGTTATCTAATTACCAAGATCCATTTATCTGACTGAAACCCCCCATAAATGGGTTTACTTCTATACTTAATATTGTATTTAAAATATGTATTAGATATTAGATTTAGTACGAATATCTTAAGTAATCCTCAGAAATAATTAACCCATTATCACCAGGATGATCTTTTACATTTCATACCACTCCTCCAGGATTTCCAAAGTTTCATTGCTAAATGCTTCTTTCATCTTGATCACTCCAAGTGTTTTTTCAAAAGTTCTTCTATCATATCATTGGTGGAGACTTTAACCACCTTAATAATATCCTTAAAAACACAATGATGGCCATGCTGATACCTTATCTTGATATTTTTTGTGTTACAATGAAGTGAGGCCTGTTTAGAAGTTGTTACAGCTCCTGAGTTTTCACTATAGAGGGTAGGATGAACGATGTTGTGACCCACATCAGAAAGAGAAAATGTAAGCCTTCTCAATTTCTTCAAAAAGACATTCAAGGGGATGTATTTGCCTTCCCTTGTAGATTGATCAACAAATGATTGTTTCCTAATTAACCAGAAATCTGTATTTCCATATGCAAATATTAAATAACATGATATCTATTTCCAATCCTCTCTAATGTTTGCATAATTCACATCTGCCCAAATCTTCAAGCTTTATTTTCGCAAGATTTGACTATAAATCAACTTTTTATCCTTTTTACCTTTAATATAATGCAGTAGGTGTTTTAGAGAATTCGTATGAGATATATTTGGTCTAGTATAATACCTTGATAGCTGATATACAGGAAAAAACACATCTTTCCGTGAGTGGCTGGCTAGAGAGTTTATACTCCCAATTTATTGCTGAAAGGAGGTAATCTCCATTACTTCGTCTGAAATACTTGAGTCTAATTCATTTCAAAAATCCTGTTACAAGGAGTCTTCAAAGTGTTTCTGTCACAAAGTTTGAACATGTAAAGAATATCCTTACTTAAATAATCCTTGTCACTCTCAAGGGTTTTTTCAGTCCATTTTAAGCTATAGCCTAAATATTGAGTAGGCCCTTTCTTTAACTTGATCTCAAGAATAGAAATTTATTTATAAAGTAATTTGATTCTAGCTGATTCTGAGCTACTGATGATATACCCATTGTCAATACTGGGCACTTTCTAAACAAAGTTAGTTGAGTGTGGAGGTCAACTTCTATTTCCACATTCTTGGTGATTTCTTTGTACCATAAAGAGATCTTTGAAGTCACTAAACCCAAATATCTATTCCCTTGACTTCATACCCCTTAACTTTCTTGACATATACTACTGCATCAATTTTTCCATGAAGAATCAAGTTTTAATGTAAAATTGATAAGGAATTTAAGAGAAATTTGCAACCAAGGAAAGCATGATTTAGACTGTTTCATTAGGAAGGACAGAAACCCAAGTAGCATAGGAATTTAGAATTTGTTCATCATGATTTCCCAGGACTACCCAATGGAAATTATATCAAGAGATCTCAAAAAGCTAATTGTGCTTCCATGTAAGCCTCCACATCCCTAAAATCACCTTATTAGGTGCTTCAGAATCTAGAACTAATTAACAAGTGTTAAGTGACATTAGTAAGTTTTATTCTGAATTCATGGCCTTCTTCCAATGGGTCAGACACAGGTTTTTATTAAGGAAATACATAGGTAAGAATCAAACGATAAGTACCATGAGTAATTTTTTTCCCTTATAAAGTATTATTCTTACTAATAGAACTAGACGTATTTCTTGGCGGTTTATCATACAAAGTTACAAATTTGGAACTCCTATAGTTCTCAGTAACTGTAATTTTAGGAGTGGACACTTCAGGGGAACTTGGGTTTTGAATGGGGATTATGGAAGTTTCTTCAGCTGAGGCGTCATGAAATTTGGAGATTGGAATGTGTAACTTGCACCTAAGGGTACCACAGATGGAAGGATGGAGGATGGTTGACACATAGTTGGAACTTAATTACTCTCTAATGGGGTGTCCACTCTTCACACTTGGATCTTACCTGTGTCTAGGTTAAGGAGACTTCAAAATCTGAGTATTTCTCAAAGGTCCAAGCATTTAGGATCTCTCCTAAGGGCTCAAACTTGAATAATGTGTTGATTATTTTGATAGTGACCTTAATTCTGAGTGAAATAAGCTGCTTAACATCCATGAATGGTTCAATTAAAAAATTTCCTTTGTTTTATAATTATCATAAGTGACTTTACTCTGAGGTGCTTATGTGGATTGAGGTTTAGTAACATTGATTCATGGGAAACTACTTCATCCCAGTAATAGGGTGGAATATCTTAATGTCCAACTAAATATTCTACTTAGAAATTAGTGTCTGGTTGAGCCTTTCTGACACTCCATTGCTCTCAGAAGATCCAGGGTGACATTTATTCAGTGAAACACTGTGATTCTTAGCATAACTAAGGATCTCAGAAGAGCTGAATTCTCCTTCACAATAAATGTTCTGGTAAGCAGGTACAATTTCAAGATTTTTAAAGATTTTCACAATAAATAATTTAGTGAATTCTTAATATTGAGACTTTTCAGATAGAGAATATATCTGATATAGTTCTAGAAACCCAACAACTTTGATGATACACAGCACTCTGAATCAAGAGTAAAAGACTTCTATCGAATAGGAGGTTAAACAAATGAAAATAGTCAGTAATATAAATATACTCCTCAATAATGGTTTTCATGAGTACTGCAATATTACTATTGAAAATAAGAAAGTCATATAGCTAGAATAGGAGGCTTTTTACAATATTTCGCTAATTTGAATCTAATAAGTAGGGCTTCTTTATTTCTTTGATAACCCCAACAAATAGGTTTTCTTCCATACTTAATATTGTATTTCACTTATGTATGATATCTTAGGTTCAGCGCTACTATGTGAAGTAATTCTCAGAGGAGGTTAACCCATCATCACCAAGATGAGCTTTTCCATTTAATAACAAGCTTCTTGTTTAAGTATATCAGAAGATTCTCCTTTTTTTACAGGAACAAAATTTGAAATTATGAAGCCCTATGAATTTTTAACTTGAATTTTTGGAACTCATAGGGAAGACACCAATTGTCAAAATTAACCAGTCTTTCAGCTGTTCCGATGGCGTTTTTTGGAAATATTTCCCCTTTTTAAGGTCTGGTAGATGGCAGTGTGAAAATATAACAGTTACCAACTTCATGGGTTCTATTTTGGTTGGAGAAAAAGGGGAGGTCTCAATCAAACAACACAAAATAACTGAGTTTTCTGCTCCATTTTCATACAAGGGCTCTTCCCCTTTGAGGTTCCTTCTAGGCTCCTGTTTGGATCAATTTAGCTCCATGAGTATAAACTGCATAATACCATAAGCTATATACACTTTGGGACACAGTGACTTTGAGCCAGGGGTACTTTCACATGGTGGAATGTGATCTACCACTTGTTAGTATTAACCAGTATTTATACAATTTCAATAGCCTTTTTGGAAAGGGTTACCTTTGTTGAGGTCTGGCAGACAGCATTATGACACCCATATATAGAAGTTGTTATTTCTGAAATGAAGGTGTCTCTTCATTCATATTTATCAAATATATAATAATTCTCTCCGGCCGCGAATGGGTTTTATTTTCACTGCATAATAATAGGAATGAAACCCTTCTTAGAAAAGCTTTCAGAGTCAAAAATTATTCTGTAAAGAGGAATTCATCCAAGGTATCTGAGTTTGACTTCTTTTTTTATTTTATTTTGAATTTCCACGATGAATATTAGTAGTTAATAATTATTTGGTTTGCAACTTCTGAAATCTCCTTAGAGGGAAAAATTCTTGCTTCTTCTTAATGGGGTCCCATTTTATTTCAAAAGAAGGGAAATATGATCTATCACTCAACTAGAAGCCATTATAACATCTCTCCCAATTTCTGAAAAAATAATAAGAAATATTATTTGAAAATATTCTCTAGAAACAGAGTCTATAGACTATGGAGGGCTGAAATTTGGTATCATAATTTTAAATCTGTGTATTACTGATATAATTACCAACTTCAGCTATGAATTCTGTGATATTATCATATGAATAGTTGGATATATATTCAGAATAACCTTGAAATTGAAGGATTGAAATATTGAGACCATTTGAGTATCTAAAAGTTGTCTTGGGATGTAATAATGATAATTTTAGGTAAGGGGCCAATATTTATGGAAGTTTTGAGAAGAAATGAGAATGTATCAGAGAATATCAGAAGATTAAAGAACATCTTGAAATGAATAATTAAAAAATACTGTGATGAAAAATGTGAACCTAAACCACAACATTACCTTGTAAATGCACAGCAAATGAACAAAATCTTATGAAACAGATGACTAATAGAATATTACTTCAAATTATTTATTTCAAAGAATAATCCAAGTAACAATCAAAAAAATATCTCATTAATATTATCTCCACTCTAACTCCATAAAAAATCCTCAACCCATACAATAAATCTTAAAATTTCAAGAATCACCCCAAAAATCATGAAAATATCTGCAAGGTCAGCAGGAAATCCCTTTTTAAATCTTTCATTTAAAAATTTAAACAGAGAATAAAATTTAAGAAATACAATACCATCCTAAAAACACTGTAATTTCTCAAGGAAACCTTCATTACAGCCAGGCTCAAGGTACAGAAAAATATCCACAATAACACCGCTAAAGGAAATGACACAGCCTCCCTGCATGCATAAATTACACTAAATCAATTAATGCAAGCAAATATTAGCTTAACCCTAATTACCACTTAATTCCCCAGTTCCTTCAATTCAAAACCCAAAAACTGGAATAATGACACCGCCCCATTAGAATGTGGAAGAAGATACACTATATTAATAAGAACAGCATGTGAAAAGCTAGAAAATTAAACCATCTTGAGCATATCAGGAACTCCATATCTGCAGAAAGCATCACCTTACTTCAATGTACACTTTTAAAAAAAGAAACACAGCCATGACTCTGGCTTAAATTAAATAGCTTCTTCCACCAAACCTAAACCCTAGAATATCGTAGAAAGATTTAACTTAATCATTTGATACCTCAACCACCAGAAGCATATCATATCACCAAGAGACACTGTGCAAAAGAAGAATACCCGGCAAAAATAAAATAACCTCCTGCATGCAGGGAAACTACAAAAGGATTATCTCATAACCAGTTCTGAGAGAAAAGGGTAATGTGATCAATGGAGGGTTTGGAGAAGAAACATTATCACCAAGCCTTAAGTCACCTGAAACATGCAAGAAAAGTCCTCACCAAAAACAAATTCACATTAGGGAATGAAGAGGAATTAAAGTGGAAAAAGAAAGCACCCATGAAGTGCTTCCTGGAATCCCAAACAGTATAAATAGACGGGCTCTCCTCCTATGCAAATTATAAGCACAGGAATACACAATCCATCACCTGGGAGTGAGTCCAGTATATTATAGTAAAGCTAATTTCCCAGTAGCTATGCTCAGTGGAAGTATAGCTTTGACAATTTACCAGTAGCCAAGCTCAGTGGAATCCTATCATTAAACAAGAAATTTATGTAGTACCCAATATTAGGGTTACTACTCTATTGAAATGTTTTATGCAGTAAGATTTAACTCCATTTATTGAGTTTTTAAATTCACTGAATCCTTCAAAAATGCAATGTAAAAGAACCTCACCTTTCAAATTTAACAAATATTATTTCTATCTGATTTTTATACACTCTGAAAAATATTAAACCCTCAAAGAATTATCTTACTATATCATCACTTTATCTTAAAAAAATTACCTTTATCAACACTAATTAAGATTTGAAGATATTAAATAAAAAATCTTACCAAACTTTGATCACCAAGAAGAAACCACTCATACAAAATCAACTAAAGATAAAAATTAAACAGAAAAGTATTTCATTTAAAAGATTAAAATCAACCATTTGCCTGAAATTACATCTCTTATGATGAATTGAATAGGTCTGATCTGAGATGTTTGAATTTTGTCTCCTGAAGTTTTAAAGCCACTCACTAGTTTTATTTTGGTTTGTGACCTCCAAGGATGATTTTGTTCAGTATTTTAGGAGATGCAGAAAATAAACCCTTTCCACCCTTGGTTACAGGAGTTGTTAGAACTTCAAACCTAGTTACCAGGGATTTACCCCTCCAGGTACCTTCCACACAAAGAGGAGTCTCCACATCACCTCTTCCTTTCACAGATGCTTCTTTTGGACTGAATAGTTTATTGCATTTCTGTATGCACCATTTTCAAGTCAATTTAAGAGAAAATTAAGAATAAAGAAAAAGACCACACACTTTTTTTGATTTTTTGGATAGCTATACTTCAAATAAAGTCCCTCTTTTCGAAATTTTCACTTCAATATTTCCTTCATATTCTTCTTCTGAAGATGATGTACTGGTAATATATTTATTACTGAGCTTATTACCAGCTGCAATATACTTGATCAAAGACAGTATAAAATGAAAAATAAATTTTGATAATTCAAAATATTTTTTATATGTTAAATAAAGAAAATATAAGAACTTTAATCAAAAAGTTATTCAGGGTAGCTGAAAGAAAAATGAAATAAGTTTTTTGATGTGAAAAATTCATGTGTAAAACATTCCAAAATTAATCTAAATTCTGAAATGGAAAGATTGTAAAGACAACTTCAAAAAAGAAAAGTGATTTTACTTAAAAATGAAAGGAAAGAATTATTCAATTAATATATTTCCAAGTTTAAAAACCTATTACTTAGGGGTTCAAATGTCACAAACAAGGTAAGGCCCCCAAATTTAATATCTTTCTAGGGAAATCTTTATAATATACGATTAATCGAGATTACTATGAATTTTCCTACAAAATATAATGAATAAATCTGCTATAACCACATGAAAAGAACAAATTAATCAATAATTTCCTTTACTTGATATACACTTCCAAGGATTCTAGCAGTAAGATGTAATTGTCTACTAGAATCAATTTCAAAAAGTATTATTAATAAAACTTCTTATTAAAAAAATATACAATTAGTTCAATTAATAATTCTTGCTTGCGAGAATGAGTATACTAAATTTTTTGAATAAAGCTATAAAATTTGAAGAAGAAATTTAAAGAATTAATAAAAAACTCACTAATACTCAAATAATACCTTGAAAGGAATTGATAGCTTGATTTGGTTGAGTATTTGTGTATTTAACGCATCAACAAATACTTTATAGAAGTAATACAGAAATTAATTATCAAATACTCTTGAACACATTGTTATCAATCCATTTAACCTATTTATGATTGATTTTTGAAAGTTCAAAATTCTTCAGAATTATTATAACTAATGTTTACATTTTGGTATTAATGATAAAGCTGAATAATTCCACAATGATGGAAACAACAGAAAGAGCAGGCCTGTTTAAAGTCTAAAAAAGCTCAAAGAGAGATTCCATCGATAAAAAATAAATACTAGTGAGTGGGGAAAATTTTATGTTGATTGGGTTAAGGATCATACCACTTGTAGTCATGTAAGACTATAATAATTACTTAATTAAGTGATTTTTCATGACTACCAACCCATTTATGGTCAAGAAATAAGGGAGTAACAACTGTAAATATTCTTTCATTCAAACATTATGTTTTCTTTCTCACAGCTTAAGTGTTATTGAAAATTTAGCAAAATGTTGTATTCTCTATGAATTTTTGAAGATTCAGTATTTCTTGTGAGCTCATCAAAAATGGACTGTACAGAAACCTTTTCATATGAATTATTAATTGATGATTATTTTGGGCTTATTGTATATGATACCATTTCTTATTGGTCCTTAAATGTTCAAAATTCTTTATTAAGAACTGTATTTTAAATGAATTTTTGGATTTTTTACCCCATTTCTACATAGAGCTATTTTCCATGAGTTAACTTCATTGATAATAATTCAAAAAGGGCTTTAATTACACTTTTTGGGCTTATCAATGGCTTAATATTGATAATAGACACTTTTAGAGGAATTAGTGTTGCTCATTACCCCCTTGTCACATCAAAAGAGCAGCTATTTTCTAATTTCTCATGATTTCATGAGATTTTAAGTTGGTAACCACATTTCCAAAAGGTTTCAATAGATTAATTTGGCCATTATTGGCCACGGATCCTAGATTCAGAGCTGGCCATGCCTCAGAGGCCTCAGAGGCTGGATAACCTGGCCCTCTTTGATATTTTTTTCCACCTTGGCTATTTTCATTTCACAAATAGTAATTTGGGCTTAAAGGCTGATATCCATTATGGGTTTAACAGACCTATATGTAAGAATATATTGACTTTAAGCTTAAAAAACATGAACAACAATATTCTTAATGTATATGTTACATGTTATTTCCAACACTCTTATTGTTTTTATAATCCTTTCATGTGGTATTGAAGTATTTTCCATATTACCATCTGATATACCCAATTTAAGCTTCTTCACCATATTCAGTCACCTACGTGGTTTTTTGTGTAGAATTCCAATGTGGCCTTAAATCCATGGATTTACATACAAAAAAAAAGCTATTCATCTCCTCTTGAATGAAAAATGATAAATTTTAAATATATTCATTCTCAGGGGGATTATATATGATAGCTATAAGAAAGTAGTTACAAGATAGAATTATGACTGTGACACAGTAAAATTAATTAATTTGAAATAAGAAGGTCCTACTGTTACGTAACAGTGGAAATAAGTCTCCTGAGGACCTTTCTTGCAGTAAGCTAATATATATTAATGTAGAGATTACTAAAATAATTATTAATTTAATGATATCAAGCTGATTCACAGGACAGTAATTGTCAGGCTGAGTCAATGATGAAGCTATTATAAGACTATTTACAACTTTGAATACGACTGTGACACGGTGAAATTACTTTAAAAAAAGGTTTGAATATGATAATAATAGTCTAAAAGTGAAGTAATAAGGGCTTTGCTATTACGAAATAGTGGTGGTGAGCACTTTAAAAAGCCCTGGTTGCAACCTTACCAGTTGGGTTACTATAATAAGAACTACAATACTAAGAATTAAAGTATACCTTACTTTTTTTCCAATAGTAAAACTGTTTCTGACAGTTGTACTATGTAGGAATCTTGAGAACAGGATGAGTAAACCTTTTCTGGTGGACAATAGGCCTCCTTTTATCCTAAAATGGGGTGGAATGGCCCTCTAGACCATCCATGTAGAGGAAGTAAAGAATTTTCACTTCATAGTACTGCCTTGTGGTTTTCACAAGGCCTTTGTTCTCTATATTGGGCTCAGATGGGGTTTTGAAACCAAATCTGGGAGGTTTTTCCCAATACAGGGTGAAACATTTTGTCTGGGGACCACACAGCTCTCTTCTGACATGTATGATGTTTCAAAAGCTGTACAAAAACTGTATGGGAGCCCAGTATTGAATTCAATATGAGTAATTGGAGTATAAACATGCTTCTTTGTCTATTTTACACCTCATAATCATAGTTATTAGATAGTATCCCACAGTAAAGGTGTATTGGCCCAATTGTCAGATTTCAACGTTAAAGCTGCTAAACATTTGTCAGTTTTTGATATATTGAGCTCTACTTGGTTCATTGTGTAGCCCTGGACCATATCTACACTATGATACCTCATTTGGTATGGTTTTCATTGAGAATGGCAAAGTTATTCCATGTACAAGGTTTGTTATCCATACATATGATTTTCTCAATATCTGTATGGATCTTATTTTATCCATAACTTTTGTTCTAGCTGAGATGTGGAGAAATGTAAGGCATCATCAGAGATCCCTAATTTTGATATTCCCAAAAGGACCCCACTGCAAGTATCTCACACTAAAATTGTAGAAGTTAGACAAGAGTTGAATATTTTGTTCACCCTTATTTGGCCTTATTTTTCCTATAGCTTCTTTCATTTTTGTGTTAGCTCTATTTGGCTAGTACCATCGCATAGCCCTGACTTAGATCCCACATTTGAATACCCATTTTCTGGGGTTAAGCCTCTTCATCTGGATTTCAGATGAGGTGAAAATTAAGGTTTATGCTCAGCAACAACTTTGAGCAGGAATAACTTTGTTATTCTTTTTCCTATGATGATGGGACTTGTATATTTGGAAAGAGGTGATGTTCCTCTTTCTTTAGATACTTTTTGAGCTTATTTGGCTCAGCTCCATGTTTTGGTGGTATCTTGGCTTTTCCATTGGTTTATGGTATTTGGCTGTCATGCTTGTGCTCTGGTTTTGAGTCACAGACTGACATTAATGGTTAATAAAAGTTTTTTAATTTAAGAATACTAATAATATGATAAGATGAAGTTCTTTACAATGAGGAAAGGCTTTCTATTATCCTCTTTGGGGACTGTGAAAGGGTGGTAAGCCACTCACATGTCTGCAGAGTAAAACATTTTACTCTGGAGGCTATGTTGCAGTTCATAACCATGAATTGTGACATCAGTACTGTCAAAATTGTGAATATGAGAACATAAAATAGCATTCTGGAACAATACAGGGTGAAAGCCATTTTTAATTGCCATGTCAAAACTTTCATAAAGTTTCTAGAGGTTCAGAATGACTAATATTAGTTATTCTGGAATGGTTTTACCTTTGAACTACAATTAATTCAGGTATAAGACCAGCACTTGTTAATACAGGTCTAGTACAGCACAGTATTGGTCAACAACATTGCATCCCAGATATATCGTTCAGTCTTTGCAATATCAATAGTCCACGAGGATATTATTGAAGGGAATTATGATCTCTTCAATTTGGTATGCTTCAGGTGTAGGGGTTTGAGAATTTTTTATGTATTTTGTACATCAGTATAGGGCTTAAGAACATTTCAAGACAGCTATCTGTGTAAATTTAGATTATATAAGAGTTTTAATCATATGTGATTTGAGGGCTTGAAAAGTTTGAAAATCTGGTATACTTCAATGTACAGCTGTATAAATATATGGCAAAGATACAGGGGTTTCTTTATATTGTTATTTTCAGAAAAGATGTATTTGGTTTGTTAAGCCTTTCATCCAAGATATGTCTAGTAATTTTCATGGTACAGGGGTGGGAGGTATCTCAAATTAAATCTCTCAGTTAAATCTTTAATTTGGCTTTACTTTTTCACAGCTTTGTACAAGCCCACTTAGCTGTTTGAGAGGTTCTTAGTAAATAAAGGTGGTCAGGCGCTATCTCCTGAGGTAGTAATGATACAGAGCAATAGATATTACCATTGGACAGATCTCCTCAAGATCTTCAAGAGAATTAGAATTTTGGTGGGGTTTGCATTAAATATGAATAAGTTAGAAGAGAGGTGGAAATAAGGGTTTTGATTATTTGGTCTTATATTTAGCAGGAAATACCTTTTTCTTTTATCATCCTATTTGGGTAAGGTTTTTATAATTATATTTTCAGAATTTCCCCCCTTTATATTCAACCTGTTGTCAACATGTCTCTTTGAAGTGAAGAGGGCCTGGCACTCAGTAAACTGGAACTCACTTAAGGAGGGCTCAAGGATGGAATAATATTGAGTACACTTAAGCATGTAAATAAGATAGAATTTCTAATAAGATATATATGTGGAAATAAGTAACAAAAAATATGAGTAAAAAGTAAAAGAGCCAACCACAAAAAAGTCCAAGTCCACTTTTTCAACCTGTCAAAAGAAAGAGGAAGGTTAAAAGGATATGGCCACTAAAAATCTACTGAAAAGGGGAGGAAAATATGCAAAGACAAGCTTAATAACAATAAATATGATAACCAAAAGTAAGAGTAATAATATTTATTAAATAGTGCATGAAAGATAGTAATGAACTGGTGACAAGTCCTCAGAGGGGCTGGTATATGTGAGAAGCCACCAGCCCTGTTCCAAAGAATCAATTTTATGGGGATGAATCTTCATTTTAATTTATTTAAACAATAAAGCCCCAGTATGGATGTACAGGGCCTGTACAAGAGGTTTTGTCGAGTTGGGTGATCATACATTTTCAATCTTGTGAATCAAAAACTGTATTTAGAATATCCAGCGTGTAGAATTATTGACAGGTTGTATTGATGAACCAAGCTTTATGCATGTTTCAGCAAGAAGATTTGCTGAAATGGATTCCTGATACATATACTGGATTTCCTGGTTTCATGATGTTGATCAGGTTTAAAGTTGCATATTCTTACCCCTGATAGTGGCTGCAACAGTGTCCCCCTCTCAAAAATGGTGGGCTCCTGGACACCATAATAGCCTTCCACTCTTGAGTGTCATCCTTAATTCCCCACAAAACTTTTTAAATATTTGATTTTTGATTTTCTTTGCTCTTGATTGTTAACCTGAAAATCTTTCCCCTCATTTTACCTGTTCTTTCTTCCTTTGTTTTGAAATTCTTCTTCATAAAGTAAGAAATTTTCTTTCTTGAGTTATTTCCCACTTGGACTCATTTTTCTGCTTTGAATTAAGAAGTGTTTGTGGCTGTGGGCTGAATTGCATCATTGAGGCCACCATCATCTCCAGATGTAAAGATGGTTAAGAATGGCTATATGAATGCCTAGACATCCCCAAGAATTCGCCATAACTGCTTGAGGCCTCTTCTTGCACCATATCCTTCAATATGCGTATATAAAAGGGGGCTTGTCCCCATAATTCTGGAAGTAATGGGACCAAATGGCCTTTTGAGGTCATTTGGTTCCATTGTGGTTCATTTCTGGTCCCTGCCATACTATGAAAGTTTTGCCATTTTTGGTTTTTATAGACCATGGCCTGCAGACTTTGGGGCGATTGAAGTCCCCCAGCACTATCTTGGACCCCTGCGGCCAATGTTGAAGGGGTTACCAGGGGGCCAAGAATAATAATTCTGGCCAAATTTGCCCTTATAGCCTGGAACTGCTGAGAAAAGTCCAGGAAAATAAAAAGGGGACCTCCCAAGTATTTGAACAAAGGTCCAGCCTTAATGATTGGGGACCCATATTGAGGACCTTGAAGGGGCCATAACTAAACATGGCCCCAGAACCTTGACATAACTCAGGACTTGATATGCATATCTGATGCTCTTGAATCTTTTGCTTCCATAACTCCAGAAATAAGTTCTCAACTGATTGAATTCACTGAATCTTCCACTTCTGTTCCACTGCCATCTGTCCTTTGTGGTTCTGGCATCTTCAGCCTCTTGGGTGTGAGCCTTTGAAATATGACCACATATCCAAAAAGGTCACAAGAAAACTTTACAATAATATTTCTTTTAAAATAAGTGAAAATTCCATGAATAGGCAAAAATTCTTAATTAACTTAGACTTTAATGGGTAAAAAGGTTAAATAAATTACACCATTAGATTCCCCATGATGAAATACACATATGTCATTTTTATGGCATATCTGGAAATTCAATAATTAATGAATAATAAGTAAGAATAGCATAAAAGAAGTTCTTCTTTATCTCAGAAACCAATGGAACAACATTTAAAAGAAATAAAACCATTGGATTCCCCATGAAAAATTACACGTACAAACTGTTTATGTCATAGTTGTAAAGTCAATATTTATAGAAATGACCTGAATATATGCACTTTTATGATCAGTCAATATATTAATGATTTTTAGCTCATATCTCTCAAAATGAGCATGATAGAGAGTTAAGCCAAAAATTTCTCTACCATGTACTTACTGTAGAAATAAAGATATAAACTTTAGTTTACATGTTACAAAGAAGGTTATAACTTGTAAGGGTTTTGTGAGCCTTGGAGGTAATTTCATATACCCAAAAGACCACAAATACAAAATTAACATATAAATATAAATAAAATAAATTTATTGATATTATTAAAATAAAAAACAAAATTAAAATATAAAATGATATCCAAAATAAAAAATTTAATTACAATTTAAAAATAAAATTACATTAAATTTTGGAATTATAAAATTACATTTATACTTGAAAAAATTAAGTAAAAATGAAATTTTAACAAAATTGTAAAAAAAATAAATAAATTTGGAAAAAAGTTAAATAAAAATTATTATAACTTTTTATCCAATAAATAAACATATAAAAATTATTTCACCATTGTATTTCCCATAAAAAATCAGGTGGGGTAACCTCTGAGTGAAATTCTTGTAACTCAACTCTAAATAATTTTAATTACGTTTTTAGTATTTTCAATACAAAAGTTGAAAATCCTCAAAACTTTAACTTAATTCACACCACATGTGGTGTTAACCATCAATTTTTGTGTTAAAATTGAGGTGTTGTGTTTAGTTTAGAAGTTATGAGTAATTGAAGTATTTTCAATTGAATTCAATTGAAATGTCAAAATGTGGGCGTGTATTACATAAGTGAACTTTCATTTACATATGAGGTATCAATTATTACTGTATTTTACTGTACAATTAAATTGAATTACATATGTAAATTATAAGTATAATACATTATGAGGAATTAAAATAGAAATAAATTGGAAAGATTAAATTTGGGGGGGAAAAGGAACTCCAGCTCTAAGGGGGAACTAGACCCCCAAAATCCTTGCTGACAGGCATGTGGTGTCAAAATTCACACAAACGTTCATCACTTTTGGCCTGGAATTGAGTTACAGGGTCTGTGGACTCAATTGATGATGAGGTTTTGATACCAAATGGGGTAGTTTTAGCTGTTGCCAAGAGGGTAAAACTACCCTTAAGATAAAACGATCATAGCAAAAACAGTTTTAACTGGTTTCTACGTCTCTTACACACATTCTGATGTGTTGTGAAAGCTCTAGACTAGGTATTGCTATAGTAATGGCTGATTTCAGGGTCTAAAATGGCTAAAAATGGCTTAAACCAGCCCTTTTTAACGACTTACAAGAGTACATTTTACTTTTGGAGTAAGAAAATTGATGGTTATAAAAGAATGTCTTCTTTGCCCCACTTTTCTCTTCATGTTAGAATCTTTTCCTTTTATAATTAGTTTAAACATTGTTAAACCAATCAATAAAAGATTCCAACCACCATTTTTAAATCATTTTAAACCTTTTAACCACGTGAAATAATCATTATAATCATTTTTTGTAACTTTTAAAATCATTTTCATTCCTGAACCACCCCAAAAGTGAATTAAAGCATCTTTCATCACTGTAAACTTTGTCACCTTGTTTCCAAATTCACTCTGGTTAATTTTGGGCTTGTTTTCTCTTTAATATTCTTTTGAAAGACTCTGTTCTTTAGTAAATTGCTTTAGGTTCTTTGCTCAATTAATTCCAATGGAAATTGCTCTTGAAGAAATTTCTTTTGTAGCCTTAAATATCTCTTGTAGAGTATTTTTGGATAAATTTTTATTGTTGGTAAAACAATAAATCTTTATAAGATTATTGTTTTATACTAATAAACTTATAAACAATAAAATTGGCGTGTTTTCTATTACAAATAATATTTCTTACTATTTTTAATTGATTCTTACCTTATACAAATTTTGAGGACAGGAAAAGTACTTGATTTTTAATCAAAGTTTCATATCCACACCTTACAGGTTTATTGAATAAAATTGCTATAGATGTTGAACACTTGGTTTTTAAAGTGGATATTCAGGTTTTATTAGTCCATACTTAAAGGATTATGTATTTTTCATCATTATACTCAAGGTAAAGCCCCTTGAAATAATGGTTTAAATTTTAAAATAGTGAATTTCGACAGAAAAGAGGAGTTACAAGAAAAATCATCAAACATAGAGCTTTGATGATGTAATAAGATGCTTTTAGCAGTTTAATTATGACATTTTGCCCTATCAGAAACCAATCTCTGATTGCTCCTAGTGTGTACAAATCAAACATTATGAATGATGAAATTATAAGCTTAAAATTGATCATTTATGATCACTCACTGTAATCGTTTTGCAAGTTTAACAGTTATATAAGTGATACAACTGGGTAATACTATTAGATTCTGCTTAATACTCATAAAAACCCCAAATTTTAGGCTTCTTCCAAGCCTATGATGTCATCAAACTTAGAGTTATAGTGATAACTCTAATTCATAGCAAAATAATCAGATAAGATGGTTTAATTATGATGTAATCACTACTAAAGCTTAAATTACTGATTAATTCCAGTGGATTACATTAGTAAAAGTCTACTAGAAGCCTGTTGGACTCTAGGAGGGAAGGCTTTACTATAAATGGAGCTCTTTTTACTCTAAATCCCCCTTGGATGGAACAAAAACAATAAATTATGGAAACAAAACATGAATGATTTCTTACTTTTATGTAAAGCTATTCTATATCCAAAGAATCAAGTTAATCTTTATTATAAGCTGTCACAGGGGCTCTTATGGAAGCAAGAGGGCCTGGCACTCAGGAATCAAGAACTCACTTGGTGTCAGCCTGTGACTCAAAACAGAGCACTAGCATGACATCCAACATACCATAAATAATGGTATGACAAGTATTGAAAAAACATAGTCAATACAGGTAATAAATAAGAGGAAAAAACTCCTCTTAAATTAAACACCAACCTTATCCAAACAGAATAAGGAACCCTAGAGGAGAATAAACAAGTCAAAACCCTTATTTTCACCTCTCATCTAACTTATGCATATTTAAGTTATTCTACACCAAAATGGTATTTTTCTTAGAGCTCACATAGAGAGCTACAAAATGGTATAATCCATGTTTCTGTAACACCACTACAACTGGAGATACCATATGACCTTTATTTTAAAACCAAGACTCCCCCAAAAGTCAAAGAGGGCTTGTACAAAACTGTACAAAGGTATAACCAAATTAAAGATCTAAAGAAGAGATTTAATTTGAGACACCTTAGACCTCTGTATCTCTTAAATTGACTGAGGGATCTTGGTTCAAAGGTTTAACAACCAAAATACAAATATTCTGAAAACAACAATGTAAACAAACCCCTGTATCTTTGGCATACACTCATACAACTGTACAGTGTAATATACCAAACTGTAGAGCTAATTAAGCCCTACAATACTGTATCATCAGAATACAAATATCTTCCAAATTGAAGAAGGTATCTGGTATGGAAGTTTTTGAAGCCTCATACTGATGTACAAAAATACATCCAAAAACTTAAAACCCTTATACCTTTTTCTATTTTAAAGAAGGGTAAACATGAAGCATACCAAATTGAAGAGCTCATCAAGCCATTCAATTCTGTGCTCTTGGTTTCTTGATATCTTAAGAACTGACTGAGATATCTTGATTGGAAGGTTTTTCAAGCAATACATGACTGTATCAAACTTGTATCAAACAGTATTGCTCTCATACTTAAAATAATATACTTATGAAGATATAAACTCTCTAAAATCATCATTATTGATCATACAGACACCAGAACAATGTCATCCAAGTGCTGACGTGGCAGGTGAAAAGTTGTTTCACCCTGTATTGATCCAGAATGATCATTTTTGGTTCCAAAACCACAATTATGCCTCTATTGACGTCAGAATTGATGATCCAGAACCACAGACTGATCATTGGAGTGAAAATTTTCACTCCTCTGACGCGTGAAGAGTTAATAACTCTTGACAGTCTTGAAAGATATAAAAAGAAGGGTTTTTTCCTTGAAAACCCATCATCTTTATCTTATTATCCATATTCTTACGTGACAAAACTATTATCAATCAGTAGTGTCCTTAGAATTATCATTAAAAATATAATTAGAACAAAATTATTGTAGTACTTCTTTACACTCAAAGGTATTAGAGTATTGGAACCCAGGTCCTCAACAGACTCATCACCACTGTTACCACATAGCAGTAGGACCTGAAGATTTAAATTTATCTGTTTTTTGATGTGTCACAGTCATAATACTAGCTTGTAACTACATTTTATAGCTACTATATAGACTCACCCTGACACTTGGAGGGCTCCAAAAGATAAAGGAATAATAAAGATTTAATTTCTTTAAAGAAGAAGAATGGAAAAGACAAGTATGCCAAAGATAAAAGAAAAGAATAAGAAGCCAAAGGCCAAAGATAATAAAGGAAGCCAAAAGCCAAGAAGCCAACCAAGTGAACCCTCAATTGTCAGCCTGTGACTCAAAACCAGAGCACAAGCATGACAGCCAAAATACCATAAATACCACCAAAACATGGAGCTGAGCCAAATCAGCTCAAAATATATCAAAAGAAAGAGGAAACTCACCTTTTTCTGAAAACATAAGTCCCATCACCATAGGACAAGAAATAACAAATTTATTTCTGCTCAAAGTTATTTCTGATAATAAACCTTAATTTTCACCTCTCATCTAAAATCTAGAAGGAGAGGCTTAAACCCATCAAATGGGTATTCAAAATGAAGCTCCAAGTCAGCGCTATCCAATGGTACCAGCCAAACTGAGCTAGCACCAGTATTACTTGAGTTATGGTCAAATTCAGGCCAAATAAGGGTGAACAAAACATTCACCTCTCATCTAGCTTCTACAGTTTTAGTGTGGGATACTTGAAGTGGGGTCTTGTTGGAAAGATAACAATCAGGGATATCTGATTGTAAGGTGTGGATATGAAACTTTGATTAAAAATCAAGTACTTTTCCTGTCCTCAAAATTTGTATAAGGTAAAATTCAATTAAAAATGATATGAAATATTATTTTTAAGAGAAAACACGCCAAATTTATTGTTTATAACTTTATTAGTATAAAACAATAATATTATAAAAATTTATTGTTTTACCAACAATAAAAATTTATCCAAAAAAATACTCTACAAGAGATATTTTAAGGCTACAAAAGAAATTTCTTCAAGAGCAATTTCAATTGGAATTAATTGAGCAAAGAACTGCAAGCAATTAATTAAAGAACAAAGTCTTTAAAAAGAATATTAAAGAGAAAACACGCCCAAAAGTGACCAGAGTGAATTTGGAAACAAAGTGACAAAGTTAACAGTGATGAAAGATGCTTTAATTCACTTTTGGGGTGGTTCAGGGGTAAAAATGATTATAAGAGTTACAAACAATGATTATAATGATTTTTTCACGTGGTTAAAAAGGATTAAAATGATTTAAAAGTGGTGGTTGGAATCTTTGATTGATTGGTTTAACAGTTTTAAACTAATTAATAAAAGGAAAAGATTCTAACATGAAGAGAAAAGTGGGGCAAAGAAGACATTCTTTTATAGCCATCAATTCTCTTACTCCAAAAGTAAAATTTACTCTTTTCAGTCGTGAAAAACAGTCTGACAACAGAAAAGCCAATTATGGCATCATTGAACCCTGGTTTAGACCAATAAGGGCTGGTTTAAGCCATTTTTAGCCAATTTTAGCCATTTTAGACCCTTAAATCAGCCATTACTATAGCAATACCAGGCCTAGAGCCTTCAAAACACGTCAGAATGTGTGTCAGAGGCGTAGAAACCAGTTAAAACTGTTTTTATTATGATTGTTTTATCTTAAGGGTAGTTTTACCTTCTTGGCAACAGCTAAAACTACCCCAGTTGGTATCAAAACCTCATCATCAATTGAGTCCACAGACCCTGTAACTCAATTCCAGGCCAAAAGTGATAAACTTTTGCGTGAATTTTGACATCCCACGCCTGTCAGCAAGGAATTTGGGGGTCTAGCTCCCCCTTAGAGCTGGAGTTCCTTTTCCCCCCCAAATTTAATCTTTCCAATTTATTTTTTCCTTTAATTCCTCATCATGTATTATACTTATAATTTACACATGTAATTCAATTCAATTGTACAGTACAATACAGTAATAATTGACACCTCATATGTAAATCAAAGCTCACTTATGTAATACACGCGCACATTTTGACATTTCAATTGAATTCAATTGAAAATACTTTAATTCCTCATAACTTCTAAACTAAACACAACACCTCAATTTTAACACAAAAATTGATGGTTAACACCACATGTGGTGTGAATTAAATTAAGGTTTTGAGGATTTTCAACTTTTGTATTGAAAATACTAAAAACTTAATTTAAGCTTATTTAGAGTTGAGTTACAAAAATTTCACTCAGAGGTGACCCCACCTGATTTTTTATGAGGAATCCAATGGTGAAATAAAATTTATATGTTTATTTATTGGATAAAAAGTTATAATAAATTTTATTTAACTTTTTTCCAAATTTATTTATTTTTTCACAATTTTGTTAAAATTTCATTTTTACTTAAATTTTTCAAGTATAAATGTAATTTTATATTTACAAAATTTAAAGTAATTTTATTTTTAAATTATAATTAATTTTTTATTTTTAATATAATTTTATATTTATATTTTTTATATTTATTTTAATAATATAAATAAATTTATTTTATTTATATTAATATGTTATTTTTTATATTTGTGGTCTTTTGGGTATATGAAATTACCTCTAAGGCTCACATTCCCTCACCCTAAAAAAGAATATTACTTTGTAATATTGGTGTTTCTAGTGTGTCTGAATCTCCTCAGGAGTTTGGTGGCTTCTGGTATATCTTTCTCTTCTAACCATTCATCTTCACAAGTTGGGTCACTGTACCTAACAAGGTATTCCCTTACTTTCTTGGTTCTTAATTTTCTTTCTTTAAGAACTTTGGTTATTTTCTTAGTACCAGATGTCTCAATAGGAGTTATAACTTGGGGAATCTTATTCCTCAAGGGAAATTTCTCAGCATCACTAGATTTGTATGGCTTTATCAAGCTTACTGGAAATGTAGGGTGCTTATTGCTAAGTTCTTCAGATAACTCTACTTCAACAGCATTTTCTCCATGGAGGGCCTTAATCACAAAAGGTCCTGCAAAGGAGTCTTTTAACTTTTTACATCCTTTGATGTTATTGAAGTTAGTGGTGGATACAAGAACTAGGTCCCCCACTTTGAAATCTGGAGTTGCATGAGATTTATCCCATTTGTCTTTAGCATATGCAAAAGAGTCCTCCATGCATCTCACTGCATGCTTTCTAGCTTTGTCTAGCATTCCTTTGAAGCTAGCAGCTGTGGGATGTATTTCAATTAAGTCTTTCCTCAAGGAATCTTGGGGTAACTTGGGGTTCCATCCTTTTTCTAGAATAGCAGGAGTCTGATTGGTACTGGAATGGATTGATGTTTTATATGCTAATTCCAGTGCTGGTAACAGAGTACACCAATCATGGGTAAATCCATCACAATCTTTGAATTCAAGGCCATATGCACAAAATCTTCTCACCATGTCCTCTAAGGTTTGGATCATTCTTTCAGCCAGACCATCAGTTTGTGGGTGGTAGGCTGTAGAGAAAGACAGTTTTGTGCCAAATAATTGGTGAAGATTTGTCCATAGAGCTGAAGTGAATTTGGGATCTCTATCACTGATGATATTTGTAAATATCCCAGTCCATGACACTACTCTATTCCATATCAGAAGAGCTGTATCCATGGCTGTATCATCTTTGTGACATGGTAAAAAGATTGGAGGTTTACTGAATCTGTCCACAATTACTAGGCAAGCATTATAGCTCCTGTCACCTCCTGGTGGTAGGCCAGTTACCCAATCCATATGGACAATTTCCCAAGGTCTGTTTGGTTCTTGGATTTTCATCATATTTCCAAGTCTTTTGCCAGTGGATTTATTTGCCTTTTGGCATCTGTCACAGGTTTTGCAATATTCTGCAACATCTTTTTGCCACATTGGCCACCATATGCAGGTCTTTACTTTCTCTCTTGTTCTGTCCCCAGAAAGATGTCCTGAAAAGGGACTATCATGGCATTCTTTCAGTACAAGATTGATTAATGACCTGTCTACAACTGTCATGACACATGTGTGCTTGGTTCTGTGGTAAATTATACCATCCAGTAGGTGAAATCTCCCTTCATTATAAGATTTTCTCCATACTTCATCCAAGGCATGTATTAGAGAGTTGTCTTTACAGTCTTTGTTAAGTAATTGGCATAAGATGCTACAATTCTTATCTTGAGTGTAACTATTTCTGACTTCTTCAAAGAAGGTGGTGTTCAAGTCTGTAACACTTATTCCTTCTATTGGAATTTGTGGTGAAGCTTCTTCTGGAACATAAGCAGGATTATCAATGTTATTTGGTAATGGCCATCTGCTCAGTCCATCTGCATTCTTATGAATATTCCCATCCTTATGAACAATAGTCATATTGCCTCTGTATTCTTGTATGGCTATTTGCCATCTGAGCATGTGTCTGTTAGGTGTTTTCATGTTCAAAAGTGATTTCACAGCTGTACAATCTGTTATTACTTCAAAAACACATCCCTCTAAGAAATAGTTCAATTTATCTAAGGCCCAGACAAGGCATAGACATTCCATTTGACTTTCTCCATATCTGGCTTTAGTTGGTTTGATTTGCCTGGATATGAAACATATTGGTCGTTCTACAGGTTTGTCATTTATGATCTGAACTTGGTGAAGTGCAGCACCTAGTCCATCCCCTGATGCATCAATATACAGTTTGAAAGGCAATTTAAAGTCTGGCATCAGTAAGAGTGGAGCAGTGGTCAATGCTTCTCTTAGAGACTCAAAAGCTTTGACTCTGTCAACAGTCATCTCAAATACTGTGTCTTTGTCACACAACTTATAAAGTGGTCTTGCTATGGATGCAAAGTCTTTAATGTGTTGCCTGTAATATCCTGCAAAACCTAAGAATGACTGAATTTCCTTCTTATTCTGAGGCATGGGTTTTAACAATACTGCTGCAACTTTGTTTTTATCAATTCCAAGGGACAAACCAGATACAACATGTCCTAGTGCCTTAAGTTCTTTAAATCCAAAATGACATTTCTTCAAGGAGATTTTCATGTTTACTGATTGGATTTTTGTCAAAACTCTTGATAATCTGTACATGTGCTCCTCCCAAGTCTTTGAACAGATAATAATGTCATCAATGTAAATGATTAACCATCCCTCTGAGAGTTCTTCAGGGAAGATTTCATTCATCATTCTTTGGAAGTGTGAAGGTGCATTTTTGATACCAAAGGGCATCCTTAAGTATTCATACACTCCACAATGAACAATAATTCTCAAGTATTTTCTTGCTCTTGGTGTTACTACATTTTGATGGAATCCTTTAAGGGCATCCATAGTGGTTATATACACTGCTTGAGATATTTGAGTAAGGGCAATTTGGATTTTTGGTATTGGGTATCTGTCTGGAACAGTGTAAGTGTTCAGAGCTCTAAAGTCCCCAACCATTCTGGATTTTCCATTATGCCACGCCACTATGACTGGTGTAGTTATTTCTACTTCCTCATTGTGGCCTACTTTTCTTATTACACCAAGGTCTAGAAGTTCTTTGATATGAATTTCTAGAGCTTCTCTTGATTTTGGACTTGCTGGATAAGCAGGTCTTCTTAAGAGTGGTGGATAAGGTCTCTCAATGTTAAGAATGATGTCAACTTCATGACCAATAATTGCTCCCAGGGGTTCTTTGTCTGTAGCAACTGCTCCTCTGTGGTCATACAAAAGGGAAGAAAGTTCATTTTCTTGCTTATCAGTCAGATGAAGGCTTATTTCAGCCTCATTTAACTGTTCAGACTTGAATTTCTCTAACTCTAAGTTGACTGGTGATACTTTGTTTACTGTAATTTGTCTTTTAAAGGGTAAAAAGGCAAATTTCTGGCGCTTATTGTCTCCAATTGTAAAGTATCTGTCTTTGTTATTATGTAAATCTATCCCATACATGATTAAATAGTCATTTCCCAATATAAAATGGGTACTAGAGCAATTTTCCATAACAACAAATTCAACTGTGATCCTTAAATTCCCATTTATGTGTGGGAATATGACATTGGTCTCAAAGATTCCTAATGCTTTGATTGGGTTACTTGCACTGTTGAATTTTATACCATCAATTGGTAACAATTGGTCTTCAAAATTTGGTACACAAGTCTTAAGAAAAGATTTTCCAACACAAGAGCAGAAGGCTCCTGGGTCAAGCAAAAGTTTGGTGGGTTTGTTGTCAATCACCACTTCTGTTATACAGGAGTTACCAGCTGTATAACCTTTTCCTCTGTTTGGTTTTGTCTTCATAAGTTGTGCATCTTGAACTTTTGATAAATCAACTTGACCATTGCTCAATTGTGGTAAGTGGGAATAAGATTCCATGATGTCAAAAGTGGCATTGATATTTTCTATATCTTTTGAAGATTCAGAGAATATGGATGACTTATCATCTGAATTGTCTTCAATTATGTCTTCTTTTTCAACATCTGGTTCTTTTTCAATGTCAATTTCATTGATTTTCCCCCTTTTTGGACATGTATTGGCTAAATGGGTGGTGCTTTGGCAAATATGGCATTTTCTGACTGTATCTGCAGATTTATATTTAATATTACTAGAATTTTCTTTGGGGTTTTTGTCCACAGAATCTTTCCAAGGTGTATTAAACCTTGTTTTAAGATTCACCCTACTAGAACCAATTTTGGTTGTGGTGGTTACTTCTTCTAGTATATTGATAATATCCTCTGCTGAAGATTGTTCAGTAGTCCTGCTTTTGACAGCATGCTCTAAGTCACCTCCACATTGTCTCAGAATTTTTCTATGGATCATAAATTCTGACATGTCAGGATATAATGCTGTTAATCTGTCCTTTTGTTGGCAAAACCATGGTAAAGCTTTGTCTTTATCAGCATTAAATTTGGCAGATTCAAAGGCTGTTTCAACTTTAAACCTCCAAGCATCATTTGCCCATTTGTTGATGATTTGGGTTTTCCACCAAGTCCAACTCTGGTGTCCATGTGCTTGTCTTATTTTGATGTACCATCTGTGAGCTGATCTGGTAAACAAGGTGTTAAACCTGGCTGTTACCAATCTGTCTGGTAATTCAAAATCCTCTTTGATCATGTCAATACCTCTAATGAATTCCATATGGTCATACTCTCCTTCACCACTGAAGTGAGGCCATTCTTTAAGTTTTGGAACTTCTTTCAAGAGTGCTTGGCCCATTGATGGTTCCAAGTTATGAAAAGAAGTGGATAATTCATTTTTTAATTGTGAATTATCAGGATCCAATACTTGTGGATTTGAAATTCTTGTGCCCTCATTTTGATTTAGAGGTGTAGACATTCTTGGTAAGGTGTTCAGTAATTGTTCAATGTCATTCATTTTACTGTTGCTACACCTTTGGGAATTTCTGTATTCATGTTGGAAGCTTTGTATTAAATTTATTACTTCAATTTTATACATGTCTTCTTTATGTGTAAGTTCTTGCCATAACTCTGTCTGTCTTGTATTATCAGCAGTGACTTGATTCAATTTCATTGATAATTTTGATACTTCTTCTTGTGAAGCATCAAAACACTTTTTCAAAGCAATGGTATATGTCTTTACTTCAGTAAATGAATTTGAAATGTCATCAAGGACTTTCTTGTTATCTGTCTTGATAATATTTATGGCTTGTTTAACTCTTGTTTCAATTATGTCATCAATATTGAATTTAGAATATTTATCTGTTAATTCTTTAATAATGGCAGATTGTTCATTTATTTTATTGTTAGAAGAATTATCATTATTGGAATTTTTAATTGTTCTCAAAACTTTTTCAAAACACATAAGTGTTTCATTAATTTGGCACAGACTCAGGTTGTTTGTTTTAATGTTGTTACAAATGGTGTCATTTTTATCAGAAAGATGTTTTTTCACGTCATTTATAGCATTATACAACTCTGGGATGGAATCAAATATGTCAGAAATCATTTCTGGAACCTTAATCTGGCTTCCTCCTTCTTCTGTAATTCCATCATGGTTCTGGCCATCTGAAATACATTTTCCATGGCATCCTGCTGAATCTTTGGGATTCTGTAGCCCTGGCTGTAAGGTTTTGGGGCTGGTGCCTTCCCTTTGCCCTTGTTTGGAGTTTGTGGCTGCTTTTTCACGTTGGAATTGCTGCTGCTGGCCCCTGGGGCTGTTTTTGGCACTGGTTTGGCTGGTGGAGGGTTGTTTTTCCTCCATTCTAGTGTCAAAAGCATCATGTTTTTCTTCTCCATCAATGGATGCCATCCATTGAGCAATTTGCAAGTGTTGGGATGGCCCAAGAATTTTCTTACTGTCAGGTAAGAATTCATGCAATTCTTCCACAGGTCTGCAAGGATCTGGTACTCCTTGAATTGGAGTGCATTGTTGTATGCACTGTGGCTGGCTTTGTATATGTCCACAGAGGCTTGTTGTGGCGGTGTCAGCTCTTTTTGAAGGTAAAGTGGTATTATCAGCTTCAGAATGACCCATTTTAGTTGTTTGGAAGTCATCAACTGACCCTTTTGCTTCTGTACCTGGTTGGCCTCTGCCATAATCACGTCTATTACCTTTTTGGGAGCTGCTTGAGGGGTTGTAGCTGGCTCCTGACCTGGTTGAAGGCATAATTATGGTTAAAAAAAAAAAGGCTTAAAATAGTATTTTTACGTCAAAAACTTACTATTGGCCAAATTTTTGGCTTTCTGAAGTGTATTACTTATATCCAAGTTAATTAATTCAGAAGATATTGGTTCAGGTTGATTATTTTGAGTCACAATAACAGTACTATTATGATCAGAATTAACAGTACTGGCAGGGATAATGCTGGTTACTGTTGAGGCTGTTTCAATGTTTTCTTGTCTTACCACGTTGTCAGACACTAAAATTAATGAAAAAGCCAATTAATTAAGTAAAAAAAGGTTATTTCAAAAAATAAATAAAAATATAAGCCTCACTTATAATATGAAAAAAATTATTTTTTAAGGATTTTTTTTGGATTATAAGTATTTTTTATATGTTTTTAAATTTTTCAATATAAGAAAAAAGATTTAAAAAGAGTAAAAAAAATATGTCACAGGTAAAATATCACGGCTGGGCCCCCAAATGTAAGGTGTGGATATGAAACTTTGATTAAAAATCAAGTACTTTTCCTGTCCTCAAAATTTGTATAAGGTAAAATTCAATTAAAAATGATATGAAATATTATTTTTAAGAGAAAACACGCCAAATTTATTGTTTATAACTTTATTAGTATAAAACAATAATATTATAAAAATTTATTGTTTTACCAACAATAAAAATTTATCCAAAAAAATACTCTACAAGAAATATTTTAAGGCTACAAAAGAAATTTCTTCAAGAGCAATTTCAATTGGAATTAATTGAGCAAAGAACTGCAAGCAATTAATTAAAGAACAAAGTCTTTAAAAAGAATATTAAAGAGAAAACACGCCCAAAAGTGACCAGAGTGAATTTGGAAACAAAGTGACAAAGTTAACAGTGATGAAAGATGCTTTAATTGACTTTTGGGGTGGTTCAGGGGTAAAACTGATTATAAGAGTTACAAACAATGATTATAATGATTTTTTTCACGTGGTTAAAAAGGATTAAAATGATTTAAAAGTGGTGGTTGGAATCTTTGATTGATTGGTTTAACAGTTTTAAACTAATTAATAAAAGGAAAAGATTCTAACATGAAGAGAAAAGTGGGGCAAAGAAGACATTCTTTTATAGCCATCAATTCTCTTACTCCAAAAGTAAAATTTACTCTTGTCAGTCGTGAAAAACAGTCTGACAACAGAAAAGCCAATTATGGCATCATTGAACCCTGGTTTAGACCAAAAAGGGCTGGTTTAAGCCAATTTTAGCCAATTTTAGCCATTTTAGACCCTTAAATCAGCCATTACTATAGCAATACCAGGCCTAGAGCCTTCAAAACACGTCAGAATGTGTGTCAGAGGCGTAGAAACCAGTTAAAACTGTTTTTATTATGATTGTTTTATCTTAAGGGTAGTTTTACCTTCTTGGCAACAGCTAAAACTACCCCAGTTGGTATCAAAACCTCATCATCAATTGAGTCCACAGACCCTGTAACTCAATTCCAGGCCAAAAGTGATGAACTTTTGCGTGAATTTTGACATCCCACGCCTGTCAGCAAGGATTTTGGGGGTCTAGCTCCCCCTTAGAGCTGGAGTTCCTTTTCCCCCCCAAATTTAATCTTTCCAATTTATTTTTTCCTTTAATTCCTCATCATGTATTATACTTATAATTTACACATGTAATTCAATTCAATTGTACAGTACAATACAGTAATAATTGACACCTCATATGTAAATCAAAGTTCACTTATGTAATACACGCGCACATTTTGACATTTCAATTGAATTCAATTGAAAATACTTTAATTCCTCATAACTTCTAAACTAAACACAACACCTCAATTTTAACACAAAAATTGATGGTTAACACCACATGTGGTGTGAATTAAATTAAGGTTTTGAGGATTTTCAACTTTTGTATTGAAAATACTAAAAACTTAATTTAAGCTTATTTAGAGTTGAGTTACAAAAATTTCACTCAGAGGTGACCCCACCTGATTTTTTATGAGGAATCCAATGGTGAAATAAAATTTATATGTTTATTTATTGGATAAAAAGTTATAATAAATTTTATTTAACTTTTTTCCAAATTTATTTATTTTTTCACAATTTTGTTAAAATTTCATTTTTACTTAAATTTTTCAAGTATAAATGTAATTTTATATGTACAAAATTTAAAGTAATTTTATTTTTAAATTATAATTAATTTTTTATTTTTAATATAATTTTATATTTATATTTTTTATTTTTATTTTAATAATATAAATAAATTTATTTTATTTATATTAATATGTTATTTTTTATATTTGTGGTCTTTTGGGTATATGAAATTACGTCTAAGGCTCACACTGATGGTTCCATCTACTTCTTCATATCTCACCTATAACAGAAGTTACGAGGCAAACAAGCTCAATACAGCTTTTTGCCCAAACCGGGCCTATGTACAAAAACCTTGTACATGGGATAACTTTGTCACATTTAATGGTAACCATACCAAATTGGGTATCATTGTGTAGAAATCATACAGGGCTATTCAATGAACCAGTTTTGAGCATGATATCTCAAAAACTGACAGAGTTATGGCCATTTGAAGGTTATAATCCCACAATATGACCAATACAACTGTATTATGACAGGATACAGTTGTATGCTGATTATGAGGTGTCAAATAGACGATAAATCATGTTAATACTTCAATACCTCATAAGTCAGTCAATACTGGGGTCCCATACAGATTCTGTACAGCATTCTATGGGTCATACACATCAGAATCAGGCTGTGAGGTCCCCAGATGAAAGTTTTCACCCTGTATTGGTGAAAATTGCCCAGATGTGGTTTCAAAACGACATCTGAGCCCAATAAAGGGCATAAAGGCTGTTTGCAAACCACAAGTCAGTCCTAGAGATTGAAAAATCTTTACTTCCTCTAAGTGGAAAGGTCTAGCACCCTTTCCACCCCATTTCAGGATAAAAAGGCGGCTTTTCACAGCCAGAATTGTCTCCTCATCCTGCTCTTGAATACCCTATGTAGTAAACTGTCAAAAACAGTTTTACTCTTGGGTAATAAAAAGGTATACTCTTAATTTAAAGTATTGTACTCTTTATTATTGTAACCCAACAGGTAAAGCTGCACCCAGGGCTTTCAACAGCGCTCACCACCACTATATGCCTTATAGTGAAGCCTTTTTATTATTAAATTAATCCATCCTTAACTCTTATAGAAGCATTTTACATCATTTTCCACGTGTCACAGTCATAGCTTTAGTTGTAAGTAGCTTCATTACCACTTCAACATACACTCATCCTGACATCAATTCACTGTTTCAACCTGCCAGAAAAGGAATGGAATTAGGAAAGGATATGACCACCAATATCCACTGACAGGCTTGGAAGAAAAAAGAGAAAGGGTTCTCATGACTGACTTAAGATTATCAGTATTAACTTTAATAAGGTAAAAGAAAATAAAGATAAAAATAAACTCAATATATTAATTAACTGGGGAAAAAGTCCCCAGGTGCTGAAAGGTGGCCAGTATATGTGAAAAACTGAAAGACTGATCATGGAAAGTGGATCACCGGCTGTATTGTCTGAATTGGGTCAATACAGTTCTGGCCATCTTGAAAATAAACTGTGTGATTGAGTTCCCACAGTGGAAGATTGAATTGGCCCAATTGGGCCAAGGACATACAGGTTGCTTGATTGAAGCCTTTATGGATCAATTGAGTTGTCCAAGGGTTATTGAAATACTTGATGCCTTGGCAACTGATTGAAGGACTGTATAACCTCTGAGAATGACCTTGGAATAATCCTGAATGAAATTGCCAACCCAACTCCTCCAGGGCCAGGTGGTTGGGGTCCTTGAATGGTCTTCTTATTGCCGCCATGGATTGCCAGACTGATGAGTTAAAAAATCCTCCTTCGAGAATGGGCATTGGATTTTGGGACCTTGATTTGGAACTGTGGAAATTGGTCCTGAAAATGCCACCATTGAATTGCTGAGAAAAAATGGTGCATAATGGTATATAATACCATATATGCACCACTCCTGCAACCTTGAGTACGGAGTGCATGGAGGAAGGAAAGAATTTCCCTTAAGCTGGGGGAAACGCCTGCTGAGCTGGTCTGGTGGCCTCAGGTGGTTGCAAGAGGCGATGGCTGGAATAATGGTCCATGGTGGTCCATGGCCAAAAATGGGTCCTACAGGATTTATGGCCAAATTGGTGTCCAGAAGGTCTTTGGCCAATTTCTGGTCCAAGGGATTGGTGACCAATTTTGGGTTGGGACCCACCTGGCCTTGGGGGCTAGATGGCTGCCCCCTTTTGGCCTCATTGGATTAGGCCAAAGGGGGCCTAATTGGCCTATGGGCCATAGGAGCCGTAGGGGGCCTAATTGGCCTATGGGCCATAGGAGCCGTAGGGGGCCTAAATGGCCCAAAAAGGCCATTTAGGCCTAAACCCCCTTGATAAAAAAGGGTTGCCCACATTGGATGGAGATGGCTAGGGGCCTGGAGGCCCCTAGAAGAAAAAAGGGCCCCCCACGCCCAAAATCAAAGACAAAGGCCTGGGGCTTGGTGATATGGAAATTGGCCAAGGAGGCCAGTGATGGCAGGATATGGCCTGAGGCCATAAATGATTATTGGTGGCCAGAAACGGCCAAAGAAAGTGTTATGGCCAAATGGCCATAAGGCACCAAAGGGGACCAATTGGCCATAAAAGATATGGTGTGGCCAATTGGCCCCAACTTGGTTCCAGGTTGGATTTGCCGCAACACCCATGGAGGAGGGTCAATCTTAGTGGTTGTGACAGTACCCCCCTACCTTGAATGGTGAGCTCCTGAGCACCAAGATAAGGTATAAGCCTTTTGAGGCTATTGAGACGGATTTGACGTAAGGATTCCAGAGGCATTGAATCTTGAAAAGAAAATTTTGAAACTGATAATAGTGTTGGCATATGAATTGAGGTTGACTTGGTCTTCTCTTGAAATTTGGTTTTGACAATGTTGAAGAATTGATTTTGACGTAAAGTTTGGCATTAATGTTTATAAGAAAAGATATTTAAGAAATATAAAGAATAAAAATTGAAAGAAAAACCAATATAAAAAGAGAAAAAGGAAATAGGAAAAGAAAAAATGAACTTTGAGGGGGGGTCCAATCTTCATCACAGATCTTGACAGTTGATTTGGAAAGTGGCCAGGTACCTGGATAACAGACTTTGATGCCAGGTTCTCACAGAGTGGCCAAGGTGATGTTTTGAAATATTGTAGACCCCTCAGGGGAGTGCACACTAGGAGAGGAACTTACTTTTGGTAGTTACCACTCCTGCCAGTGCCATAAATAAAAAAATGTTGATAAATGAATGTGTTGAACAGAAAATAACTTGGGAAGGAAATAAGAAAGGAATGGCCCATTTGCCCCAAGTGGGAATGGCCATAAATTGGAATTGATGTTGAAAGCCAGGCCAGGAGATCTGTGTCCAAATTGCAAAATGCTCACAAAGTGGCCAAGGTGATGCTTACAACAGAGAAGAGTAGAATACCCCTAAAGGTGCATACCAGGATTGGGACTTACCTTTGTTGATTCCTCTCCCCACGAAGCACCATAAAAGATCAAGCTTTTGAAGAATTGGGTCCTGGCTTGTCAGGATACAAATAATTGAAATCTTTGACAAGATCAGGACAATTCTTGAGGTTTTCGGCTGGTTCCCAAGTTGATCTTTCTGGGTCTTGACTGAAACCTTTCCATTCCACCAGATACCATAACTTTCGCCTCTTGAGTTTTGAATGCAGTACTTGAGAGACTTCCCATTGCTCTTATTCTTCAATGGTAATTGTAGGACAAGGCTCATGATGCCGATTTGGGATTGTTGATGTCTTGACTGGTTCCAGAAGGGAAATATGGAAGACTGGGTGGATGGATTTCCATTGAGATGGAAGCTTGAGGTGGTAAGCATGACTACTGACTTTCTTCAAGATTGGAAAAGGACGCAACCATCTTTCAGACAGTTTTTTGGTGGGTCTGGTTGATTTGATGTTCTTGGAGGAAAGCCATACCATGTCACCAGGATTAAAAACAGGTGGACTTGCTCTACTTTTATCCTCATACCTCTTAAACCTGTTTATGGCAACTTCAAGTTCTCTCTTGACATCTTTCTGTACTGATTGAATTTTTGTTGATAACATTCCAGCAGGAGTATCTTGAGTAATTTCAACTGAGTCAAAATGTGGATATCTTCCATAAACAGTGAAAAACGGTGATTGTTTTGTTGAAGACTGGTCAGAGTTATTGTAGGCAAATTCAGCAAGAGGGGGCCAGGTGTTCCAATCATCTTGATGATAACTGACATACATCTGAAGGTACTGTTCTAGTATCTGATTTACCCTCTATGTCTGTCCATCAGTTTCTGGATGGTAAGAAGTTGACAGATCCCTTCAAATATTGAGCTGCTGACAAAGATTGGTCCAAAACAAAGAAACAAAAAGAGAACCTCTATCACTAACAATGCTTAAAGGAAGGCCATGCTTTGAGAAAATATTCTTGATGAATAAATGGGCGAAATCTAGTGAAGTGATTGAAGACATTGTTGGAATAAAAACCGCCATTTTTGAGAATCTGTCCACTATGACAAGGATTGAGTCAAATGAATTGGACAGTGGCAGTTGAGTGATGAAGTCCATTGAAAGACAAATCCAAGGACCATTTGGAATTGGAAGAGGCTTGAGGAGTCCAAACTTCTTATGATGGATATTCTTGTTTCTTGAACACTGCTGACAGGATGAGACATAATCCTTGATCAATTGAGTCATGCCAGACCAGTGGAAATCCCACTTGACAAGTTTGAGAGTCTTCTCTTGGCCAGGGTGTACAGCTACAGGAGAATCGTGACGCTTTTGAAGAATGCTGAGTTGAATTGTGGGGTCATTTGATACCAAAACCCAATCTTTGAAAAGAAGAAGTTGGGAAGAGGAATCAAGAGAATAATCCTGAATGGATTTACCTTTGCCCAATTCTTCAAGGATACTTATGTACTGAGAATCTTTCCATAATTGCTTCTGAATTGAGTCAATCAAATTTGAAAAAGATTCCACCTTGACTGAAAAATACCTTGAGGGTTGAACTTCATCTTTCTTAAAGAGTTGTTGAAAATTCATTAGATTCTTGCTGATGAAATCCTCCCCCCTCTCCAGATAGACCTGGTCCCAATGTGATAAGGCATCTGGAAGAGTAGCTAGGCGGCCAGGGCGGTAAGTGATTGAGAAATGAAATTCAGAAAGGAATTCTGCCCACCGGGCTTGACAGCAAGTAAGGACTTTTGATGACATGAAGTATTGAAGGGAAGATTTATCGGTGAGAACTTCAAAAGGGGAAGAAAGAGACAGGAGAAAAGCTCTCCAGCGCTTGAGAGCCCAGACTATTCCAAGGAGTTCCTTGTCATGGATCTCATAGTTGAGCTCTGCTGGAATAAGCTTGCGGCTGTCTAATGCAATGGGATGTTTTCCTGAGTCAGAGACCTGACTCAGTACAGCACCCAAGGCATAATCGGATGCATCGGTCTCTACAATGGTGGGTAGAGAAGGATTGAAATGGGATAGGATTGGAGCAGTCGTGAAAGGCTCTTTGAGTTGGTGAAACTGACTAAGAGCTTCCTCATTGAGGGGGAAACAGGAATCTTTCTTGAGGAAACTGGTGAGTGAACTGATCTTTTTTGAATAATTCTTGATGAAACAGCGGTAGAAATTGGCAAAGCCAAGGAAGGATTGAAGAGCTTTGAGGTTTCATGGAGGCGGCCAATTGAGAATCTGCTGGACTTTTGCTTGGTCCATCTTGAGGCCTTCAGAAGAAACAACATAACCAAGATATTCCACACTAGGAACATGAAAAAGGAACTTTGAAGCCTTAGCAAAGAGGTTATTGGCTCTGATTCTGGAAAGCACAGTGGACACATGAGTGACATGTTCTTCCTCAGATTTGGAAAAGACCATAATGTCATCCAAATAAGCCACAAAATGAACATCAAGCAGATCTTTGAAAATATCATTGACAAGATTCTGAAAAGAGGCAGGAGCATTGGTGAGCCCAAATGGCATAACCAAGTACTAAAAACTGCCATATTTAGTTCTGAAGCATGTCAAATGTTCATCACCCTCCTTGATTCTGAGCAGGTTATATGCACCACACAAATCAATCTTGGAGAAGATAGAAGAACCATTGAAGACATTGAGAAGCTGATTCATAGGAGGAACAGGATACTTGTTCTTCCTAGTGACAGCATTGAGTTTGCGGTAATCAACACACAAACGGAGGCCACCATCTTTCTTTTTGACCAAGAGAACAAATGCTCATGTGGAAGAGTGGCTTGGCCAGATGAAACCTTTCTCTGAATTCTCTGAAATGTAGGCCCTGAGTGTATCTGACTCTTGTTTGGATAAAGAGTAGATCACCCCAACTGGAGGTAGAGACCCCTCCAGCTTGATATGATGATCACAGGCGCGGTGAGGAGGAAGTTTTTCTGCTTTCACCTTGGAGAATACATCCAAATATTGGTGATAGACAGAAGGGACAACCTTCAACATGGTTTCTACTCCTTCTGGCTCTTCCTCTTTGTCCCACAACTCCTCCAGGGAGTCATGATAAGATGAAGTAGGAAGGTCCATATTCCCAAAGAAGAGATGAAGTGAAGATACAGAATTATCTTCTCCAACATCTTGAATCTCTTTGAAGACTTCATCTCTGGATGATAATAATGACTGATGGGAATTAAGGGAAGGAATATGGACAGAAGATGGGAGTCATGGTGTTCTAGAATCACCAACCAGAGCTGCACATGATTTCAAAGAAGAAACGTCATTACGGAAAGAATTAGAAGGATCACAATAGTCTTAATGATCGGCATTAAAGGTGATCAGCCCTTGCCTCCAATCAATAGAAGGATTCAAGTGATTTAGAAAGTCAAAGCCCAATATGAGGTCTTCTCCCTTGGCAGTATCAATGACTAAAAAGTCCCATTCAAAGCTTGGGAAGGAAGGGAGCTCAACCATATATTTGGTATGGTGAGTCACAAATAAGGAAGGAGACTCAGCAGAGTCAATAATGATAAGGGGAATCTTCTCTGGAAGTTATGACGTAGTCCATGAGTACTTGTGAGCAAACTGCTTTGCAATAAATGAGTGTGTAGCACCAGAATCAATGAGAATACTGTAAAAAACATCAGAAAGAGAAGAAAAAACAAAACATTTAAGAGAATTTTTGACACCAGTATTCCGAATGCACAATTGTGCTCTGGATGGAAAATTGTGAAGACCATTGAACATAACATGATCTTCACTCAGGCTTTTCGCTGGCTGGGAAATTTGCCTGATGGTTGGGTAAGCTTGTTTTGAGGCCTTTTGATACAGGACTCAAGACTATTCTTCCCACCACAATAGGTACAAAGACCCTCTTTGATTCTTCTTTCTTTTTCAGAGCTCATGAGCTTGAAGTCCTTATTCAACAAAGAAGAATGGGGCTTGTCCCTCTTCTGAAAATTCTTCTTCTTGTGACTAGAACTTGAAGAATTTAGAGGATGAGAAGTACTTGATCTTGGGGCTTCAAGTTTCTTCTCTTGATAGTGATTCTTCTCCTTCTGCCTTTCATGGTACGGGGTATCAACTTCCAGGGTAACGTCCATGAAGTCTTGGAGAGAATCAATTCTTGAAGGATTGGAGGCCAATTGATCCAATATCCTGGATGGCAATCCCTTCCTGAAATGATGAATGACAGCCCTTTCACCCCTATCCCCAATTCTTGAAACCAAACTCCTGAAATCGGCTATGTATAGTGAAACATGGCCACCTTCCTTCAGTCTTAGTGAATCCAATTCTGCTTCAGCCTTTCTGACTTCATTAGGGTAACCAAATAGAGTGAAGAGTTGAGATTCAAATAGAGTCCAAGAATTGAGAAGGTAATTGGAGTCTTGATTGGTGAGATTGGAAAGATAAGGCTCAATCCACTTTGCAGCCCTGCCCATGAGAAATGAAGTGGCATAAAGAACCTTCTTTCTGTCTTGAGAGAAGTTTTCCGGATCATTATGAAAAATCAATTGGCATTACTGAAGGAAGCTTCTGACCTTGAAGGGCCGAGTCCCATCAAAGCATTCTGGTGCCTTCATAGATGGAGTCTTGAAGGCAGGTGGTCTTGGTGATCCAGAAGAAGAAGCTGCTTGAAGATTGGCCATAATTTGAGTCATCTGCTGCATAATGGCCAATAAAGATGGTTCAGATTGATGAGGGCCAGACTGATCAGACTGGGCTAGAGTTGGTCTTCCAGTACTTTGGGATGCCCCCACAGGAGCAGGAACACCTTCAGTACCATCAGACTCTTCCTCTTCCACAGAATTCTCCTCCTCCTAATCATCATCTTCACCTTGAACCTTGAGACTGGTTCTTGAAAGTCCTGGGAAACCGCCAACCACTCCTGATAATGAATTTGATCTTCTTGGCCCTCTTCCTTCCTTCCTGGATGGTGCTGCTCCTTCCATGGGGGGTCCTCTATCCAATTGGGCCATCAGTTGAGGAACTGCTGGGGTGCCATCAAGAGGAACTCTTGGAGTTGGAGTAAGAGCAGCTTGAGCTCTGGCCTGAGATCTGGTTTGTCTTGCAGGGGGTGAATGTTCAACAGGCATGATTTCAGGTATAAAAAGTTAAAATAAATAAATAAAAAATCAAAACTTTCTTGAATTACGGAATCAACAATCAAATCTTGAGGAAATCAATGAATCAATTAAAATCTTCAGGTACGTCAATCAATCAAAGTCAAATGAGTCTTGAAGTCTAAAATCAATATCAATGAAAATCTTGAATTCAATAAAATCAACCAATCAAATCAATAAAAATCAAATCTTGCAGAGAAAATCAATCAGTAAAATGAATTCTTGAGTCAAAATCAATTTATGTCAATTCTTGATGTGAAATTCAGGAAAATCAATGAGAACTCTTCAGGTCAGTCAATTTTCTTGAAGTCAATGTCAATTATATCAAATAAGTAAATCAAATCAATTATCAAGTGAATTCTTCCTGAAAATCAAAATTCTTGAAGAAAAATCAAATTGAATCCTGATATGAAAAACGTGTCTGAATAATCTGATGAGCAATTTGAAAATCAAAATGATAAGACGCCTGAATGAAGGATAAAAATGAGATTGATGATTGAGATTAAGATTGAAAAAGATAACAGAAATGAAAATTGGGTCAGTTTTCAATTTTCAGAATGAAGAATGAATGAGAGAAAATTGAGAGATGACAAAGAATCATTAAATTCATAAGCGTCAAAGAGTCATAATTTCGTAGAATGAATGAATGAAATTGATGAAGAGTGAATGAATAAAATGATGAAGAATGAATGAATAGAATGAAAGAAATTAGCAGTTAATTTATATAATGTCACAGGGGCTCTTATGGAAGCAAGAGGGCATGGCACTCAGGAATCAAGAACTCACTTGGAGGGCTCCAAAAGATAAAGGAATAATAAAGATTTAATTTCTTTAAAGAAGAAGAATGGAAAAGAAAAGTATGCCAAAGATAAAAGAAAAGAATAAGAAGAAAAGGCCAAAGATAATAAAGGAAGCCAAAAGCCAAGAAGCCAACCAAGTGAATCCTCAATTCACTGTTTCAACCTGCCAGAAAAGGAATGGAATTAGTAAAGGATATGACCACCAATATCCACTGACACGCGAGGAAGAAAAAAGAGAAAGGGTGCTAATGACTGACTTCATATTATTAGTATTAACTTTAATAAGGTAAAATAAAATAAAGATAAAAATAAATCCAATATATTAATTAACTGGGGAAAAAGTCCCCAGGTGCTGAAAGGTGGCCAGTATATGTGAAAAACTGAAAGACTGATCCTGGAAGGTGGATCACCGGCTGTATTGTCTGAATTGGGCCAATACAGTTCTGGCCATCTTGAAACTGAACTGGGTGATTGAGTTCCCACAGTGGAAGATTGAATTGGCCCAATTGGGCCAAGGACTTACAGGTTGCTTGATTGACACCTGTATGGATAAATTGAGTTGTCCAAGGGTTATTGAAATACTTGATGCCTTGGCAACTGATTGAAATACTGTATAACCTCTGAGAATGACCTTGGAATAATCCTGAATGAAATTTCCAACCCAACTCCTGCAGGGCCAGGTGGTTGGGGTTCTTGAATGGTCTTGTGATTGCTGCCATGGATTGCCAGACTGATGAGTTAAAGAATCCTCCTTCGAGAATGGGCATTGGATTTTGGGACCTTGATTTGGAATTGTGGAATTTGGTCCTGAAAACGTCACCATTGAATTGCTGAGCAAAATTGGTGCATAATGGTATATAATACCATATATGCACCACTCCTGCAACCTTGAGTACAGAGTGCATGGAGGAAGGAAAGAATTTCCCTTCAGTTGGGGGAAACGCCTTCTGAACTGGTCTGGTGGCCTCTGGTGGTTGCCAGAGGCCATGGCTGGAATAATGGTCCATGGCCAAAAATGGGTCCCACGGGATTTATGGCCAAATTGGTGTCCAGAAGGTGGCCAATTTTGGGTCCAAGGGATTGGTGACCAATTTTGGCTCAGGTGGGTCCAATTGTGGTTTGGGACCCACCTGGCTTCCCCCTTTGGCCCCTTTTGGCCTCATTGGATTAGGCCAAAAGGGGCCCAATTGGCCTGCAGACCGCGGAGCTTGGACCGTGAGTCACGGCCCACATGCCGTAGGGGGCCTAAATGGCCCAAAAAGCCCATTTAGGTCTAAACCCCCTTAATAAAAAGGGGTTGGCCAGATTGGATGGAGATGGCTAGGGGGCCTGCAGGCCCCTAGAAGATAAAAGGGCCCCCCAGGCCCAAAATCAAAGACAAAGGCCTGGGGCTTGTTGATATGGAAATTGGCCAAGGAGGCCAATGATGGCAGGATATGGCCTGAGGCCAGAAATGGCCAAAGAAAGTGTTATGGCCAAAGGCCATAAGGCACCAAAGGGGATCAATTGTCCATAAAAGATATGGTGTGGCCAATTGGCCCCAACTTGTTTCCAGGTTGGATTCGCCGCAACACCCATGGAGGAGGGTCAATCTTAGTGGTTGTGACATAAGCATAAATTTTGACATTATTTAATCAATTGTTAATTGTTTTTTTGTCAAATATTCTCTAAAATATTGAATCCCACATAAACACAGGAAAATTTGTAATTTCTTTTAATTTTCTTGTAAATAAAATTTAAAGAAGTTGTAATTATACTTTTTAGTGTAAAACTAATAAAAAGTATTATATCAAGTGTTAAAAGTGGGTTTTTTCTTTTTTTATAATAATTTCTCTATATTATTATGTTTTAAGTAATTCATAAATTCATATAAATAATATTTATATGAATTCATAACTTTAATATTAGTAATATTATTGTTATCATTGTTTTTTATTATTAAAAAACAACTTTTACGCCTTTATTATTTGCTTTTAACAATAATAAAGTGACCTAAATATATTAATGATCATATATTAATATATTTACTTTATGTTATTAATACTTTTAATATATAATCTATATTATTATATTTATTTAATGATATAAATATTTTAGGCCATAATTATAATGATTCTTTATTATTATAATTATCTTTTATCTTCTTCTTTAAATTTCATAATGACATTCAGAGTACAATAAGTAAAATATTAGTAATTATTACTTATTGTTTCAAAGTCAAACCTTACATTGGGTTTGCTTTGTTCAATGGCTTTTTCATGTCACTTTGATCCTTCCCAGACTTCTGATGGGTAAAAAGAAGTTGAATTTCTTGATCCTTCCTGTACGGAATTCTTGAAAAAGGGGAAATAGTGTTCCCAACCCTATAACCCTTGATCTTCCAAGTGCCATCACTGTTTTGTTGGGAAGAAACCTTTTCAACATCCAGGGGCTCTGCCTTCCAATTTCAGGAAGTATTTGTGAAGTAAGAAGTATGGTCCTTTTGAGTGAGAGTTCTCAGTTTCTTAGGCCCCTAATCTTGATGGTACTTCAGGGTGTTCCAGCTTTAAGTTTGGTGGTTTTCTTGTTTGATTATGATACTGAAATTTTGCATTAGTAACTGGATCCAGGAAGAGGGATTTGGCAAGGTGGACAAATGTTGGAAGGCCCATTCCCACTGGTGGTAGGACAATTTGCTCTGGTTCAGAGGTCCTCATTTCAAGGATTAATATCCAAGGTTGGGTGAAGAGATTGAGTAGAATTGCAAGTTCACCCACCAATTCTGATTCTGAAGGTAGTGATGAACTAGATGGTGAAAAGGTTTAGATGGTATCTAATTCAATTGGCCATCAATCCAGTAGTTCCCCTTCCCAACCTTCTTCCAGAATATTTCAAAGTCAAGTGATACCAAGTACCCCGAGAAACATTCAGCCAGTCCTTTCCACCATTCCTCCTCCTTCACCAAATTCTTCCACTGCCACGCCTGCCCTGGTATTACCAGTGAGGAAATCAACCCTTCCACAGCCTGGAAACTCACCATTGGTCACCTCCCAACAACTAAACCCTGTGGCCAGATCCAGCAGAAGAAGAGAAGATTGATCGCCTTTACAATTTCCTGTTGCCCAAGTATTTCAGTGAAGAGAATGTTGGCCTATATGGGTTACCAGAGAACATCCAAATATAGAAATTGATGGCCATAATGCTGTGGAAAGGTTTTTTAGAAGGGTTTACAGGAATAGTAGGGGGTTTATTACTTATGCTAATGATAGGATGATTCCTGGCACTGCTTCTGAGGAGATGGCTGCTAAATTTAGTATGGTATGAGGATGAGCTCATTAATAATTGACAGAGAACCTTTGATGATTTGGGTAGAGGTGACTAGTTTTATTTTCCTTTTTTGTGTTTTGTTTGACTTTTATTCCCACTCTTATAAATATTAAAATTAAAAAAATAAATGGAGCCTCCCAATTCATGATATGGGAGGGGAGGCTCCTGCTTTATAAATAATAAAAAGAAACAAAATTATACATGTAAAGAAAGAAAATGAAAAGTAAGAGAAAAGAAAGTAGAGGAAAAGAAACTTCTGAGAGGTGTTCTTCTTGTGGTTAGTTGCTTGAATTTTGGCCATAAATTTTCTTGATAGTCAAAACCAAGAATTTATTTTTCACAAAGTGACCAAGGTGTTGTTTTACAAGAAGTAGAAACCCTCAGTGGTGCATACCAGGAGATGGATCTTACTGTCATAGCTTCCACCCCCCAACCCCCAACAAGCACCATAAAAGAACAGAAAATATTTTTCCATAAATGAATTTGATCTAAAATATGTCTTGAATAATGATAATAGAATTATTTGGAAAAAGAACATAAGAAAGAGAAGAGGAAATTTGTTCATATTTTGATGAAAGGTCCAAATTTGAGGGTATTGATGTTGCAAGGCCTTCTGAATCTGTTAAAAGGATTGAATAGTGCTCAAAAAGTGGCCAAGGAAATGTTCAAAAGCTTCTTGGGTAGGATACCCCCTTAAAGGTTCATGCCATGAGAGGAACTTACTTTCACAAATTCTACTCCCCACCATGCACCATGAAATCAAACCCTTGAGGTATTTGGGCCAGGCTTGTCAGGGTACAAAGTGTGGAAATCCTTGAAAAGGTCTGATATGAGCCTGTGAGGTATATATGATATACTCATGAGTACACAAATAACTTTATATACAGTTGATTCAGTCTTGAACACTTTTCAATTGAATTTATAATTCAAAATAACAAAAAATAACTATAGCTTTTCTTTGACAAATAAAGCTATAATTATCATTTCATTTTTGGATTCTTCACCAAAAATAACCAAGGGTACACCCATAGGGTGTTATACCCAAAAATGATTATTTATTATGTTAATAGAAGATTTAAGAATCTCACAGTACAATGGCAACTTTTTTTAATATTTTTTAAAATCATTAAGTTTAAGCTTAAATAAGCTTCAATTTAAAGTGGCATAAGGTTTATGAAAACATACCAAAATTTTAGTTAAAATTAAGGTGTTTTGTGTATTTACTGAATCGGCTAAGTATTTTCCATATAGGCTGTAAATACTGGGTGGGCTCAATTTAAAATGTTTTAAGGCTATAGTATGGCGTTAATTAAATAAAGGGAAAAATCCAGGCAAAAAGGTGGGACAAAGGAAAAAGGCTAAATAGAGCTGGGGTACCCAACTTGTTGGATCTGCAAGGATTTAATTAAGGCTTTCCACCTGTATTGGAGGATTTTCAACCTTATTTGAACTTTAATATTAGGCTTTGATCCAACCTTGAAGTTTAAACTGGTTTTATCCCAAATTGGACAGGAATTTCAAGCTGCCAAAGGGTAAATCACAATATGGAGTCTTGTTATTAAGGTTTAAAGAACTTCCAAAGCTTAATTAAGCTTAAAACTTCAAAGCTAAAAGCATTAGAAAATTATCAAAAGTTGGGTTTGGTGTGTATTTCTATTTTACATAGAAGAATAGTAATAAATTCAAAAAGTCATTGAAAATCCAATTATTAATGGATTTTTCTGAAACTTTAACACAGCTTAAGACTTAATGTTTTTTATGTATACATTAAAGCTTGAGTATCTTTTATAAACAGGTTTTCTTGGTAATGATCCTGGAAATTTACTCCTTTAATTATACTTAAAGCAAATTCAGATTTCTTGAAAAATTAATTAAAAATTATGTTTAACAAATGTTTGCTTGAAGCTCTACTTTTAAGTTGCTCGTGTGATGAAATTTAATATAAAGAAATTTATCTTAGATAAAAACTTAAAATAATTAACCCAAAGGAGGATTAAAGTTACTTGGAGTTGAGAATAACATGGGTAACTTTAAGTTGGAATTAAAAGTAAGTTACCTTAAGTTAAGAGCCTTATTTTTCAAAATGGCTTTTCAGTTTTGACCTAAGCATGCCTTATATATCAATTATGAATCATGAGAGCTCCTCTGCAGACATAGAAAGACTCTATTCATAACAATTTTTGTTGACCCTTCATTGTTCATCCAATTATATTAAAAATTTAAACAGGTAAAGTTTTATTAAATATAAAATCTTATTATTGAATTAATTCTTAAGTTATTTTATTCTTTGCTAATCTTAAAATTGAACAATTAAAATCATAGACTTCAGATTATTGTTTTAATCACCAATAATATATTCTATTTTTTCCAATTATTGTAAGATGTGTCTATGAAACTGATGATAATATTACTATTAATCAACAGTACTATGACTTTTCTTATGAAATATAATAACAAAATGTTATCATAACCACAATTAAATAATAAAATAATTATTCCTTTCACATGTTAAACACTACTAGTGATTTTAACAGTGAGTAAGTAATTGTCTACAAGAATCAATTACAAGAAGATTTTAATAATACAACTTCTTTTATTAAAATAATAAAATCATTTTAATATATAATTATCTTTTGCAAGAATAATTATAATGGTAATTCTTGAAGAAAACTAATTTTAGAGAAAGACTTTAAGAATTAAAAATAAATCACTCACTAATATTCCAAAGAACTTATTGAAAGATAAGATAGAGAGATTTGACGTAGAATTGTGGATTTTAAGGATCAAAATGAATTTATAACAGTATTACAACAATATATAGTTGTATTCTATGTTTTGACGTCTTTCTGATTGATTCTGAAATATCTAAAACACTTAAGAATAGATTTAACTAATACTTACTTGTTGGTAATAATGATTTAAATGATAATAAGATGATGTTGTGGAAAAACAGCAAGAGGAGGCCTCTTTTAAGTCAAACACAGCTCACAGAGGCATGCTATGGAGAAATCTGAAAAGCCAGTGAGTGAGAAAACAATAAAACCTTTTGGATTATTTATTGCATCATCTGTTGTCATGTAAGATTATCATAATTACTTAATTGATGCTTTTACATGACTACCAACCCCAATATGGTTAAGAATAAAAGGAGTAACATCTGCAAATCTTCTTTTATTCCAAAATAATCATTGTTTCTCAAAGTTATCAATGTTATTGCCAATTTCATCACAGGTTTTAATTACTGAAAATTTTTGAAGATTCAGTGTTTCTCGTAGAATAATCAAAAATGGACTGTAAGTAAACCTTTTAGTTTTACTAGTAAACCTGTAATTCTTTTTGGTTTTATCATAGGTCATAACGTTCTCCATTGGTCCTGAAAATTTCAGAAAGATTCATTAAGAATTGTATTTTTAATGAATTTTTGAACTTTTTACCTCATTTCTACGTAGAATTGCAAATATCAATGTTTAACTGGTTGCTATGAGGTAAATCAATGGATAAAAGTCCAAAAAGGGTTTCAATTACTCTTTTGGGGTTTATTCATGGAAAATCATTAAGAATTGACATGGTTACGGGAGTCTAAGTAGCTCTTTGCCTCCTTGGCACATCAAAATAACAGGTTATTTGTGATTTTCTTAAGATTCACAGTAGTTGTAACATGGTAACCAAGTTCCCAAAAGGTTTTAGTTTACCAATTAGGCCAAGATCAGCCATGGATACAAGCTTTGGAGCTGTCCATGCCTCTGAGGCCTCAGAAGCTTGGTACCCTGGCTCTCTTTGATGTCTTTTGTCCCCCTTGCTTATTTTTTACATCAAAATAGAAATTTAAGCTTTAAGTGAGATATCCACTATGGGTGTAATACAAGTCCATGTAAGAATACCATGATATTAAGTGCTCAAGACATGCATAACACTATTCTCAGTGTATACATAACATGGGATTTGTCACATTCCCATTATTTTGGCATGAAATTAAGAAAAACAAAAATTTTCACAGATCTTTTATGTGGTATTGATGATGTGGTATTGAAGTATTTTCCATTTTACCACCTCAAAGAGTTAATTTGAGCCAATTCACTCTATGGAGCTACCCTAGGTGAATTTTTGTGTAGAATCTAAATCTGGCCTTAAATCCATGGATCTACTTACTCAATAAAAAGTTATTCATCTTTTCTGAAATCAAAAATGATTAATTTTGGATATATGCATGACTTATGAGTTATGCATAATTCAAAATTTCTTTTTAAGCTAATTGTGGCCTATTTGGGTATGTAAAATATTCCTCAAGGCTCACATTCCCTCCCACCAAAAAATAAGATTTTACTACAGTTTTATAAATGGTATAAAGAGTAAAAAGGCCCCAAAGGGGGGTTAATGTCCACTGTCCAACCTCTTTACATCACTCAGATCAAGTAATTTAAAGCACATTTATAGACATATTCAGGCTTGTGGCCTTCTTTCATGTCTAAATCTTCTCAAGAGTTTATCTGAGTCAAGTATTTCTGATTCTGCCAGCCATTCATCTTCATGTACTGGATTTCTCTATCTGACAAGATATTCTCTCTGATTTTTACCCCTAAGTCTCCTTTCTTTAATGACTTTCTTTATCTTTTTGTCTTTGTTCTGTTCCACTGGTGGAAAGGGGTTGGGTTCCTCAAAGGAAACAATTCTTCATCAGCTGGTAGATAAGGCTTTATCAAGCTGACTGGAAAAGTGGGGTGTTTATTTTCTAATTCACCACTAAATTCCACTTGAACTGCATTGGTTCCATGTAAGGCAACAATAACAAAAGGTCTTGCATAGGAATCTTTAAGTTTCTTTGGGCCTTTGATATTATTAAAATTCAAGTTTGAAACTAGAACTAAGTCCCCTACTTTGAAGTGTGGTACTTTATCACTCTTGTCCCACTTCTGTTTTGCATAATCAAAAGCATCATTAATACTTTGTTTTGAATGATGTTTTACTCTATCAAGCAATATCTTGAAGCTGGAAGCTGTAGGATGAATGTCAATCAAGTCTTTCCTAAGTGTGTCTGCTGGGATTCTTGGATTCCATCCTTTTTCTAACATAGCAGCAGTTTGTCCGTGGAAGAATGGACTGATGTCTTATATGCCAATTCTAATGCAGGTATTAGGGTGCACCAGTCATGCGTAAAGCCATCTGAGTCTTTGAATTCTAACCCATAGGCACAAAATCTCCTGATCATGTCTTCTAAAGTTTGAATCATCCTCTCTGCTAGCCCCTCTGTTTGAGGGTGATATGCTGTAGAGAATGATAACTTAGTCCCAAACAATCTATGAAGATTGGTCCAAAGTGAATATGTGAACTTGGGATCTCTGTCAATTATGATATTCTTAAACAATGCTGTATGAGAAATAACTCTACTCCATAGAAGAAGAGCTGTGTCCATAGCAGTGTCATCTTTATGACATGGTAAGAATATGGGAGTCTTTCTATATCTATCTACAATGACTAAACAAGCATTATAACTTTTGTCACCACTTGGAGGAAGTGCTGTGACCCAATCCATTTGAACAACTTCCCAAGGGGATTTTGGTTCTTGAATATTGATCATAACTCCAAATTTCTTGCCTATACTCCTGTTTGCTTTTTGACATCTGTCACAGGCATGGCAATATTCAATGTTTCCTTTTCTCCAAGATGGCCACCATGCACAGTTATTTAATTTTTCAAGTGTTCTGTCCTCTGACAGGTGTCCAGAGTAGATGCTATCATGGCATTAATGAAGAATTGTATTGCTAAGAAATCTGCTGCATAATGTCATTACACAAGAATGTTTGGTTCTGTGGTAAATGATCCCATCAAACAAGTGAAATCTTCCTTCAGAATAGGAATTTCTCCAAACTTCATCTAGTGCATTGACCAAAGATGTATCTTTGCAGTCTTTATCTAATAAAGAAGTCAATATATGGCAATTATTGCCCTGCTTATAAGATTCTCTGACCTCTTCAAATAATTCAGTCCCAATATCAGTTATGTTAATCCCTTCAATTGGAATCTGTGGCTCAGCTTCCAAAGGTACATAAGCTGGGTTATCAGGAGTGTTGGCTAATGCCCACCTGCTAAGTCCATATGCATTCTTGTGAATGTTTCCTGCTTTTTGGACTATAGTCATGTTTCCTCTATATTCCTGAATGGCTATTTGCCATCTCAACATATGTCTGTTGGGAGTTTTCATTTTAAGAAGTGATTTTACTGCATTAAAGTCAGTCATCACTTCAAAAACACTGCCATCAAGATAATAGTGTAATCTCTCAAGTGCCCATACCCAGCATACGCACTCCATTTGGCTTGCACCATATCTGGCCTCTGTTGGTTTGATTTGTCTTGAGATATAACAAACTGATCCTTCTGTAGGTTTTTCATCAATAATTTGGACTTGATGTAGGACTGCCCCTAATCCATCTCCACATGCATCAATGTACAATTTAAAAGGAATATTCCAGTAAGGCATGAGGAGTAAAGGTGCTTCTGTAAGAGCTCTCCTTATCTTCTCATAAGCTTTAATTCTCTCCTGTGTCATCTCAAATACAGTCTGTTGATCACAAATTCTATAAATTGACTTGGCTAGAATTGCAAAGTCTTTCAAGTGTTGCCTATAATAACCGGCAAACCCAAGAAAAGACATAATTTCTTTTTTATTCTGGGGTATTGGCTTATGTAACACTGCTGCTACTTTGTTTTTGTCAATACCCAAGCTTAAACCAGAAACAATATGTCCTAATGCTTTGAGTTCTTCAAAACCAAAATTGCATTTCTCAAGTGAAATTTTCATGTTCACTTCTGCAATCTTGGGAAGTAACCTTGCAAGTCTTTCAAGGTGCAAGGACCATGAATCAGAACATATGATAATATCATCAATATAAATGATAAGCCATCCTTCAGACAATTCTGTGGGAAGGATGGTATTCATCATTCTTTGATAATGGGATGGAGCATTTTTAATGCCAAATGGCATTCTAAGATACTCATAAATACCACAGTGAGTGATAATTCTAAGTAATTTCTTAGCTTTAGGCATCAAAACATTTTTATGAAAGCCTTTCAATGCATCCATTGATGTTATATACTTGGCTTTAGACAATTGAGTGAAATTTTCTTGAATTCTAGGGATTGAATACCTATCTGGAACTGTGTAGTTATTCAATTCTCTGAAATCTCCAACCATTCTTGACTTATCATTATGCCAGGCAATAATAACAGGTGTTGTCACTTCAACTTCCTAATTATGGCCTACTTTCCTTAGCACACCAAGTTGGATTAACTCTTGGATATGTTTTTCCAAGGCTTCTCTAGCTCTGGGACTGGCTGGATAAGCTGGTCTTCTAAGTACTGGAGGATATGGTCTGTCAATATTAAAAGTAATATCTACTTCATGTCCTCTTATAGCACCTAATGGTTAATTATCAGAGGCAAATGCATCATTGTATGTATATAACACATCAATAGCTTCATTCCTCATTTTTGGTTATAATGATGGATTAATTTGTGCTTCAACAAGTGGATTAGACACAAATTCATCTTTATAAGTATCCTTAACAGAAGATACCACAGATATTTGTTTTGGCATATTGGAAAAAGCAAATTTGTGTCTTTTGTTATCCCCAATTGTGAAATATCTGTCTTTGTGGTTATTGATGTCAATAACATAAATATTCAAGTAATAATTTCCAAGAATGATGTGCTGAGATGTGCAATTATCCATTACTACAATCTCAGTTTTCATCCTTACACTTCCTGCTGGGTGTGGAAATACAAGATTAATGTCTAATATACCCAAGGGGTACATATTGTTACTGGCATTACTAAATTGCACACCTTCTATTGGTAATAGATGGTTTTTCCATTCAGGAAGTATAACTTGGAGATAATATTTGCCCACACAAGTGCAAAATGCCCCTGTATCCAAATTTACTTTGGCTTCAATATCACTCATCAGAACTGATGTGATACAGGATGCTCCAGAAGTGTAACCTTTTCCTCTAGCAGGTTTTGTTTTACAAATTCTGGCATCTTGGACATTGATCAGGTTGCAGCAATCCTCACTGTACTGTGGCAAGTGGGTATGGACTTCTGTGACTTCAAATAAAGCTGTAATGCTTTCAATGGGATAGTCATCCACTGGTGTATCCTCAGAGACTGCAGAATCTTGATCAGATTCCTCTTTCTCTTTGGTAGACTGAATTTCTTCAATGACTTGAACTTCATTGATTTTTGCTTTTTGGTGCATGTGTTTGCTAAATGTGAAGTACTTCAACATTTATGACACTTAAAGACAGGTCTTTCTGGTCTTTTATCTTCTCTGGGAATCTGTGGGACTATCTTGGATTCCATAGGGATTCTAGTCCAAGTTTTACCAATTCTTGTTCTGGTAATGATATCTTCCATTGCATTAATGTAGTCCTCTGTTGAACAGGGTTCCACACATCTGCTTTTGATAGCATGTTCCAGTTCTCCTCCAAACTTTCTTAATATTTTCATATTAATCATAGTGTCAGACATATCTGGGTGTAAAGCAGATAATCTGTCTTTTTGCTTGAATAACCAAGTAAGTGGTTTATCTTTCTCTGAGCTAAAAATGGCACTTTCAAAAGCATTCTCCATTTTAAACCTCCAAGAATTATTGGCCCATTTGGTAATTACTTCAGATTTCCACCAACACCAATCATGATTCCCATGATCTATCCTCATCTTGTAATAGCATTTCTTTGCAGTCTTGGTAAACAGAAAGTGTAATTTACCCACTATGATTTCATAAGATAAATTAAAGTCTTCCTGCAACATATCAATAGTCCTGATGAACTCAATGTGGTTATATTCTCCTTCACCAGAGAATGTTGGCTGTTCTTCCAATTTGGGAATATCTTTAATAGAGACAATATTTTCACCTAAAAGTGGGGTAAGACTTCCTTTAACAGAACATTTTTCTTCAGTCAAAGGTGTAGAATGTCTTGGCATATGTGGTTCATAATTCTTAGGAATTTGTCCTACATTTGCAATGATTTCATTTTTTAACTTCTGCCTTTCACTGTCACTTTTTTCTAAATGTGTAGCAAACTGATTGGTATTTTCAACTATCTTGAAGACCTGATCTTGTAGAATTTTAAGTTTATCATTCATTTTAAAAATAGAAAGATCTTCAATTTCATCATTCTGAATCTGACATGTACTCTCAATTCTGCTACAAGTATTGATAATTGAATCAAATTTGGCATTTGTCAATTCATACCATTCAATATATTTATTGTCATGTTTTTTCAAATCATTAATATCCAATGTTATTTTGGTTAACTTTGACTCAAGTTTACGAATTTCTACATTAATAACTCTTTTTACATGATCTATTTGCGTGGAAAGGTTCTGGTCATCCTTTCCTTCTCCTTGGCTGTGAATTCCATGAGAGTTCTGGCCATGTTGAACACACTGTCCACAGCTGAAGGCTCCAATTTGGGGATCCTCTACCCCTGTGGGTAAGGTCTGTGCCAATTGGCTTTGCCTTGATGGTTCTTGGGACCTCTCTGCTTCTTCTGAGGTCCTTTGGGCTGGTCTTTGGAAATTTCTGGAGCTAGTTTGGAGCTGGTAGACGTCACTGGGGCTTCTGTCTCCAAAGATGGAGTCATTTCCAGTTCCTTCTTCTGGTCATGGATAAAAGACTTTGGTTCTTCAGCAAATTCTTTATCTTTTTGGCCTTGTCTTTGCAAGACAGGGGGTTCCATCCTCCTAAGAGTTCTATGGTCTTCTCCTGACCCAGAAAGCTCTTGATGTGTAAGTAGGAGTTCATGGCCCCCTGTAAAAGGCTTGGGCATATTTCCCACTCATCTTCTTTGGCTGCTCTGAACCAATTTTTGTACTGGCATTGATATATTTCTATTGCTTCCACTTGAAAATGGTTTAGCCCTGGAAATATTTTCATGAATCAGTTCAGGCTCAGAATTCACGTCAAAATCTGTGGGTACAGACCTTGTGGAATGGGGGGCAACTCTGGCATCCTCCAAATGTGTCTTTCTTGTGGAAGACTTGGCACTTCTGGATTTGGTCTTGCCTCCTCTTTGTCCACATCCATCTGGTTGCACTGAATAGTTGCTTCCATTACTGGTATGCACCATTTTCACGTCAATTTAAAGATAAAAGGTGAAAATATAAGATAAAATACACACCTTTTGGTGGTAATTTAGTCATTTCTGAGTTGAATAAGGTGCCTCTTTTAGCAATTTGCACCTCAATACTGTCTTCAGATTCTGCTTCTGAAGATTATGGACTAGTGATATATCTTTTACTAAGTCTGTTTCCAGCTGCACAGTATTTGATTAAAGACACTAGAAAAAAATTATAAAAGAGAAAAAATTATTTTTTAATACTTTTTGAAAGTATTTTTAAAGATTTTTTATAAGTTTTATATTTTTTAATATTAAAAAAATATTCTTTTTAAAGAAAAAAAAATTAAAATTTAAGATTTTGAATGAAAAGTAATTCAGAGTAACTCAAAGAATAATTTTATAAGTTTTTGGATGTGAAAAAGGCACATGTAGAAACAGTGTAAAATTAAACCAAATTCCTCAATGAAAATATTTCCAAAAAAATTTCAAAAATAAGAATTACTTTAACTTTAAAATGAAAGAAAAAATTATTAAATTAATATATTTTAGCACTTAAAAATATATCAATTAAGGGTACAAGGTTCAAAAAAACACAGCCAGGCCCCCAAATGTAAGATTTTTCTACAAAACTGATGATAGCATTACTATGAATCAACAGTACTATGACTGTTCTTATGAAATCTAATAACAAAATGTTATTATAACCACAATTAAATAATTGAAGAATTATATCTTTCACGTGTTGAACACTACTAGTGATTTCAACAGTGAGTAAGTAATTGTCTACAAGAATCAATTACAAGAAGATTTCAATAATAAAACTTCTTTTATTAAAATAATAAAATTATTTTAATATATAATTATCTTTTGCAAGAATAATTAGAATAGTAATTCTTGAAGAAAACTAATTTGAGAGAAAAACTTTAAGAATTAAAAATAAATCACTCACTAATATTCCAATGAACTTAGTGAAAGATAAAATAGAGAGATTTGACGTAGAATTGTGGATTTTAAGGATAAAAATATATTTATAACAGTATTGAAACAATATATAGTTGGATTCTATGATTTATCGTCTTTCTAATTGATTCTGAAATATTTAAAACACTTAAGAATAGCTTTAACTAATACTTACTTGTTGTCAATAAAGATTTAAATGATAATAAGATGATGATGTGGAAAAACCAGCAAGAGGAGGCCCCTTTTAAGTCAACAACAGCTCACAGAGGCGTGCCATGGAGCAAACTGAAGAACCAGTGAGTGAGAAAACAATAAACCCTTTTGGATTATTGATTGCATCATCTGTTGTCACGTAAGATTATCATAGTTACTTAATTGATGCTTTTACGTGACTACCAACCCCAATATGGTTAAGAATAAAAGGAGTAACATCTGTAAATCTTCTTCTATTCCAAAAGAATAATTGATTTCTCAAACGTATCAATATTATTGCTAATTTCATCAAAGGTTGTAATTACTGTAAATTTTTGAAGATTCAGTGTTTCGCGTAGAATAGTCAAAAATGGACTGTAAGTAAACCTTTTAGTTTTACTAGTAAACCTGTAATTCTTTCTGGTTTTACCGCAGGTAATAATGGTCTCCATTGGTCCTGAAAATTTCAGAAAGATTCATTAAGAATTGTATTTTTAATGAATTTTTGAAGTTTTTACCTCATTTCTACATAGAATTGCAAATATCAATGTTTAACCGGTTGCTATGAGGTAAATCAATGGATACAAGTCCAAAAAGGGTTTCAATTACTCTTTTGGGGTTTATTCATGGAAAATCATTAAGAATTGACATGGTTATGGGAGTCTAAGTAGCTCTTTACCTCCTTGGCACATCAAAATAACAGGTTATTTGTGATTTTCTTAAGATTCACAGTAGTTGTAACATGGTAACCAAGTTCCCAAAAGATTTTCGTTTACCAATTAGGCCAAGATGAGCCATGGATCCAATATTTCGAGCTGTCCACCCCTCTGAGGCCTCAGAAGTTGGGTACCCTGGCTCTCTTTGATGTCTTTTGTCCCCCTTGCTTATTTTTTATGTCAAAATAGAAACTTAAGCTTCAAGTGAGATATCCACTATGGGTGTACCAAAAGTCCATGTAATAATTCCATGATATTAAGTGCTTAAAACATGAATAACACTATTCTCAGTGTATATGTAACATGGGATTTCTCACATTCCCATTATTTTGGTGTGAAATGAAGAAAAACCAAAATTTTCACAGATCTTTTATGTGGTATTGAAGTATTTTCCATTTTGCCATCTTAAAGAGTTAATTTGAGCTTATTCACTCTACAGAGCTACCCTAGGTGAATTTTTGTGTATCATCCAAATCTGGCCTTAAATCTATGGATTTACTTCCTTAATAAAAAGTTATTCATCTTTTCTGAAATCAAAAATGATGAATTTTGGATATATGCATGACTTATGAGTTATGCATAATTAAAAATTTCATTTTAAGATAATTGTGGCCTATTTGGGTATGTAGAATATACCTCAAGGCTCACAATTAGCATCTTAAATATCTTTCAAAATCCACAAATTCCTCTTAAAAACTCTTGAAATCATTTTTTTTATTATAAAAAGTTGTTTTATCTTTAAAATATTGCCTTCTTGGCATATTTTAAGCTTATTATATCCATTTAATATAATAACTGTTGTCTTTAACTTGTTCTATTCAATATATAGTATAAGTAAGTTTTTATCTGAAGTTCTATATTTCTTATCTATTGATAATTTTTTTATATAGAATTTTTCTACAAGAATTATTCCTGAACAGTGTGTGTGATGATTCTTTTATAAATGATATTTATTATCAGCCTGTGACTCAAACCCAGAGCACAAGCATGTTACCCAGATACCAGAAATCAGTGGTATAGCCAAGATTCCACCAAAACATGGAGCTTAGCCAAATCAGCTCAAAATTATCAAAAGAAAGAGGAAGCTTACCCCTTTCCAGATATACAAGTCCCATCACCATAGGACAAAGAATAACAAAGTTATTCCTGCTGAAAGTTGTTGCTGAGCATAAACCTTAAATTCACCTCTCATCTAAAATACAGAGTAAGGGGCCTAACCCCAACAAACGGGAATTCAAAATGAATCTCTAAGTCAGGGCTATTCAATGGTACCAGCCAAACTGAGCTTGCCCAAGTATTACTGAAGTTATGATCAAATTCAGACGAAATGAGGGTGAATAAAATATTCACCTCCAATCTAGCTTCTACAATTTTAGTGTGAGATACCTAAAGTGGGGTCTTTTTGGAAAGAGATCAATCAGGGATATCTGATGGTGCCATTCATTTCCAATATCTCATCTAGAACAAATGTTCTAAGGCAAACAAGCACAATACAGCTTTTTCCTAAAACCACGCATATGTAGAAAGCTCTTGTACATGTGGTTACTTTGCCATATTTAATGATAACCATATTGAATGAGGTACCATTGTTTAGAACACATACAGGGCTACACACAGAGCTTATTTTGAGGTTCATATCTCAAAAACTGACAATGTTGTGGCTGTTTTAAGGTCGAAAGCCCACAGTTTGGTAAATACAGCCTTACCATGGGATAATATGCCATAACCATGATTATGAGGTGTCAAACAGATGAATGAGCTTTTTTTTATTTCAATAACTCATAGTTCATTCAATAATGGGGTCCCATAAAGGTTCTGTAAAGCATTCCACGCGTCATACATGTCAGAATCAGGCTGTGTGGTCCACAGATGAATATTTCACCCTGTATTGGTGAAATCTGCCCAAATGTGGTTTCAAAAGCACATCTGATCCTAATACAGGCTATAAAGGCTTTTTGCAAACCACAAGACTGTTCTGGAGAGTGAAAAACTTTCACTTCCTCCACATGAAAAGGTCTAACTACCTTTTCACCCCATTTCAGGATAAAAAAAGGCCTTTTCACAGCCAGAAAAGGTTTCCTCATCCTGCTCTTGAATTCCTATCTGGTACAACTGTCAAAAACAGCTATAATCTTGGAAAATAACCAGGTATACTTTAAATTTAAGTATTGTAGTCTTTATGTTTGTAATCCAACAGGTAAATCTGCACCCAGGGCTTTCAACAGCTCACTATTCCATAATAGTAAAGCCCCTTTAACTTATTTATAAAAACTTATTATCATCAAAAACCTTTATTTTAAACTGTTATCACTGTGTCTCATTCATAGTTGCAGTTGTAAATAGTTTAATTACTACTTCATCATAGACTCAGCCTGACATGTTGGGGGCCTGGCCTTGCTTTTTCAATCTTTTTTGGACCTTAAAAGTGAGTTTTTTCACTTATTCTCTATTCTAACTGTAAGGTTTGTCTATGAAACTCTTGATAATAGTAGCAAAATCAAGATTACTATGACTGTCCTCAATAGAAATATATAATATAATAAAATATTATAACCACAAATTTAAATATAATTATTAAAAATAATTATATATAAAAGAATAAATTTGATTACTATTTTAAAAATATAATAATAATAAAAAATATAATAATTATAATAAAATTATGATTATTCTGTTATTGTTATAGTCACTGACAGTTATAACAATAAGAATTGTTAAGCTCTTAATGAGACAATTACACTTGGAAATATAAATATTAACCACTTATAAATAATATAAATATTTTTTATAAAAGAATTATAACACACACTGTGCAGAAATAATTCTTATAGAATAAAATTCTATATAAAAAAACTAATACTAGGTAAAAAAAATATAGAACTTTAGAGAAAAACTTACTTATAATATTTATTTAATACAACAAGTTAAAAAACAACAGTTATTATATTAAATAATGATTATAAGTTAAAAACACGTCTGAAATCAATAATTTTAAGGATAAAACAACTTTTTATGATAAAATTTAAGATTCAAGAGTTTTTAAGAGGAATTTGTGGATTTTAAAAGATATCTAAGATGAAAGATTTTATAATATAAAATATATTATTGATGATTACAACAATAATCTGAATTCTATGACTTCAATTATTTAATTTACAATTAATAAAGAATAAAATAACTTAAGAATTACTTTAATAATAAGATTTTATGAATAATAAAACTTTACCTGTTTAAATTTCTAATATGATTGGATTGATAATTGAATTGATTGACAAAAACAGTGATGAAAAAACTCTTTTTATGTCTTCAGAGCAGCTCTCATGATTCATAATGAATATAGAGGGCGTGCTCAGGTCAAAACTGAAAAACCATACTTAAAAACAAAGTTCTTAACTTAAGGCAACTTGTTTTTAATTCCAATTTAAAGTTACCAGTGTTATTCTTAACTCCATGTAACTTTAATCCTCATTTGAACTAATTATTTTAAGTTTTTAATATAAATAAACTTATTTATATTGAAGTTCATCACATGGAAAACTTAGAAATAGAGTTTCAAGCAGAAATCTCTTAAAATTAATTGTTAATTAATTTTTTAAAGAAATCATAATTTTCTTTGAGCTTAATTAAAAGAGTAAATTTCCAGCCTAATTACCCAGGAATTTTATTTATAAAAGATACTTAAAATTTAATTTATATATAGATAATATTAAATTCTAAGCTGTGTGAAATATTCAAGTAAATCCATTAAGATTTGGATTTTTAATGAATTTTTGAAGTTATTACTATTTTTCCACATAAAATACCAATACAAACCAAACCTTAGCTTTTGATAAGGTTTTGATGCTTGTAACTTTAAAGTTTTAAGCTTATTTAAGGTTTTCAAGCCTGATTAAGCTTTGACAGTTCTTAAAACCTTGATTTCAAGCCTGCATATTGGGATTTACCCTTTGGCAGCTTGAAATTCCTGTCCAAATTGGGATAAAACCAGTTTAAACCTTAAGGTTGGATCAAAGTCTAATCTTAAAGCTTAAATAATGTTGAAAATCCTCCAATACAGGTGGACAACCTTAATTGAATCATTGCAGATCCAAAAAGTTGGGTACCCCAGCTCTATTTGGTCTTTTTCCTTTGTCCCACCTTTTTGCGTGGAGTTTGCCCTTTTATTTATTTAAAGCCATACCATGGCTTTAAACCCTTTTAAATTGAGCTCACGCAGGATTTACATTCTGTATGGCAAATCCTTAGCCAATTCAGTAAATATACACCACACCTCAATTTTAACTAAAATTTTGGTAAGTTTGCATTAACCTTATGCAACTTTAAATTTAAGCTTATTTAAGCTTAAATTTAACAATTTTAAAAAAATGTTAAAAAAGTTACATTAGTAATGTGAGATTCTTAAATCTTGTAATAACACAAGAAATAAGTGTTTTTGGGTATAACACCTTATGGATGTACCCTAGGTTATTTTTGGTGTAGAATCCAAAAATGACATAATATTTATAACTTTGTTTATCCAAAATAAAGTTATACTTATTTTTTGTTATTTTTTATTTTAATTTCAACTAAAAAGTCTGTTTAAGACAAAATTAGCTGTTTATAAAATCATTTGTGGCCTTATGGGTATGTTATACATACCTCACAGGCTCACACTAACATTTTTTTTGTTTTTTCTTAGGCATAAAATCTCTTAAAAAATATATAATATATATCTTATTATATTTTCTGTGAGTGTTATATGTCTTATACCAATTCTTATTAATATGATTACTGAGTGGTCAATAACAATTAAACTCTTATTTTTCCCGTGTTTTACATATAAAAACACATTAAGACATTGATACAGTCCAGATTTTAATTAAATAAGGACACCGTGGTGAGGTGCATTGTTAATTGAATTACCCTCTTATACAAACCACTTTGTACATATCATACTTGCTAATCACAGGTTAATCCGTGAGATACTAGTATACAAACAGTATACCAGATATCCATAAGCTGTAATTCTGATGTGGAATCGTTAATTCAATTACACTGTCATTGAAAAGGGCATGTTGTAATAATATACAAGCCCAGAGGCCATTCTTAGACGTGCAAACAGCATCTTAAGAAGTCTTAACTGACATTAAGCCCTCTTTTCCTATTTGATTCAGTGGAAGAAAATTACATACCACTAGAAACCCAGTCACAGGCCAACACACCAGTGACACCCTCAGAACCAGAGGGCAGAAAGGGAAATGGAAAGAAGAACAGTGAAAGCCTTATCACAGAAAAGAAGTGGACACCAATTGCCACCCAGGGGAGTACAGGGAATATTACCATAATTAACCCAGTTGTAACCTCAAAAGGTCAACTGCCCAAATACGCAGACAACAAATTTGTACAAGGCACACTCAAAGGTAAATACCCTAAGAACATAAAGTTTTTGACTGCTTGCAAACACCAATAGGTCACCTGCATACCTCAGAGACCTTGGCTTCCAAAGGAACCCACCAGAGGACAGAGAAGGCTTGTCCAGAACCAGAAGACCTGGAAGAGGACACGTTGGACATAGTGGTGGATGGCAAAACACTGAGGGAAATAATACCCACACTTCCATTCACATTCCAATTCAACAGGAACCTCAAACCAGAGGACTGGAAACATATGGATCAACTTATTCAGCTCCACCAACTCCTCAAAGATTTATTTCAATGGAGCATGAACAACAAGAGGTTCAACCGAGCATCTCACTGAGCAGAACTTTAAGCAAGTTTACAGAAGATCTGTCTCAAAGAGATAGACTTCAAAGACCTTATGATAATCACCAAAGGTTGGAATCCCACTAGGCAGTTCAGACTCCTGGAGGTGAGGGCAGACAGGATAAGGGAGAATCAAGCCACTATCCAAGCTATAGAAGAGCAACTGACCCAGAAAGGCACATTCAGATTCCTTCAGGCTCACAAGGAGCAGGACAAATCATCTCTCCAGTGGCTTCACACCATTCAAAAAGCAACAGATCAGTGGCCAAGAGTCACCATTATTCAAACTCCCAGGAGGTTTCCAGGAGAAGACAAGGACACAAGGGCAAGAATAAGACCTCTTTTCACCAAAGGCAGAGAGAGCCAGACCCAATGATCCAGAAACTGTTGTAATTGATGAAAGAAGTACACAAGAACAAGAAGTAGTTGTAAACCACTCTAGAATCAGTAGTCCCCTTAATAGTAATATTACCCCCACTCAGATTGATCATAATGCTGTCTCACCTGAGAGTTCTCACCTGAGAGTAAATTGAACAGTGATGCACTGTGGTTACAAATTTCCCAATATGCTGAGAAAACTCAATAGCAGTTTGCAGAACTTGAAGCAAGCCATGAGAGGATGAAAAATTAACAGCCTCCATGGATTAAATTGTTAAAACTCTTCAAGAATGACATGCTCAATTGAGGAAAGCCTCTGAAGAAACAAACAAAAGACTGAACATAGTCTTTGAAGAACAACACCACAGAAGAAGGGACAGGGACTGTCTGGATCAAGACATGAACAAACTGTTTAATTTCTACCATAACATGAAGCCCCAACCACAATGCTGTGTTATGGATAATCCATATTACCAAGATGACATCAAACCAGATGCCATTTTGGTTAATAACGCAAGATCTCCATCACACTACCAGGATTGAGATAATATGTCTTATTCTGAAAGCGAAGCCTTGAAACAGCTTCCTGAGGCCTCAAGCTGGCCCAAATTCTCTGGAACAGGAGAATATGATCATATGGAACTCATAGATTATATTTATGGACTCTTCATTGATGTACCAAGCATACGTCACTAAAGGATTACTGCTAGACTCAATACAGCATTTAAAGGTCATGCTAGTATATGGTAGACAGAAATGAAAGGAATCCATGGCAGGAGAAATTGGCCACGTTGGTAGAGTCAAATTATCCAAAAGTAAAGCAATGGTACTTGGATATGGCAAAAGACCATGTCATTTGAAAATGACAAATACTCAGTGGACAAAGATCCATATGAGTGGTGTCTTAGACAGTCTAAAATATTCAAAGCCATTGATCCTCAAATGAGAAATATCAAACTTCTGACACAAATGCCAGGAGAAGTAGAGCATGCAGTAAAATGCAGATGCAACCACAATTGCACTCTAGATGAAATTGCAAATACCTTACAAGATGTAAGGAAAAGGACTAATATAGGGCAATTCACCCCATATAGAAGCAGTAATTTCAAAGAGAAACAACTATTCAGGGTAGATTTTAAAGACAAACCCAAGGAAAGAGTTGCAGAAGTGGCTAAGAAGAAAAATTATTGTCACAATTGTGGTTTAACAGACGAATATGCCAACAACTGTCCAAAGGCAAAGAAAAAAGTTTATGCAATTGAGAAAGTCCCAGAGGAGGAATCCCCAACAGAGGACTCTGAATCAGACTCTATGGGGGATGCCATCAGAGAACAATCTGATGAGGAGCAGGACCAAAGAGAAGAATTTCTAGTGGAATACCAAGAGGAAAACCCACTAGAAATACAGGACATACAGTTTGAAGCAGGCATTCCACAAGATACTGCCAAAAAAACCTTTTGCAAACACACAAAGGATGCACAAACATTCCTTGTTGCACCAACCAAAGGAATGGCATACATACATAGAACAGCCACAAAAATGACTGTTTGTATTGACAATTCTCAACATCCATTGATCATTGACAGTGGGGCACACTGCTTCATAGTGGCCAGAAATTATCTGGATAACCACTTGCCATATTGGGAAAACAAGCTCTTTCCCACCAAGGCAAATAAATTCAAAAGTGCTTCAGGGAAGATGACTTCCATTGGGACAATTATCAAAGAGATAATTATAACCCACAAGAAGGGTAATATCAGACTCAATACAGACTTTGTAGTGCTTGATGATTTCCAAATCCAAGGGTTCTTACTGGGGAAAGATTACCAGAGGATGTATGGCATTGACATTTACAACAGTAAAAACAGGCACATTACCATTGGTACCAACAAGGAAAAGAAATTTTCACTGGATATATACCAATTGTCTGCCCAAGATCAACTGGAAGAACTACTGAATGAATTCAGAGAGGGCCAGATTAGCACTGCCCTCACCATTAAACAAAAACTATGTTTACTGAAGATGCTGAGGAAGAACAGACCAGCATTTGCCATTGGGGAGGAAACATTAGGCAATATTAAATGCCATGATATAGAACTATATCTAGATGTGGAAAGGCCTGATCCACCCATGCTCAGGAGACCTCCTTACCCAGTAAATCTGGAAACCAGGAAAGAAATTGAAAAATATATCAGTGAACTCCTGGACATGGATGTCATCAGAAATATTGGACACAATGAAATAGTGAAAATTACCACCCCAGTCATGTTCACCTGGAATGATGGCAAGTCTATGCTATGTGGAGATTTCAGAGCTCTGAATAACTACACAAAATCTGACAGGTATCCTATACCAAGGATAACTAATTCCTTAGACAAACTGGCAAAAGCCAAATACATAACCAAAATGGATTTTATGGAAGGCTTCCACCAAAATTGAGTTAAACCAAACTCCATGAAGTTACTCAGAATCATATGCCATATGGGCATATATGAGTACACCAGGATGGCATTTGGCATCAAAAATGCACCAGCCCACTTTCAAAGGATGATGGACACATTATTTGAAGATGAAGTACTGGGAGGCTGGATGGTAGTATATATTTATGATATCATTATATACTCAGAGACATGGGAAGACCATGTACAATACATAGACAGAGTACTAAGTAAGTTTACACTCATAAATCTAAAAATTTCACTTGAAAAATGTAATTTTGGCCAACAAGAGCTACTAGCTCTAGGACCTAAATTCTCAGGTCTTAGTCTGGCAATTGACCAGAATAAAGCAGCAGAAGTACTGCATAAGCCAGTGTGGTATTCCATACCATTTATTTTACCAGGCTCAAGCTGATAGTACCCCATAACAGCAGCAAATCCAGCCTACAGGCAAACTTACACTCAAAATTTACACCAAAAGGTCAATTTTACAGCCAGAATTTGTATTTAACTCATAAAACCATGGCACAGGAAGCAAAGGGCAGTGTATGTGTTTAAATAAATTATTCAATTTCATTATGCATATGTAAAAATCAAGTTACATATAGTAAACTAGTTACCAAAAAAAAGGTACCACTCTTTAAATTACACACCCCACTCAGCTTTACACCACTCTATAGCCACAGGACTCTTGCAGCAGTAAAATGACACTTGCATAAATTACACAGCCACTTCTACCAAGTGTAAAATATGACATATGAAAAGGAATTTCAAGTTCATCATGTGATACTCCATCCACCAACGGAATATCATGGGACAGCAAAGAGGCTGTGAATAACAAAAATCCTCAGCCAAAATGCAATAACCTCATGCATGCAAGGAAAATCCAAGAATATCACATCATAGTTAGTTCACCAAAAGACCATCATGTGATGAATGGACGCCGTGCAGAGAAAAAATCATCACCCAACCTTAAATCACCCGACCCATGCAAGAAAGGTCCTCACCAAAAATGGAGTCACATGATGAAATCAAGGGGAATTAAGGTGGAAAAAGACAGATCCCATGGAGGGCCCCTTTGGGCTCCCAAAAGGTATAAATAGAGGGGCTCTCTCCCCCCAAATTTCAAAATCCCCCCCATGCACATTTTATCCCCTGCACATTGCAAGCACAGGAATAAGTCATCCCTCACCTGGGAGGTAGTCCAGAAGATTATAGTGAATTTACTTGCCCAGTAGCTAAAGCTCAGTGGAAGTATAGTGTTAAAAATTGCCCAGTAGCTAAGATCAGTGGAATCCTATTATTATTAAAATAAAAATAAAAATTACCCAGTACCCAAGATTAGGGTTACTACTCTATTAAAATATTTTATCCGGTAAAATCAACACCATTTATCAAGAATTAAAATTAACTTACCCCCTTTAAAAAGTATTAAATATCACAAAATCTTATCTCTTAAATTTAACAAATACTATTTTATCTCATTATTAAACACTCTTAAAAAAATAACCAACCTTTTAAAAATTATTTAACTCTATTATAACTATACCTTAAAAAAATTACCTTTATCAAAACTCATCAAATTCTCCAGAAAACCTTCAATAACCCATCCTACCAAGGATTTATCACCAAGAAGAAACAATTCACCTCAATTTAACTAAAAATATTAAAATTCAACAGACAAGTATTTCATTGAAATCTCAAATTTAACCAAAATTACTGACATTATTTTTCATATTATTTATTGAATAGGTCCGATCTGAAACTGCTGAATTTTGTCTTCTGCACTTCTAAAGCCAATTCCTAATTTTCTTTTGGTTTGTGAGCTCCAAGGAAGATTTTTTTAAGTATTTTAGGAGGGGCAGGAAATACACCCTTGCCACCCTTGGTTACAGGATTTATTAGCAATTCAAAACTAGTTACCTGTGATTTCCCCCTCCAGGTACTGCCTCATTTTAATCCCACACAAGAGGAGTTCCCACACCAGTACCAAGAAGAATCAAAGAGATGCAATCTTTCCCTGGGTTTGCTAGGTACTATACAAACCACATCAAATGTTTTGCCCACATAACTAGCAGCTTATACAAGTTATGTTCAAAAGATGTAGTTTTTGACATTACCTGTAACAAACATGGGAATCCACCCTGTTGGACCTCAATATGGCATATCAATGCCATATCCAATATATGGCAATTTGGTAATATCCATAATCATTGGCCAAATTGGCCATTCCCATGTTTTATGGCCTTAATAGTCATTTTATCATCTAAGGCCAACCTGGCCCCTTCACCATCATCAAGCCATTCTAGGCTGTCTCTTTGTTTTTGGGAATCTTTGGTATTTTCCATACAACAGGGAAAATACAGCCCAAGAGCCTGTATTTGGCTTTTTAAGCTTTCAATACAGTTTGCACACTTTTGTGCATTTGGCTGTATTAAGCCATTTAGGCCATATTTTGCATGTATTATGTGAAATATGCCCAAAAGCCCATATCAGGCATTTTGGGGCTTAACTGCAAGATTTATGCATTTTGTGCACTTTTGCGCATTTTTGCACACTTTGCGCAAATAAAGTTGTAAATCTGTATTAGCTGTATTTAGCCAAAAACCCAAAAATGGCGGAATCACTCAAAAGACACTTTCTCACCTCTGAAGCCTTCCAAAACCCAAATTTAATTCATATCCTCCTGACATCACCTCAAAAGACCTTTGGCCCATTTCAACCTTCAATAACCAAAAGTGCCATATATGGTGTTATACACCATTATGCATCTTTTTCAACAGCACTCCAATGGTGGAAATTTCAAATGGTTATTTCAAATTTTCAACACTTCATCAAGGAACACCTTCCAGAGGATTCATCAAGGCTCAAGGGAAAGTGTCATAATCTCAAATACCAATGAGGCCATCAAGAAATCAATGGTTATTCTCACTCACAGTATTCCTCCAAAGGAATACTGCCTGTTCATTCTCAAGGGATATTCAAGAGGCAGTTCCAAAACAATGTGTCAAGGGTGAATGCTTCACCAATCCACCTTGGCAACCCAATTGATTCAGTACAGTCTTAATTCATCAAGACCTGTATCTTTCATTCATACACCATGGGAAGGTCATTCAACTCAATTCATTTCTCAATCTGGCAAGGTATACACTTGATCAAGCTGTCTATACAGCTTCAAGAATTCAATACAGACCAGCTTTCAGCTTGAAGGAGTCAAGCTCTCAACCTTTCACATATACCAGCTTCCTTTGACCCTGGGGGGTTTTCCCCCAGTTAATTAATATATTTTGATTTTATTTTATCTTTATTTATCTTACCATTTATGTTAAGTGAATACTGATATTATCAATTCAGTCATTTAGCACCTTTTCTCTTTTCTCTCTTTGCCTGTAATTGAATATTTGGTGGTCATATCCTTACTAATTCCATTGTTCATTTGGCAGGTTGAAAAAGTGATTAAGGACCTACTTGGTTGGATCTTTGGCCATTTGGCTTCTTATTTCTCTTATTGCATCTCATCTTTGTACTTGCATTCTTCTTAGAGAAATTCAATTCTTCATTTTTATTTTCTTTATTCTTTTGGAGTCTTCCAAGTGAGTTCCCTGATTGCTTAGTGCCAGGTGACTCTTGTTTTTCTGTCCAAGAGCCCCTGTGACATTATTTTAATTAACTCATAATTTCTTTGAATTCTGTTCATTCTTTCTTTATAATTTCATTCACTCATTTCATTGATATTATGACTCTTTAATGCTTATGAAATTTATGATTCTTTGTCACCTCTCAATTTTCACTCATTAATTCTTCATTTTGCAAATTGAAAGCTGACCAATTTTATTTTTTTGCTTCTCCTCTAAATCTTATTAAAATCATCAAATTCTTAATTAATTCATAATTCAGGCATAATATCAAATTTTCATTTGATTTTCAAATCTTTCATAAAGTTATTCAGACACATTCTTCACAGCCAGATTCATATTTTATTCGTTCTTCAAGAATTTTGATTTCTAAACAAGAACTCACCTGATTTTGATTTGATTTATTGATTTGACATAAATTGATATTGACCTCAAGAAAATTGATTGACCTGAAGATTCCATTGATTTTGCTGATTTTTCACATCAAGAATTTTGACATAAATTGATTTTTCCTCAAGAGTTCATTTTGATTGATTTATTTTCTGCAAGATTTTGATTTTGATTGATTTTACATATTGATTCATTGATTTCAAGATTTCTTTTGACATTGATTGATTGATTTTCCTGAAGTTTTCATTTTGACTTATTTGATTCATTGACTTCAAGTTTCCATTTGATATTTAATTGATTGATTTACCTGAAGATCTCATCTGATTTATTGATTTTTATTGATTTTCTTCAAGATATTGATTTTGATTTTTGACTTCAAGCATTACTTAAAATTGCCTCAAGTCCTCATCTTCAAATCTTGATTATTGTGTCTTTCATTTCATTTTTATCCAGAAATCATGCCCATCGGACACTCACCTCCTGTAAGGCAGACAAGATCTCAGACCATAACTCAAGCTGTTCTTACTTCAACTCCAAGGGCTCCTCTTGATGCCACCCAAGCAGTTTCTCAACTGAGGGCTAAATTGGACAGAGGACCCATTTTTGAAGGAGCAGCACCGCCCAGGAAGGAAGGAAGAGCGCCAAGAAGATTAAGTTTATTTTCAGAAGTCATTGGTGGATTTCCAGGAACTTAAAGCGCCCTTTTCAGAGGTCCTGGGGAAGATGGTGAAGAGTAGGAGGAGAATTCTGTGGAAGAGGAAGAGTCTGATGGTACTGAGGGTGCTCCTGCTCCTGTGGGGGAACCCCAAGGTACTGAAGGACCAACTCTATCCCAGTCTAATCAGCCTTTCTCTCATCAGGCTGAACCATGTTTATTGACCATTATGCAGCAAATGACTCAGATTATGGCCAATCTTCAATCAGCTTCATCCTCTGAAGCATCAGGCTCAGCAGCCTTCAAGACTCCTTCTATGAAGGCACCAGAATGCTTGGATGGGACTAAACCCTCCAAAATTAGAAGCTTTATTCAGTCTTTTAAACTTATTTTTCATAATGATCCGGAAAACTTCTCTCAATACAGAAAGAAGGTCCTTTATGCCACTTCATTTCTCATTGGAAGGGCTCCAAAATGGATTGAGCCTCATATTTCCAATCTCACCAATCAAGATCCAAATTAGCTTCTCAATTCATAGAAATTATTTGAATCTCAACTCTTCAACTTATTTGGGGACCCAAATGAAGTCAGGAAAGCTGAAGCAGAATTGGATTCTTTAAGAATGAAAGAAGGTGGGAATGTATCTTTATAAATTTCTGATTTCAGAAGTCTTGTCTCAAGAATTTGGGATTGGGTTTAAAGGGCTCTTATCCAGCATTTCAGGAAGGGGTTGCCATCCAGGATTTTGGATCAATGGGCCTCCCATCCTTAAAGAATTAACTCTATTCAAGACTTAATGGACATTACCTTGGAGCTTGATACCAGGTACCATGAGAAGAAAAATGGAAATAGTCATCATCAAGGGAAGAAGCCAGAAGCCTCAAAGTCAAATTCTTCTCATCCTCAAAGTTCTCCAAGCTCAAGTCGAAAGAAGAAGAAGAATTTTCAGAAGAGGGACAGGCCCCATTCCTCTTTATTGAATAAAGATTTCAAGTTGATGAATTCTTAAAAAGAAAGAAGAATCAAGGAGGGCTTATGTACCTATTGTGGTGGGAAGCATAGTCTTAAGTCCTGCTGCAAAAGGCCTCAAAACAAGCTTACCCAACCATCAGGCAAATTTCCCACCCAGGGAAAAGCCTGAGTGAAGATCATCTTGTGTTCAATGGTCTTAAATGTTTTCCATCCAGAGGAAAATTGTGTATTCTGAATACTGGGGTCAAACATTCTCTTAAATTCTTTGTGTTTTCCTCTCTCTCTGATATTTTTTACAGTATTCTCATTGATTCTGGTGCTACCAACTCATTTATTGCAAAGCACTTTGCTCACAAGTATTCTTTGACTATGTCAGAACTCCCAGAGAAGATTCCCCTTATCATTGTTTATTCCTCAGAGTCTCCTTCTTTATTTTTGACTCACCATACTAAATAGATGGTTGAGCTCCCTTCTTGCCCAAGCTTTGAATGGGACCTTTTAGTAATTGATACTCCAAAGGGAGAAGACCTCATGTTGGGCTTTGACTTTCTCAATCATTTTAATCCATCTATTGATTGGACGCAAGGGCTGATAACCTTTAATGCTAATCATAAGGACTATTATTATCCTTCAAAATCTTTCAGTAATGACTTGTCTTCTGCCGAATCATGTGCAGCTCTGATTGGTGATTCTAGAAAACCATCATTTCCATCTTCTGTCAATATTCCTTCCCTTAATTCCCATCAGTCATTACTATCATATAGAAATGAAGTCTCCAAAGACATTCAAGATGTTGGAGAATATAATTATGTATCCTCACTTCATCTCTTCTTTGGGAATATGGACCTTCCTCATTCATCTTATCATGACTCCCTGGAGGAGTTGTGGGAGTAAGATGAAGAGCCAGAAGAAATAGAAACCGTGATGAAGGTTGTTCCTTCTGTTTATCACCAGTACTTGGATGTATTCTCCAAGGTGAAAGCAGTGAAACTTCCTCCTCACTGTGCCTGTGATCATCCTATCGAGCTGGAGGGGTCTCTACCTCCAGTTGGGGTGATCTACTCTTTATCAAACCAAGAGGCAGATACACTCAGGGCCTAAATTCAGAGAATGTAGAGGAAGGTTTCATCTGTCCAAGCTCCTCTTCAACAGGAGAACCTTTCCTCTTTGTCAAAAAGAAAGATGGTGGCCTCCATTTGTGTGTTTATTACCACAAACTCAATGCTGTTACTAGGAAGAACAATTATCCTGTTCCTCCTTACTGTTTTCAATGGTTCTTCTATCTTCTCCAAGATTGATTTGTGTGGTGCATATAACCTTTTCAGAATCAAGGAGGTTCATGAACATTTGACATGTATTAAAACTAAATATGGCAGCTATGAGTATTTGGGTATGCCATTTGGGATCACCAATGCTCCTGCCTCTTGTCAAAACCTTGTCAATGATATTTCTTATGATCTTCTTGATATTTATGTTGTGGTTTATTTGGATCACATTATGGTCTTTTCCAAATCTGAAGCATAACATGTCACTCATGTGTCCACTGTTCTCGCCAGACTCAGAGCCAATAACCTCTTTTCTAAGGCCTCCAAGTGCCTGATTCATGTTTCTAGTGTAGAGTATTTGGGTTATGTTGTTTCTTCTGAAGGCCTCAAGATGGACCAAGCAAAATTCTAGCAAATTCTTAATTGGTCACCTCCAAGAAACCTCAAGGCTCTTCAATCATTCCTTGGCTTTGCCAATTTTTGCCGCTGTTTCATCAAGAATTATTCAAAGAAGATTAGTTCACTCACAAGCTTCCTCAAGAAAGATTCCCATTTTCCCCTCAATGAGGAAGCTCTTAGACAGTTTCATCAACTCAAAGAGGCATTCACCATTGCTCCAATCCTTTCTCACTTTTATCCTTCTCTACCCACCATTGTAGAGACTGATGCATCAGATTATGGCTTGGGTGCTGTACTGAGTCAGATTTCTGACCCAGGAAAACATCCCATTTCATTTTATAGCTGTAAGCTTCTCCCAGCTGAGCTCAATTATGAGATTCATGACAAGGAATTCCTTGGAATAGTCTGGGCTCTCAAGCGCTGGAGAGCTTTTCTCCTTTCATTTTCTTCCTCTTTTGAAGTACTCACCAATCATTCCTCACTTCAATATTTTATGTCATCAAAGATTCTCACTTGCTGTCAAGCCTTCTGAGCTGAATTTCTCTCTGAGTTCCACTTTTGAATCACCTACCGGCCTGGCCGCTTGGCTACCCTTCAAGATGCATTTTCACATCAGGACAACATTTACCCAGAGAGGGGGGAAGATTTCATCAGCAAGAGTCCAATGAATTATCAAAAAATAATCAAGAAAGATGAAATTGAAGCCTCAAAATTCTTTTCAGTCAATGTGGAAGCATTTTCAAATTTGATTTAATCAATTCAGAAGGGATCATGGCGAGATTATCAATATAGAAGTATTCTTCAATATTTGGGTAAAGGTAAATCTGTCCAAGATTATTCTCTTGCTTCCTCTTCCCAACTTCTTCTGTTCAAAGATTGGGTGGTGGTCCCAAATGAACCCACAATTCAACTCAGCATACTTCAAAAAAGGCATGACTCTCCTCTAGCTGGACACCCTGGCCAAGAGAAGACCCTCCCACTTGTCAAGCGGTATTTTCACTGGTCTGGAATGACTCAATTTATCAAGGATTATGTATCATCCTTTCAACAGTTCTCAAGAAACAAAAATGTACATCAAAAGAAGTTTGGACTTGTCAAACCCCTTCCAATTCAAAATGGTCCTTGGATTTGTCTTTCAATGGATTTCATCACCCAATTGCCACTGTCCAGTTTATTTGACTCAATCCTTGTCATAGTGGACAGATTCTCAAAAATGACAGTTTTTATTCCAACAATGTCTTCAATAACTTCATTAGATTTGGCCCATTTATTTATCAAGAATATTTTCTCAAAGCATGGCCTTCCTTCAAGCATTGTTAGTTATAGAGGTTCTCTTTTTGGTTCTTCCTTTTGGACCAATCTTTGTCAGTGGCTCAAGATTTCAAGAGATCTGTCAACTGCTTACCATCCAGAAACTGATGTACAGACAGAGGGGATAAATCAGATACTAGATAAGAACCTTTGGATATATGTCAGTTATCATCAAGATGATTGGAACACCTGGCTCCCTGTGGCTGAACTTGCCTACAATAACTCTGACCACTCTTCAACAAAACAATCACCATTTTTCACTGTATATGGAAGAGATCCACATTTTGACTCAGTTCACATTACTCAAGATACTCCTGCTGGAATGTTATCAAAAGAATTCCAATAAGTACAGCAAGATGTCATGACCGAACTTGAAGTTGCCATAAACAGGTTTAAGAGGTATGCAGATAAAAAAGTAGAGCAAGTCCACCGGTTTTCAATCCTGGTGACATGGTATGGCTTTCTTCCAAGAAAATCAAATCAACTAGACCCACAAAGAAACTTTCTGAAAGATTTTTGGGTCCTTTTCCAATCTTGAATAAGGTCAGCACTCATGCCTACCACCTCAAGCTCCCATCTCAATGGAAGTCCATCCTCCCAGTCTTCCATATTTCACTCTTAGAACCAGTCAAGACATCAACAATGCCAAATAGGCATCAAGAGCCTCCTCCTAAAATTATCATTGAAGAAGAAGAGGAATGGGAAGTCTCTCAAATACTGGACTCAAAGCTTAAGAGAGTAAAATTATGGTATTTGGTGGAATGGAAAGGTTTCAGTCAAGACTCAGAAAGATCCACTTGGGAACCAACTGAAAACCTCAAGAATTGTCCTGCACTGGTTAAGGATTTTCATTATTTATATCCTGACAAGCCAGGACCCAATTCTTCAAGAGTTTGATTTTTTATGGTGCTTGGTGGGGAGAGGAATTACCAAACGTAAGTCCCACTCCTGGTATGCACCTTTAGGAGTATTGTACCTTTTCTTGTTGTAAGCATCACTTTGGCCACTCTGTGAGCACTCTGCAATTTTTGGACACAGATCATTGGCCTGCCTTTTAACATCAATTCCAAAAATTATGGCCATTTTCACTTGGGAAAATGGACCATTCTTTTATTAATTTCATTCCAAGTCTTTGCAATTACAAGTCATTCCTTCAACAATTTTATTTTCTTTTTATGGCACTGGCGGGGGTGGTAATTACCAAAAGTAAGTTCCTCTCCTGGTGTGCACTTCCCTGAGGGGTCTACAATATTTCAAAGAATAACCTTGGCCACTTTGTGAGCACCTGGCATCAAATTTCTCTTTCCAGGTCCTTGGAGAATTTCAAAATGAATTAACAACCTCTGTGATGAGAATTGGAACATCCTCAAGATTCATTTCTCTTTTTTTTTTCTTTTCTTATTTTCATTTTCATTCTTTTATTTTTATTTTTTATTTTCATCTTAAATTTTCTCTTATCATGTCAAATTTCATGTCAAGATTATCATTCATTTCATTCATCATCAAATCTTGAAGCCCATTTCAAAGAAGATCAAGCAAGTCCCACGTCATATGCCAACATTTGAATATCAGTCAGAAATTCATTTTTCTGAAAAGAACTCCTCATTATCCCTCTCTCAAAACCCTTTCCAATAGCCTCAACAGGCTTCACCTTGTATTGGTCCTCAGGAGCTCTCCATCTCAATGTGGGGGTTACTGTCACAACCATGGAAATCCACCCTCTTGGACCTCAATATGGCAATTTGGCCATATCCATAATCATTGGCCAAATTGGCCATTGTCATGTTTTATGGCCTTAATGGTCATTTCATCATCTGGGGCCAACCTGGCCCCTTCACCATAATCAATCCATTCTAGGCTGTCTCTTTGCTTTTGGGCATCTTGGGTATTTTCCATACAACAGGGAGAAAAAGCTCAAAGGCCTGTATTTTGCTTTTTACGCTTTAAATACAGTTTGCGCACTTTTGCGCATTTGGGTGTATTAAGCCATTTAGGCCATATTTGTCATGTATTATGTGAAATATGCCCAAAAGGCCATATCAGGCCTTTTGGGGACTAACTGCAAGATTTGTGAATTTTGTGCTCTTTTGTTCATTTTGTGCACTTTTGCGAATTCTGCCCACTTTTGCGCATTTTTGCACACTTTGTGCAAATACAGTTTTAACGCTGTATTAGCTGTATTTAGCCAAAAGCCCAAATATGGCCAAATAACTCAAAATACAATTTCTCACCTCTGAAGCCTTCCAAAAACCAAATTTCATTCATATCCTTCTAACATCACCTCAAAAGACCTTTGGCCCATTTCAACCTTCAATAACCAAAAGTGCCATATATGGTGTTATACACCATTATGCATCTTTTTTCAGCAAAAATCCAATGGCGGAAATTTCAAATGGTTATTTCAAATTTTAAACACTTCATCAAGGCACACCTTCCAGAGGATTCATCAAGGCTCAAGGGAAAGTGTCATAATCTCAAATACCAATGAGGCCATCAAGCAATCAATGGTTATTCTCACTCAAAGTATTCCTCCAAGGTAATAATGGCTGTTCATTCTCAAGGGATATTCAAGAGGCAGTTCCAAAACAATGTGTCAAGGGTAAATGCTCCACCAATCCACCTTGGCAACCCAATTGATTCATTATAGTCTTAATTCATCAAGAAATGTATTTTTCATTCATACACCATGGGAAGATCATTCAACCCAGTTCATTTCCCGATCTGGCAAAGTATACACTTCATCAAGCTGTCAATACAGTTTCAAGGATTCAATACAGAACAGGTCTCAGCCTGAAGGAGTCAAGCTCTCAACTTGTCACATATACCAGCCTCCTTTGACCCTGGGGGGTTTTCCCCCAGTTAATTAATATATTTTGATTTTATTTTATCTTGATTTATCTTACTATTTTTGTTAAGTGAATACTGTTATTATCCAGTCAGTCATTTAGCACCTTTTCTCTTTTCTTTCTTTGCCTGTCAATGAATATTTGGTTGTCATATCCTTACTAATTCCATTGTTCATTTTGGCAGGTTTCAAAAGTGATTAAGGACTTACTTGGTTGGCTCTTTGGCCATTTGGCTTCTCATTTCTCTTATTGCATCTCATCTTTGTACTTGCATTCTTCTTGGAGAAATTCAATTCTTTATTTTTATTTTCTTCATTCTTTTGAAGTCTTCCAAGTGAGTTCCCTGAATGCTGAGTGCCAGGCCACTGTTGTTTTTCTGTCCAAGAGCCCCTGTGACATTACCAAGGAAAAAAGGGATGCATATGAGAGGATCAAATATGAACTCACAAATGCACCTGTGCTCATTTTTTCTGACTTTGAACTACCATTCAAGTTATACATAGATGCAGCATGTAGCCAAGGCTTGGGAGTAGCCCTTCACCAGAGACAAATTGTGGATGGTGAATCAACAGAGGGAGTAATATGTTACATCTCTAGGCAGATGAAAGATTCATACGCCAGGTTTGGGGCCACCCAGACAGAATGTCTATGTCTACTCTGGGCTCTAGAGAAATTCCATTATTATCTGGAGGGTGTAGTTTTTGAAGTCTACACAGACTGCATAGCCTTGAAGGCTTTAGTAAACATGAAGACTACCAATAGACACATTCCTAGCTGGAAAATAGCCATCCAGGAGTAGAGAGGGAATATTACCATTATATACAAAGAAGTTAAAAGTCATACCAATGCAGATGGCCACTGGATAATGTCAAAAGTAATCCATCTTATGATGCTGAAGCTGAAGCCAAGATCCCTATCGATTTCATGGAAATAGATAGGAAGGAGAACTTCAGATTATCTGAATGGGCACCAGAAAGTGGTACCCTTGACAGTGGAAACATTAATTCAGAAGGAACAGAAACCCCCATACTGGGAATAAGTTCCTCAGAACTGCACAATGAATCTTTTAGTGCATTACTGAAATCCTATTCCACATACAAACAATGTGGCATATTACTACAACTCCTTCAACAAAGGTGAAGGAGCCCAGAATTGGAATCCTATTTGGAAGAACCCTGGTTGAAGGCCTATAACGATAATAAGTTTGTAAGGTGTGGATATGAAACTTTGATTAAAAATCAAGTACTTTTCCTGTCCTCAAAATTTGTATAAGGTAAAATTCAATTAAAAATGATATGAAATATTATTTTTAAGAGAAAACACGCCAAATTTATTGTTTATAACTTTATTAGTATAAAACAATAAAATTATAAAAATTTATTGTTTTACCAACAATAAAAATTTATCCAAAAAATACTCTACAAGAGATATTTTAAGGCTACAAAAGAAATTTCTTCAAGAGCAATTTCAATTGGAATTAATTGAGCAAAGAACTGCAAGCAATTAATTAAAGAACAAAGTCTTTAAAAAGAATATTAAAGAGAAAACACGCCCAAAAGTGACCAGAGTGAATTTGGAAACAAAGTGACAAAGTTAACAGTGATGAAAGATGCTTTAATTCACTTTTGGGGTGGTTCAGGGGTAAAAATGATTATAAGAGTTACAAACAATGATTATAATGATTTTTTCACGTGGTTAAAAGGATTAAAATGATTTAAAAGTGGTGGTTGGAATCTTTGATTGATTGGTTTAACAGTTTTAAACTAATTAATAAAAGGAAAAGATTCTAACATGAAGAGAAAAGTGGGGCAAAGAAGACATTCTTTTATAGCCATCAATTCTCTTACTCCAAAAGTAAAATTTACTCTTGTCAGTCGTGAAAAAAAGTCTGACAACAGAAAAGCCAATTATGGCATCATTGAACCCTGGTTTAGACCAAAAAGGGCTGGTTTAAGCCATTTTTAGCCATTTTTAGCCATTTTAGACCCTTAAATCAGCCATTACTATAGCAATACCAGGCCTAGAGCCTTCAAAACACGTCAGAATGTATGTCAGAGGCGTAGAAACCAGTTAAAACTGTTTTTATTATGATTGTTTTATCTTAAGGGTAGTTTTACCTTCTTGGCAACAGCTAAAACTACCCCAGTTGGTATCAAAACCTCATCATCAATTGAGTCCACAGACCCTGTAACTCAATTCCAGGCCAAAAGTGATGAACTTTTGCGTGAATTTTGACATCCCACGCCTGTCAGTAAGGATTTTGGGGGTCTAGCTCCCCCTTAGAGCTGGAGTTCCTTTTCCCCCCCAAATTTAATCTTTCCAATTTATTTTTTCCTTTAATTCCTCATCATGTATTATACTTATAATTTACACATGTAATTCAATTCAATTGTACAGTACAATACAGTAATAATTGACACCTCATATGTAAATCAAAGTTCACTTATGTCATACACACGCACATTTTGACATTTCAATTGAATTCAATTGAAAATACTTTAATTCCTCATAACTTCTAAACTAAACACAACACCTCAATTTTAACACAAAATTTGATGGTTAACACCACATGTGGTGTGAATTAGATTAAGGTTTTGAGGATTTTCAACTTCTGTATTGAAAATACTAAAAACTTAATTTAAGCTTATTTAGAGTTGAGTTACAAAAATTTCACTCAGAGGTGACCCCACCTGATTTTTTATGAGGAATCCAATGGTGAAATAAAATTTATATGTTTATTTATTGGATAAAAAGTTATAATAAATTTTATTTAACTTTTTTCCAAATTTATTTATTTTTTCACAATTTTGTTAAAATTTCATTTTTACTTAAATTTTTCAAGTATAAATGTAATTTTATATTTACAAAATTTAAAGTAATTTTATTTTTAAATTATAATTAATTTTTTATTTTTAATATAATTTTATATTTATATTTTTTATTTTTATTTTAATAATATAAATAAATTTATTTTATTTATATTAATATGTTATTTTTTATATTTGTGGTCTTTTGGGTATATGAAATTACCTCTAAGGCTCACATTCCCTCCCCCTAAAAAAGAATATTACTTTGTAATATTGGTGTTTCTAGTGTGTCTGAATCTCCTCAGGAGTTTGGTGGCTTCTGGTATATCTTTCTCTTCTAACCATTCATCTTCACAAGTTGGGTCACTGTACCTAACAAGGTATTCCCTTACTTTCTTGGTTCTTAATTTCCTTTCTTTAAGAACTTTGGTTATTTTCTTAGTACCAGATGTCTCAATAGGAGGTATAACTTGGGGAATCTTATTCCTCAAGGGAAATTTCTCAGCATCACTAGATTTGTATGGCTTTATCAAGCTTACTGGAAATGTAGGGTGCTTATTGCTAAGTTCTTCAGATAACTCTACTTCAACAGCATTTTCTCCATGGAGGGCCTTAATCACAAAAGGTCCTGCAAAGGAGTCTTTTAACTTTTTACATCCTTTGATGTTATTGAAGTTAGTGGTGGATACAAGAACTAGGTCCCCCACTTTGAAATCTGGAGTTGCATGAGATTTATCCCATTTGTCTTTAGCATATGCAAAAGAGTCCTCCATGCATCTCACTGCATGCTTTCTAGCTTTGTCTAGCATTCCTTTGAAGCTAGCAGCTGTGGGATGTATTTCAATTAAGTCTTTCCTCAAGGAATCTTGGGGTAACTTGGGGTTCCATCCTTTTTCTAGAACAGCAGGAGTCTGATTGGTACTAGCATGGATTGATGTTTTATATGCTAATTCCAGTGCTGGTAACAGAGTACACCAATAATGGGTAAATCCATCACAATCTTTGAATTCAAGGCCATATGCACAAAATCTTCTCACCATGTCCTCTAAGGTTTGGATCATTCTTTCAGCCAGGCCATCAGTTTGTGGGTGGTAGGCTGTAGAGAAAGACAGTTTAGTGCCAAATAATTGGTGAAGATTTGTCCATAGTGCTGAAGTGAATTTGGGATCTCTATCACTGATGATATTTGTAAATATCCCAGTCCATGACACTACTCTATTCCATATCAGAAGAGCTGTATCCATGGCTGTATCATCTTTGTGACATGGTAAAAAGATTGGAGTTTTACTGAATCTGTCCACAATTACTAGGCAAGCATTATAGCTCCTGTCACCTCCTGGTGGTAGGCCAGTTACCCAATCCATATGGACAATTTCCCAAGGTCTGTTTGGTTCTTGGATTTTCATCATATTTCCAAGTCTTTTGCCAGTGGATTTATTTGCCTTTTGGCATCTGTCACAGGTTTTGCAATATTCTGCAACATCTTTTTGCCACATTGGCCACCATATGCAGGTCTTTACTTTCTCTCTTGTTCTGTCCTCAGAAAGATGTCCTGAAAAGGGACTATCATGGCATTCTTTCAGTACAAGATTGATTAATGACCTGTCTACAACTGTCATGACACATGTGTGCTTGGTTCTGTGGTAAATTATACCATCCAGTAGGTGAAATCTCCCTTCATTATAAGATTTTCTCCATACTTCATCCAAGGCATGTATTAGAGAGTTGTCTTTACAGTCTTTGTTAAGTAATTGGCATAAGATGCTACAATTCTTATCTTGAGTGTAACTATTTCTGACTTCTTCAAAGAAGGTGGTGTTCAAGTCTGTAACACTTATTCCTTCTATTGGAATTTGTGGTGAAGCTTCTTCTGGAACATAAGCAGGATTATCAATGTTATTTGGTAATGGCCATATGCTTAGTCCATCTGCATTCTTATGAATATTCCCATCCTTATGAACAATAGTCATATTGCCTCTGTATTCTTGTATGGCTATTTGCCATCTGAGCATGTGTCTGTTAGGTGTTTTCATGTTCAAAAGTGATTTCACAGCTGTACAATCTGTTATTACTTCAAAAACACATCCCTCTAAGAAATAGTTCAATTTCTCCAAGGCCCAGACAAGGCATAGACATTCCATTTGACTTGCTCCATATCTGGCTTCAGTTGGTTTGATTTGCCTGGATATGAAACATATTGGTCCTTCTACAGGTTTGTCATTTATGATCTGAACTTGGTGAAGTGCAGCACCTAGTCCATCCCCTGATGCATCAATATACAGTTTGAAAGGCAATTTAAAGTCTGGCATCAGTAAGAGTGGAGCAGTGGTCAATGCTTCTCTTAGAGACTCAAAAGCTTTGACTCTGTCAACAGTCATCTCAAATACTGTGTCTTTGTCACACAACTTATAAAGTGGTCTTGCTATGGATGCAAAGTCTTTAATGTGTTGCCTGTAATATCCTGCAAAACCTAAGAATGACTGAATTTCCTTCTTATTCTGAGGCATGGGTTTTAACAATACTGCTGCAACTTTGTTTTTATCAATTCCAAGGGACAAACCAGATACAACATGTCCTAGTGCCTTAAGTTCTTTAAATCCAAAATGACATTTCTTCAAGGAGATTTTTATGTTTACTGATTGGATTTTTGTCAAAACTCTTGATAATCTGTACATGTGCTCCTCCCAAGTCTTTGAACAGATAATAATGTCATCAATGTAAATGATTAACCATCCCTCTGAGAGTTCTTCAGGGAAGATTTCATTCATCATTCTTTGGAAGTGTGAAGGTGCATTTTTGATACCAAAGGGCATCCTTAAGTATTCATACACTCCACAATGAACAATAATTCTCAAGTATTTTCTTGCTCTTGGTGTTACTACATTTTGATGGAATCCTTTAAGGGCATCCATAGTGGTTATATACACTGCTTGAGATATTTGAGTAAGGGCAATTTGGATTTTTGGTATTGGGTATCTGTCTGGAACAGTGTAAGTGTTCAGAGCTCTAAAGTCCCCAACCATTCTGGATTTTCCATTAAGCCACGCCACTATGACTGGTGTAGTTATTTCTACTTCCTCATTGTGGCCTACTTTTCTTATTACACCAAGGTCTAGAAGTTCTTTGATATGAATTTCTAGAGCTTCTCTTGATTTTGGACTTGCTGGATAAGCAGGTCTTCTTAAGAGTGGTGGATAAGGTCTTTCAATGTTAAGAATGATGTCAACTTCATGACCAATAATTGCTCCCAGGGGTTCTTTGTCTGTAGCAAATGCTCCTCTGTGGTCATACAAAAGGGAAGAAAGTTCATTTTCTTGCTTATCAGTCAGATGAAGGCTTATTTCAGCCTCATTTAACTGTTCAGACTTGAATTTCTCTAACTCTAAGTTGACTGGTGATACTTTGTTTACTGTAATTTGTCTTTTAAAGGGTAAAAAGGCAAATTTCTGGCGCTTATTGTCTCCAATTGTAAAGTATCTGTCTTTGTTATTATGTAAATCTATGCCATACATGATTAAATAGTCATTTCCCAATATAAAATGGGTACTAGAGCAATTTTCCATAACAACAAATTCAACTGTGATCCTTAAATTCCCATTTATGTGTGGGAATATGACATTGGTCTCAAAGATTCCTAATGCTTTCATTGGGTTACTTGCACTGTTGAATTTTATACCATCAATTGGTAACAATTGGTCTTCAAAATTTGGTACACAAGTCTTAAGAAAAGATTTTCCAACACAAGAGCAGAAGGCTCCTGGGTCAAGCAAAAGTTTGGTGGGTTTGTTGTCAATCACCACTTCTGTTATACAGGAGTTACCAGCTGTATAACCTTTTCCTCTGTTTGGTTTTGTCTTCATAAGTTGTGCATCTTGAACTTTTGATAAATCAACTTGACCATTGCTCAATTGTGGTAAGTGGGAATAAGATTCCATGATGTCAAAAATGGCATTGATATTTTCTATATCTTTTGAAGATTCAGAGAATATGGATGACTTGTCATCTGAATTGTCTTCAATTATGTCTTCTTTTTCAACATTTGGTTCTTTTTCAATGTCAATTTCATTGATTTTCCCCCTTTTTGGACATGTATTGGCTAAATGGGTGGTGCTTTGGCAAATATGGCATTTTCTGACTGTATCTGCAGATTTATATTTAATATTACTAGAATTTTCTTTGGGGTTTTTGTCCACAGAATCTTTCCAAGGTGTATTAAACCTTGTTTTAAGATTCACCCTACTAGAACCAATTTTGGTTCTGGTGGTTACTTCTTCTAGTATATTGATAATATCCTCTGCTGAAGATTGTTCAGTAGTCCTGCTTTTGACAGCATGCTCTAAGTCACCTCCACATTGTCTCAGAATTTTTCTATGGATCATAAATTCTGACATGTCAGGATATAATGCTGTTAATCTGTCCTTTTGTTGGCAAAACCATGGTAAAGCTTTGTCTTTATCAGCATTAAATTTAGAAGATTCAAAGGCTGTTTCAACTTTAAACCTCCAAGCATCATTTGCCCATTTGTTGATGATTTGGGTTTTCCACCAAGTCCAACTCTGGTGTCCATGTGCTTGTCTTATTTTGATGTACCATCTGTGAGCTGATCTGGTAAACAAGGTGTTAAACCTGGCTGTTACCAATCTGTCTGGTAATTCAAAATCCTCTTTGATCATGTCAATACCTCTAATGAATTCCATATGGTCATACTCTCCTTCACCACTGAAGTGAGGCCATTCTTTAAGTTTTGGAACTTCTTTCAAGAGTGCTTGGCCCATTGATGGTTCCAAGTTATGAAAAGAAGTGGATAATTCATTTTTTAATTGTGAATTATCAGGATCCAATACTTGTGGATTTGAAATTCTTGTGCCCTCATTTTGATTTAGAGGTGTAGACATTCTTGGTAAGGTGTTCAGTAATTGTTCAATGTCATTCATTTTACTGTTGCTACACCTTTGGGAATTTCTGTATTCATGTTGGAAGCTTTGTATTAAATTTATTACTTCAATTTTATACATGTCTTCCTTATGTGTCAGTTCTTGCCATAACTCTGTCTGTCTTGTATTATCAGCAGTGACTTGATTCAATTTCATTGATAATTTTGATACTTCTTCTTGTGAAGCATCAAAACACTTTTTCAAGGCAATGGTATATGTCTTTACTTCAGTAAATGAATTTGAAATGTCATCAAGGACTTTCTTGTTATCTGTTTTGATAATATTTATGGCTTGTTTAATTCTTGTTTCAATCATGTCATCAATATTGAGTTTAGAATATTTATCTGTTAATTCTTTAATAATGGCAGATTGTTCATTTATCTTAATGTTAGAAGAATTGTCATTATTAGAATGTTTAATTGTTCTTAAAACTTTTTCAAAACACATAAGTGTTTCATTAATTTGGCACAGACTCAGGTTGTTTGTTTTAATGTTGTTACAAATGGTGTCATTTTTATCAGAAAGATGTTTTTTCACGTCATTTATAGCATTATACAACTCTGGGATGGAATCAAATATGTCAGAAATCATTTCTGGAACCTTAATCTGGCTTCCTCCTTCTTCTGTAATTCCATCATGGTTCTGGCCATCTGAAATACATTTTCCATGGCATCCTGCTGAATCTTTGGGATTCTGTAGCCCTGGCTGTAAGGTTTTGGGGCTGGTGCCTTCCCTTTGCCCTTGTTTGGAGTTTGTGGCTGCTTTTTCACGTTGGAATTGCTGCTGCTGGCCACTGGGGCTGTTTTTGGCACTGGTTTGGCTGGTGGAGGGTTGTTTTTCCTCCATTCTAGTGTCAAAAGCATCATGTTTTTCTTCTCCATCAATGGATGCCATCCATTGAGCAATTTGCAAGTGTTGGGATGGCCCAAGAATTTTCTTACTGTCAGGTAAGAATTCATGCAATTCTTCCACAGGTCTGCAAGGATCTGGTACTCCTTGAATTGGAGTGCATTGTTGTATGCACTGTGGCTGGCTTTGTATATGTCCACAGAGGCTTGTTGTGGCGGTGTCAGCTCTTTTTGAAGGTAAAATGGTATTATCAGCTTCAGAATGACCCATTTTAGTTGTTTGGAAGTCATCAACTGACCCTTTTCCTTCTGTACCTGGTTGGCCTCTGCCATAATCACGTCTATTACCTTTTTGGGAGCTGCTTGAGGGGTTGTAGCTGGCTCCTGATCTGGTTGAAGGCATAATTATGGTTAAAAAGGCTTAAAATAGTATTTTTACGTCAAAAAACTTACTATTGGCCAAATTTTTAGCTTTCTGAAGGGTATTACTTATGTCCAAGTTAATTAATTCAGAAGATATTGGTTCAGGCTGGTTATTTTGAGTCACAATAACAGTGCTATTATGATCAGAATTGACAGTACTGGCAGGGATAATGCTGGTTACTGTTGAGGCTGTTTCAATGTTTTCTTGTCTTACCACGTTGTCAGACACTAAAATTAATGAAAAAGCCAATTAATTAAGTAAAAAAAGGTTATTTCAAAAAAGAAATAAAAATATAAGCCTCACTTATAATATGAAAAAAATTATTTTTTATGGGTTTTTTTTTTTGAATTATAAGTATTTTTTATATGTTTTTAAATTTTTCAATATAAGAAAAAAGATTTAAAAAGAGTAAAATATGTCACAGGTAAAATATCACGGCTGGGCCCCCAAATGTAAGGTGTGGATATGAAACTTTGATTAAAAATCAAGTACTTTTCCTGTCCTCAAAATTTGTATAAGGTAAAATTCAATTAAAAATGATATGAAATATTATTTTTAAGAGAAAACACGCCAAATTTATTGTTTATAACTTTATTAGTATAAAACAATAAAATTATAAAAATTTATTGTTTTACCAACAATAAAAATTTATCCAAAAAATACTCTACAAGAGATATTTTAAGGCTACAAAAGAAATTTCTTCAAGAGCAATTTCAATTGGAATTAATTGAGCAAAGAACTGCAAGCAATTAATTAAAGAACAAAGTCTTTAAAAAGAATATTAAAGAGAAAACACGCCCAAAAGAGACCAGAGTGAATTTGGAAACAAAGTGACAAAGTTAACAGTGATGAAAGATGCTTTAATTCACTTTTGGGGTGGTTCAGGGGTAAAAATGATTATAAGAGTTACAAACAATGATTATAATGATTTTTTCACGTGGTTAAAAGGATTAAAATGATTTAAAAGTGGTGGTTGGAATCTTTGATTGATTGGTTTAACAGTTTTAAACTAATTAATAAAAGGAAAAGATTCTAACATGAAGAGAAAAGTGGGGCAAAGAAGACATTCTTTTATAGCCATCAATTCTCTTACTCCAAAAGTAAAATTTACTCTTGTCAGTCGTGAAAAACAGTCTGACAACAGAAAAGCCAATTATGGCATCATTGAACCCTGGTTTAGACCAAAAAGGGCTGGTTTAAGCCATTTTTAGCCATTTTTAGCCATTTTAGACCCTTAAATCAGCCATTACTATAGCAATACCAGGCCTAGAGCCTTCAAAACACGTCAGAATGTATGTCAGAGGCGTAGAAACCAGTTAAAACTGTTTTTATTATGATTGTTTTATCTTAAGGGTAGTTTTACCTTCTTGGCAACAGCTAAAACTACCCCAGTTGGTATCAAAACCTCATCATCAATTGAGTCCACAGACCCTGTAACTCAATTCCAGGCCAAAAGTGATGAACTTTTGCGTGAATTTTGACATCCCACGCCTGTCAGTAAGGATTTTGGGGGTCTAGCTCCCCCTTAGAGCTGGAGTTCCTTTTCCCCCCCAAATTTAATCTTTCCAATTTATTTTTTCCTTTAATTCCTCATCATGTATTATACTTATAATTTACACATGTAATTCAATTCAATTGTACAGTACAATACAGTAATAATTGACACCTCATATGTAAATCAAAGTTCACTTATGTAATACACGCGCACATTTTGACATTTCAATTGAATTCAATTGAAAATACTTTAATTCCTCATAACTTCTAAACTAAACACAACACCTCAATTTTAACACAAAATTTGATGGTTAACACCACATGTGGTGTGAATTAAATTAAGGTTTTGAGGATTTTCAACTTTTGTATTGAAAATACTAAAAACTTAATTTAAGCTTATTTAGAGTTGAGTTACAAAAATTTCACTCAGAGGTGACCCCACCTGATTTTTTATGAGGAATCCAATGGTGAAATAAAATTTATATGTTTATTTATTGGATAAAAAGTTATAATAAATTTTATTTAACTTTTTTCCAAATTTATTTATTTTTTCACAATTTTGTTAAAATTTCATTTTTACTTAAATTTTTCAAGTATAAATGTAATTTTATATTTACAAAATTTAAAGTAATTTTATTTTTAAATTATAATTAATTTTTTATTTTTAATATAATTTTATATTTATATTTTTTATTTTTATTTTAATAATATAAATAAATTTATTTTATTTATATTAATATGTTATTTTTTATATTTGTGGTCTTTTGGGTATATGAAATTACCTCTAAGGCTCACAAAGTTCTTCCTTATAGATGGCCTGCTCTACCATAGAGAAAAGCACACAGGTGCACTCACAGTGGTAGATAAAGACCACATCTCACTGATCCTGCAGGAATTCCATGTCTGCCCCTATATGGGACACATGAGTGGAGACAGGACCAAAGAAAGGGTAGCACGCACAGCTTGATGGCTCAATGGGAACAAGAGTTGAGTGCATACATCAACACTTGTGAAAGATGCCAAAAGGAAAATAGGAAACATGGGCAGAAGTATGGGTTACTTTGACAAATAGAAGAACCCAGACCTCTATGGGAAACCATCAATATAGACTGCATTACAGGACTTGTCCCAGGAGGAAAATAAAACTACAATTTCTGTTTATTCATAGTTGATCGGTTAAGCAAGAATATGAGGTGCATACCATGTCACAAAGAGGATACAGCCATGGATACTGCTCTGTCATTCTGGAACAACATCATATCCACCTGTGGAGTCCCAAAAATTATCATTAGTGATAGGGACCCAAAGTTCACATATGAATTTTGGACAAACTTGTAGGCCATGCTTGGCACATAGCTTTCATTCTCCACAGCTTACCATCCACTAACAGATGGATTAGCTGAAAGGATGCTCCAGACAATGGAGGACGTCCTTAGAATATTTTGTGCCTATGGCATGGAATACAAGGATCATGAAGGATACACCCATGACTGGGTTAACATTCTACAAGCGGTTCAACTGACTTATAACACAAGTCAACACTCTATCACAGGAAAGACACCTGCACTGGTAGAGAAAGGGTGGAATCCCCTATTGCCTGTGGATCACTTGAAGAAGAATGTTCTAACCATCCACCCCATAGCCAAGGAGTTCCATAAAATTTGGAAGAGAGCTTGTGACACAGCTGCCAAATGCATCACTGAGGAAAAAGCATATAACCAGCAGAGGTGGGACAAATCACACATGGAACCTGACTTTAAAGAAGGGGACCAAGTGTTAGTGTTTACACTTAACTTTCATAATCTCAAAGGACCCAAGAAGATGAGAGACTCATTTGTAGGGCCCTTCACTATCATTAAATTGATAGGGAAAATGCAGTGGAAGTCAAACTAACGGAGGAGTTTTCCAGGAAACACCAAGTCTTTCCAGTGAGTTTAGTCAAGCCATACTTCCAGACAGAAGAGGATAAATTCCCCTCCAGGAAGAAGAACCCCACACCACCAGAAATAGTGGAGGTGGAGGATTCCCCTGGGCCAGTGAAGAAAATCATCAGGGCCAGGAATATCAGACTTAATGGTAGGGATCAGAGACAATACTTAGTCAGATTCAGAAACCAAACAGCTGATAAAGACAAATGGTTGGAAGAAGATGCCATACCAGATGGGAACCTTCATTGAAGGAGATTCAGAGTCTCTAGGAGGACTGAAAAGTCTCATAAATATAAGCTTTTTTTGGAGGGAGGGTATGTCAGCCTGTGACTCAAACCCAGAGCACAATCATGACAGCCAGATACCATAAATCAATGGTGTAGCCAAGATACCACCAAAACATGCAACTGAGCCAAATCAGCTCAAAAGGTATCAAAAAAAAGAGGAAACTTACCCCTTTCCAAAAATACAAGACCCATCACCATAGGACAAATAATAACAAAGTTATTCCCACTCAAAGTTGTTGCTGAGCATAAACCTTGAATTTCACCTCTCATCTGAAATACAGAGTAAGATGTCTCACAGAATCTCAGGGCTATCCAATGGTACCAGCCAAACGGAGCTATCCCCAGTATTACTGAAGTTATGGTCAAATTTAGGCCAAATAAGGGTGAATAAAATATTTACCTCTCATCTAACTTCTACAGTTTTAGTGTGAGATACCTAAAGTGGGGTCTTTTTTTGAAAGAGAACAATCAGGGCTATCAGATGGTGTCATTCATTTCCCCATATCACATCTAGAGAAAAAGTTCTAAGGCAAACAAGCCCAAAACAGCTTTTGCCTAAAACCATGCATATAAACAAAAATCTTGTACATGGGATAACTTTGACATATTTAATAATAGCCATATCAAATGAGGTTCCAATGTGGACAACACATACAGGGCTACACACCAAACCAGTTTTGAGGTTGATATCTCAAAAACTGACAAAGGTATGGCTGTTTTAAGGCCAAAGTCCCACGGTTTGGCAAGTAAAGCCTTACCATGGGATAATATCCCATAAACATGATTATGAGGTGTAAAACAGACAAAGAAAATTGTTTTTACTTCAATACCTCATAGTTCATTCAATACTGGGGTCCCATACAGGTTCTGTACAGCATTCTACGCGTCATACATGTCAGAATCAGGCTGTGTGGTCCCCAGATGAAAGTTTTCACCCTGTATTGGTGAAAACTTCCCAGATGTGGTTTCAAAAGCACATCTTATCCTAATACAGGCTATACAGCCCTTTTTCAAACCACAAGCCTGTCCTGGAGAGTGAAAAATCTTCACTTCCTCCACATGAAAAGGTCTAGCTACCTTTTCACCCCACTTCAGGATAAAAAGGGGCCTTTTCACAGCCAGAAAAGGTTTCCTCATCCTGCTCTTGAATAACTACGTAGTAAAACTGTAAAAAACACACTATTCCATAATAGTAAAGCCCTTTTATTTTATTTATAAACCCTTATTATCATCAAAAACCTTTATTTTAAACCTCTATCACTGTGTCACAGTCATAGTTGAAGTTGTCAATAGTTTCATTACTTCTTCATCATAGACTCAGCCTGACATTTATATTATTTTTGGTGGTTAAATATTAATATTTCCCACATGTAATTTCCTCACTGAGGGATTTCCACTTCCTATTGTTATAATTTTCAGTGAATATCACAATAATAGAATAATTATAATCTATTGTAATTATTAACACTTTTTTCATTATTAAATTATTTAATAATCATTAAATTTCTTTTTTTAATATAGTTATGTTCAATAATTATATATATTTGTGGTTATAATCTTTTATTATATTATATTTTTCCACTGATGACAGTCATAGTACTCTTGATATTGTTACTATTATCAAGCTTTTCATAGACAAACCTTACATTTGGGGGCCTGGCAATTATTTTAACCAATTTTTGGGACATTCATCATCTTCTAGACCTTATTTTACTCCTTTTTGAGGTAAAATTGCCATATTTACTTTATTTTTGGCTTTCTTGAGACTTATCCCTTATAAATAATCTTTTTAATATTAAGAAAGTTAATTTTTTATTAATAATACTGTTTGAAACAATATACTATTGAGTGATGTGGAATAAAAATCTCTTTTCTTACAAGTGGCTTTTTCACATCACAGACTTGGAATTTATTCTTTGAGTTATCCTATTATAAAGTGAATAAAGATAAAATTTTGATTAATAACTTGTTAATTGCCTAATTCTTATTTCTTTAACAAAAATATAAAATAAAATAATTTTTTTTGTAAAAAAGCCCAAAATCTTTACTTAAAAATTTCTCTTTATTCTTTAGAAATTTTCCTTTATTTTTGATGTAATTTGTGCCAAATTACATTGAAACAAATTTATCTAATAAGTTGAGTTGATAAGTTATTTTTATTTTTGAGAAAAATAGCTTATATTTCTCATTTTCTCTAGTGTTATCCACCACAGAAACTTCTTCAGACTCTGAGGTCTCAGATTCTAGTATTTAAATTCAAACCAGCCCAGCACCAAGGGATTTAATTACCAAAGAACCATTTAAAGGTCCAGCAGGTGAATTAAATCAAATTCTCAGTCCAGTTTTCTTTAATTTTAAGTGAAATGACTCCTACTAGAAGTGGAAGTAACTACTCCATCCAATCAAATGGATCTGGACCAGGACATTCAAGTCATAAATCCAAAGGCCAAGATTGTCAGCCAGGAGGAGAGGCACAAATAGAAGATGCCAGAGCTTCCACCAGTTCCCAAAGGTTAGCGATAAACTTTTACACTCTTATTGAGAGTGGAGAAGCTGAAATAACTGCTATTCCTGTCGTCAGACCTGAACCATTTCCACCAGGCAAAAATAGAAATATACCAGTCTCAATACAAGAACTTGTTTATGGTGGCAATGCAGCAGGAGTGGGAACTTCTGCAAAGTCTTTGGATAGGCACAATGAGCTCATATCTTCAAGTGAAGAAGTTCATGGGCCCAGAAAAGCTTGGTTGAAAAACCAAAGCATGTTGTCAGAGAACCAGAAGAAGAAATTGGCCAAAAAAAAGGTCAAAAGCCCAGTGGAAGCTCCCAAGTCTCCACAAGAGAAAATCCACCTGAACAAGTGCCAAATAAGGCAAGCAAACCCCAAAGAACATTCAGAAGCGCAAGCAAAAGGAAAAAGGAAAGCCAAAGCCCAAGTGGAACAAGCTTACCCACAGAGCTACATAATTACAAAGAAAGAGAACAAAGCCATGGAAAATGTGTTCAATATGGCAAGAACTCTGATGGAATTAAAAAAAAGGAGGAGGAAAGAATGAACCAATCCTTTCCAAAGAAATAGTTTTTGTAAATCTTGTGAATCATTTTGCAACTTGTAATAAAGAGATTTTAGCAAAGTTAAACAATTCTGAGTATATCCAACAAAAGTTGGGTAGAGAGATTTTACAAGTAAAAGAGTCACAAAAGACCATTATTGGTCTAGAAAGTATTAATAAAGGCAATATTTTGTCTTTGATGTAAATTTGTGCAATAATTGAGTCTAAAGTTACCTTACTCAATCAACCAGAGGACAATTATATTTCTTTTATTACTAAACAATTGAGAGAATTAAGAATACAAGTCCAGAACTTGGAAAATTCAACTGGTCACAATGAAGCTCTTTTCCAAGAACAATTGGAAAAAAGTGATACAGCAAGACTTTAATTGAAAGAAGATATGCAATCAAGTATTAATAATATATCACTGAAGAATGAATTGCCAAGAAAGTCCACACCAATTCTTCACATAAATGTGCTGAAATTGAACAATGACTTACATCATACAATTCCAAGTAATGCAGAAGTGGAGACTTCTTGTAGTTTTAAAGACATTCCAATATTAGAGGAATGGCCAAACCTCAGTGGTGAAGGGGAATATAATCATATGGCATTTATGAAAACAATTCATATGCTCAAAGAAGACTTTAACATACCAGATGAATACATAACTGCTAGATTACACTCATTTTTTACCAAATCCGCAAATAAATGGTATTACCAAATGAGACAAGACCATGGTAAACATTCTTGGACTTTGTGGATGTCAGGGTGAGTCTATATAGTAGCTATAAAATATAGCTACAAGCTAGTATTATGGGTGTGACACGTCAAAAAACAAATAAATTTAATTCTTCAGGTCCTACTGCTACGTGGTAATAGTGGTGATGAGTCTGTTGAGGACCTGGGTTGCAATACTCTAATATCTTTGACTTTAAAGAAGTACTACAATAATTATATTCTAATTATATCTTTAATAATAATTCTAAGGACACTACTGATTGATAACAGTTTTGTCACGTAAGAATATGGATAATAAGATAAAGATGATGGGTTTTCAAGGGAAAAAACCCTTCTTTTTATATCTTTCAAGACTTTCAAGAGTTATTAACTCTTCACACGTCAGAGGAGTGAAAATTTTCACTCCAATGATCAGTCTGTGGTTGTGTATCATCAATTCTGACGTCAATAGAGGCGGAATTGTGGTTTTGGAACCACAAATGATCATTCTGGATCAATACAGGGTGAAAAGAAATTTCACCTGCCAGGTCAGCACTTGGATGACGTTGTTCTGGTGTCTTTATGATCAATAATGATGATTTTAGAGAGGTTATTTCTTCATAGGTATATTATTTTAAGTATGAGAGCAATACTGTTTGATACAGTCATGTATTGCTAGAAAAACCTTCCAATCAAGATATCTCAGTCAGTTCTTAAGATATCAAGAAACCAAGAGAACAGAATTGAAGGGCTTAATGAGCTCTTCAATTTGGTATTATTCATGTTTACCCTTTTTTAAAATAGCAAAATCTATAAGGGCTTTAAGTTTCTGGACGTATTTTTGTACATCAGTATGAGGGTTCAAAAACTTCCATACCAGATATCTTCTTCAATTTGGAAGATATCTGTATTCTGATGATACAGTCTTGTAGGGCTTGATTATCTCTACAGTTTGGTATATTACACTGTACAGTTGTTTGAGTGTATGCCAAAGATACAGGGGTTTGTTTACATTGTTGTTTTCAGAATATCAGTATTTTGGTTGTTAAACCTTTGAACCAAGATCCCTCAGTCAATTTAAGAGATAAAGAGGTCTAAGGTGTCTCAAATTAAAGCTCTTGCTTAGATCCTTAATTTGGTTATACCTTTGTACAGTTTTGTACAAGCCCTCTTTGACTTTCAGGGGGGTCTTGGTTTTAAAATAAAGGTCATATGGTATCTCCAGTTTTAGTGGTGTTAAAGTAACATGGATTATACTATTGTGTAGCTCTCTATGTGAGCTTTAAGAAAAATACCATTTTGGTATAGAATAACTTAAATATGCATAAGTTAGATGAGAGGTGAAAATAAGGATTTTGACTTGTTTATTCTCCTCCAGGTTTCCTTATTCTGTTTGGATAAGGTTGGTGCTTAATTTAAGAGGGGTTTTTTCTCTTATTTATTACCTGTATTGACTATGTTTGTCCAATACTTGTCATACCATTATTTATGGTATGTTGGATGTCATGCTAGTGCTCTGTTTTGAGTCACAGGCTGACAGTGGAAAGAACAAATTATTTCCAAATGGGAAAATGATTCCTGGAGCTTGCAGATGGAAAATTCCTTTGAAGAATCCATCTGTAATAGTCAGACCAACAGGCCCATGTCCTGGTTTCTGAACAAGGACAGATTAACTACCCTTCATCCTGATATGTCTGAAACAATGATACATAGAAGGATATTAAGGAAATGTGGTGGTGACTTTGAGCATTCTATAAGAAGAAGATGTATTCAGAATTCCTCTACCAAGGATTATATAAATACCATGGAAGATATTACAACCAGAACACAAATTGGAAGAAATTGGTATAAACCCCCAATAGATAACAAGACTAGTGGGAAACCAATTTCAAAACCAAATAAAACACATGACAGAAATCCTTTGAAGGGTCATAAATGTGGAAGTACATCACATTTAGCCAATACTTGTCCAAAAAAGACAAGAATCAATGAGATAGAAATTGAAAAACAGGATGACATAAAAGAAGCCAATTATGTATCTTTACATTAAAGTGATTCAGAGCCTTCTGAAGAAGAAGTAATAATTGATAAACTCAGTATAGAAAACATTAATTTTTCCTTTGAGGTCACAGAAGTGCATACTCACTTACCAAAGTACAGTTATTAATGTATGAATCTCATACATGTGCAAGATGCTAAGATTCAGAAAACCAAACCTGCCAGAGGTAAAGGTTATACAGCTTCAGCATCTTGCATCACTAATATTGTCATAAACAACAAAAAAGCCAAGATAAATCTTTACTCAGGAGCTTTCTGCACTTGTTTTGGGAATAATTATATTGACAAAATGTATACCAATTAGCAAGACCAATTAATGCCAATTGGAGGTATAAAGCTCATCAGTGCTAGCCAAAATATGAACCCTTTGGGCATTCTTGAGGCAGAAATGATATTTCCTCACCATGCAGGAAGTATCAGACTGAAAATTGAATTTGTTGTTATGAATAACTGAACTTCACAACATTTTATACTTGGGAATGATTATCTTAATATTGATGGCATTGATATTAATAATGATAAAGACAGATGTTTCACTATAGGGGAAAATAAAAGGCAGAAATTTTCTTTTCCTCCAGAAAAAAGAGAAATAACTGTCATTAGACAAGTAAAGAATGTTAATAAGGAAATATTTGTGTCAGATCAATTAATTGAAGCACAAATTAGCCATGAATTAACACTAGAAATCAATGAAGAACGTATTCAAATCTTATTTCAATACAGGCAAGCCTTTGCTTCTGATAATGAAGCACTTGAAGCTATCAAAGGCCATGAAGTAAACATTATGCTTAATTTGGAAAGAATTTACACTCCAATATTAAGAAGACCAGTTTATCCAGCCAGCCCTAGAGCTAGAGAAAGATTGGAAATTCATATTGATGAGCTGATGAAACTGAATGTTCTTAGAAAACTTGGGAACAATGAAGAAGGAGAAGTCAAAACTACTGTCATCATTACTTAGAAGAATAATAAATCAAGGATTGTTAGTTATTTTAGAGCATTGAATACCTACACTTTCCTAGATAGGTATCCAATCCCTAGAATCCATGAGACTTTGACTCAATTATCCAAAGCAAAATTCATAACCTCTACGGATTCCCTTAAAAGATTTCATCAGAATTTTTGAAACCTCATTTTAGGAAATCATTGAGAATAATTGCTCATTGTGGTATTTACAAATACTTGAGGATGCATTTTGGGATTGAAAATGCACCCTCTCAATATGAAAGAATGATGAATACCATTTTCCCACATGAATTATCAGAGGGATGGTTGATCCTTTATATTGATGACATTATGATTTGTTTGGAAACCTGGAAATTTAATTCAGAGAGTCTTTCATTAGGAATTATGAAAATTCCACAAAAGAACATGAAAATATCTCTTAAATAATGTAATGTTGGGTTTCATGAGTTGAAAGATTTAGGAAATGTAGTCTCAGGACTGAGACTTGGTGTTGATAAATACAAACTGGCTGAAGTTTTACTTAAACAAATTTCCCACAATAAGAAAGAAATTATGTCTTTCTTAGGCTTTTCCAGTTATTACAGGCAACACCTTAAATATTTTGCATTCCTTTCCAAGTCATTGTACAGAATTTGTGATCAACAAAATGTCTTTGAGATGACACAGGAAAGCATTCAAACATATTAAAAGAACAAATATGACCTGACTAATGCATCCTTATTATTGATGCCAGACTGGAAACTTCCTTTCAAGCTTTACATTGACAAATGTGGTGAAGGTCTAGGTGCAGCTCATCATCAGGTTTAAATTGTCAATGACAAGCCTTATGGAGGTCCAATTTGTTTTATCTCAAGAAAAATAAAACCTACTGTTTCTGGATATGGAGCTAGCCAAATGGAGTGTCCTTGCCTTGTTTGGGCTCTATAAAAACTTCATTATTATCTTGATCATAGTGTGTTTTAAGTAATTACTGATTTTAATGCAGCAAAATAACTTCTTAGCATGAAAAATCCAAACAGACACATGTTAAGATGGTAGATTGCTATACAGGAGTATAGAGGTAATATTACCATAGTGCATAAAGCTGGAAATATTCAAAAGAATGCTGTTGGCGTGAGTAGATGGGAATTACCCAATACACCTGACAATCCTGCCTATGTTCCTACAAGTGCCAAACCTCAGATTCCAATTCAAGGAATTAACATCACAGATGTGGGTACAGAATTCTTTGAAGAAGTTAGAGAAAGGTAGAAGCACAATAAAATCTTTCATACTCTTGCTGCTCTATTTGACAAAGATTGCAAAGATGCAGCTTTGGCTAACTTTCTGAATGATATTTGGAAGACATCTTATGATGATGGAAGATTCCATTTATTTGATGGTATCTTATATAAAAGATCTCAACACACATGTGTCATGGTCTTATGTAGTAGAATGTTGATTAACGGAATAATATCAGAATGCCATGATAACATGCATTCTTGACATCTTTCTGAATACAGAACAATGGAAAGAATTAAGACATGTGCTTGGTGGCCATATTGGAGAAAAAATGTCATTGAGTACTGTCATAGTTGTGATAGATTCCAGAAAGCCAATAAATCTACTGGTAACATATTTGGTTAAATTATTCATATCCAAGAACCAAGTACCCCATGAGAAGTGGTTCATATGGATTGGGTATCTGATTTACCACCTTCAGGTGATAAGAGTTACAATGCATGTCTTGTTATTGTAGACAGATATAGCAAAACTCCAATCTTTTTACCAGGTCATAAAGATGACACAGCTATGGATACAGCTCTTTATTTGGAACAGAGTCATATGCCAAACTGGTCTCTTTAAAAATATCATTAGTGATATAGACCCAAAATTTGAATCAGCCTTAAGGAATAATTTGGATAAGCTTTTGGGTACAAAAATATCATTCTCACAAGCATACCATCGAAAAACAGATGGGCTAGAAGAAAGAATTATTCAAACCCTTGAGGATATTATCAGCAGATTTTTTCTTATGGCGTGGAGTTTAAATATTCTGATGGCTTTACCCATGATTGGTGTACTCTTGTACCAGCTTTGGACTTATCCTAGAAGGCTTCTATCCATGCTTCAACAGCAAAAACTCCTGCAATATTAGAAAAACAATGGAACCCTAAACCTCCGGTTGATAATTTGAAGAAAGATTTGTTTATATTCATTAAACAGCTTCAAGCTTTAAGCTATTGCTTGATAAAGTGAGACATCATGCAAACAAAAGCATGAATGATGCGTTTGAAATCAAAGTAGGTGACTTAATACTAGTTTCAACCTTGAACTTTAATAATATTAAAGGCCCAAAGAAATTGAAAGATCCCTTTGCAGGACCATTTATTATTGAAGCCCTTCATGGGACCAATGCAGTACAATTACAATGGGAAAGAGAATAGAAAAACAGAAATCTAACTTTCCCTGTCAGTCTAGTAAAGCATTACACTTCAAGTGAAAAGGAATTCTTTCCTTTGAGAAATGAAACACCCTTGGAAGTACCCCCAATTGATCAAAGTGAGGAGAAAGGAGTACTGGAAGTCTTGAAAGAATGAAGACTTAGGGTGAAAAATAAAAGAGAATACTTAGTAAGGTACAGAAATCCACAAGATGAAGATGAATGGATTGCAGAAAGTAAAATACCTGATTCCCAAAGGTTTCCCAGAAGATTAAGACATGAGGGAAGACCAATTCATCAATAAAAAGTTTCAATTGTGTGCCTAACATACTTAGAAAGTATAAGTAGAGAGGTTTGAAAGTGGATTTTACCCCCCCCCCAAATAAATTGGGGGTATACTACAAAAGAAAATTGTGGTACAAGTTTTTTTGGGTGATAGGGAATGTGAGCCTGTGAGGTATATATGAAATACCAATAAAGCCACAAATAACTTTATATACAGTTTCTTCAGCTTTTGAAAGACTTTTCAATTGATCTCATGATTAAAAATAACAAAAAATAAGTAGAATTTCTTTTGGATAAACAAAGTTATAATTATTATGTAATTTTTGGTTTCTACACCGAAATAACCTAGGGTACACTCATAGGGTGTTATACCCAAAAATTATTATTTCATATTTTATGAGAATATTTAAGAATATGACAGTAAAATTGCAAATTTTTTTAACATTTTTTGAAATTTTTAAATTCAAGCTTAAATGAGCTTGAATTTAAAATTGCATAAGGCTTATGAAAACACACCAAAATTTTAGTTAAGATTGAGGTGTTGTGTATATTTAATTAATTGGCTAAGGATTTGCCATACAGGATGTAAATTCTGGGTGGGCTCAATTTAAAATGGCTTAAGGCCATAGTATGGCTTTGAATAAACAAAAGGGCAAAATCCACGCAAAAAGGTGGGACAAAGGAAAAAGACCAAACAGACCTGGGGTACCCAAATATTTGGATCTGCAAGGATTAAATTCAGGTTTTCCACCTTTATTGGAGGATTTTAAACCTTATTTGAAGTTTATGATTTGACTTTGATCCAACATTAAAGCTTAAACTGGTTTTATCCCAAATTGGACAGGAATTTAAAGCTGCCAAAGGGTAAATCCCAATATGTAAGGCTTAAATTAAGGTTTTAAGAACTGTCAAAGCTTATATAAGGTTAAAGTTTAATTTTACAAGCATTACAACCTTATCAAAAGTTAATTTTTGGTGTGTATTGCTATTTTACATGAAAAAATAGTAATAACTTCACAAATTCATTAAAAATACAATTCTTAATGGATTTGCCTGAAGATTTCTGTGAGCCTGTGAGGTATGTATAACATACCCATAAGGCCAGAAATGATTTTATAAACAGTTAATTTTGTCTTAAACAGACTTTTTAGTTGAAATTAAAATAAAAAATAACAAAAAATAAGTATAACTTTTTTTTGGATAAACAAAGTTATAAAAATTATGTCATTTTTGGATTCTACACAAAAATGACCCAGGGTACATCCATAAGGTGTTATACCCAAAAACACTTATTTCTTGTGTTATAAGAAGATTTAAGAATCTCACAGTAATAATGTAACTTTTTTAACATTTTTTTAAAAATGTTCAATTTAAGCTTAAATAAGCTTAAATTTAAAGTTGCAGAAGGTTAATGCAAACTTACCAAAATTTTAGTTAAAATTGAGGTTTGGTGTATAGTGAGCTCAATTTAAAAGGGTTTAAAGCAATGGTATGGCTTTAAATAAATAAAAGGGGAAATTCCAAGCAAAAAGGTGGGACAAAGGAAAAAGACCAAATGGAGCTGGGGTACCTAACTTTTTGGATCTGCAATGATTCAATTAAGGTTGGCCACCTGTATTGGAGGATTTTCAACCTTATTTAAACTTTAATATTAGACTTTGATCCAACCTTGAGGTTTAAACTGGTTTTGTCCCAATTTGGACAGGAATTTCAAGCTTCCAAAGGGTAAATCCCAATATGCAGGCTTGAAATAAAGGTTTTAAGAACTGTCAAAGCTTAATCAAGCTTAAAAACCTTAAATAAGCTTAAAACTTTAAAGTTACAAGCATCAAAACCTTATCAAAAGCTAAGGTTTGATGTGTATTGCTATTTTACGTGGAAAAATAGCAATAACTTCAAAAATTCATTAAAAATCAAAATCTCAATGGATTTGCTTGAAAATTTCACACAGCTTAGAATTTATTATTATCTATATATAAATCAAATTTTAAGTATCTTTTATAAATAAATTTCCTGGGTAATCAGCCTGGAAATTTACTCTTTTAATTAAGCTCAAAGAAAATTATGATTTCTTTAAAAATGAATTAAAAATTGAGTTCAAGAGATTTCTGCTTGAAACTCTATTTTAAGTTGTTCATGTGATGAACTTGAATATAAATAAGTTTCTTTATACTAAAAACTTAAAATAATTAGTTTAGATGAGGATTAAAGTTACATGGAGTTAAGAATAACACTGGTAACTTTAAATTGGAATTAAAAACAAGTTCCCTTAAGTTAAGAAGTTTGTTTTTAAGTATGGTTTTTCAGTTTTGACCTGAGCACGCCCTCTATATTCATTATGAATCATGAGACCTGCTCTGAAGACATAAAAAGAGTTTTTTCATCACTGTTTTTGTCCATCATTCATCATCAATGCCATCATTTTAGAAATTTAAACAGGTAAAGTTTTATTATTTATAAAATCTTATTATTAAAGTAATTCTTAAGTTATTTTATTCTTTATTAATTGTAAATTAAAGAATTGAAGTCATAGAATTCAGATTATTGTTGTAATTATCAATAATATATTTTATATTATAAAATTATCATCTTAAATATCTTTTAAAATCCACAAATTCCTCTTAAAAACTCTTTAATCTTAAATTTTATCATAAAAAGTGGTTTTATCTTTAAAATTATTGATTTTAGGCGTGTTTTTAACTTATAATCATTATTTAATATAATAACTGTTGTTGTTTGACTTGTTTTATTAAATAAATATTATAAGTAAGTTTTCTCTAAAGTTCTATATTTTTTTTATCTAGTATTAGTTTTTTTATATAGAATTTTATTCTATAAGAATTATTTCTGCACAGTGTGTGTTATAATTCTTTTATAAATAATATTGATATTATTTATAAGTGGTTAATATTCATATTTCCACATGTAATTGTCTCATGAAGAGCTTTACAATTCTTATTGTTATAATTGTCAGTGACTATAACAATAATAGAATAATTATAATTTATTATAATTATTTTTTTTTATTATTATATTTTTATAATAATAATTGAATTTATTTTTTTTATATAATTATTTTTTAATTATATTTAAATTTGTGGTTATAATATTTTGTTATATTATATATTTCTACTGAGGACAGTCATAGTACTCTTGATTTTGCTACTATTATCAAGAGTTTCATAGACAAACCTTACAATTTCACACAGCTTACAGCTTAATGTTATCTGTGTATAACTTAAAGTTTAAGTATCCTTTATAAACAGGTTTTATTGGTTATTAGCCTGGAAATTTACTCTTTTAGCTATACTTAAAGAAAATTGAGATTTCTTCAAAAATTAATTAAAAATTTAGTTTAGGAGATTTTTGCTTGAAACTCTATTTTTAAGTTTTTCATGTGATGAGATTCAATATAAATGAACTCATCTTATATTGAGACTAAAAATAATTAACCCAAATGAGGATTAAAGTTACTTGGTGCTCAGAATAACACTTGTAACTTTAAATTGGAATTCAAAATAAGCTACCTTAACTTAAAAACCTTATTTTTAAGCATGGTTTTTCAGTTTTGACGTGAGCATGCCCTGCATATCAATTGTAAATCACAAGAGCTGCTCTGCAGACACAAAAAGAGTCTATTCATCACTTTTTTGTCCATCATTCATTCCAAAATCAGTAATATTGGACATTTAAACAGGTAAAGTTTCATTACATTTAAAATGTTACTATTAGGGGGTGTCAAAGTCACCAACCCCTGCCTTGAAATAATGTGGGATTTGGAACCCAAATCCCAACACTAAATCCCGGGTTTTCATGTGTAAATCACATGGCATTTTAACTGAGTAGCCTGATATTTTGACCAAATCCCACGCATCTGGGATTTCAGTTTGAAAACTAACCCAAATGAGTATTCACAATTCATAACTGTATAACATATTCTTTTACACTCCATTTTGGAAAATCTGACTGAACAGCTGACAGTCCATTCATACTTATTCATTCATAAAATAATGCCTTGTTCCAAAGCAAGACACATCAAGTCAGATATGAAGATCACCTATGGCCTGCCACATCCTTCAGGTCACTTAATATGTACAGATTCTTTAACCATAATCATTTGGCTTTTAGTCAAATCCAATTTCAAGTCATGTTTTTGTACTAGTGGTTCAACATCTATTGGAATACCTCATTAATCAAATCAGAATGGATTTCAGCTTATGGCCATTGAGGTCAACAAAAAATCACAAAATAACCTAAACCTTAGCTCAAGCAGCATCTGAAATCAATGGCAAACATATAAAAAGAAGTATATAGCAGAAAAAAAATTCAAAAACTCAACTGGGGCTGGAATAACGGAAGAAGATGAGAGTAAAGGAATCAAATCAATGGGTGAAAAGCTTGAAAATATGGGTCCTTGCTATGCTGAAATGGATGTGGTCTTTGGCCACAAGCCCAATGTCATTTCCATTGCAAGATATGATTCACAAGAAAAAGAGATCTTAAATGGTAATGATGATGTTGATGTTTTGCTTGATAAGGTAAGTTCTTGTCTCTACCTTTTTTATCTGTGATAAATAAACCTCATTTTCTTTTTAAAGGAGAATAATTGTTTAGAATTACCTCTCAATCTGGAGCCTTTCATTAATAATGAGAATAACTTGGTTCCAGTGGAAAGCCTTCAAGATTATTTGGTAAGTACATTTAAGAGTGACATTTGTTCACTCCAATCTTGATTATTTCTCCTTTGGCAAGCAAAGTAAATCCATAACACATTCAACACAAAAACACAATCAAGCAATGACGCCCAACTTGAATAACAAGAGTGGTTCTAGGAAAAGTTTTCTGGATATATTTGCACCTATTTATGCAAATTTCTTTGAATCACAGAAAAAAAGTATGACTTGCAATAATGGTTACTCTGATGATTCCTACTGACAAAAGTCAAGAGTATTAGCCTGTGAAATCAGTGATAATGCGCATTTGGAGTGGGCTAGGGAGAGGTGGAATGAAGAGAAGTGAGCAACATGGAAAAGAAATGGTTTGAAGAAGTCAAGTTACGAAAGCTAATGGAGTTTGATGAGAAGCAACATGTGAAAAAAACAGGAATTTGAAAAATAAAAGTGGAATCGGGTATTTGAACTTAAGGAAAAGCAATGCCAGATGGATCTCACTATAGCCTCCTTATCATCAAGCAGGCCAATTGTGGAGCTGGAATGAATTCTGACATATATCAATAAAAAATGACATATTAGTTATATGTCATGTGATGATTTGATATAAGGTGATATGTCAATTGATGTTTATTTGGAAATGATATTATGTTTCAAAATTGGATTGAAATTTATCACAAAATTGAAAATTTGTGCAAGTTTGGCATCATGATGTTATGTGCCAAATATCAATGTCTGCGTTTGAACCAATTGACTTTGAAGGTGTCCTCAAAATTTCAATGTTGTGGGGAATTTTTTCCAAATAAGAGTGGATTGTGCCTTTTTTTCCTTTATTTGTCTCATTTTCTTGAATTTTAATTTAATTGAATATCCTGTTGCCTTCCTTTTTCTTTATTTTTTGATGATTTTGATACATCATATTTTGGATTTTTGGACTTTTACATATTTTGATTTGTTTTAATATATTCTTATTATCCTTTGTGTTTATCTATTTTATTTTGATCTTTATTTTGTTTGATGTGATTTTGTTTCATGTGTTTTCAAATTTTTCATTTTGTTTTTGGGTTTCAAGTTTGGTTCAAATTGTCTCAATTTATTATGATTTATCTTTATTTGTTTGGATTTTTCTGTCTGTTTTTTTGGGTTGGTTAAATTTTCTTTAAATTTTTTCAATTCGGTTTTTTTTTTAGTCAAAGAACCATCCTCTTTAAATTTTTTTTTCTTTGGATGGATGTGAGTATTTTAAATTCTATTTTTTTTAAACAGGATTCAACACAATTTATCTTGTATCTGCTTTCTTTTCAGTTGGTTCAAAATCCTTTTTCAAAGATTTTGGTTTTGATTGATGTCAGTTTCAATCCTCCTCCTTCTTGACCCCATCCTTTTTTAGGCAGTTAAAAATGCTTTGTAAAGATTTCTTTTTGGATCGTCCTTATTTTTTTGGAATCTATTTGCTTTTTTCTTCAGGTTTATATGCAATTCATTTTGCAAAAACCACTTTTGTAAAAAGGATTTTATTGGTTGCTGTGACTTTTTTATATTAACTTTTGGTTCAACAGAATCTGATTCAACTAATTTTTAAATGATACAACATACTTTTGCAGTTTGTGTTTTTTGGATTAAGGTGGGTCTTTTTACTTATATTTGTTTGTTCAACTGTATGCCATCCAACTAACCTTTTGAAGAACTAGATTTGTAGTTCTTTACTCATAGTTTTTAAATATTTCTAATTGGATCGAGGTGAGTCTTTAAATCGGTTTCTCTGGTTCCAACAGGTATCTCTTTGGCATCAACACCTCCATGTCAGACCCGAGTATTGTGCTTTCGTCCATGCATGGAAATCAGACAAAACTTCGCAGGGGTGGTGGCTCAAAATGCGAAGTTTACCTTTTTATATGGCACCTATACTCAAGATTAATATTTAAAACGATTAAAAGAACATTGTAACATCAAAGCTTTAATCGTTTGTCTTAAAGAAATGTTTAGAAGGTGAAGTATGGAAGATGCATTTAAAATCTCAAGTAGGAGTTTCCATCACCATCATTAGAGATTGTTTATGCTCAAAAGAAGTTAAAAATGTGCCTCAAGAATTACGCGCTAGATGAGATAGTTATTCTTCTAAATTAATCCCCTCTTCCCCTTTTCTCAATCCATCAATCAATGATAGGAAATCTTTGAACATTCAGTCAACCTCAAGTAACGTTTCCACATCAATTGATGCGACTTCCTTGTCTCCTTGGTGATCTAGCGATTTTATACATGATGCGCCCATCTTCAAAATCGTCGGCCTTTTGTTTAATATATCTGACTCTCAATGACAAATAGATCTCAATTTAATTCAAAAGAGTTGCACTGAAAAGGTTAGAAATCATAAATCATTCACAATTTGATTTGATCAACCTCTTCAAATTTCTCATTTAAATCTAAATATTTATTTTATTTTTTTGCCTCTTGTCATTAAAATTAGGGCGTATTTGATGATTTTAAACTTTGTATAGCAAATAATGCAAAACAGTGTCCATTTACTGGTTGTTGAGCTGATTTTGATTCAGAAGAGGCCTATCACGATTGGCGGACTAAATAGTTGGCTAATTTACAACAAGCCATGTTGCACATGATTCAAAAAAATCACGAACTTTTTCAATCTTGAAGTCATTCCAATTCACCTTCTAATGAAGATTTTGTCTTAGTCTCAAATAAGGATTCAAGTCCGGCTTCAAATTTCAATTGTCATCATAGTTCTTGAGACGATTCAAGTTCCGGAGTTAGTCATGGGAGTGGCGGCTTTGGTAGTCAAAGAAATTAGTTAAGGCCAGAGTCTATTTCTGGCAGTCCTAACCTATCAAGATTTGATTTATAATTACATGATACTTTAAAAGAAACTGATGATTTACAAGAAGATTTCAATGAAGATCACCAAGATTAAAATAATAAGATATTGCCAATTAGTGATCCAGATTTAGCAACTCATCGATTCACCTACATCCCACCCAATCCAATCAAAACTTATGCAAGTTTGACAGAACAATGCCTTGATTTTGACCTGCAGTCAATGAAAAACCTTGCAGAAGATGAAGAATTATCACTAAAGATTTTATCTTCAAATAATCTTGAACTTCTAGTGAAATGTGCTTTGCGATGGAGATTAATGTTACCCTTTCAAGTTTCAGCATTTTTCAATGCAATTTGTCAGAGATTCGAAAAAGAAGAGATTCCAATCATTGATTGAATTAGTGAGGTGCTTTATGATTTTTTCAAAGTTTTTGAAGAGATCAAGTTTGAGTTATGGGCTCATCTTGATGTGAGTGAATTAACAGAGTAAAAAATTAGAAGCAGTACAACAAATTAGTAATTGCCATCATTTTGTTTCACAGAAAATGATGATGAAACAGACAATGTTTTGCCTGTTTGATACCTTCCTACGTTGTATATATGAGGAAATTCAACTGTTTATAGAATCTATGCCTCTGGAAGATATACCCAATTCATTTCGTTGTTCTCTTTCCATTAATGATTCAGAGCTCTTCCAATTAGTTACTGATTTGGATCAATGTTGTGAAGAATTTGACTCAGCTGTGACCGAGTTACACAACAACCTCCACTCACTGAAACGCGACTAACTCTTGTCATCTGGACGTTCTGATCTTATCAATGAAACGTTTTAGCAGCCCCTTCTCGATCCAATACATTTGGTGGCCATTCATCACAGGCCGCTTTAAACTCACCTTGGCCCAGATCTTGATTCTTTCAAAGAAATGCTACTGCCACCCCCTCCTATTATACCCGGGAAAGACAGTCTAGGAAATTTGGGGCTGGTTAACCAGGAGGCTGAATCCAATTATAATTATGCTGATGTACTAGCTCTCTATCTACCCTTGATCAAAATAAAAAAAAGCATGATATTTGCAACTCAAAGTCAGGCACTCTTTTTTTCTATAGGACTTTAGTTTAGAGAATTTACATCAACTGACTAGCCATTCAATTCCCCTTTAGTGCGCCTTTGGGTATGCCCGCCAATGAATGGTTCCTACCTTATGTACAAAACTGGCTAGACTCAGTGGAAACCAAAACAAGCAATTGGGTTCAATCTGCGATAAGAGCTGACAAAGTGCCAACCATTTCTCACTAATGTTTTCCTTACTCCTCAGTCCTTTGCCAATCACGGGACCAACTTGGTTTACTTATTTCTGGTTAACCCTTTACACCAGAAGGCAACAATTGCCTTAATACTTCAATCAGCAATATTATGGTGTCACAGGGGCTCTTCTAAAATGAAGAGGGCTTGGCACTCAGTGAACAGACTTACTTAAGGAGGGCTCAAAATACTCAAGAACAGGATAGACAGAATGCAAGGATAAATTCCTGATAAAAGAATAAGAGTACTAAGAAAAGGAAATAACAATAAGTAATAAATAGAGAGCCAACCACTAAGTAATCCTGAGTCACTGTTTCAACCTGTTCAGAAAAGAGAAAAGGGATTAATAAGGATATGGCCACCAGGACTCTACTGAACAGGTGAGGGAAGGCTAAGACTAACTTAATAAGTAATAAAATAATATTCCAAAGTGAGAATAAAATAATATTAAATAATAAATCAACTATTTTAATTAACTGGGGGAAAAAACCCCCAGGTGGGTGAAGAGCGGCTGGTATATGTGAGAAATGCCAGCCTTGGGGTTTGAGTGTTGAGATACTTGCCTGTATGCTGGAAGAAGTTGGATGTGGGATTGAATCCTGTATTGGTGAATCCAATACAGGTGATACAGTCAATACAGGTATTTGCGCCTGTATTGATGACAGGCCTGTATTTGGTGAATCCTGTATTTGAGTCTTGCCTGTATGGAACTGTATTGAGGTATGAAACTGTATTGGGTGAATTATTGAATGAAACCCCCTTGCTGATTGGGTTCTGAAGGGTATCCATGATATAATGATTTGCTGATGATGATTGGAAATGCCCCTGCCTCCTTGGCTGTGACATTATCCCCCTCTTGAAAGTGGTGAGCTCTGAGCACCATAAGTATAGTGAGTCTTGATGAGCTTGCAATCAATTCAAAAAGTTCTTTCCCCCAATTCCTTAAGATTTCCCCTTAAAACTTCTTCTTCAATCAATACTCAAACCAATCTTCATTTGACTATTTGTAGGTATTTTCCCCTTGATTTTGGTTGTGAATTTCCTCTGTTTCATTCAAACTGCCTTCAATCTTCATAAAAATTTCTTTAATCTTGTCTTGAGTGTCTTCATCAACTTTTCTTGAGTCCTCATGGCTTTTGAAAGGTGGTTGATTTGGGTTTTTGTCCCAAGACCACTTGAAATCATCATAATTTTGAATTTTAGAGTGTTGGCATAAGGTGGCCAACAATTGAAATTTTGGACCAAATGAGTAGTCCTGGCCAAAATCCCTGAAAGTGTGAATAAATGGGTTTTTGGCCAATTTGCGCAAAAATGCGCAAAATGCGCAAATGCGCAAATATGCCATATGTGGCATAAATTGGTGAAAATACTGAAAAAACTGAATTCTTGTGAAAAAAAATGGCCTAAAGGTGGGTTTTGGCCATTTTGCGCATTTTTGCGCAAAATGCGCAAAGTGCGCAAAAGTGCGCAAAATGCGCAAATGCGCAAATATGCCACATTTGGCATAAATTGGTGAAAATGATGAAAAAACTGATTTATTGTGAAAAAATGGCCTAAAAGTGGGTTTTGGCCATTTTGCGCATTTTTGCGCAAAATGCGCAAAAATGCGCAATTATAATGATTTTGGCCAAAAAGGCCTTTTGAAGGCTTTTGACAAGAAAAAAGGCCCTTTTGCGCAAAAGTGCGCATATTTGCAAAAATGCGCAAATTTGCCAATATGCCTAATTAAGCATATTATGATAAGAATTGATGAAAAATGGCTGTTTTGATGTTTTGAGGTCTGATATGGCCAATTGTGCCAAAGTGCATATCTTGATGAAATTGGCCAATTGGGCCATTTGAAACAATTTCTTCTATGAACTTGATTTTTTTCTTGAATATCTTCTTCTTATCCCCTCCTTGATTGGTCAATTGCCACAAACACCTTGCTGATTGGGTTTTGGCTTTCAATTTTGATCTTAAGGAATGAGTTCAAAGCTGACATTAATATTTGACTCCACTGCCTCTGGTTCCCCGCCTTTTGTGATTTGGAGATGCCTTGGTTATAGAGTTTAAAGAAACCTTGAAGAAATTTTGATGCGTATTACTGGTAGTTGGTCTCCATTATTACTATTGTTATTTCCCTTTTTACATGAAATAAATGAATTAGCCTCCCAATACAAAATATGGGAGGATTGATTGCTGCTTAAAAGAAAGAAATTAAAAAAAACAAGAATTATACAAGTAAAGAAAATAAAAGAAATGAAAAAGAAAAGAAATGAGAGAAAAGAAAGAGAGTAAAGAAAGAAATATGAAATGCCTGGGGGTTGTCTTTCTTGTGGTGAGTTGTTTGATTTTGGCCAAAAGATTCTGAAAGATGGAATCAAGCATTTGATGCTCACAGCGTGGCCAAGGTAATGTTTTTACAAGAATTAGACCCCTCAGGGATGCATACCAGGAGATGGAACTTACTTTCATAACTTCCACTCCCCACCAAGCACCAGAAATGAAAAGTGAAATGTGCCATAAGATGAATTTGATAATGAATGTCTTGAAAGATAATTTATGGCATGATTAAAGAAAGAAGAGAAAAATAAAAGAAAAGATTGGGCCAAATCTTGATGAAAGGTCCAAATCTTGAGGGTATTATGTTGCAAGGCCTTCTGAACCTGTCCCAAAAAATTGACAAGTGCTCACAAAGTGGCCAAGGTGATGCTTACAACAAATTTGGTAGAATACCCCCTTAAAGGTGCATGCCAGGAGAGGAACTTACTTTCATAACCTCCAATCCCCACCAAGCACCATAAAATCAAACTCTTGAGGCATTTGGGCCAGGCTTGTCAGGATACAAAGTGTGAAAGTCCTTGACAAGGTCTGGAGAGTTGGTAAGGTTGGAAGCTGGTTCCCAAGTTGTTCTTTCTGGGTCTTCACTGAATCCTTTCCACTCAACTAAATACCATAATGAACCTCTCTTGAGCTTTGAGTCCAGAACCTGAGCCACTTCCCATTCTTCTTGCTCTTCCACTATTACTGGTGGTGGTGGCAATTGATGTCGATTTGGGATAGTTGATTGCTTCACTGGTTCTAACAAGGACACATGGAATACAGGGTGAACTGACTTCCATTGTTGAGGCAACTTGAGGTGATATGCATGGCTGCCAATCTTCTTGAGAACTTCAAAGGGTCCCAACCATCTTTCTGAAAGTTTCTTGGTGGGTCTTGTTGTCTTGATGTTCTTGGAAGCTAGCCATACTTTGTCCCCAGGTTGGAAATCAGGTGGAATTGCTCTATTTCTATCTGCATACTTCTTGAATCTTCTTATTGCTGACTCTAATTCTTCTTTGACAACTTGCTGTACTGATTGGAGTTTTGTTGATAACTTTCCAGCAGGTGAATCTTGAGAAACATGGATTGAGTCAAAGCTGGGATTTCTTCCATAAATGGTGAAAAAAGGTGATTGCTTTGTGGATGAATGTTCTGCATTATTATAGGCAAATTCAGCCAGAGGGAGCCAGGTGTGCCAGTCATCTTGATGGTAACTGACATACATCCGAAGATACTGTTCTAGAATCTGATTTACCCTCTCTGTCTGTCCATCTGTTTCAGGGTGAAATGCAGTTGAAAGATCTCTTGATATCTTGAGCTGCTGACATAACTGGGTCCAGAATGATGAAACAAATAAATAACCTCTATCACTAACAATACTGATTGGAAGACCATGTTTGGAAAAGACATGATTAATGAATATTTGAGCTAAGTCCAAAGCAGTGATTATTGAATAAGTTGGAATAAATATTGCCATTTTTGAAAATCTGTCTACAACTACTAAAATTGAATCAAAGTTGCTTGACAAGGGAAATTGAGTGATAAAGTCCATTGATAAAGAATTCCAAGGACCAGATGGAATTTGAAGAGGCTTGAGTAATCCAAACTTCTTATGGTGGATGTTCTTGTTTCTTGAACATTTCTGACATGAGGACACATAGTCCTTGATGATTTGATTCATGCCAGCCCAATAAAAATCCCTCTTGATGAGCTTGAGGGTCTTCTCCTGGCCAGGATGGCCAGCCAACAGTGAGTCATGACGCCTTTGAAGAATGTCCAATTGAACTTCATGATTTCTTGGAATAACTACTCTATCTTTGAACAATAATAATTTTGCTTGAGGTTCAAGAGAATAGTCTGGGACTGATTCTCCTCTTGCTAATTTCTTGAGGATCTACTTCTAGTCTTTGTCTTGCCATACTTGTCTTTGGATCTGATCAACTAAATCTGAAAACATTTCAACTTTTATGGAAAAGAATCTTGACTCTTGAATTTCATTTTGCTTGAGAACTTGATGAAAGTTTTGAGGATTCTTGCTGATGAAATCCACCCCCCTCTCTGGGTACACGTCGTCCCGACGTGACAAGGCATCTGGTAAAGTGGCCAGCCTGCCTGGGCATTAAGTGATAACAAAGTGAAATTCAGACAAAAATTCAGCCCAACGGGCTTGACGACGAGTAAGGACTTTAGAGGACATAAAATATTGGAGAGAACAATGGTCTGTCAAGACCTCAAAGGAATCAGAAAGAGAAAGGAGAAAGGCTCTCCAGCGCTTGAGAGCCCAAACTATGCCAAGGAGTTCCTTGTCATGAATTTCATAGTTGAGTTCAGCTGGTAAGAGCTTACGACTATCAAATGCAATGGGATGCTTTCCTGAGTCATTCACCTGACTCAGTACAGCACCCAAGGCATAATCAGAGGCATCAGTCTCTACAATAGTTGGGAGAGAAGGATTAAAGTGAGAGAGGATAGGAGCAGTGGTGAAAGCTTCTTTGAGTATCTGAAACTGGCTAAGAGCTTCCTCATTGAAGATGAAGGGAGAATCTTTTTTGAGAAGGGAAGTGAGAGCAGAGATTTTTTTGGAATAATTTTTAATGAAACAACGATAAAAGTTGGCAAAGCCAAGGAAATATTGGAGGGCCTTGATGTTCTTGGGCTGAGGCCAATTGAGGATTTGTTGAACTTTTGAAGAATCCATCTTGAGGCCATCACTTGAAACAAAATAGCCCAAGTATTCCACACTTGAGGCATGGAATACACACTTGGAGGCTTTAGCAAACAAATTATTGTCTCTCAGTCTTTGGAGAACAGAGGCCACATGTTCAACATGTTCATCCAAAGAGCTAGAGAAGACCATAATATCATCTAAGTACACTACAACAAAAATATCTAAATAATCTGCAAAGATATCATTCACAAGATTTTGGAATGAAGCTGGAGCATTGGTTAAGCCAAATGGCATAACCAAATACTCATAACTGCCATATTTGGTTCTAAAGGCAGTTAAATGCTCATCCCCCTCTTTAATTCTCAGGAGATTATAAGCACCACACAGATCTATCTTGGAGAAGATAGTAGCACCGTTAAAGACGGTAAGAAGCTGATTCATTGGAGGAACAGGATACCTGTTCTTCCTAGTGACAGCATTAAGTTTGCGGTAGTCAACACACAAACGAAGACCACCATCCTTTTTCTTAACAAAAAGGACAGGTGCTCCTGTTGAGGAGGAGCTTGGTCTGATGAAACGTTTCTCTACATTCTCTGAAATTTAGGCCCGCAGTGTTTCTGACTCATTCGTTGATAAAGAGTAGATAACACCAACTGGAGGTAGAAGACCCTCCAGTTCGATATGATGATCACAGGCACGGTGTGGAGGAAGTTTCTCTGCTTTCACTTTGGAGAATACATCCAAATATTTGTGATAAACAGGAGGGACTACCTTCAGCACAGTTTCAATCTCTTCTGGCTCTTCCTCCTCATCCCACTGCTCCTCCATGGAGGCATAAAAAGATAAAGGAGGAAGGTCCATATCCCCTTGAAAGAGATGAAGTGAAGATATAGCAACATCTTCTCCAACATCTTTTATCTCTTTGAAGACTTCATCTCTTAATGGAAGTAATGACTGAGAGGGAAAAGTGGAGGGGTTATGGACAGAAGGAGGAAAGGAAGGTGTCTTAAGATCACCAACCAGAGCAACACTGTTGACAGCAGTGGATAAGTCATTACTAGTAGAAGAAATAATACCACTAGAATCCTTATGACTAGAATCATAGGTGATCAATCCATTTTTCCAATCAATAATGGGATTAAAATGGTAAAGAAAATCATAGCCCAATATTAGGTCTTCTCCCTTGGGTGAATCTATGATAAAGAAATCCCATTCAAAGTTTGGGAAGGAAGGTAAATCAACAGCCCACTTGGTATAATGAGTGATGAACAGGGAAGTGGATTCATTAGAATCCAGAATGAAAAGAGGAATGGTCAATGAGTACTTGAGAACAAAATTCTTTGCAATAAAAGAGTTTGTAGCACCAGAATCAATGAGAATACTATAAAAAATATCAGAGATTGAAGAAAAAATAAGAAATTTTAAAGATTTCTTGACACTAGTATTCAGAGTGCACAATTGTGCTCTTGAAGGAAATAAGTGAGAACCATTGAACACATCATGATTCCCACTCAGGCTTTTACCTGCTTGCTAGGGAAGCCTTCTGATGATCCTTGCCTATTCTCAGGCCTCTTGAAGCATTTTTCAAATGGGTGCTTTCCACCACAATAATTGCACAAGCCTTCTTTAATCCTCCTCTCCTTTTCAGAACCAATTAATTTGTTGTCCTTATTGAGGAGAGCAGCATGAGGCTTGTCTTTGGACATTTGAAAATTCTTCCCCTTCTTATTCTTATTGTGATAAGGCTTCTTGGATGATGAACTTTGGGGAGGTTTGGAGAAATTGGATCCAATGATTGGAGGCTTCTTCTCTTGATGACTGCCCTTTTCCTTTTGCCTCTCATGATATCTTGTGTCTAATTCTAAAGTGACATCCATAAGTTCTTGAAGAGTGTCAAAGGTTCCAGGGTGAGAAGCCAATTGGTCCAACAATCTTGATGCCAAGCCTCTTCTATACACATGAATGTAAGCTCTTTCCCCCCAATCTCCAATTTTTTGACATTAAGCTTCTGAAATCTGCTATGTACAAGGAAACATGACCACTTTCCTTCATCCTCAAATTGTCCAACTCTTGTTCAGCTTTCCTGACTTCATTGGGGTCACCAAACAGAGTGAATAATTGAGATTCAAATAATGGCCAATTATTGAGGAGGTAGGAAGGGTCTTCATTGGAAATATTTTAGAGGTAAGGTTCAATCCACTTGCCAGCTCTATGTCACAGGGGCTCTTCGAAGTGAAGAGGGCCTGGCACTCAGTAAACTGGGACTCACTTATGGAGGGCTCAAAGATAAGATAAAAGGGGATACACTTAAGAGTGTCAAAGATAAATTGCTAAAGAATAAATATAAGAAAAGCAGCAACAAAAGATAAGAGTAAAAGAATAGAAGAGCCAACCACAAACAAGTCCAAGTCCACTGTTTCAACCTGCCAGAATGGAAAGAGAAGGGTTAATAAGGATATGGCCACCCAACTCATACTGTACAGGCAAAGAGAGAAATGCAAAGACTAACTTAAGATTAAATAATTATAATGCCCAAATTAAGGATAAGAATAATTATAAAATAATAAATAAACTAAATTAATTAACTGGGGAAAAGTCCCCAGGGGGGAGAAAGAGGGGCTGGTATATGTGAGAATCACCAGCCCTGATCCAGAGAAGAATTTTCATGAGAATAATTGATTACTGAATTGAGTCTGGCCAATACAGGTCCTGTACAGCTGTACAGAACCTGTACAAGAGGTGTGGTGTATTTGAGTGATCATACAGATTCATACTGGTGTATTGAAACTGTATTGGGTGAATCCATCCTGTACAAGTATTGACAGGCTGTATTGATGTACCAAACTGTATGCATGTTTCAGAATGAAGATTTCTGAAACTGACTGCTGATGCAGATACTGGATTTGCTGATTTGAGGTGTTTGAGTGGGTGTATGAATGAATACCCTTACCCCTGATGGATGGTTGTTACAGTATCCCCCTCTTGAAACTGGTGGGCTCCTGAACACCATAATACCCTGCCACTGTTGAGTGGCATCTCAATATCCCCACATTTTTTCAAAAAATTTTCTTTTTAAATTTCTTTCCTCTTGACCATTATCCTGAAAATCCTTCATTCCTTCTTCCCTGCCAACTTCAATTGATTCCCCCCTTTTTTTCAAGCTTGAGTGAGTATTCCTTCCAGAATATGCCATTCTTTTCTCTTGATTCAATCAGCCATGCCTTGGAATGTGGCGTTGGGATCTATCCCAGAGTAAAGGCCATTGAGCACTTGTGCTCAGAAATTGGGGCCCAATGAGTATATGACTTGTACTCATTGGCCCAAAATTAATCCAATGAATGAATGCAACTTTCCTCCCAGGGGTCTTGTCCCCATTATCCAAGGAATTGGCCTCAGGCAGCCCTCCAAGTGGGTTTTGGGCTGTGGCCTCCATCCTGAGTGACCTTGATGAAATTTGCTTTTTATGGCCTTTTAGGCCTTTTTGGGTGCTCTGGTGAAAAACCTTGATTTATTGATTTCTGGCCTTTTTTGGCCCTTTTGAGTCTCTGGGATCCTACGGTCCGCGGTCCGTGGGCCGTACGCCGCGGTCCGTGGTGCGTGGGGGCTATTGGAGGCCCCCAGGACCAAAATGGAGCCCCTGGGCCCAAATTTGCTGGGGACCCAGGGTGACCAAGGGGCCCAGAAATGGCCCATTTTCAAATTTCACCATATATGGCCTGGACCCATTGAAGGGGTCCAGGACCATCAAGATCTTGGCCTTCCCCAAAGTTGCAGGGGAGGCCCTGGGTGATGAGTTCAGCCCCAAAGGGGTGTGAACCTTCACCTTACAGGCTTTGAGGTGGGGCATAATTGAGTTATGGCCCCATTTCCTTGAGTCAAATTTCCTTTTTCTTGATGTGGAGTGGATTGATTCTGACGTCTTGAATCTTCTGCTTGCACATTCTTCAGTTATGAGTTCCAAACTGACTGAACTCACTGAATCTTCCCCTTCTGCACCGCCACCGTCTGTTCTTCATGGTTCTGGCGTCTTCAGTCGATTGTCTTCTCCTTCTATGGCGTCTTCTGGCCATTTTGACCCCTCCCAAACATATGATGGGTTCAGAGCAGTTGAAGTTCTTGATCCTGCCTGTACTGAGTGTGTGGCCAGGGGTAAGGATTGCTTCCAACATTACAATCCTCGCTCGTCAAAATGCCATTTCTGCTTTATTGGGAAGAAGCCATGCCGCCGTACCGGGTCAACTTTGTCCCAGGTCAGGAGGCACCTATGGAGTAGGAAGGATGGGCCTTATGGGCAGGAATTCCCCATTCTTGAGGAACCTACCCCTGATGCCACTTCTGGATTTTCTCAATGTGAGTGATTTGCATATTTTGATTGAATTGGTGCTGATATCTTGATGTAGTGACTGGTTCCAGGCAGAGGCATGTGGCCAGATGGACTAATGTTGGAGGGTCCATTCCAATTGGTGGTAGGCCCATCCACTACAGCTCAGAAATTCCAATTTCAAGAACCAATGCTGATGGAGTGGTGAAAGTAGTGAAGAAGCTAAGAAGAATTGTTGATTCCCCATCAGATCCAGATGCTGAAGGAAGTGATGAGTTGGATGGTGAAGAAGTTCAAGTTATTCCTCATTCAAGTGGCCATCCATCCAGCAATTCCTCTTCTCAACCTCTTGCCAACACCAGATTCCAAAGCCAAATTATTCCCAGCACTCCAAGGAACTTCCAACCAATGCTTGCTTCTATTCCTACAACCCTTCCTCCTCCTTCACCAACTACTTCCCATACCACCAGGCCTGCCTTGAATCCAGCAGTAAGACCATCTCCAGTTCAACAGCCCAGGAACTCACCCATAAACACCTCCCGTCAACTCCAACCTGTGGCCAGCTCCAGCAGAAGAAGAGATGGATTGTCTCCTTTGCCGTTTCCTGCCGCTCAAGTTTTTCAAAGAAGAGAACGTTGGCCTATCCGGGTTACCAGAGAAGATCCCAACGCGGCTAGTGAAAATCAAGATGCTGTGGCCAGATTATTCAGGAGGGTTGATAGAAATAGCAGAGAGGTGATTATGTATGCCAATGACAGGACTATTCCAGGTACTGCTTTTGAAGAGATGGCTGCAAAATTTGCCTGGTATGAAGATGAGTTGATAAATGACTTCCAGAGAACTTTTGATGACTTGGGTAGAGATAACTAGTTTCCTTTTCCTTGTTTGTGTTTGGTTTGACTTCTATCCCCACTCTTATAACTACTAAAAAATAAAGAATAAAAAAGATAATGGAACCTCCCAATACATGATTTGGGGAGGGGATGCTGCTGCTTTAAAGAAATAAAAGAAGAAAATTATACAAGTAAAGAAGAAAGAAAAAATGCAAGAATAGGAGAAAATGAGAGTAAAGAAAGAAATAAAGAAAAATTCCTGATGGCTGGTCCTTCTTGTGGTGAGTTGCTTGATTCTGGCCAAGAAGTGTCTGAAAAATGAAAACCAAGCATTTGATGCTCACAGAGTGGCCAAGGTGATGTTTTACAAGAAGTAGAACCCTCAGGGATGCATACCAGGAGATGGAACTTACTTTCATAACTTCCACTCCCCACCAAGCACCATAAGACTGAAATAAATTGCCATAAATGCCTTCTGAAATGAATTGCCATAAATGACTACTGAAATGAATTACCGTAAATGACTTGAAGTAATGAATGTCTTGAATTATGATGATTGGCATAAAATGAAAAGATAATAAAGAAAGAAAACATTGGGCCATATCTTGATAAGGTCCAAATCGGAGGGTATTGATGTTGTATGCTTCCTGAACCTGTCCAAAGAATTGACAAGTGCTCACAAAGTGGCCAAGGTGATGCTTACAACAACATATGGGTAGAATACCCCCTTAAAGGTGCATGCCAGGGGAGGAACTTACTTTCATAACTTCTTCTCCCCACCAAGCACCATAAATCAAACTCTTGAGGTATTTGGACCAGGCTTGTCTGGATACAATGAGTGAAAATCCTTGACAAGGTCTGGTGAGTTGGTAAGGTTGGAAGATGGTTCCCAAGTGGTTCTTTCTGGGTCTTCACTGAATCCTTTCCACTCTACAAGATACCATAATTTACCTCTTTTGAGTTTTGAGTCCAGAACCTGAGCCACTTCCCATTCTTCTTGCTCTTCCACTAAAACTGGTGGTGGCGGCAATTGATGATGATTTGGGATAGTTGAATGCTTGACTGGTTCTAATAAGGACACATGGAATACAGGGTGAACTGTCTTCCATTGCTGAGGCAACTTGAGGTGATATGCATGGCTGCCAATCTTCTTAAGAACTTCAAAGGGTCCCAACCATCTTTCTGATAATTTCTTGGTGGGTCTTGTTGTCTTGATGTTCTTGGAAGCTAGCCATACTTTGTCCCCAGGTTGGAAATCAGGTGGAATTGCCCTATTTCTATCTGCATACTTCTTGAATCTCCTTGTTGCTGACTCTAGTTCTTCTTTGACAACTTGCTGTACTGATTGGAGTTTTGTTGATAACTTTCCAGCAGGTGAGTCTTGAGAAATGTGGATTGAGTCAAAGCTGGGATTTCTTCCATAAATGGTGAAAAAAGGTGATTGCTTGGTTGATGAATGTTCTGCATTATTATAGGCAAATTCAGCCAGAGGGAGCCAGGTGTACCAGTCATCTTGATGATAGCTGACATACATCCGAAGGTACTGTTCTAGTATCTGATTTACCCTCTCTGTCTGTCCATCTGTTTCAGGGTGAAAGGCAGTTGAAAGATCTCTTGATATCTTGAGCTGCTGACACAATTGAGTCCAGAATGATGAAACAAATAAGGATCCTCTATCACTGACAATACTGACTGGGAGTCCATGCTTGGAAAATACATGGCTAATGAATATTTGAGCTAAATCCAGAGCAGTGATTGTGCCATAAGTTGGAATGAAGATTGCCATCTTTGAGAATCTGTCCACAACTACTAAAATTGAATCAAAGTTGTTGGACAGTGGCAATTGAGTGATAAAGTCCATTGATAATGAATTCCAAGGACCAGATGGAATTGAAAGAGGCTTGAGTAATCCAAACTTCTTGTGATGGATGTTCTTGTTTCTTGAACATTGCTGACATGAGGACACATAGTCCTTGATGAATTGATTCATGCCAGCCCAATAAAAATCCGTCTTGATGAGCTTGAGGGTCTTCTCCTGGCCAGGATGGCCAGCCAATGGTGAGTCATGACGCTTTTGAAGAATATTGAGTTGAAGTTCTTCATTGCTTGGGATTACCACTCTATCTTTGAATAATAATAACTTGGCTTGAGGTTCAAGAGAATAATCTGGAACTGATTCGCCTCTTGCTAGTTGCTTGAGTATTTCTTTATAATCTTTGTCTTGCCATACTTCTTTTTGAATATTGTCCACTAAATCTGAGAAAATTTCCACTTTGATTGAGAAGAATCTTGACTCTTGAATTCCATCTTGCTTAAGTATTTGATGAAAATTGTGAGGATTCTTGCTGATGAAGTCCACCCCCCTCTCTGGGTACACGTCTTCCCGACGTGACAAGGCATCCGGCAAAGTGGCCAGCCTGCCTGGGCGGTAAGTGATAGTGAAATGAAATTCTGAGAGAAATTCAGCCCAACGGGCCTGACGACGAGTAAGAACTTTGGAAGACATGAAAAACTGCAAGGAAGAGTGGTCTGTCAAGACCTCAAAAGGATTGGAAAGAGAAAGAAGAAATGCCCTCCAGCGCTTGAGAGCCCAAACTATGCCAAGGAGTTCCTTGTCATGAATTTCATAGTTGAGTTCAGCTGGTAAGAGCTTGCGACTATCAAATGCAATGGGATGCTTTCCTGAGTCATTCACCTGACTCAGTACGGCGCCCAATGCATAATCAGAAGCATCAGTCTCTACTACAGTAGGTAGAGAAGGATTAAAGTGAGATAAGATAGGAGCAGAGGTGAAAGCTTCTTTGAGTGCTTGAAACTGACTAAGAGCTTCCTCATTGAAGATGAAGGGAGAATCTTTTTTAAGGAGGGAAGTGAGAGAAGTGATTTTTTTAGAATAATTTTTAATGAAACGTCGATAAAAATTGGCAAAGCCAAGAAAAGATTGAAGAGCCTTGATGTTTCTGGGCTGAGGCCAATTGAGGATTTGCTGAACTTTTGAAGAATCCATCTTGAGGCCATCACTTGAAACAACATAGCCCAAGTATTCCACACTTGAGGCATGGAATACACACTTGGAGGCTTTGGAAAACAGATTATTGTCCCTCAGTCTTTGGAGGACAGAGGCCACATGTTTGACATGTTCCTCCTCAGAACTGGAAAAGACCATAATATCATCTAGATAAACCACAACAAACACATCCAAAAAATCTGCAAAGATATCATTTACTAGATTTTGGAAAGAAGCAGGAGCATTGGTCAAACCAAATGGCATGACCAAATACTCATAACTGCCATATTTTGTTCTAAAGGCAGTTAAGTGCTCATCCCCCTCTTTGATTCTCAGAAGGTTATATGCACCACGCAAATCTATCTTGGAGAAGATAGTGGAACCGTTGAATACAGTAAGAAGCTGGTTCATAGGAGGAACAGGGTATCTGTTCTTCCTAGTGACAGCATTGAGTTTGCGGTAGTCAACACACAAACGAAGACCTCCATCCTTTTTCTTGACAAAAAGGACAGGTGCTCCTGTTGAAGAGGAGCTTGGTCTAATGAAACCTTTCTCTACATTCTCTGAAATGTAGGCCCGCAGTGTTTCTGACTCTTGATTTGATAATGAGTAGATAACACCAATTGGAGGTAGAAGACCCTCCAATTCGATATGGTGATCACAGGGGCGGTGTGGAGGAAGTTTCTCTGCTTTCACCTTGGAGAATACATCCAAATATTGGTGATAAGCAGGAGGCACAACCTTCAGCACAGTTTCAATTTCTTCTGGCTCTTCCTCCTCATCCCACTGCTCCTCCAGGGATGCATGAAAAGATAAGGGAGGAAGGTCCATGTCCCCTTGGAAGAGATGAAGTGAAGATATGGCAACATCTTCTCCAACATCCTTTATCTCTTTGAAGACTTCATCTCTTGATGGAAGTAATGACTGAGAGGGAATTATGGAAGGGATATGGACAGAAGAAGGGATGAAAGGTGTCTTAAGTTCACCAGCCAGAGCAACACTGTTGACAGCAGTGGCTAAGTCATTACTAGTAGAAGGAATAATACCACTAGAATCCTTATGATTAGAATCATAGGTGATCAATCCATTTTTCCAATCAATAATGGGAGTGAAATGGTAAAGGAAATCTTCGCCCAATATCAGGTCTTCTCCTTTGGGTGAATCTATGATAAAGAAATCCCATTCAAAGCTTGGGAAGGAAGGCAAGTCAACTACCCACTTGGTATAATGGGTGATGAACAAGGCAGGGGATTCATTAGAATCCAAAATGAAAAGAGGAATCTTTTCAGGGAGCTCTGACAGAGTCAATGAGTACTTGAGAACAAAATTCTTTGCAATAAAAGAGTTTGTAGCACCAGAATCAATGAGAATACTATAAAAAATATCAGAGACAGAAGAGAAAATAAGAAATTTTAAAGATTTCTTGACACTAGTATTCAGAGTGCACAATTGTGCTCTTGAAGGAAATAAGTGAGAACCATTGAACACATCATGATCCCCACTCAGGCTTTTCCCTGCTTGCTAGGGAAGCCTTTTGATGATGGCCCAGGCTTGTTCTGAGGTCTCTTGAAGCATTTTTCAATTGGGTGCTTGCCACCACAATAAGTACACAACCCTGCTTGAATCCTCCTCTCCTTTTCAGAACCGATTAATTTATTGTCCTTATTGAGGAGAGCAGCATGGGGTTTGTCCTTTGAAGATTGAAATTACTTGCCCTTCTTATTCTTCTTCTGATGAGGCTTCTTTTGAAATGAGTTTTGAGGAGGCCTAGACTGATTGGATCCACTGACTGGAGGCTTCTTTTCTTGATTGCCAGCCTTTTCCTTTTGCCTCTCATGATATCTTGTGTCTAATTCTAGAGTGACATCCATAAGTTCTTGAAGAGTATCAAAAGTTCCAGGGTGAGAAGCCAACTGATCCAATAATCTTGATGCCAATCCTCTTCTGTAAACATGGATATAAGCCCTTTCCCCCCAATCTCCAATTCTTGACATTAATCTTCTGAAATCTGCTATGTACAAGGAAACATGACCACTTTCCTTCATCCTCAAATTGTCCAACTCTTGTTCAGCTTTCCTGACTTCATTGGGGTCACCAAACAGAGTGAATAATTGAGATTCAAACAATGGCCAATTATTGAGGAGGTAGGAAGGGTCTTCATTGGAAATATTTGAGAGGTAGGGTTCAGTCCATTTGCCAGCTCTACCAGTAAGAAAAGAAGTTGAGTACAAAACCTTCTTCCTGTCAGAGAAGAAGTTTGCTGGATCATTATGGAAAATTAGTTGACAGGATTGGATAAATCCTCTCAACTTATGAGCTTGAGTACCATCAAAAGAATCAGGTGCCTTCATGGATGGAGTTTTGAAAGCAGGGGCTTTGGAATTGTCCCTGGGGGCAACTGCTTGAGTGAGTTGTCCCATGAATTGAGTCATCTGCTCCATCATCTTGAGGAGACTTGGATCAGTTTGAGAGACAAGAGGTTGACTAGAAAGGGCTAGATTAGAACCCTGAGGTACCTCTGGAGCATTTGCCAAGGCATCTGCCACTTCAGTTTCCCCAGAATCTTCCTCTTCCACAGACTCTTCCCCCTCTTCATCTTCAACTTCCCCTAATCTTGCTCTTGCACCTTCAGAAATGCCAGGGTAGCCACCCAAAAGTCCAGAAAAGGATCTTGATCTTCTAGATTTCATTCCACCTCTTCTTGAGGGTGCTGCTCCTTCCATTGGTGGTCCTCTGTCCAAATTTGCACTCAGTTGATGAACTGATGGTGTGCGGTCAAGAGGAGCCCTTGCTGTAGGAGTGAGAACAGCTGGAATTTTCTGGGATCTAGTATTCTTTGCTGGGGGGCTATGCTGGACTGGCATTATGAAAAGAATTAAAATAACTTGATGGTATTAAGAAGAATAATCAGGCTTGGCCAAATCAATCACAATAAAATCTTGATGAATCTTGAGGAATCAATTCAAATCTTGAGGAATCAAATTCAATCAACAGTCAAATAAATTCAATCAATCAACAATCAATTCAATCAAATATCAATAATCTTGAGGAAATCAATAGTCAATCAATATTCAATCAATAATCAATCAATAAGTGTCTTCAATATGAAATCAAGTCTTGAGGAATCAATCAATCAGTTCAAAATCTTCAGAAATCAATTCAATATCTTGATGAGTCAAATCAAATCAATAATCAAAATCAATTCTTGAGGATCAATCAATATCTTGAGAGTTCAAAGTCAATAAATCCAATAAATCCTGAATCAATAACCCAAATGAATCCCAATGAATAATCCAATCAATTAAACCAATCGATAATCCCTAGATAAAACCTGAATAAGAACACAGACAAAATTTGATTGATAAAAGTAAAATGAAGTGATGAAATGGTCAGCAATGATTAAGAAAGGAAAAGAATCAATTTTCATAAGAATGAAAAGAATGAGATGAAAATTGATGAGAGAGGAAATTCATAAAAAATCATAAAAATCATAAAATCATGAAAAGGTCATAATTGATGAATGAGAGGAAATGAATATAAATGAATGAAAAGAAAGAATCAAATATGAGTTAATTAATTTAATGTCACAGGGGCTCTTTGAAGTGAAGAGGGCCTGGCACTCAGTAAACTGGGACTCACTTATGGAGGGCTCAAAGATAAGATAAAAGGGGATACACTTAAGAGTGTCAAAGATAAATTGCTAAAAAATAAATATAAGAAAAGCAGAAACAAAAGATAAGAGTAAAAGAATAGAAGAGCCAACCACAAACAAGTCCAAGTCCACTGTTTCAACCTGCCAGAATGGAAAGAGAAGGGTTAATAAGGATATGGCCACCCAACTCATACTGTACAGGCGAAGAGAGAAATGCAAAGACTAACTTAAGATTAAATAATTATAATGCCCAAATTAAGGATAAGAATAATTATAAAATAATAAATAAACTAAATTAATTAACTGGGGAAAATTCCCCAGGGGGGAGAAAGAGGGGCTGGTATATGTGAGAATCACCAGCCCTGATCCAGAGAAGAATTTTCATGAGAATAATTGATTACTGAATTGAGTCTGGCCAATACAGGTCCTGTACAGCTGTACAGAACCTGTACAAGAGGTGTGGTGTATTTGAGTGATCATACAGATTCATACTGGTGTATTGAAACTGTATTGGGTGAATCCATCCTGTACAAGTATTGACAGGCTGTATTGATGTACCAAACTGTATGCATGTTTCAGAATGAAGATTGCTGAAACTGACTGCTGATGCAGATACTGGATTTGCTGATTTGAGGTGTTTGAGTGGGTGTATGAATGAATACCCTTACCCCTGATGGATGGTTGTTACACTCTACCAGTAAGAAAAGAAGTTGAGTACAAAACCTTCTTCCTCTCAGAGAAGAAGTTTGCTGGATCATTATGGAAAATTAGTTGACAGGATTGGACAAATCCTCTCAACTTATGAGCTTGAGTACCATCAAAAGAATCAGGTGCCTTCATTGATGGAGTCTTGAATGCAGGGACTTTTGAAGTGTCCCTTGGGGCAACTGCTTGAGTGAGTTGTCCCATAAACTGAGTCATTTGCTCCATCATCTTGAGGAAATTTGGTTCAGCTTGAGAGACAGAAGGTTGATTAGAAAGGGCTAGATTTGGAGCCTCAGGAGCCTCAGTAGCACCTGCCAAGGCAGCTGCCACTTCAGTCTCCTCAGATTCTTCCTCTTCCACAGACTCCTCCCCCTCCTCATCTTCAGCTTCCCCCAATCTACTTCTAGGCCCTTGAGAAACACCAGGATAACCACCCAATAGTCCAGAGAATGATCTTGATCTTCTAGACTTCACACCTCCTCTTCTGGAGGGTGCTGCTCCTTCCATTGGTGGTCCTCTGTCCAAATTTGCACTAAGTTGATGAACTGATGGTGTGCGGTCAAGAGGAGCCCTTGGTGTAGGAGTGAGAACGGCTTGATGTCTGTGGGATCTTGTATTCTTGGCTGGTGGGCTATGCTGAACTGGCATTATGAAAGAAATGAATAAAAACTTGATGATACTTTGAATAAATTAAGGCTTGACCAACACAATGAAATGAGAATCTTGATGAACTTGAGAAATTAATCAATAGTCTTGAAGTGAATCAATATGAATAAATCTTGAAGAGTGAAGATGACAAAGTCAAATTCTTATGAATAATCAATTTCAATCAATAAGTCAAATCAAGTCAATCAAAATCAAATCAATTAAGTCTTGAGGAATTCAATCAATATCTTCAAAAATCAATTCAATTTTCTTGAGGAATCAAATTCAAATCAATCAATTAAATCCAATCTTGAGGATAAATCAGGTATCTTGAAGAATCAAATGAAGTCAATCAAATCAAATCAAATCAATCAAAGTCAATTCAAAATCTTGAGGTGAAATCAATGTCTTGAGGAATCAATCAATCAATCAATAATCTTGAGAAATTTCAATCAAAACCACTGAATACCCCAAATCAAATAACCCTGAATGATGAATCAATTAACCCAACTAATTCCAAGCAATAAAACCTGAATAAACCTGAATTCAAACAAAAGAGAAATGAAGATGATAGAGAATAAAGTGAATTGGTCAGCAGAATAGAGAAATTAGAAAGAATAAATTTTCATGAGAATGAAATGGGAGAGATGAAAATTGATGAAAATCATAAAATCATTAAAGTTCATAATCATTAAGAGATCATAATAGAAGAATGAGAGAAATGAATAAAATGAATGAAAAGAAAGAAGAAATTATGAGTTAATTAAAATAATGTCACAGGGGCTCTTCTAAAATGAAGAGGGCCTGGCACTCAGTGAAAAGACTTACTTAAGGAGGGCTCAAAATACTCAAGAACAGGATAGAAAGAATGCAAGGATAAATTCCTGATAAAAGAATAAGAGTACTAAGAAAAGGAAATAACAATAAGTAATAAATAGAGAGCCAACCACTAAGTAATCCTGAGTCACTGTTTCAACCTGTTCAGAAAAGAGAAAAGGGATTAATAAGGATATGGCCACCAGGACTCTACTGAACAGGTGAGGGAAGGCTAAGACTAACTTAATAAGTAATAAAATAATATTCCAAAGTGAGAATAAAATAATATTAAATAATAAATCAACTATTTTAATTAACTGGGGGAAAAAACCCCCAGGTGGGTGAAGAGTGGCTGGTATATGTGAGAAATGCCAGCCTTGGAGTTTGAGTGTTGAGATACTTGCCTGTATGCTGGAAGAAGTTGGATGTGGGATTGAATCCTGTATTGGTGAATCCAATACAGGTGATACAGTCAATACAGGTATTTGCGCCTGTATTGATGACAGGCCTGTATTTGGTGAATCCTGTATTTGAGTCTTGCCTGTATGGAACTGTATTGAGGTATGAAACTGTATTGGGTGAATTATTGAATGAAACCCCCTTGCTGATTGGGTTCTGAAGGGTATCCGTGATATAATGATTTGCTGATGATGAATGGAAATTCCCCTGCCTCCTTGGCTGTGACATATGGATTCTTGTTGATCAGCAGTTGATTTTATCCAAAAACTGAAAAGGCGCAATGAGTATGCAAATATCTACCATCTTACCTACATCACCAAAAATACCAACCAGGGAATGGTTGCGCGTCTTACTTTTCCTTTTGTTCTTATGTTTTTACCTTTTGATCATTATCATGATCCTCATCACTTAACGTTTCCTTTTCTGAAGATCATCACTGATCTTTATGAATTTTTTCAAATTCAAATATGATTAATGCTGATCATTTTTTTTCTTTTTTTTGATTTTTTTCTTAAATCATCATTCTGACTGACTTATGTGTTTTCTTTATTAACCTCATATACAATTAATTTGATTAAATGATCATACTGATCATTTTTTTAATTTTTTTGTACTGGTTTTTTATCATTTCTTAATATTATAAGGATATTTTGTGCAATGTCATTACCTTTCAGCCCCCTTCCATAATCATTAAAATTCAAAAAAAGTGCTCCCCCTCTCTCTCACTCTTCAAATTATTCTAATGATGTTATGGTTAGGACTAAACCAGTGTCAGTACATCATCAGAATTATTTGAATGATGATGAAACTATTGTTCCTCCTATTGATGTCATGGTTAGGACTAAACCAAAGATAGAACATCATGAAGATAATAATAACCAAACCAATAATAAAAGAAAACTCACCTTATGCCAAAGACAACATATTCATGATTCGAAACAAATCATGTCTCAGCTTGGACATTCAAACACAGAATAGAAGAACTTTTCCACCATTTCAATTGACAAGAAATCACTGAATGCCTCATTGTTAAAACTTCCATCAATCAATACTTTACCCCACCCTTATTTACATATTGATAAAACACACAAGCCATTTTTACCTGTCTGAATTTATGAAATCACCCCTTTTGAGGTTTCCTCAGGCCACTCTCAAATACTAAAAGACCTTATGATTAAATTGATGTACTTACCTCAAAATCACCAAGAAATTAAAATTAATAAACAAGTTCTAGGTGGAATGATGAAAGGTATTGGCTTTTGTCCTGGTTCTGATGCTGGCAAATTAGCAGGTGTGTGATTTTGTTTACTTATTATTTTAATAATACTAATTAATTTTGAACTTTTTAGGTGTTTACTTCAGAAAGGCTGGTTTATCCCCTCATCAAATTTCATTGGACAATATGCAATGGACCAAACTTCAAAAATATGATGAATCCATTTACTCCAGAATATCTCATTTTTCACAATTAGCCACACAAGAAAATCAGTCATGAATGGAAGCAGCCAAATTACCAAACTTCAGTCAACTGGAATGGACTTCTGCAAATCCAAAGGAAGAATTCAAATATTTTTCCAATTTTATTGTCACTCAAGATGGATTTTTCAACAAGCCACACCAAGATTTAAATGATCTCAATGCCAGGACTTATGATATTTTTTCTTTTGTATCTAAAAAGATTTTCATCCCCTTCCAACTGTCTTCACTCCCTCTGGAGATGGCTTGCACTTCCCCAAATTGAAAATGGAGATTGATTTTTCAAAAAAACCTGGCATTATGGAACTCCTTAGGAAAGCATCAACAATGGTTCATCATACAACAAAACCCTCTCCAGAAATTATCAATAATGATGAAATAACTCATTTTGGATGTTCTTTTCAAATCAACCATAAATTATTTAATGTAGGTCACAAATTCTTGAAAATGTCACCAACTGAAATCAATCCAAAAGTCCATGGGTACTTTGAAAGAAATGTGCAGGACTCAAAAACGTGCTAAAAAGTCTTAATTGGAAATGGTTTTATTTGCCAAATATTAATTGGAAATACTTTTATTTGCCCAATAACCCCTCCACTCCATTGTATGCCATTACACTAAGTACATATATCAATGGTCCCGATGAAATTCACAATTGACTATTGTTCCATGCCACAGTAATTGGTTTAATTTTTTCATGCCTATTTACCACATCTTCCTCAATGTTGTTAATGGACAGATTTTCTGCATGTGCTGGATCATCATCCTCATATAAATCAAACCATTCATCACCAATTTATTCCAACATATTATGTAATATTGTGCACAAAACAATCAAACTAACAAAGTATTCAATCTCATGATCATCCCTCATTTTGTTCCGCATTTCCCTCAGTGAAAACCACTGCCCCTTCAAAATTCCAATTGCATGCTCAATTCAGACCCTTTATTTTGCTAGACAGTAATTGAAAGAATGGTTGTCTTCATTTTGTGCTGCAACTCCCTCATATTCTGGAACAACCCAAGGAGAACTTGCATATGCTGAATCAGCCAGTACCTACTGATCCTTTCATAAAATTCTTGAGGTGTTTGTGCAATTTTCATATTTTGATATACATTTGAATCATGAAGTAACCCTGTACAACCAACATGTAGAGCAGTGAACTGTTTATTTATTTTTCAAACCAGTTATATTGATATAGAATACCTTATTTTCAAACAATCAGTAAAAATTCAAAAGCCTACCTGTAAGGTTTGACTATGAAACAATAAGTAAAAATTACTAATTTATTACTTATTGTACTCTGAATGTCCTTATGAATTGAATAAATAAGATTAAAAATATAATAATAATAAATGATTATTATTATTATGGCGTAAAATAATTATATTATTAAATAAATATAATAATATAATTTATATTATGAAAATATAATATAATAAATAAATATATTAATATAAAATAATTAATATATTTAAAAAGCTCTTTATTATTGTTACCAACAAATAATAAAGGCGTAAAAAATTACTTTTTATTAATAAAAAACAATTAATAACAATAATATTACTAATATTAAAGTTATGAATTAATATAAATACTATTTATATTAATTAGAGAATTATTAAGAGAGTAATAATAGACAAATTATTATAATAAGAGAAAATAACTTACTTTTAACACTTAATATAATAATTTTGAAATATTTTACGCCAAAAAATATAAATACAACCTTTTCAAATTGTATTTAAAATAAAAATAAAGAAAATTACAAAGTATTCTGGATTTTTACGTGGAAATGAGTTTTTAGAGAGATTTTTAACAAAAAACAATTAAATAAATGATTTAATCACGTCAAAATAGATGATTATAATAAGGTGTTCTTTGGTCTTTAATAATATAATAGTTTTATATATAAAGAATAAAGAAATTACCTTTGATTTAATTGATTTAATGTTTTTGATGCATCTGAGGGGAAAATAGAGTAAAAAGAGCTCTATTTATAGTAAATACCTCCCTCCTAGAGTCCAACAGGCTTCTAGTAGACGTATACTGATCATATCCACTGGAATTGATCAATATTTTAAGGTTTGGAGATGATTACATCATTATCAAACCATATTACATCATTATTACACCATTATTTAGAGTTATCACTATAACTCTAAAGTTGATGACATCAGAGGCTTGGCAGAACCCCAAATTTCGTGGATTTCATTAGTTTTAATCATAAACTAATAGTATTAACCAATTTTATCACTCTTAAGACTGTTAAACTTAAATTAAGGTTACTGTGAGTGATCATAACTGCTCAAATTAAGCTCAAACTTTGATCCTCACTAACTTTTAAGATTTATATGCTACAGCAGTTCAGAGAGTGAATTCTGGTAGCCTGGAATAATATTATTATGCTGCCAAGAGCTTTTCATTACATCATCAAAACTCTAATTTTGATGATTTTTCTTGTAACTCATCTTTTCTGTCGAAATTCAATATTTTAAACTTCAAACCTTGATTTCAGGGGGTTATACCCTGAATTTAATAATAAAAATTACATAATTCTTCACGAATGAACTAGTAGAATCCAACTGTATACTTTTTTTTAAGTTTGGAACACTTTCACAACAAAGTGGTCAACAGCTCTGTTGATTTTTATCAATATTTCATCATAGGTTTTAACCTTGTTTATAATTTGTAAAATAAAATTCATATCTATGTTCTTACAGTAATTAAGTGGTAACTTTATTTTTGGTTCATCATTCTATCATGTATAGTTCAAGAGATATTAGCTATGATCCTTGAATATATGTGTTGACCAAAAAAGTGCATATATTCAGGTTAATTCCTTAAGTATTAACTTTGGAAATTAGCTTATTAATTGTTTTATGTGTGGATATTTGTGGGGAATCCACTGTTACAATTTATTTCACATTTTGTTTCATTAGTTTCCGAGATAAATAAGGTTTTATGGTTTTTATAAGGTATTATACCTTATAATTCATTAAATATTGACTTTACAGATATTCCATAAAGATGGTATATGTGTATTTTACCATGGGGAATCCAATGGTATAATTTATTTTACATGTTTACTCATTGGTTTTTAAGTTAAACCAATTTTTGTACCAATTTATGGTATTTTTTGTATATTTAAGTAATTATTTTTAATGTATAATTATTCTAAGTACTTTTAATATAATTATATTAAAGGTATAATTATTCTTAGTCTTTTTTGTGACCTTATTGGGTATGTGGTCATATCTCAAAGGCTCACACTACCTCTATTTACGGTCAAAATAGGCTTCACCACCATTGGGGGGATGTTGTGATAATGGTATGAGACTCCCATCAATAAACCCAATGAACCCAGGGAAGCCTTCCGTCTGCATAAATTGAGACATCTCTCTGCATTGTTCTATTGTTGGCCACACAATCATTTTTCGCTTTAACTTCATTAGTATCTGGATAACTCTTTGAGTGTATATAACAATAGCCCCATGGCTGATTCCAAATAACATTCCAATATTTCCCAAAGCAGCCCCATTTCCATTTGATCCTAATCTTGATAGTGCCACAGCCAATTGTATGGCAGGATTGCATTGTTTGCTTTGTGATGAGTTTTGAAAGGATTGATCTTGAATTTGTGCAACAAATTTTTCAAAAGATTAATGAGTGGTCCTACATAGCTGGCAAAACCTTTCAGATGATAATGTTTGTAAATCTGTGAGCCTTAGAGGTAATTTCATATACCCAAAAGACCACAAATATAAAAAATAACATATTAATATAAATAAAATAAATTTATTTATATTATTAAAATAAAAATAAAAAATATAAATATAAAATTATATTAAAAATAAAAAATTAATTATAATTTAAAAATAAAATTACTTTAAATTTTGTAAATATAAAATTACATTTATACTTGAAAAATTTAAGTAAAAATGAAATTTTAACAAAATTGTGAAAAAATAAATAAATTTGGAAAAAAGTTAAATAAAATTTATTATAACTTTTTATCCAATAAATAAACATATAAATTTTATTTCACCATTGGATTCCTCATAAAAAATCAGGTGGGGTCACCTCTGAGTGAAATTTTTGTAACTCAACTCTAAATAAGCTTAAATTAAGTTTTTAGTATTTTCAATACAAAAGTTGAAAATCCTCAAAACCTTAATTTAATTCACACCACATGTGGTGTTAACCATCAATTTTTGTGTTAAAATTGAGGTGTTGTGTTTAGTTTAGAAGTTATGAGGAATTAAAGTATTTTCAATTGAATTCAATTGAAATGTCAAAATGTGCGCGTGTATTACATAAGTGAACTTTGATTTACATATGAGGTGTCAATTATTACTGTATTGTACTGTACAATTGAATTGAATTACATGTGTAAATTATAAGTATAATACATGATGAGGAATTAAAGGAAAAATAAATTGGAAAGATTAAATTTGGGGGGGAAAAGGAACTCCAGCTCTAAGGGGGAGCTAGACCCCCAAAATCCTTGCTTACAGGCGTGGGATGTCAAAATTCACGCAAAAGTTCATCACTTTTGGCCTGGAATTGAGTTACAGGGTCTGTGGACTCAATTGATGATGAGGTTTTGATACCAACTGGGGTAGTTTTAGCTGTTGCCAAGAAGGTAAAACTACCCTTAAGATAAAACAATCATAATAAAAACAGTTTTAACTGGTTTCTACGCCTCTGACACACATTCTGACGTGTTTTGAAGGCTCTAGGCCTGGTATTGCTATAGTAATGGCTGATTTAAGGGTCTAAAATGGCTAAAAATGGCTTAAACCAGCCCTTTTTGGTCTAAACCAGGGTTCAATGATGCCATAATTGGCTTTTCTGTTGTCAGACTGTTTTTCACGACTGACAAGAGTAAATTTTACTTTTGGAGTAAGAGAATTGATGGCTATAAAAGAATGTCTTCTTTGCCCCACTTTTCTCTTCATGTTAGAATCTTTTCCTTTTATTAATTAGTTTAAAACTGTTAAACCAATCAATAAAAGATTCCAACCACCCTTTTTAAATCATTTTGAACCTTTTAACCACGTGAAAAAATCATTATAATCATTGTTTGTAACTCTTATAATCATTTTTACCCCTGAACCACCCCATAAGTGAATTAAAGCATCTTTCATCACTGTTAACTTTGTCACTTTGTTTCCAAATTCACTCTGGTCACTTTTGGGCGTGTTTTCTCTTTAATATTCTTTTTAAAGACTCTGTTCTTTAATTAATTGCTTGCAGTTCTTTGCTCAATTAATTCCAATTGAAATTGCTCTTGAAGAAATTTCTTTTGTAGCCTTAAAATATCTCTTGTAGAGTATTTTTTGGATAAATTTTTATTGTTGGTAAAACAATAAATTTTTATAATATTATTGTTTTATACTAATAAAGTTATAAACAATAAAATTGGCGTGTTTTCTCTTAAAAATAATATTTCATACTATTTTTAACTGAATTTTACCTTATACAAATTTTGAGGACAGGAAAAGTACTTGATTTTTAATCAAAGTTTCATATCCACACCTTACATTTGGGGGCCCAGCCGTGATATTTTACCTGTGACATATTTTTTTTACTCTTTTTAAATCTTTTTTTCTTATATTGAAAAATTTAAAAACATATAAAAAATACTTATAATCCAAAAAAATCCTTAAAAAATAATTTTTTTTTCATATTATAAGTGAGGCTTATATTTTTATTTCTTTTTTGAAATAACCTTTTTTTACTTAATTAATTGGCTTTTTCATTAATTTTAGTGTCTGACAACGTGGTAAGACAAGAAAACATTGAAACAGCCTCAACAGTAACCAGCATTATCCCTGCCAGTACTGTTAATTCTGATCATAATAGTACTGTTATTGTGACTCAAAATAATCAACCTGAACCAATATCTTCTGAATTAATTAACTTGGATATAAGTAATACACTTCAGAAAGCCAAAAATTTGGCCAATAGTAAGTTTTTGACGTAAAAATACTATTTTAAGCCTTTTTTAACCATAATTATGCCTTCAACCAGGTCAGGAGCCAGCTACAACCCCTCAAGCAGCTCCCAAAAAGGTAATAGACGTGATTATGGCAGAGGCCAACCAGGTACAGAAGGAAAAGGGTCAGTTGATGACTTCCAAACAACTAAAATGGGTCATTCTGAAGCTGATAATACCATTTTACCTTCAAAAAGAGCTGACACCGCCACAACAAGCCTCTGTGGACATATACAAAGCCAGCCACAGTGCATACAACAATGCACTCCAATTCAAGGAGTACCAGATCCTTGCAGACCTGTGGAAGAATTGCATGAATTCTTACCTGACAGTAAGAAAATTCTTGGGCCATCCCAACACTTGCAAATTGCTCAATGGATGGCATCCATTGATGGAGAAGAAAAACATGATGCTTTTGACACTAGAATGGAGGAAAAACAACCCTCCACCAGCCAAACCAGTGCCAAAAACAGCCCCAGTGGCCAGCAGCAGCAATTCCAACGTGAAAAAGCAGCCACAAACTCCAAACAAGGGCAAAGGGAAGGCACCAGCCCCAAAACCTTACAGCCAGGGCTACAGAATCCCAAAGATTCAGCAGGATGCCATGGAAAATGTATTTCAGATGGCCAGAACCATGATGGAATTACAGAAGAAGGAGGAAGCCAGATTAAGGTTCCAGAAATGATTTCTGACATATTTGATTCCATCCCAGAGTTGTATAATGCTATAAATGACGTGAAAAAACATCTTTCTGATAAAAATGACACCATTTGTAACAACATTAAAACAAACAACCTGAGTCTGTGCCAAATTAATGAAACACTTATGTGTTTTGAGAAAGTTTTGAGAACAATTAAAAATTCCAATAATGATAATTCTTCTAACAATAAAATAAATGAACAATCTGCCATTATTAAAGAATTAACAGATAAATATTCTAAATTCAATATTGATGACATAATTGAAACAAGAATTAAACAAGCCATAAATATTATCAAGACAGATAACAAGAAAGTCCTTGATGACATTTCAAATTCATTTACTGAAGTAAAGACATATACCATTGCCTTGAAAAAGTGTTTTGATGCTTCACAAGAAGAAGTATCAAAATTATCAATGAAATTAAATCAAGTCACTGCTGATAATACTAGACAGACAGAGTTATGGCAAGAACTTACACATAAAGAAGACATGTATAAAATTGAAGTAATAAATTTAATACAAAGCTTCCAACATGAATACAGAAATTCCCAAAGGTGTAGCAACAGTAAAATGAATGACATTGAACAATTACTGAACACCTTACCAAGAATGTCTACACCTCTAAATCAAAATGAGGGCACAAGAATTTCAAATCCACAAGTATTGGATCCTGATAATTCACAATTAAAAAATGAATTATCCACTTCTTTTCATAACTTGGAACCATCAATGGGCCAAGCACTCTTGAAAGAAGTTCCAAAACTTAAAGAATGGCCTCACTTCAGTGGTGAAGGAGAGTATGACCATATGGAATTCATTAGAGGTATTGACATGATCAAAGAGGATTTTGAATTACCAGACAGATTGGTAACAGCCAGGTTTAACACCTTGTTTACCAGATCAGCTCACAGATGGTACATCAAAATAAGACAAGCACATGGACACCAGAGTTGGACTTGGTGGAAAACCCAAATCATCAACAAATGGGCAAATGATGCTTGGAGGTTTAAAGTTGAAACAGCCTTTGAATCTGCCAAATTTAATGCTGATAAAGACAAAGCTTTACCATGGTTTTGCCAACAAAAGGACAGATTAACAGCATTATATCCTGACATGTCAGAATTTATGATCCATAGAAAAATTCTGAGACAATGTGGAGGTGACTTAGAGCATGCTGTCAAAAGCAGGACTACTGAACAATCTTCAGCAGAGGATATTATCAATATACTAGAAGAAGTAACCACCAGAACCAAAATTGGTTCTAGTAGGGTGAATCTTAAAACAAGGTTTAATACACCTTGAAAAGATTCTGTGGACAAAAGCCCCAAAGAAAATTCTAGTAATATGAAATATAAATCTGCAGATACAGTCAGAAAATGCCATATTTGCCAAAGCACCACCCATTTAGCCAATACATGTCCAAAAAGGGGGAAAATCAATGAAATTGACATTGAAAAAGAACCAGATGTTGAAAAAGAAGACATAATTGAAGACAATTCAGATGATAAGTCATCCATATTCTCTGAATCTTCAGAAGATATAGAAAATATCAATGCCACTTTTGACATCATGGAATCTTATTCCCACTTACCACAATTGAGCAATGGTCAAGTTGATTTATCAAAAGTTCAAGATGCACAACTTATGAAGACAAAACCAAACAGAGGAAAAGGTTATACAGCTGGTAACTCCTGTATAACAGAAGTGGTGATTGACAACAAACCCACCAAACTTTTGCTTGACCCAGGAGCCTTCTGCTCTTGTGTTGGAAAATCTTTTCTTAAGACTTGTGTACCAAATTTTGAAGACCAATTGTTACCAATTGATGGTATAAAATTCAACAGTGCAAGTAACCCAATGAAAGCATTAGGAATCTTTGAGACCAATGTCATATTCCCACACATAAATGGGAATTTAAGGATCACAGTTGAATTTGTTGTTATGGAAAATTGCTCTAGTACCCATTTTATATTGGGAAATGACTATTTAATCATGTATGGGATAGATTTACATAATAACAAAGACAGATACTTTACAATTGGAGACAATAAGCGCCAGAAATTTGCCTTTTTACCCTTTAAAAGACAAATTACAGTAAACAAAGTATCACCAGTCAACTTAGAGTTAGAGAAATTCAAGTCTGAACAGTTAAATGAGGCTGAAATAAGCCTTCATCTGACTGATAAGCAAGAAAATGAACTTTCTTCCCTTTTGTATGACCACAGAGGAGCATTTGCTACAGACAAAGAACCCCTGGGAGCAATTATTGGTCATGAAGTTGACATCATTCTTAACATTGAGAGACCTTATCCACCACTCTTAAGAAGACCTGCTTATCCAGCAAGTCCAAAATCAAGAGAAGCTCTAGAAATTCATATCAAAGAACTTCTAGACCTTGGTGTAATAAGAAAAGTAGGCCACAATGAGGAAGTAGAAATAACTACACCAGTCATAGTGGCGTGGCATAATGGAAAATCCAGAATGGTTGGGGACTTTAGAGCTCTGAACACTTACACTGTTCCAGACAGATACCCAATACCAAAAATCCAAATCGCCCTTACTCAAATATCTCAAGCAGTGTATATAACCACTATGGATGCCCTTAAAGGATTCCATCAAAATGTAGTAACACCAAGAGCAAGAAAATACTTGAGAATTATTGTTCATTGTGGAGTGTATGAATACTTAAGGATGCCCTTTGGTATCAAAAATGCACCTTCACACTTCCAAAGAATGATGAATGAAATCTTCCCTGAAGAACTCTCAGAGGGATGGTTAATCATTTACATTGATGACATTATTATCTGTTCAAAGACTTGGGAGGAGCACATGTACAGATTATCAAGAGTTTTGACAAAAATCCAATCAGTAAACATGAAAATCTCCTTAAAGAAATGTCATTTTGGATTTAAAGAACTTAAGGCACTAGGACATGTTGTATCTGGTTTGTCCCTTGGAATTGATAAAAACAAAGTTGCAGCAGTATTGTTAAAACCCATGCCTCAGAATAAGAAGGAAATTCAGTCATTCTTAGGTTTTGCAGGATATTACAGGCAACACATTAAAGACTTTGCATCCATAGCAAGACCACTTTATAAGTTGTGTGACAAAGACACAGTATTTGAGATGACTGTTGACAGAGTCAAAGCTTTTGAGTCTCTAAGAGAAGCATTGACCACTGCTCCACTCTTACTGATGCCAGACTTTAAATTGCCTTTCAAACTGTATATTGATGCATCAGGGGATGGACTAGGTGCTGCACTTCACCAAGTTCAGATCATAAATGACAAACCTGTAGAAGGACCAATATGTTTCATATCCAGGCAAATCAAACCAACTGAAACCAGATATGGAGCAAGTCAAATGGAATGTCTATGCCTTGTCTGGGCCTTAGAGAAATTGAACTATTTCTTAGAGGGATGTGTTTTTGAAGTAATAACAGATTGTACAGCTGTGAAATCACTTTTGAACATGAAAACACCTAACAGACACATGCTCAGATGGCAAATAGCCATACAAGAATACAGAGGCAATATGACTATTGTTCATAAGGATGGGAATATTCATAAGAATGCAGATGGACTAAGCAGATGGCCATTACCAAATAACATTGATAATCCTGCTTATGTTCCAGAAGAAGCTTCACCACAAATTCCAATAGAAGGAATAAGTGTTACAGACTTGAACACCACCTTCTTTGAAGAAGTCAGAAATAGTTACACTCAAGATAAGAATTGTAGCATCTTATGCCAATTACTTAACAAAGACTGTAAAGACAACTCTCTAATACATGCCTTGGATGAAGTATGGAGAAAATCTTATAATGAAGGGAGATTTCACCTACTGGATGGTATAATTTACCACAGAACCAAGCACACATGTGTCATGACAGTTGTAGACAGGTCATTAATCAATCTTGTACTGAAAGAATGCCATGATAGTCCCTTTTCAGGACATCTTTCTGAGGACAGAACAAGAGAGAAAGTAAAGACCTGCATATGGTGGCCAATGTGGCAAAAAGATGTTGCAGAATATTGCAAAACCTGTGACAGATGCCAAAAGGCAAATAAATCCACTGGCAAAAGACTTGGAAATATGATGAAAATCCAAGAACCAAACAGACCTTGGGAAATTGTCCATATGGATTGGGTAACTGGCCTACCACCAGGAGGTGACAGGAGCTATAATGCTTGCCTAGTAATTGTGGACAGATTCAGTAAAACTCCAATCTTTTTACCATGTCACAAAGATGATACAGCCATGGATACAGCTCTTCTGATATGGAATAGAGTAGTGTCATGGACTGGGATATTTACAAATATCATCAGTGATAGAGATCCCAAATTCACTTCAGCTCTATGGACAAATCTTCACCAATTATTTGGCACAAAACTGTCTTTCTCTACAGCCTACCACCCACAAACTGATGGTCTGGCTGAAAGAATGATCCAAACCTTAGAGGACATGGTGAGAAGATTTTGTGCATATGGCCTTGAATTCAAAGATTGTGATGGATTTACCCATGATTGGTGTACTCTGTTACCAGCACTGGAATTAGCATATAAAACATCAATCCATTCCAGTACCAATCAGACTCCTGCTATTCTAGAAAAAGGATGGAACCCCAAGTTACCCCAAGATTCCTTGAGGAAAGACTTAATTGAAATACATCCCACAGCTGCTAGCTTCAAAGGAATGCTAGACAAAGCTAGAAAGCATGCAGTGAGATGCATGGAGGACTCTTTTGCATATGCTAAAGACAAATGGGATAAATCTCATGCAACTCCAGATTTCAAAGTGGGGGACCTAGTTCTTGTATCCACCACTAACTTCAATAACATCAAAGGATGTAAAAAGTTAAAAGACTCCTTTGCAGGACCTGTTGTGATTAAGGCCCTCCATGGAGAAAATGCTGTTGAAGTAGAGTTATCTGAAGAACTTAGCAATAAGCACCCTACATTTCCAGTAAGCTTGATAAAGCCATACAAATCTAGTGATGCTGAGAAATTTCCCTTGAGGAATAAGATTCCCCAAGTTATACCTCCTATTGAGACATCTGGTACTAAGAAAATAACCAAAGTTCTTAAAGAAAGGAAATTAAGAACCAAGAAAGTAAGGGAATACCTTGTTAGGTACAGTGACCCAACTTGTGAAGATGAATGGTTAGAAGAGAAAGATATACCAGAAGCCACCAAACTCCTGAGGAGATTCAGACACACTAGAAACACCAATATTACAAAGTAATATTCTTTTTTAGGGGGAGGGAATGTGAGCCTTAGAGGTAATTTCATATACCCAAAAGACCACAAATATAAAAAATAACATATTAATATAAATAAAATAAATTTATTTATATTATTAAAATAAAAATAAAAAATATAAATATAAAATTATATTAAAAATAAAAAATTAATTATAATTTAAAAATAAAATTACTTTAAATTTTGTAAATATAAAATTACATTTATACTTGAAAAATTTAAGTAAAAATGAAATTTTAACAAAATTGTGAAAAAATAAATAAATTTGGAAAAAAGTTAAATAAAATTTATTATAAATTTTTATCCAATAAATAAACATATAAATTTTATTTCACCATTGGATTCCTCATAAAAAATCAGGTGGGGTCACCTCTGAGTGAAATTTTTGTAACTCAACTCTAAATAAGCTTAAATTAAGTTTTTAGTATTTTCAATACAAAATTTGAAAATCCTCAAAACCTTAATTTAATTCACACCACATGTGGTGTTAACCATCAATTTTTGTGTTAAAATTGAGGTGTTGTGTTTAGTTTAGAAGTTATGAGGAATTAAAGTATTTTCAATTGAATTCAATTGAAATGTCAAAATGTGCGCGTGTATTACATAAGTGAACTTTGATTTACATATGAGGTGTCAATTATTACTGTATTGTACTGTACAATTGAATTGAATTACATGTGTAAATTATAAGTATAATACATGATGAGGAATTAAAGGAAAAATAAATTGGAAAGATTAAATTTGGGGGGGAAAAGGAACTCCAGCTCTAAGGGGGAGCTAGACCCCCAAAATCCTTGCTGACAGGCGTGGGATGTCAAAATTCACGCAAAAGTTCATCACTTTTGGCCTGGAATTGAGTTACAGGGTCTGTGGACTCAATTGATGATGAGGTTTTGATACCAACTGGGGTAGTTTTAGCTGTTGCCAAGAAGGTAAAACTACCCTTAAGATAAAACAATCATAATAAAAACAGTTTTAACTGGTTTCTACGCCTCTGACACACATTCTGACGTGTTTTGAAGGCTCTAGGCCTGGTATTGCTATAGTAATGGCTGATTTAAGGGTCTAAAATGGCTAAAAATGGCTAAAAATGGCTTAAACCAGCCCTTTTTGGTCTAAACCAGGGTTCAATGATGCCATAATTGGCTTTTCTGTTGTCAGACTGTTTTTCACGACTGACAAGAGTAAATTTTACTTTTGGAGTAAGAGAATTGATGGCTATAAAAGAATGTCTTCTTTGCCCCACTTTTCTCTTCATGTTAGAATCTTTTCCTTTTATTAATTAGTTTAAAACTGTTAAACCAATCAATAAAAGATTCCAACCACCCTTTTTAAATCATTTTGAACCTTTTAACCACGTGAAAAAATCATTATAATCATTGTTTGTAACTCTTATAATCATTTTTACCCCTGAACCACCCCATAAGTGAATTAAAGCATCTTTCATCACTGTTAACTTTGTCACTTTGTTTCCAAATTCACTCTGGTCACTTTTGGGCGTGTTTCCTCTTTAATATTCTTTTTAAAGACTCTGTTCTTTAATTAATTGCTTGCAGTTCTTTGCTCAATTAATTCCAATTGAAATTGCTCTTGAAGAAATTTCTTTTGTAGCCTTAAAATATCTCTTGTAGAGTATTTTTTGGATAAATTTTTATTGTTGGTAAAACAATAAATTTTTATAATATTATTGTTTTATACTAATAAAGTTATAAACAATAAAATTGGCGTGTTTTCTCTTAAAAATAATATTTCATACTATTTTTAACTGAATTTTACCTTATACAAATTTTGAGGACAGGAAAAGTACTTGATTTTTAATCAAAGTTTCATATCCACACCTTACAAAATCATTCATTTTATACATGTAATTTGATGGATATTTTCTATGAGGATTGATGTATCTTTGTAATGTTATCATATCTAATAATATTATATCTTCCTGGATGTCATAATCACTATCAGAGCTGAAGACATCAATGAACTGCAGTGAGTTTAAGGTCTGAAGTAAAGGTAGCCTGTGTGATGCCTTTGGCATTGTAAATGAAGAAAAGATCAATATAAAATGCAATTTGAAATCAAAAAATTTAGAAAATGACCAGTATTTTCAGATTTTATGCAGGAAAAGGGAATTTTTATGAAATTTAACATGCCCTTACTGAGTTATGTTGTAAAAATGTCCCTTTAAATGAAGCTAAAGACGGGATTTTAGTAACAAAACATGGGATTTGGTACCAAAAAACTTGGGTTTTGGTACCTCAAAATACCTCACCTCTTGAGGAGTGGGATTTCCCAAATCCCAAAAAGTTAATGAAAGATTTGGGAAAAAACAAATTGGTATTTTGAGTATGGGATTTGGTAACTTTGACACCCCCTATTAAATTAATTCATAGAACTCAGATTATTGTTGTAATCAACAAAAATATAATTTAGTATATAAAATTATCAACTTAAATCCCTTTTAAAATACACAAATTCCTCTTGAAAACTTTTCAAATCATTTTTTTAATTTGTAAAGCTGTTTTATCTTTAAAATATTGATTTTTTGGCATGTTTTCAACCTATAATAATTATTTAATATAATAAGTGTTCTATTTAGCTTTTTGTATTAAATATATGTTATAAGTAAGTTTTAATCTGAAGTTCTACATTTTTTATCTATTATGAGTTTTGTTATTTAAAAATATTTCTGAAAAGTGTGTGTGTTAATTCTTTTATAAATAATATTTATATAATTTATAAGTGGTTAAATATTAATATTTCCCACGTGTAATTGTCTCATTAAGCGCTTTACACTTCTTATTGTTATAATTTTCAGTGATTTAAACAATAATAGAATAATTATAATTCATTACAATTATTAAGATTTTTTTATTGTTAAATTATTTAAAAATAATTGCATTCCTTTTTTTAATATAATTGTTTTCCATAATTATGTATATGGGTGGTTCTAATATTTTGGTATATTAGATCTTTCTACTGAGGAAAGTCATAGTACTATTGATATTGTTACTATTATCAAGAATTTCATAAACAAACCTTACATCTGATGGGTTGGTAATTCTGAAAGCTGGTTCCCAAGGTGTTCTTTCTGGGTCTTCACTGAATTCCTTCCACTCTACAATATACCATAATTTACCGCTCTTGAGTTTTGAGTCCAGAAACTAAGCTACTTCCCATTCCTCCTGCTCCTCCACTAATACTGGTGGTGGTGGGAATTTATTTCAGTTTGGGATATTTTCTTGCTTCACTGGTCCTAGTAAGGACACATGGAATACAGGGTGAACTTATTCCCATTGTTGAGGAAACTGGAGGTGAGATCCATGGATCCCAATTTTATTCAAGACTTCAAAGGGTTCCAACCATCTTTCTGAAGGTTTATTAGTGGGTCTTGTATCCTTGATATTCTTTGAGGCTAGCCATACTTTGTTCCCAGGTTGGAAATCAGGTGAAATTGTCCTATTGCTATCTGCATACTTCTCAAATTGCATTATTGCTGACTCTAATTCTTCCTTGACTACTTGCAGTACTTATTTGAGTTTTGTTTATAAATTTCCAGCAGGTGTGTCTTGATAAATTTGAATTGAATCAAAACTGGGACTTCTTCAATAAATGGTGAAAAATGGTGATTTCTTAGTTGATGAATGTTCTGCATAATTATAAGAAAAATAGGCCAGAGGGAGTCAGATGTTCCAGTCATCTTGATGGTAACAAAAATAAATCTGAGGATACTGTTCTACGATCTAATTAAACCTCTTTGTCTGTCCATCTGTTTCAGGATAAAAAGAAGTTGAAATATTTCTTGATATCTTGAGCTGCTGACATAATTGGGTCCAGAATGGTGAAACAAATAAGGAAACTCTATGACTGAAAATACTGACTGGAGGACCATACTTGGAAAAGAAATAGCTGATGAGGAGTTCAGATAGGTCCAAGGCAGTAATTGCTGAATACATTGGAATGAATATTGTCATGTTCAAGAATTTTTGCACAACCACTACAATTGAGTCAAAGTTTTGGGAAAATCACAATTGAGTGATAAAGTCCATTGCTAAAGAATTTCAAGGAAAGGATATAATTTGAAGAGGATTGAGTTATCCACACTTCTTATGATGAATTTTCTTGTCTCTTGAACATTCCTGACATCAGGTCAAATAGTCCTTGATGATTTTATTCATTCCAGCCCAATAAAAATCCCTCTTGATGAGCTTGAGGCTCTTTTCCTGGCCAGGATGGCCAGCGTCTGGTGAGTAGCTTGGCTTGAGCTTCAAGAAAATAATCTGGTACTGATTCACCTCTTTCTAGTTTCTTGAGTACTTCTTTATAATCTCCCTCTTTCCATACTTCTTTTTGAATTTTCTCAGCTAAATCTGAAAAAAATTCTACTTTTATTGCAAAGAATATTTATTCTTGAATTACATCTTGCTTAGTAGCTTGATGAAACTAATGAAGATTCTTCTCAATGAATTCCACCCCCCTCTCTGGGTACACATTTTCATGAGGTTACAAGGAATCTGTTAAAGTGGCCAGCCTTCATGGGCAGAAAGTAATATTGAAGGGAAAATCAGAGAGAAATTCAGCTCGGCTGGCCTGACAACAAGTGAGAGCTTTGGAAGACATGAAGTATTGAAGAGAAGAATAGTCCGTCAAGGCTTCAAAAGGAGAAAGGCTCTCAAGCTCTTGAGAGACAAAACTATGGCAAGGAGTTCCTTCTTCTAAATTTGATAGTTGAGCTCAGCTGGGAGAAGCTTGTGAATATAAAATTAAATGGGATGCTTTTCTAAGTCATTCACCTTACTCAGTACAGCACCCAAGGCATAATCAGAAGCATCAGTCTCCACAATAATTGGTAGAGAAGAATTGAAATGAGAAAGGATAGGGGAAGTGCTGAATGCTTCCTTGGGAAAACGAAACCGACTAAGAGCTTCCTCATTGAAGATAAAGGGAGAATATATTTTAAGAAGGTAAGTCAGGGCATAAATTTTTTGGGAGTAATTTTTAATGAAACAACAATAGAAATTGGCAAAGCCAATAAATGATTGAAGAGCCTTGATGTTATTGGGTTTCTCCCAATTCAGTATCTTTTAAACTTTCCAAGAATCAATCATGAGGCCATCACCTGAAAAAACATAGCCAAGGTATTCCACACTTGAGGCATGGAATAAACACTTTGAGGCTTTGTAAAACAGATTCTTGGCCCTCAATCTTTGGAGAAAAGAGGCCACATGTTTGACATGTTCCTCCTCAGTGCTTGACAAGACCATAATATAATCTAAAGAAACTAAAAAAAAAATATCCAAGAAATATGCAAAGATATCATTTGCAAAATTCTGTAATGAAGCAGGAGCATTGGTTAAGCCAAATGGCATCACCAATTGCTCATCATGATTGTATTTGTTTATAAACTTCTTCAATTCTAAGGAGATTCCAATCACCACACAGATATATCTTGGAAAAGATAGTGGAACTGTTTAATACTGTGAGAATCTGGTTAATAGGAGGGAAAGAATACCTGTTGTTCCTAGTGACAGCATTGAGTTTGTGGTAGGCAACAAACAAACAAAGGCCTCCATCCTTTTTCTTAACAAAAAGGACAGGTGCTCCTGTTGAAGAGGATCCTGGCCTGATTAAAACTTTCTCTAAATTCTCTGAAATTTAGGCCCACAGTGTTTCTGACTCATGATTTGATAAGGAGTAGATAACTGTCAGGCTGAGTCTATGATAAAAGTATCAAAAATTATTGAAAACTTTTAACTATGACTGTGAAGCGGTAAAAAAGGATTAAAAAAGTTTCTAAGAGTTAAAGATGTTTAATTTAAGAATTTAAGGGCTTTACTATATGAAATATAGTGGTGGTGAGCTCTGTTGAAAGCCCTGGGTGCAGCTTTACCTGCTGGGTTACAATAATAGAGACTAAAATGATTAAAATTATAATTATACCTGTTTATTACCCAAGAATAAAACTGTTTTTGACAGTGTACTACATAGGGTATTCAAGAGCAGGATGAGGGAAGCTATTCTGGCTGTGAAAAGCCACCTTTTTATCCTGAAATGGGGTGGAAGGGCTGTTAGACCTTTCCACATAGAGGAAGTGAAGATTTTTTTACTCTCTGAGACAGGCTTGTGGTTTTAAAGGACCTTTATAGTCTGTATTGTGCTCAGATGTGGTTTTGAAACCACATCTGGGAAGTTTTTACCAATACAGGGTGAACACTTTTGACCTGGGGACCACATAGCCCTCTTCTGACGTGTATGACTCATAGAATGCTGTACAGAAACTGTATGGGACCCCAGTATTGACTGACTTATGAGGTATTGAAGTATAAACATGTTTCTTTGTCAGTGTGACACCTCATAATCATGGTTATGGGATATTATCCCATGGTAAGGCTGTATTGGTCAAAATGTGGGATTTTGACCTCAAAACAGCTATAACTTTGTCAGTTCTTGAGGTATCAACCTCAAAGCTAAATCAGTGTGTAGCCCTGTATGTGTTCTACAAAATGGTACTTTTTTAATATGGTTATCATTAAATATGGCAAAGTTATGCCATGTACAAGATTTTTGTACATATGCGTAGTTTAGGCAAAAAGCTGTATTGGGCTTGTTTGCCCCATAACCTCTGCTATAGTTGAGATATGAGGAAATGGATGAAACAATCAGATAGCCCTGATATTGCTCTTTCCAAAAAGACCCCAATTTAGGTGTCTCACTCTAAAACTGTAGAAGTTAGATGAGAGGTGAACGTTTTTTTCACCCTTATTTGGCCTGAATTTGACCATAACTTCTGTAATACTGGTTCTAGCGCATTTCGTCTGGTACCATTGGATAGCCCTGACTTGGAGCTTCATTTTGCATACCCATTTGATGGGGTCAAGCCTCTTACTCTTTATTTCAGATGAGAGGTGACAATTAAGGTTTATGCTCAGCAATAACTTTGTTATTCTTTGTCCTATGATGATGGGACTTGTATATTTGGAAAGGGGGAAGTTTCCTCTTTCTTTTGATACCTTTTGATCTAGTTTGACTCAGCTCCATGTTTTGGTGGTATCTTGGCTATACCATTGGTTTATGGTATTTTGGCTGTCATGCTTGTGCTCTGGTTTTGAGTCACAGGCTAACATACCCTCCCTCTAAAAAGGCTCATCACTGATGAGAATTTTCAGGCCTCCCAGAGACTCTGAATCTCCTTAAATGAAGGTTCCAATCTGGTATGGCATCTTCTGCCACCCATTTGTCTTTATCAGCTGTTTGGTTCTTGAATCTGACTAAGTATTGTCTTTGATCCTTTCCATTAAGTCTGATCTTCCTGGCCCTGATGATTTTACTCACATGTCCAGGGGAGTCCTCCACTTCCACTATATCAGGTGGTGTGGGGTTCTTCTTCCTGGAGGGTAATTTGTCCTCCTCTGTTTGGAAGTATGGCTTGACCAAACTTACTGGAAAGACTGGGTGCTTTCTGGAAAATTCCTCTGTAAGTTTGACTTCCACTGCATTCTTCCCTATCAATTTAATGATAGTGAAGGGCCCTACAAATGAGTCTCTCATTTTCTTAGGTCCTTTAAGATTATTAAAGTTCATTGTGGACACTAGCACCTGGTCCCATTCCTTAAAGTCAGGTTCCATGTGTGTCTTGTCCCACCTCTGCTTATTATATACTTTTGCCTCAGCTATGCATTTGGCAGCTGTGTTACAAGCCCTCCTCCACATATCATTGAGGACTTTGGCTGTGGGGTGGTTGGTCAGAAGATTCTTCTCCAAGTGATCCACAGGCAGCAGAGGATTCCACCCTTTCTCTACCACTGCAGGTGTTTTTCCTGTGGTAGAGTGCTGACTTGTATCATAAGCCAGTTGGACAGCTGTAGAAGGGTAACCCAGTCATGGGTGTATCCCTCATGGTCCTTGTATTCCATGCCATAGGCACAGAACCTTCTAAGGATGTCCTCCATTGTCTGGATCATCCTCTCAGCTAGGCCATCTGTTTGTGGATGGTAAGCTGTGGAAAATGCAAGCTTGGTCCCAAGCATGTCATATAAGTTTGTCCAAAATTCAGATGTGAATTTTGAGTCCCCATCACTAATGATTATCTTAGGTACTCCACAAGTGGATATGCTGTTGTTCCAGAATAACAGAGCAGTATCCATGGCTGTGTCCTCTTTATGGCATGGTAGACACCTCATGCTCTTGCTGAACCTATCAACTATGATTAGGCAGGCATTGTAGCTTTCTTTGCCCCCTGGGACAAGTCCTGTGGCCCAGTCCATATTTATGGTCTCCCATGGGTGTTTGGGTTCCTCTATATGTTGAATAACCCATACTTCTTCCCATGTTTTCTATTTGCCTTTTGGCATCTTTCACAAGTGTTGATGTATTCACTCAACTCTTGTTCCCGCTTTGGCCACCAAGCTGTGCTTGCTACCCTCTCTCTGGTCCTGTCTTCACTCATGTGTCCCATATAGGGGCAGTCATGACATTCCTGTAGGATTAGGAAGCTGTGGTCTCTTTCTACCATTTTGAGTGCACTTGTGTGCTTCTCTCTGTGGTAGAGCATACCACCCACAAGGAAGAACTTGTTATCCTTGTAGGTCCTCAACCAGGGTTCTTCCAGCTGGGACTCCAGTTCTGGACTCCTGTACTTTTGTTGAAGGAGTTGTATTAATATGTCACACTGTTTGTGTTTGGCATAAGACTTCAGTACTGCACTGAAAAATGCATTATGCAGTTCTGAGGGACTTATTCCTAGTATGGGAATTTCTGTTCCTTCTGAATAAGTGTTCCCACTGTCAAGGGTACCACTTCCTGCTGCCCATTCAGATAATCTGAAGTTCCTCCTCCTATCTATTTCCATGAAATGGATGGGGATCTTGGCTGCAACTTCAGGGTCATAGGCTGGTTTGCTCTTGACATTATCCAGTGGCCACCTGCTGAGGCCATCTGCATTGGTATGGCTTTTACCTCCTTTTTATATGATGTTCATTTTCACTCCATACTCCTGGATGGCTATTTGTTATCTCAGCATGTGTCTATTTTTAGTCTTCATGTTTATTAAGGACTTCAAGGCTGTGCAGTCTTTGTAGACTTCAAAGACTGTACCCTCCAGATAATAATGGAGTGTCTCCAGATCCAAGACTAAGCATAGACATTCAGTCTGGGAGGCCCCATACCTGGCTTATGAATCTTTCAGTTGCCTAGAGATTTAACATATTACTCCCTCTCTTGGTTCACCATTCACAATTTGCCTTTGGTGAAGGGCTGCTCCTAAGCCTTGGCTACATGCTGCATCTATATATAACTTGAATGGTAGTTCAAAGTCAGGTAAGATGAGCAGAGGTGCGTTTGTGAGTTCATGTTTGATCCTCTCATATGCATCCCTTCTTTCCTTGGTAATTTCAAAAACTTCATCTTTTGAACATAACTTGTATAAACTACTATTTATTTGGGCAAAATTCTTGATATGGTTTCTGTAGTAGCTAGCAAACCCAAGTAAAGATTTCATCTCTTTGATGCTCTTTGGTACTGGCTTTTGCAGTACTTCTGATACTTTATTCTGGTCAATTGCCAGACTAAGACCTGAGACTTTATTTCCTAGATCCAGTAGCTGTTGTTGGCCAAAATTACCCTTTTTCAGTGAAATTTTCAGATTGATCGGTGTACATTTACTTAGCACTCTATCTATGTATGGTACATGATCTTCCCATTTCTCTGAGCATATAATGATATCATCAATATATACCACCATCCAGCCTTCCAATATTTCTTCTTGCAATATTGTGTCCATCATCCTTTGAAAGTGGGCTGGTGCATTTTTGATGCCAAATGGCATCCTGGTATACTCATATATACCCATATGGCATATTATTCTGAGGAATTTCATGGACTTTGGTTTAACTCCATTTTGGTGGAAGCCTTTCATAAAATCCATTTTGGTGATATATTTGGCTTTTGCCAGTTTATCCAAGGCATGAGTTATCCTGGGTATAGGGTACCTGTCTGCTTTTGTGTAGTTATTCAGAGCTCTGAAGTGTCCACACAGTCTAGACTTGCCATCATGCCAGGTGATTAGGACAGGAGTGGTGATTTCCACTATTTCATTATGTCCAATCTTTCTGATGACATCCATTTCCAGGAGTTCATTGATGTGTTTTTCAATTTCTTTCCTGGTTTCCAGGTTTGCTGGATAAGGAGTTCTCTTGAGAATGAGTGGATAAGGTCTTTCCACATCCAGATATAGTTCTATATCATGGCCTTTGATCTTGCCTAATGGTTCTTCACCAATGGCAAATGCTGGTCTCTTTTTCCTCAGCATCTTCAGTAAACTTAGTTTTTGTTTACTGGTGAGGGTAGTGCTAAACTGACCCTCCCTGAATTCATTCAGAATTTCTTCCAGTTGATCTTGAGAAGATATCTGGTATATATCAAGTGAAAAGTTCTTTTCCTTGTTGGTACCAATGGTAATGTGCCTATTTTTACTGTTGTAAATATCTATGCCATACATCCTCTGGTAGTCTGTTCCCAATAAGAACCATTGGATGTGGGCATTGTAAAGAACTACAAAATCTGGGTTGAGTCTGATATTACCTTTCCTATGGGGTATAATTATCTCTTTGATAATGGTCCCAATGGAATTCATCTTCCCTGATGCACTTTTAAAGTTCTTTGCCTTGATGAGAAAGAGCTGTTCTTCCCAATTTGGGAAGTGGTTGTCCAGATATTCTCTGCCCACTATGGAGCAGTGTGCTCCACTGTCAATGATCAGTGGACGCTGAGCATTGTCAATACAGACAATCACTTTTGTGGCTGTTCCGTGTATATATGCCATCCCTTTGGTTTGTGTAACCAGGAATTTTTGTGCATCTTGTGTATGCTTGCACAAGTTTTTGTTGGCAGTATGCTGTGGAATGCCTGCTTCCAGCTGTATGTACTGAATTTCTAGTGAGGTTTCCTTTTGGTATTACACCAGAAATCTTTCTCTTGGGTCTTGATCATCATCAGATTGTTCTCTGATGGCATCACCCATGGAGTCTGATTCAGAATCCTCTGTTGGGTATTCCTCCTCTGGGACTTTGTCAATGGCATAGACTTTTTTCTTTGACTTTGGACAGTTGTTGGCATAGTGGTCTGTTGAACCACAATTGTGACAAGAAATCTTCTTCTTTGTCAGTTCTGCCACCCTTTCTTTGGGTATGTCTTTAAACTCTACCCTGAAAGGTTGTTTCTCTTTGAAACTACTGCTCTTATATGGGGTGAATTTTCCTATATTAGTTCTTTTCCTTATGTCTTGTAAGGTATTAGCAATTTCATCTAGAGTGCAATTTTGGTTGCATCTGCATTTTACTGCATGCTCTAGTTCTCCTGGCAGCTGTGTCAGGAGTTTGTGATTCCTCATTTGTATGTTCATCTGAGGATCAATGGCTTTAAGTCTTTTACACTGTCTAAGACACCCCTTAGATGGATCTTTGTCCACAGAATATTTGTCATTTTAAAATGACATGGTCTTTTGCCATATCCAAGTACAATTACTGTACTTGTGGATTATTTGACTCTTCCACCATGGCCAGTTTCTTCTGCCATGGATTTATTTCATTTATTTGTACCATATACTAGCATGACCTTTAAATGCTGTATTTAGTCTAGCAGTAATCCAGTAATCTGGTATGCTTGGTTCATCAATGAAGAGTCCATCAATATAATCTATGAGCTCCATATGATCATATTCTCCTGTTCCAGAGAATTTGGGCCAGCTTGAGGCCTCAGGAAGCTGTTTCAAGGCTTCCTTCTTTGAATAAGACATGCGGTCTCCATCCTGGTATTGTGATGGAGATCTTTCATTATTCATCAACATTGCATCTTGTTTGATGTCATCTGGTTGATATCGATTATCCATAACATGCCCTTGTGGTTGGGGCTACATGTTATTGTAGACATTAAACAATTTGTTTATGGCTTTATCCAGAAAATCCCTGTCCCTTTTTCTGTGGTGTTTTGTTGGTTTCTTCAGAGGCTTGGCTCAATTGAGCATGTCCTTCTTGAAGAGTTTGAACAATTTTATCTATGGAGGCTGTTAATTTTTTCATCCTCTGATGGCTTGCTTCAAGTTCTGCAAACTGCTTTTGAGTGTGCTCAGCATATTGGGACATTTGTAGCCACAGTGCATCACTCTTTAAGTTACTATCAGGTTTGATAACATTATGTTCAATCTGAGTTGGGGTAATATTTCTATTAATGGGACTACTGATTCTATAGTGGTTTACAACTATTTCTGCTTCTTGTGTACTTCTTTTACCAATTCCAACAGCTTCTGGATCATGGGGTCTGACTCTTTCCTCCTCTGGTTGAAGGAGGTTTTGTTCTTGCCCTTGTTTCCTTGTCTTCTCCTGGAAACTTCCTGTAATTGTGAAGAATGGTGACTCTTGGCCACTGATCTGCTGGTTTCTGAATGGTGTGAAGCCACTGGAGAGCTGATTTGGCTTGCTCCTTGTGAGCCTTGAGGAATCTGAGTAGGCCCTGTCTGGGTTAAATGTTCTTCTATAGCTTGGATAGTGGCTTTATTCTCCCTTATCCTCTGTTCCCTTGCCTCCAGGAGTCTGAACTTGCTGGTAGGATTCAAACCTTTGGTGATTACCATAACGTCTTTGAGACTGCTCTTCTGGCAACTTGCTCCAAGTTCTGCCCAGTGAGATGCCAGGTTGAACCTCTTGTTGTCCATGCTCCATTGAAATAAATATTTGAGGAGTTGGTGGAGCTGAAGAACTTGATCCATATCCTTCCAGTCCTCTGGTTTGAGGTTCCTGTTGAATTGGAGTGTGAATGGCAGGGTTGATATTATCTCCCTCGTTGTTTTTCCATCCACCACTGTGTCCAAGGTGTCCTCTTCCAGGTCTTCTGGTTCTGGACAAGCCTTCTCTGTCCTCTTGCTGGTTCCTTTGGAAGGCAAGGTCTCTGAGGTATACAGGTGACATATCAGTGTTTGCAAGCAGTCAAAAACTTTATGTTCTTAGGGTATCTACCTTTGACTGTGCCTTGTACTAATTTTTTTTCTGCTGAGGGTTAATTATAGTAATCTTCCCTGTACAAGTTGTTAAGGTTGGTTTACCTTGTATTGATGCAGAGTTTCGTGGTTTTCTACTCCTCTGGGTGGCTATTGGTGTCCATTTCTTTGCTGTAATCAGGCCTTCACTGTGCCTCTTTCCTTCTCCCTTGCTGCCCTCTGGTTCTGAGGGTGTCACTGGTGTGTTGGCCTGTAGCTGGGTTTCAAGTGGGATATAATTCTCTTCCACTGAATCAAAGTAGGAAAAAGAGGGCTTATGTCAGTTAAGACTTCTTCAAATTCTATTTGCACGTCTAAGAATGGCCTCTGGGCTTGTATATTACTACAATATTCCCTGTATAATGACAGTGTAATTGAATTAACAATTACACGTAAGAATTACAGCTTTTGGTACCCTGTTACACTGTTTGTGTACCAGTATCCCACAGATTCACTTGTGGTTTTCAAGTTTGATCTGTATAAGTGTAATTGAATAAACAATATGCTTGACCACCCCTCAGCTGTTGGTTTTACAGTCAGACGTGTCCTTATTTAATCAAAAATACAGAACCTATTGATGACTTATGTCTTTTTATATGTAAAACAAGCCAAAAATAGAGGTCTTGTGGGTATTAAACAAGTGACAGATACTCTTAAGATATGAGTAAAAGGTGGTACATAGACCAATTTGATAAATAAAATATATAAAATATATATTATTTAAGAAAAACACCACCTAAAAATATAAAACAAAATGTCAGAAATAAAGAAATTAATGAAAAAACTTACTTTTAGGGTCCAAAAAAGGCTTAAAGGATGGCCAGGCCCCCAAAATGTCAGGCTGAGTCTATGATAAAAGTATTGAAATGTATTGACAACTTTTAATCATGACTTTGACACAGTAAAAAAGGAATGAAAAAGGTTTTATAAGAGTTAAAGATGTTTAATTTAAGAATATAAGGGCTTTACTATATGAAATATAGTGGTGGTGAGCACTGTTGAAAGCCCTGGGTGCATCTTTACCTGTTGGGTAACAATAATAAAGACTAAAATAATTAAAATTATAATTATACCTGTTTATTACCCAAGAATAAAACTGTTTTTGACAGTTTACTACTTAGGGTATTCAAGAGCAGGATGACGGAAGCTATTCTGGCTGTGAAAAGCCTCCTTTTTATCCTGAAATGGGGTGGAAGGGCTGTTAGACCTTTCCACATAGAGGAAGTGAAGATTTTTTCACTCTCTGGGAAAGGCTTGTGGTTTGAAAGAACCTGTATATCCTGTATTGGGCTCAGATGTGGTTTTGAAACCACATCTGGGCAGTTTTCACCAATACAGGGTGCAAATTTCATCTGGGGGCCACATAGCCCTTTTCTGATGTGTATGATGCATAGAATGCTGTACAGAAACTGTATGGGACCCCGTTATTCACTGACGTATGAGGTATTGAAGTATATACATGCTTCTTCATCAGTTTGACACCTCATAATCATGGTTATGGGATATTATCCCATGGGAAGGCTGTATTGGTCAGAATGTGGGATTTTGACCTTAAAACAGCTATACCTTTGTCAGTTCTTGAGATATCAACATCAAAGCTGAATCAGTGTGTAGCCTTGTATGTGTTCTAAACAATGCTACCTTATTTGATATGGTTATCATTAAATATGGCAAAGTGATGCCATGTACAAGATTTTTGTACATATGCGTCATTTAGGCAAAAAGCTGTATTGGGCTTGTTTGCCCCATAGCTTCTGCTATATTTGAGATATGAGGAAATGGATCAAGCCATCATATAGCCCTGATTGTGCTCTTTGCAAAAATACCCCTTTTTAGGTATCTCACACTAAAACTGTAGAAGTTGGATGAGAGCTGAATGTTTTGTTCACCCTTATTTGGCTTGAATTTGCCCATAACTTCTATAATACTGGTGCTAGCTCAGTTTGGCTGGTACCATTGGATAGCCCTTACGTAGAGCTTCATTTGGAATACCCATTTGATGTGGTTAAGCCTCTTACTCTGTATTTCAGATCAAAGGTGAAAATTAAGATTTATGCTCAGAAATAACTTTGAGCATGAATAAATTTGTTATTCTTTGTCCTATGATGATGGGACTTGTATATTTGGAAAGGGGTGAGTTTCCTCTTTCCTTTGATACCTTTTGAGCTAATTTGGCTCTGTTCCATGTTTTGGTGGTATCTTGGCTATACCATTGGTTTATTATATTTTGGCTATCATGCTTGTCCCTGGTTTTGAGTCACAGGCTGACAATAACACCAATTGTTGGTAGAAGACCCTCCAGTTTGATATGATGATCACAGGCATGGTGAGGAGGCAGTTTCTAATATTTCACCTTGGAAAACACATTGAAATAATGGTGATAATCAGGAGGGACCACCTTGGGAACAGTTTTGATTTCTTCTGTCTCTTACTCATCATCCAACTACTCCTCCAGGTATTTATGGAAGGATAGAAGAGAAAGTCCCATATTTCCTTGAAAAAGTTGAAGTGAAAATATGGAAAAATATTCTCCAACATCTTTTATCTCTTTGAATAATTCATCCCTTGATGGAAGTAATGACTGAGAGGGGAGGATGGAAGGGAAGGTTTCTTAAGTTCACCAACCAGTGCAACACTTTTCACAGCATTGGGAAATCTATTAATAGTAGAAGAATTAATACCACTAGAACCCTTATGACTAGAATCATAGGTGATCAATCCATTTTTCCAATAAATAATGGTATTGAATTGGTAAGGGAAATTATAGTCTAATATTACATCTTCTCCCTTGGGTCAATCTATGATGAAAAACTCCCATTAAAAGCTTAGGAATGAAGGCAAGTCAACAACCCACTTGGTATAATAAGTGATGAACAAGGACGTGGATTCATGATAATACAAACTAAAAAAGGGATTTTTCAGATAGCTCTGACATGGTCAATGAGTACTTTAGAACAAAATTCTTTGAAGTAAAGGAGTTTGTAGCACCAGAATCAATGAGAATAATATGAGGAATTTCAGATACAGAAGAAAAAACAAGACATTTTAAAGGTTTTTTGACACTAGTATTCAGAGTACACAATTGTGCTCTTGAAGGAAATCAGTGAGAAGCATTGAACACATTATGATTTTCACTAAGGCTTTTCCCTGCTTGTCAGGAAAGCATCTTAATGACCCTGGCCTATTTTGAGGCCTCTTGAAGCATTTTTCAATTGGGTTCTTGCCACCACAATAAGTGCATAACCCTTCTTAAATCCTCCTCTCTTTTTCAGAACCAATGAGCTTATGGTCCTTATTGAGGAGAGCAGCATGAGGTTTATCCTTTGAAATCTTTCTTTCTCTTCTTGTTCTGAGGCTTCATGGAATATGAATATTGAGGAGGCCTGAAAAAATTGGAACCAGTGATGGGAGGCTTCTTCTCTTGATGACTACCCTTTTACTTCTGCCTCTCATGGTACCTGGTATCTAATTCAAAAGTAATGTCCATGAGTTCTTGAAGGGTGTCAAAGCTGCCAGGGTGAGAATCCAACTCTTGCACAAGTCTTGATGCCAATCCTCTTCTATAGAAATGAATATAAGCCCTTTCTCCCCAATCGCCAATTCTTGAAATTAAGCTTCTAAAATCAGCAATATACAAGGAGACATGACCACTCTCCTTCATCCTTAGATTATACAACCCTTTTCCAGATTTCCTGACTTCATTGGGATCACCAAACAGAGTGAATATCTGGGTTTGAAAAATCTGCCAGTTAATGAGAAGAGAGGATGGTTCTTCATTGAAGATATTTGAGAGATATGGTTCAATCAATTTTCCAGCTCTACCAGCAAGAAAGGAATTTGATTAAAGAACCTTCTTCTTGTCAGACAAAAGGTTTTCTAGGTCATTATGGAAAAGTAATTGACAGGGTTGGATAAATCCTCTCAGCTTATGGGCTTGAGTACCATAAAAAGAGTCATGTTCCTTCATTGATGGAAGTTTTAATGCTTGGGCTCTTGAATTGTACCTGGGGCAGCTTCTTGAGTGAGCTGTCCCATTAGTTGAGTCATTTGCTCCATTGTCTTGAGAAAATTTGGTTCAGCTCAAGAGGAAAGAGGTTTATTAGAAAGGGCTAGATTTTGAGCTTCATAAGCCTCAGGGCCACCGTCAAAGGCAGGTTCCACTTTTTTCTCCTCAGACATCTCCTCTTCCACATACCCTTCTGGCTCTTCATCTTAAGCTTTCCCCAATATAATTCTAGGCCCTTGAGAAATGCCAGGGTAGCCACCAAACAAGCCAAAGAATGATCTTGATCTTCTTGACTTCATACCTCCTCTTCTTGAGGGTTCTTCCCCTTCATTTGGTGGTATTTTGTATAAATCTCTTGCTTTGAGATCTTTTATTATTTTCTGGGGGGGGCTATGCTGATCAGGCCTTATTTAAGAATAAGAAGTAAAATGTTGGCAATACTTTAAGTAAAACAATTGAGTTTTTACAAAAGAAAAAATCAATTGAGAATCTTGATGAAACTTGAGGAATAAATAAACATTCTTGAGTTGAAATCAATGTGAACAATGCTTGAGTAATGAAAATGAAAAATTCCAAATCTTGTGGATGAATCAATTTCTTGAGGAATTTATAATAAATTTAAATAAATAAATAAAATATTAATTCAATTCAAATTTAAATTTCAATAATGTCTTCAAGAATTCAATAAATCAATAAATGTCCCCAAAATAAACCTCAAGTTCTTGATGTATTCAATAAGTCAATCAATATCTTCAGGACTCAGCACAATATGTTGATTAGTAAAAATCAAACCAGTAAGTCAAATAAATTCTTGAGGGTCAATCAGTTATCTTCAAATATTTTATAGTCAATCAATAAGCAATCAAATTGAAAGAGAATCTTGAATACCTGAATCAATCATCCCGATGAGTCCCATTCAATTGACTAATGAAATCAAAAATTGATAAGACCTGAATATAAAACAAAAGATGAAAATTTAATTTTGATTGAGAGTTCAAATTAGAGTGATGTGGTCAGCAATGATTGAGAAATGAATAAGAGAAGTCTTTTTTATATGAATATAATAAATGAGATGAAAATTTCTGAAGAAATAATAAGATCATCAAAAATCATAAAATCATGAAGAGATCATAATAGATGGATGACAAAAAGTAATTCAAGTCAATGAAAAGAAATAAGAGATTATGTGTTAATGAATATGATGCCACAGGGGGTCTTTTAAGTGAAGAGGGTGTGGCAGTCAGAAAGCTGGGACTAACGTATGGAGGGCTCAAGTGGCATAAGAAAGAGTACACTTAAGAATGTCAATGGAAATTGGGAAAAATAATAAAATACATATAACAAAATTAGAAACACAAATCAGTAACAGTAATGAATAAAAGAGCCAACCAAAAAGAAGTGAAATTCCACTGCTTCAACCTGTCAGAAAGGAAAGAGAGGGGTTAATAAGGCTACGGCCACCACAGCTCTACTGAACAAGTGAGGAAATGAAAAGACCAACTTTATACCGATAAATAAGATTTTTCCAAATTAATAATAAGAATATTTATTAAATAATCAATCAAATATAGTAACTAACTGGGGAAATGTGCCTAGGGGAGAAAGAGGGGCTGATATAAATGAGAATTGACCAACCCTGATCCAAAGAGTGAATTTTCTTGAGAGGAATAATTGAGTAAATTGGTCTTGGATAGGAAATGCCCTTCATGGATGTACAGGTTCTGTACAAGAGGTGTGGTGGATTTGAGTGATCATACAGTTTCATACTGGTGTATGAAAATTTAATTGATAAATTAACACTGTACAGGTATTGTCAGGATGTATTTATTAATGAAACTGTATGAGCTCTTAAGAGGAAGATTTGCTAAATATCAATACTCATACACACAACAATTTGCTTGTCTGGTGGGTTTGAATGGGTTTAAGGTTGAATACCCTTACCCATTATAGACACTGTGTTCAACCAAAATTCAACCACCTGGGGAAAATGTTTCACTACAAAAATGGGGAGAGAGGCCAGACACCCATTTCTATTCTCATTTTGGCTAAAAGGAAGATTTTTCCCAAGGAGCCCCCCACATCATATTATTAGCTTTTTTCTTACTAGTTATACTTTCTTATACAGAAGTAACGCTTGTAATACTTGAGATATAACTATAAGTTAAATTATTTGAGTGTCCATTATGATAAAAGATTTGATAATAATATCAAAAAGGGCTTCCAAACCACTCATGACTCCTATTATTGAGTATTAGAGGACGTTTATTTGATTATTTTAATCTTCAAAATAGTCTCTGAAATAGTTAAAGATTTAATTTTCTGATCATAGCTTCATAGAACAACCCTGAGATAGGTTTTGGCAAATTGAAACATTGTTTATGGCTATTTGTGGAATATTCAATTTTGTAAAATATGCCTAAAGGCTCAAATTCCCCCACTAAAAAACTGCAACTACAAATAAATTCTATAAAATAGAAAAAGAAAAAAATACCCATAGGGTTTAATACCTACTGCAAAGCCTCATATTACTCATATCAACTTAACTAAATACATTTCATAGGAATGTCAAGGCATTGGGTGATATACTCAAGAATTCATCTGAGTAAGATATATCTTCCTTATAACCATTATTCTTCATGAGATGGGCTGCTATATATGACCAAAAATTCCCCAAGCTTCTGACCACAAATATTCTTTCTCTCTGTAATGTTATCATTATTTTAGTTTTGCCCCTTTGTAATTGGGTAAATTTGAGAGTAGTTGGTTACCTGGGTAGAACACCCTTCTTCATTTATTTATAGGGTCTGAGAAGATTTAAAGGAAAACTTGGATTTTTAGTCTCAAATTCCCCAAAGGTCTAAAAAAATTCTTCAAATTTCTTCAGAACATCAAAATTATTGAAATATAAGGCTGAAAGTAAGATGAAATATATTACTTGAACTACTTGTGTCTTGAAACATTTATCCCATCTTCCTTTGGCACATTCAAAACATTCATTTATTATTTGAAAGGCATGTCTCATTTATTTTTCTAAAATGAATTCAAAGCTAGAAAAATCTAGGTGAATATTAAGTAGATCCTTTTCCAAGGTTTAAGTAAGAAGTTTTGAACCCCAAATTTTCTCCAGAATGGAATTTTTTAAACCTGTAGATGCAATAATAGAGGGTTTGTAATTGAAATCCAATTTTGGGATTCCATCTTTGCTGGGCCTTTCCAATTTGTGTGTTGAAGGACATGTAATTACTTTGAATCAGCTTGAACTGAGTCCATGAAAGAATTTAAATCTGTGTGGCTAATTCTCAACCAAATATGAAATATGAAAACCAATGCATTTTTTCAAATTTCTTCCTGATATCACACATTAAAAAAGCAAATTTTAATTGGTGTTAAGAATGAAACTTTTGTTATTTTTTTGGATTTCTTCATTCTTCTCACAAACTTTGAATCCTTTTAATAACAGCTAAAAGAATCAATTTTGCATATAACACCCTATGGTGTTACTCAAAGTTTTTTAGGTGAAGAACCAAATGAAGAAGAATAATTTAAGTTTTCTTTGCCAAAAAAAAGATTATAAAAAAAGTCCTTCCTTTCTATTTGAATTCATTTTTAAGTCAGATTAATTACTCAAGCAAATTTATAAATAATTCTTTGTGGCTTATGAGTGTGTTTTCATGCCCCACATTCTCAAACATCACCTTCATCAGGCCCAAATTGCTTCTTATTCTTTTTAGAAAATCATTTTAGAAGGCTTCAAACTACTTGATAATAGATAACATAGCCAAAAATTCCTTCAATACATTTCTGAGTCCATTTCCAGGATCAGAACTGCCAACTTCTGGGCTTTTAAGCTTATGTGACCCTTTGAGATATGACCGCATATCCAAAAAAGTCACAAAATAACCTTAAAAACGTTTTTTAACAAAAGTGATTTAATCATAATCTTCAAATAGGTAAAAATTCCAGAAAAAGGGATAAATTCTTGATTATCTCAGACATCAATGAACAAAATTTTTAAATGAATTAAATAATTGTATTTCCCATCAGAAACTATATATATGGAGCCTTCATTCCATATTTGTAAGACCAATACTTACTGAGATTACTTCTATGTATAAACTTTTAGGATCAGTGTATATATTCATGGTTTTTGGCTAATAACTGTTGAATTACACATGATGAACATTTGATTCAAAAATAAAGTTACCACAAAATAGCTGTAAGAAAAAAGATATAAACTTTCTTTGGAAAGCTATAAACAAGGTTAAAAATTATAAGAGGATTTTGGCCAAAATAGAAATAGCTGTTGACTACTTTCATGTAAAAATAGTCCAAACTCAAAAGAAGTATAGATTTAGATGCTACTATTTCATATGTGAATAATGATGTAATCATAATAACCATATTAAAGGTGAACCCCTATGAAGTCATGTTTTGAATTATAACATATTAAATTTTGAAATAAAAGATTAGTTAAAATAAAAATAATACAAAATAGAGGTTTGATGATTTAATGATATCCCCTTAAAAGCGTATTAAAGACAGGCCAAGCTATCAGAATACAATATTCAAATTGCTTTACTATTGATAACCTAAAATCTATGAAAGATCAAATTTTAGGCTTAAAATTTATCATTTCTTATCTTTAACTCTAATCTTATTTCAAGTTTAACAGTTAAATAAGAGACGAAACTGCTAGATACTAGTATTTCATCATTAGCACTACTATAATCCATGAAAAAAAATCATTTTCCCAGTGCATGATGTCATCAAATTAGAGTTAAAGTGATAATCCTGAAACATGGTATAAGAGTGAGGTAAAAAGGTTCAATAATAATTTCATCATCACAAAAACTTGAAATTGTCAGCCTGTGACTCAAAACCACAGCATAAGCATGACAGCCAAATACCATAAGCCACTGGTAAGGCCAAGATACCACCAAAACATGGAGCTGAGCCAAATTAACTCAAAAGGTATCAAAAGAAAGAGGAAAATCACCTCGTTCCAAATATACAAGTCCCATTATAATTGGACAAAGAATAACAAAGTCATTCCTGCTCAAAGCTATTGCTGAGAATAAACCTTAATTTTCACCTCTCATCTGAAATCCAGAGGAGGAGTCTTAACCCCATCAAATGGGTATTAAAATTGAAGCTCTAAGTCAGGGCTATCCGATGGTACTATCCAAACTAAGCTAGAACCAGAATTACAGAAGGTATGACCAAAATAAGGTCAAATAAGGGTGATTAAAATATTCACCTCCCATCTGACTTCTACAACTTTAGTGTGAGATACCTAAAGTGGGGTCCTTTTTGAAAGAGAACAATCAGGGCTATCTAATGGTGCCATCAATTTTCACATATCTTATCTAGAACAAAAGATATGTAGAAAACAAGCTCCATACATTTTGGACAAATTATAAATGTGTACAAGAAAACTTGTACAAAGCATAACTTTGCCATATTTAATTATAACCATACCTAATGAGGTACCATTGTGTATATCACATTCAGAGCTATGCAAGGAACCAATTTGGCGCTCAATATCTTAAACACTGACAAAGGTATAGCAGTTTTAAGGTTAAAATCCCACAGTTTGGCCAATACAGCCTTATAGTGGGATACTATCCCATAAGTATGATTGTAAAGTGTCAAAAAGACAAAAGCTTGTTTATACTTCAATACCTCATAGTTAACTCAAATACAGAGATCCATACAGGTTCTGTACAGCTTCTTACGCATCAGAAGCACCAGAACACACCTGTAAACTCCATTGGTGAAATGTTTCACCCATAATAGGGTAAAAATGACTACTTGTGGTTCTAAAACCACATTGCCACGTAATAATAGTCTTTATTGAGTGTATAGAACCACAAACGAGCCCACATGAATGGAACGTTTCACTCTGCGGTCGTGTGCAGAGGTAAACCACCTCCCACTACCCCAGAACAAGATAAAAGGAGGCTTTTCTTCACCATGAGGCTAATACAGCATCCTGTTCTTAATATTCTTATGTGGTATAACTTCTTGGAAGAAGTGGTACCCTTAGAATTTAAAATGTTATAATTATAAGCTTTAATTATTGTAGGGTGTTTATTGTAAACCAACAGTCAAACACTGCACCCAGGGCTATCAGCAGCACTCAACATCACTAAATTATTTTAGTATAGCCCTTATAGTCATACTGTCACTTTAGTATCATCATTATTTTTGTAAGATGTGACTATGAAACTGATGATAATATTACTATTAATCAACAGTACTATGTCTGTTCTTATGAAATATAATAATAAAATATTATTATAACCACAATTAAATAATTAAAGAATTATTTCTTTCACGTGTTAAGCACTACTAGTGATTTTAACATTGAGCAAGTAATTGTCTACAAGAATCAATTACAAGAATAATTTAATAATAAAAACTTCTTTTATTAAAATAATAAAATTATTTTAATATATAATTATCCTTTACAAGAATAATTATAAAGCTAATCCTTGAAGAAAGACTATTACTAGAGAAAAACTTTAAGAATTAAAGATAAATGACTCACTAATACTCCGAAGAACTTATTGATAGATAAAAGTAGCAAAATTTGATGTAGAATTGTGGATTTAAGAGATCAAAATGATTTATAGCAGGATTACAACAATATATAGTTGGATTCTATGATTTCACGTCTTTCTGATTGGTTCTGATAGATTTAAAACACTTAAGAATAGTTTAACTAATACTTACTTGTTGGTAACAATGATATAAAATGATAATAAGATGATGATACAGAAAAAACAGCAAGAGAAGGCCTCTTTTAAGTCAACAACAGCTCATAGAGGCGTGCCATGGGGCAAACTGAAAAACCAGTGAGTGAGAAAGCATTAAACCCTTTTGGATTAGTACTTACATCATCTGTTGTCACGTAAAATTGTCATAATTGCTTAATTGATGCTTTTATATGATTACCAACCCCAAAATGGTTAAGAATAAAAGGAGTAACATTTGTAAATCTTCTTTTATTCCAAAGTAATCATTGATTTCCCAAAGTATCAAAGTTATTGACAATTTCATCACAGGTTGTATTTACTGTGAATTTTTGAAGATTCAGTGTTTCACGTAGAATAACCAAAAATGGACTGTAAGTAGAACTTTGAATTTTACTAGTAAAGCTGTAATTATTTTTGGTTGGACCATAGATAATACAGTTCTCAATTGGTCCTGACAGTTTCAGAAGGATTCATTAAGAATTGTATTTTTAACGAATTTTTGAAGTTTTTACCTCATTTCTACGTAGAATTGCAAATATCAGTGTTTGACTGGTTTCTATGAGGTAAATCAATGGATACAAGTCCAAAAAGGGTTTTAATTACTCTTTTGGTGTTTATCCATGGAAATTCATTAGTAATTGACATGGTTACAGGAGTGTAAGTAGCTCTTTACCTCCTCGGCACATCAAAATAGCAGGTTATTTGCTATTTTCTGGTGTTTTACAGTAGTTGTAACTTGGTAACAAAGTTCCCAAAGAGGTTTAGTTTACCAATTGGGTCAAGATCAGCAATGGAACCAAGCTTTGGAGCTATCCACGCCTCTGGGGCCTCAGAAGTTGGGTACCCTGGCTCTCTTTGATGTCTTTTGTCCCCCTTGCTTATTTTTCACGTCAAAATAGAAATTTAAGCTTAAAGTGAGATATCCACTATGGGTGTACCAAAAGTGCATGTAAGAATACCATAATATTAAGTGCTCAAAACATGTATAACACTATACTTAGTGTATATGTAACATGGGATTTCTCACTTTCCCATTATTTTGGCGTAAAATCAAGAAAAACAAAAAATTTCACGGATCTTTTATGTGGTATTAATGATGTGGTGTTGAAGTATTTTCCATATTACCACCTCAAAGAGTTAATTTGAGCTTATTCACTCTATGGAGCTACCCTAGGTGAATTTTTGTGTAGAATCCAAATCTGGCCTCAAATCCATGGATTTACTTACTCAATAAAAAGTTATTCATCTTTTCTGAAATCAAAAATGATGAATTTTGAATATATGCATGATTTATGAGTTATGTATAATTCAAAATTTCTTTTTAAGATAATTGTGGCCTATTTGGGTATGTAAAATATGCCTCAAGGCTCACAATTTTCGTGTCACACTCATAGATATAGCTTTTATTATCATTTTGAAGCTATATCATAGAGTCAACCTGACAGAAATACTGATAAATTCGAGTGGATATCATCAGTAAGTGTCTAGGAGAATGTGTCTGATCACTAGAAAACAATATTTACTATAAAAGGACCTCTTCTTCCTATTTTTCCACCTTAGATCCATAAAAGACACTAAAAAATCAAAATAAAAGGTCATTTCTTTATTATTTATATATAAAAGAATTATATTATTGGAGACAAAATATCCACTTTGGAGTATTTACTAGCTTTGACATGATTAATAAAATATTTTTTTTCCATTTTTCTTTTTTCTCATAAATCCTCAAATTCAATTAAAAATAGTTAAATTTTTAACTCTCTGTATTTTTTTATTTTAAATACAATTTAAACAAGGTGTATTTATATTCTTGGGCATAATGTTAATTGAAATTATAATGTTAATATTCGAAAATAGGTTATTTTCTCTTATTAGAATATTTTTCTCTTAATTATTAATTTTAATAATTTTTTTATTAATATAAATAGTATTTATATCAATACATAATTTTACTAGTACAAATTTTAATTTTATGAATTGTTTTTTCTTATCAAATAACAATTTCTAATGCATTTATGATTTGTCGGTAAAAATAATAAACTGCCATAAATATATTCATCATGAAATATTAATATATTTATTATCTTATATTATTCTGATAATATAATTCATATCATTTTTATCTATTAAAATAATATAAATAATTTCATGTCATAATTATAAGATATTCTCATAATTAATTACATAAGGACATTGAGAGTAAAATAAGTAAAATATTAGTAACTTTTACCCATTGCTTCTTAGTAAGACCTTAGATTTATGGGCTGGTCTATAATATTTAATTAAAAGAACTTTAAAAAAATTCAGCTTTGGCATATTCAATAATAAATTACATTTATAATCAAAAACCTTTATAATAGCTTTTTATTTCTTGACTTTAAAAGCTATTCACACATTTTATAAAAATAACTATATTTATTTTTCTTCTTGAGCTTTTCAAAACAACACAACAGAGGACAATCAAACCACTTATGAAATATTAGTGGAAGAGAATTTTGAAAGCTTTCCAACACCATTTATTAATAAACAAGAAAAGCTAAGGAATACATTTTTCAGGTTCCACCATTCAGGACTCTGAAGGTGAGCACCTTTCTTTAAATTCCATAAAAAGAATAAATACTTCTGAAATATTTTCTCTTATAATTTTGTTTTAATTATCACTACTAGAGGAGGTTCCCAATACTCAATTCAATAAGATGGAGGTGGAATCAGAAGTAAAAATGATCCCACAAAAGGGAAAATAAAGGTAAAAACGCTTAGTGGGAAATAATCCACACAAGGAAGTTTCATATCCCAAAGGAAATTCCCCGAAATTCCCATAATCTCTGAACCAGAATTAGAACTAACTATGAGTAATTACAAAAGAGACAAAGAAAATTCAGAGGTCTCAGATAGACATCTACATGAGCCAGTAAAAGGAAAAAGATTGGGAAATGATTCCGCTAATCCACCAAGGGGTGATGAACTCCTGTCACATACTAAAATAAGTTCCTCAAAGAGGAATAGATAGTAAAATACACCAATAGATAGAATCCACTACCATCCAAACCTCAAATCAAAAAGATAAAGGACTGGCACAACAAAAAAGAGGGAGGCAAGAAAGGAAGAAGCTCCAGTACCTTCTACCAGCAAGCCACATTCCACCCAATCTTTCCAAGAGGGGAAGAGGAACAACAAGAAGAACTGGAGGAAACCATATTCCCAAGCTACAGGACTCCAAGAATACAAAAAGATGCCATGGACAATGTATTCAACATGGCCAAAAGCTTGTTGGAATTCAAGGATAAAGAGTAGAAATGAATGAGACAACCACATTTCCCAAATAAATAACTTTTTCTCCAGATCTTTTAAAAATTTGAACAGAAATCAAAAAGGGTATCTTACAGCCAAATTAATGTACAAAAGAAAAAATAAATAGACAATGTTAAATTTATGGTTAAAAATAATAAACCCAAACTTTGAATTTAAAATATGTAAAAATGAATACAGGGACAAGAAGATTTCTATAAGTACATGAAATATAAAAAAGAAAGAAATTTGGAAATCAATTATGACCAAATTAATAAAGTTATCCATTTCTGTTAAAAAATTTGAATAAAAGACTCCATCACCCCACAACCTACTTCTGGACCAACTTGAAAAAAGTGATGAAGCAAGAATTAATCTTAACATAATATCAAAGGTTAAATCAGACTTGTTACAGACAAAAAAGACCAAATAAATGAGGCCAACTGAAATGTGCCAGATTTATCAACCCCACTTTCCAACATAAGAAGTCCTCTTAAACCAAAGGAAGAAATAACAAACCCCTTCATAACAGACTTAAGCCATCATTACAATAATGATGTATTAATGAAAGAAGCACCTCAACTTCAATAATGGCCAAAATTCACAGGTGCAGTTTAATATGACCATACCTCATTCATTAAGACAATTGACATGTTGCAAGAATATTATGCCATACCATATGAATGAATAACTGCAAGATTACATTGACTATTTGAAAAGACTTTAAAAAGACAGTATTATGGCATAAGAAAACAAATGGCAAAAATACCTGGTTTTGGTGGAAAAGTAAAATAATCACCAAGTGGGCAAAGAATGCCTGGAGGTATGAGATGGAAAATTCATTTGAAAACCCATTCTTTGACCCCCATGAAGACAAAAATTCAACTTGGTTCTTAAAACAAGTAGACAGATTAAATTCATTATATCTAGAAATGTCACAAAATATGGTGCATATGAAAATAACCAGAAGGTGCAGGGGAGAACTGTAACATTCCCTGAGGAGAAGGTTCATAGAACCATGTCACACTGAAGAGTACAGAAATGCTATAGAAGACATTGTGAGAAGAACCAAAATTGGCAGAAAATGGAAAAAATTGGACATAAAAATCTCAAATAAACATTGTATCAAGAAGGACAAACCAGAAGAGCCCTTCAAACCCAACAATACCAATTAAAAAAGAAAATGCCAAAAATGTGGTAGTATAGCGCATTTGGCCAATAATTGTCTTATAAAGGCAAAGATCAATAAGATTGTGGAAACAGAATACCACAATGAAAAAGAAGAAGAATATGAATCTAAAAAACATACTGAAGAATCAGAGACCTTTCAAAGTGATGAAATAAAGATAATTAATGCCCAGATTAAAAATATTGATTTAATTTATGAAGTGCTACATGTAAATTTGAATTTTTTTACCAATTGGTACATCTGATACATGCCTTACAAACATATATGATTCCAAATTGCATAGGCCCAAACTTTTAAAAGGAATTAGCTATACTGTGGGAACAAAGTATTGTGATGGTAAAAATTAAGAGGAAAGAGTAATTCTGGAAACAGGAGAATAAAGCACATGTGCTGGAAAAAATTATCTACCAACACTTGAACCAGATTGGGAAAAACAACTTATACCAATACAAGGAGGCAAGTTATTTGTGCAAGTGAAAGCTTGAGAACCCTTGAAATCATTGAATTAACATTTATTTCCCCACATTCATTTAAATGTATAATAATGAAAGTGGAGTTTTAGTAATGGAAAATTAAACTAGTAACCATTTCATACTTGGAATTGATTACTTACCAGTTTATAGCCCACATATCTCTAACCAAAAAGATAGATATTTTACCATAGGGAATAATAAAAGAATAATATTTGGATTCTGCATTAATAAGAAACAAATTCATGCTATAAAATTGAGGAAACAAAACCAGAGAACTAATTATTCCTAAGTGAACAATGAAAGGAGGCAGAATTCTATAATGAATTAACAGAAAAATTGAAAGAAAAATTGATTTACCTATTATATAAATAACAAGTCTCCTTTTCAACTTACAAAGAGTGACTAGGTGCCATTATTTGACATGAGGTTTATATTCTTCTAAATGTAGATAAATTTTATTAACCCCTATTGCGATGACCATCTCATCCTGCAAGCCCAAAAGCTAGAGAACCCTTAGAGGTACAAATGAAAGCATTCATTGAGCTAAAGCATTTAAAGAAAGTAGGCCCTAATGAGAAAGTAGAAGTAAAGGCACCAGTTATTATAACCTGTCACAATATCCCTGAAAGATATCCAATACTGAGTATCCATGAGACCTTAAAATCACGGTCAAAAGCTAAGTTCATTACAGCCATGGTTGCCCTTATAGTTCTTCACCAAAAATTCCAGAAAGCTATCAAGGATAATAGTCCACTGTGAAATATATGAATATCTAAGAATGCCATTTGGTAGAAAAAACCCCTTCCTATTACCAAAGAATAGAAAACATTATACTCTCTGAATAGTTATCAAAGGGATAGCTTATTACCGATATTTATGATGTTATGATTTTCTCAGAAACTTGGAAAAATTAACTGAAAAGCCTTGAAAGAGTATTCTAGAAGATAGCTCAAGTAAATACAAAAATATCATTCAACAAATTTCATTCTGCATACAATTAGCTAAAAGCACTAAGCCATGTAGTATCTGGACTAATCTTGGGCATAGATAAAAATAATTTAGCAGGAATACTACCTAAACAAATTTCACAAGTTAAGAAAGAAATTAATTTTTTTTAGGATTTGTAGGATATTACAGGAAACATATCAAAGACTTTGAGGGAACTTTCAAATATCTGTATAAGCTCTGTGATCAGCAGAAAGTCAATGAAATTAATGAAGAAATAGTTAAGGCATATGAAGAACTGAAAATAGCCTCCACAAATTACTCTTTTCTCTCAATTCCAGATTGAAAGCTACCTTCCAAGCTATACATATATGCTTGTGGAGAAGGACTAGGTGCTGCACTACACCAGACACAAATCATAAATAATAAGTCTGTTGAAGGACCAGTTTGCTTTATTTCAGGAAAAATTAACCCAACAGAAGCAAGTTATGAAGGAAGCCAAATGGAATGCCTTTTCTTAGGATGGGCTTTAGAAAAGCTACCCTATTATCTAAATCAAAAAGTCTTTTATGTGATTACATACTTTAATTCTGTAAAATATTTATCAAACATGAATACACGAAAGAGACAAGCTAATATGGTAGATTGCTATCCAAGATTATAGAATAAACATGAATATAGTCCACAGATCTGGAAATATTCATAAGAATGCTGATGTTCTTAGCAGATTGGCTCTAGCAAATACACCTAAAAACCCATCATCGGTACCACCAGAAGAAAATTATATAGAAGGAGTATGTGTCATAGAAATTGGCACAGAACTCTTCAATCAAGCCAAAGAAAGATATAAGATGGATAATAACTGTCATATCTTATGTCAACTCTTAATGAAAGATTGCAACAACCCATCATTATCTTCCAAGCTATATTACTCGTGGAAAAAAGCATATTATTGAGGAAGATTCCACCTCCTTGATGGAATACTTTATCATATGATGAAACAAACAGGTTCTATGACCCTGGAAGATACAGCTTTGCTAAACACTATACTACATTAATTCCATGAAATTGTTTTATCTGGACATCTCTCAGCATATGGGACACTAGTAAGAGTAAAAACCTCCTCTTGGTGGCCAAATTGGAGAAACTCTGTTTGAGAATACTGCCAAACGTGTGACAGGTTTCAAAAACGCAAATAGAGCCACAGGTAATAAATTTGGTATGATGACCAAAATACAAAGACCAAAATCCCCATGGGTAATATTTCATATGAACTGGGTAACAGCCCTACCTCCAGGAGGATACAGAAGCTTCAATGCATGCCTAATCTTAGTTGATAGGTACAAAAAGACCCAAATATTCTTACAAAGTCATAAAGATAGAACAGCTTTGGATACAGCCATAATGATATAGAATAGAGTATTCAGCCATACAGGCTTATCCCAAAATATCATAAGTGATAAAGATCCCAAATCTACTTCACTGTTATGGACAACTCTCCAAAACTTGTTTGTCCCAAAGTTATCATTCTCAACATAATACAACCCTCAAGCTGGTGGAATAGCAGACAGATTGATCAAAAATCTAGAAGAAATGATCACAATATTCTGTGCTTATCGATTAGAATTGATAGACTCCAACAGTTTTACCCATGATTGGTGTACTCTAATACCATCTCTAGAGCTGGTATACAAGAAATCAAGTCATCCTTCAAGTTCTGAAACACCTGAAATGTTGGAAAAGGATGTAATCCAAGACTACCTTATGAAACCCTTATAAATGACTTGGTTGATATACATCCCACAGAAAGAAGTTTTAAAATAATGCTTGAAAAAGCAATAAATCATGAAAATATATTAATTCAAGATTTTTTCAAATATGAAAAAGAAAGATGGGACAGAAGTCACATGCCACCTGATTTTAAAATGGAGACTTAGTATCAGTATCAACTTTGAGATTTAACAATATTAAAGGACCAAAGAAACTAAAATATTCCTTTGAAGGACCCTTTATGAGAAAATTCCTGTATGGCCCTAATGCTGTACAACTAGATTTAACATGTGAATTAATGCACAAACACCCAGTTTTCCCTGTAAGTCTAATAAATTCTTATAGCTCAAGTGATAAGGAATTATTTCCCCTAAGTAATCAAACACTGCTTCAAATTCCCCCTCTTGAAGAAGTAGAAGAGAAGAAAATTGTGAAAGTCCTCAAATAAATAAGGACAATAAACAAGGAAGAAAGGTAATACCTTTTGAGGTACAGAAGACCATCTCAAGAAGATGAAAGGCTACTCCAAAAACATATAGCTAATTGTGATAAACTAGTAAGGAGTTTCATAAATGAAAGAAGACCCAAATAATAATAAAAGTAAGCGTTATTGAGCTTCAAGACAAAGAAGCTATATTGAAGAGGTAGGACAGTGAATAATACCCTAATTAGCCATATCAGATTGTTGCAAAATCTTCTTTGGTAATATGTAATGTGCGCCTTCAGGATATGACCTCATATCAAAAATGGTCACAAAACAGCTTCACAAAAATTATTTTAACAATAAGAATGGAAATTATAATCTTAAAATAAGCAAACATTCCATAAAAAGGCAGAAATTCTGGATTATATCAGAAGCCATTGAATAAGCATGTGAAATAATATACAAAATTGGGCTCCCCAACAAAGACTACATCTATGAAATCTTTATTCCATATCTGTAAAACCAATTCTTACTGAGATAACATGGGTATATGCACTTTTAGGCTCAGTGCATATATTCATGGTTTTGAGATAGTAAATTTTGAATTACAAATGATATAAAGTTCATTTTAAAACAGTGAAAACAAAAAAACTGTAAGAATAAAATATAAAATAAATTTTGAAAGGCATAAAAAGGTTAAAGCTTATAACAGGATATTGGGCAAAATAGAAATAGCTATTGACCACTTTCATTTAAAAGAAGTCCAAACTCAAAAAAGTTTATATCAAGATTCTACTAGCTCTTATGTGAATAAATATGTACTTCTATTCATTATATCAAAGTTAAAACCCTCTGAAATGATGGTTTGATGTCTAAAATAGTAGATTTTGATAGAAAAGATGAGTTGAAAGAAAAATCATCAAAAATAAAATTTTGATGATGTGATGAGATACTCTTGAAATCTTGGTAAGGACATTCCAAGGTATCAGAAATCACTGTTTAAATTTCCATAGCATAAATAATTTGAAGGTCATTGAGGATCAAAATCTAGGCTTAAACATGATCATTTATGATCATTAAAACTAATCTTATTTTAAGTGAGCAGTGAAATAAGAGATGAAAATGTCAGATACTAGTATTTTCAGTTTAAAAATATTATAATATATGGAAATAACTAATTTTCCAAGCTTATGATGTTGTCAAATTATAGTTATAGTCATAACTCTAAAAACTGGGGTAATAGTGAGATAAGAAGGTTCAAAAATGATTTAATAATCTCCAAAAATTAAAATACTGATCACCACCGCTTGCTATCATCGTTCAATGCCTACTATAAGATCTCCAGTCATTATAATGAAGGATCTTTACTATAAAAGGACCTCTTCATCCTCTTTTTCTCTCTCAGATGTGTCAAAAACACTCAAACATCAACATAAAAGCTAATTTGTTTGTTCTTTATATAGAAAATTTTATATTATTAAGGACCAAAGATCCACTTCCTTAGTAATGACTAGCTTTGACATGCTTAATCCAATATCTTATTGTTTTCTTTAAATTATCTTAAAATCTCTAAGTCCATGTCAAAAGACTTAAGTGTTAGAAGTAGGTTATTTTCTGCTGTTATATTCTTTCTATCTTTATTAATATTTTTGATAATTATATTCCTAATATAAATAGTATTTAAATTAATTTATAACTTCAACATTGGTAATATCATTGTAAAAAATTCTTTTTTATTCTCAAATAACAATTTATCACAGATTCATTATTTTTTGGAAAAAATAATCAATTGCCATAAATACATCAATTATTAAATTTTAAAATATTTATTTTACTATATTATTCTTAAAATATGGTTGATATTAGTTCTACTTATTTTAATAATATAAATAATCTTATACCATAATTATAATATATTTTCATTATTATAATTATTTCTGATCTTATTATTCATTAATTTAGAAAATTAAGAGTACAATAAGTAATATTTCACTTATTTCTTCAGAGTCAAACATTAAAGCTTACTTCCTGATGTCTTCAACAAAAAAGCTCCATTAGGGAGCTTCTAGTTCCAGATAGCTCAACTGAAAGGAATAAATAAACCCCACAATGGAAAAAAATGAAGTCAGACAAAGGTGGAAACTATCAGGCCTTTTTCCAATGATCTTTTAAGCAGAATCTTTATTTAAATTTTCAATTCTTGAACATAAATTGAACTGCTAAATTCTGAATTGAAAAATTCCCTATCCATTTGGGGCATCCCTATTAAGCAAATACATTTGGAAGTCAAGGATGAATTTATTAATTAAACATGCCCCCATTTTAAATTTGGCTAGATTTAATTCTTTATTAATATTCATATCCTTCTATAGTGATATTAAATACTGCATAACCGAAGTTAGTAATTTTCATATTTTGATCAACCTTTCAGTAGATATTGGTGACTATATCCTCAGAACTTCCCCTGTTTATTATGAAAATATTGAAATAGTGACTTTATGACTTTCTTTTCTGTTTCTTTTTTCTTATGCTCCATTTTTTTAACTGATTGCTGTGCTGAACAATATTTCAAGAAATATATATTTTTTCTTCTTGATCCTTTGAAGTACTTTAGGTTAGCCCTTTTTCTTGGAGTGAATTGTCACACTCAATTCGAAGAGCTTCATGACACCAAACTTGAAAAAAACTATCTTGTGAAGGAATAAGGACTGTAAACTTGATACCCTTTGTAAGTTTTTTACAATACTGAGATTGAATTGTTCATAAAGTTAGCTGATGAAACATATAATAATAAGGAAAAATATGTTTATGAAATCTGAAAGTAAGAAAGCTACTAAAGGAATATCCATTTACTTTTAAGACCTATTCATAAAGAATATTTCCAAGAACATGGCTTTTTTCATTAGATATGTATTTTTCCAAAATATCCAAATAGCTTTATCAGTAATATTATTCCTCATATTCCAAATTATCAACCAAGAAGTCAAGCAAACCATCTGAAGAGACAATGGATAGTAGCTTCTGGTAAAATTTCTTTATCAATTTCTATAGCTTAAGGTTAAAATTAATTTGGACTTAAAAACAAGAATCTTAAAGTAATTTCAAAAAAGTATACATCTTTAAGAAAATTATTCATTTTAATTTTTCACTTAAAATTTCAGGAATTCCTTTGATAGCTACTGATATATCTCCTATTCCGCTTTGGAGCTTATTGACCATAATATTGAATATCCATCCATATAATTGTAATAAGTGTTTTTTGGGTAGAGGTTTGTGATATTACACATTAAGAGGAAATTTTACTGGTACTGATTATATATTTTTCCATGGATACAAGATCTTCTTGAAAGGATTATTTATAAGGGTGTTGAACTTTAGCTCAAAATATATCTTATCAGAGCCATACACCAAGAAAATGAACACGGTATAACTAATTGATATTTTTCTACACCGGGTTAATATGCACTTTTGTAGAAACAGACTTCACTGTGAAATGGTAATGTAATATATATAAGACTATCGACCAATAAAAACAAAAGCCCAGTTTGAAAGTCTGGGTTGAAATTTTTTTTTTTTGAATCTATATGTTCCTGATATTTTGATGCATGAATATTTTACAACCCCAGGAAATACTATGTTTTTACAAGGTGCTGAAAGTGCACATAAAAAAAATAGCTAGCGTCGCCTTCATGGATGGTTGCGCATCCTGATTTTATTTATTTTAAATCTATATACTCCTTTTAAACGTTTGATGGTTGTTTATGAACAGAACATAACACTTGAATACAAGATATAAATAAACAATCAGCGGTTCCACTTCTTTGAAAGAAAAATCATGAATGAATCAGATAATGATAGCATGCCCTGAAAAATCTTGTTAAAAGTGCATATTATGCAGGAATGAGAGTATTAAATGAGGGGGAAGCTAATAGATAAAAACATAAATAATCCAAAAATGATATTAGAATTCAGTTTATGAAAGAGTTCTTTGAATAAAGGTGAAAAAAGTAATTTCACCTTTTCTGGCTTGAATTATAGAAGCATCTTTTTTGCCTGCTTTGAAAAAGATCCTATATCCACATAAGAAAAGGTAATTATAGATGTAGGTGTTGTTGAAATAAAAACTCTTACTCATTTCAGCCGTAGACAAATGGGAAAGCTCAGCCCATACGCCAAGCGGATTTGAGTTTTGGATTTACTCTTGCAAGGATAATTAGGGAAATAAAAAACTTAATTTGAATATAAATCCCAGGGAAAAGCCAAACAGTAAATCATTTTTGGTAGCACGGCGTCCAGCTTCCGTCAGATTCTTATGACTATAAAGAGGGAATTATTTTTGACCTTTGGAAAGAATCAACGGGATGAGAGGCATAGGAATGGGCCCCTAACAAAATTGGTGTGCTCAGACTACTGGTGAGTTGGTGCAACTTTTGGAAAAAATGAATTAATATAACATATTTTGTAAACTCGTTTAGGCTCGCTTCTGATGTAATCTTAAAAATAGAGACTCATGTTGTGTAATAAAGGCACTGGAAGGACTCGAACCCCCGACCAAACGCTGTCCAGAGATTACTGGAGGCATACGCTCTGCCACTGAGCTACAGTGCCATACCCATTTTTTCCAAATATAACACATGAAGCTTTATTTTTTGTTCAGTAACCTGCGCTGCGTGAAATTATTGTGGACTTCGATGAATAATATTAACTTGTATAAATTCTTGTAAAAGAAACCTGCATAATGTGTGTATTTAGAAAGATCCGACCTTTTTCCCCATAGAATTCCTCTCGCTCATCTCTTGTATCATCCTGGTGGTAGAAAAACTTAGTGAAAAGTTTCTTGGAATACACATTGAAAGCCTGTTTTTTAGACATTTTCAAACACTTAAATACTAAATTAATCATAGTATTACTCAAATGATTTCGCATTTTTAATTCCTAGTTTTCCGACTTGTTCATGTAAATAAAAATATTTCAAAGTATTAACGCAACCCATTGTAATCAATTTAAAATGTTTTTGAGTGAATATAGAATTATAGCAGATATATCCCTTTCACAAGACATGATGTTTCAATACAAATCTGGACGTGTCTCTCTTTGAGTAACAATCAAACAAGGGTTAAATTTGATATGACGATGAGACGTCGGACCTATTCATAGAATATATATCTAAGAAATTTCAATTTCATTCCATTTTTCAGATCCTTAATTGAATCAATATTCCAAGCCTACTGTAGATATTTATTGTGTAGGTCTATCATTTTGATCTCAGAGTTTTGAAATGAGGAGTTGTCAAAATTCTTATAATTTCTATGCCTAAGAATTAAACTAGCAGCTAGTAGTACTAGAGACAAAACACAAGAAATGTTTAACAAACCAAATTTAAATACTATACAAATGATAAGTTCCTAGAATAAAGTAAGTAAATATATCTAATATAGCTCTATAAACTGAACAACATTGATAGTACACAGTACTCTGAACCATGATTTAAAAACTTTTAGCTAATAGGTGGCTAAAAAAATGAAAATAGTCGGTAATATACCTATACTACTCCAAAATGGTGTCTGCGAGTATTTGAATATTACTATTGAAAATGAGATAGTTGGATAGTTATAATAAGATGGCTTTTTAGAATTTTGATCTAATTGTTATCTAATTACCAAGATCCATTTATCTGATTGAAACCCCCCGAAATAGGTTTATTTCTATACTTAATATTGTATTCAAAATATGTATTAGATTTTAGATTTAGTACTCCTATATTAAGTAATTCTCGGACAAAATTAACCAATTATCACCAGGATTATCTTTTACATTTCACACCACTCCTCCCGGATCTTCAAAGTTTCATTGCTAAAGACTTTTTTCATCTTGATCACTCCAAGTGTTTTGTCAAAAGATCTTCTATCATATCATTGGTTGAGACTTGAACCACTTTAATAATATCCTTAAAAACACAATGACGCACATGCCGACACCTTATCTTAATATTTTTTGTGTTACCATTCAGTGAGGCCTGTTTAGAAGTTATTACAGCTCTCGAGTTTTCATTATAGAGGGTAGGATGAAAGATGTTGTGACCCAAATCAGAAAGAGAAAATGTAAGAATTCTCAATCTCTTTAAAAGGATATTCACGGAGATGTATTTTCCTTCACTTGTATATTGAGCAACAAAGGATTTTTTCCTATTTAACCAGCAAGCTGGATTACCATATGCAAATATCAAATAACCTGATACCTATTTCCAATCATCTCTAATGTTTTCCTAATCCACATCTGCCCAACTCTTAAAGTATTCGTTTCCCATGATTTGAATATAAATCAAAACTTTATCCTTTTTCCCTTGCAGATAATGCAGTAAGTGTTTGAGAGAATTCCGATGGGATCTATTTGGTCTGGTAGAATACCTTGATAGTTAATTCACATTAAATAAAACATCATTCCGTGAGTGGTGGGCCAGATAGTTTATACTCCCTATTGCTTGCTGAAATGAGGTAATCTCCATTATTTCATATGAAATACCTGAGTCTAATTAATTGAAAAAATACTGCTGCAAGCAGTCTTCAGTGTTTCTGTCATGTATTTCAAACGTGAAAATAATATCCTTAATTAAATTAACCTGTTCAATATCAAGCGTTTTATCAGTCCAATTTAAGCTATAGCCTAAATACTGAGTAGGCCCTTTCTTGAACTTGAGCTCAAGGATAGAAATTTATTCATATAGGAATTTGAGTATATCTCATTCTGACCTACTGATGATACACCCATTGTTAATACTGGGAGCTTGCTAAGCAAAGCTAGTTGAGTGTGGAAGTCAAATTAGATTTCCACATCCTTGATGCTTCCTTTGCATTATACAGATATTTTTGAAGTAACTAAGCCCACCTCTATATTCCCTTCACTTCATACCCCTTAAGCTACATAAAATATACTAATGCATCAATTTTTCCATGAAGGAATCCAGTTTTAATGTAAAATTGATAATTAATTTAAGATAAATACACAACCCAGGAAATAATGAATCTGATGGCTTCATTAGGACAAAAAGAAACCAACATAGCATAGTAATGTAGCATGTGTTCTTCATGATTTCCCAGAAATACCCAATAGAAATTATATCAAGAGCTCTCACCAAGTTGATTGTGCTTTGATGTAAGCCTCCACATCCCCACAATGATCTGATTGGGTTTTTCAGGTTATGGAACTAATTCACAAGTGTTGTGACATTAGTGAGTTGTATTCTGAATTCATAGCCTTCTTTCAATGGGTCAGACACAGCTTTTGAATAAGGAAATAAATCAGTAAGAAATAACTGATAAGTACTGTGATTAATTCCTTTCCCTCATGAAGTATTATCCTTAATAATAGAACTAGACATACTTCTTGCCGCGTTATCATAGAAATGTACCTATTTGTAAGTCCTAGAACTCTAAGTAACTGTAATTGTAGGAGTAGGAACTGAAGGGGGGAATTAGCTTTTTAATGGGGAGGATGGAGGTTCCTTCAAATTAGGAGTCATGACATTTAGAGATTTGAATGTGTAGCTTTATATTAAGGGTATCACAGATGAAAGGATGGAGGAGGGTTGAAACATAGTTTGAGCTGAATTACTAACGAATTGGGTGTGACCTCTTGACACTTGTATCTTCCCTGTGTCTAGGTTAAGGAGCCTCCAACCATCTGAGGATTTCTCAAAGGTCCAAGAATCTAGGATCTGTCCTCAGGGCTCAATCTTGGATAATGTGTTGATTACAGTGGTAGTTACTGTGAGCCTTAGAGGTATTTTCATATACCCAAAAGACCACAAAAGATAAATTAAGATACAAATATAAATAAAATAAATTTATTTATATTATAAAAAGAAGAATTGAAATATAAATACAAATTTATATTTGAAAATCAAAATTTAATTATAATTTAAAAATAAAATTACAATAAAATTTAAAATTATGAAATTATATTTTTACTTGTAAAAATCAGGTAAAAATGAATTTTGAATAAAAATTGTGAAATTAAAATATTTTTGGTAAAAAGTTATATAAAATATATTGTAGCTTTTTATCCAATAAATAAACATAAAGAAATTATCACACCATTGGATTACTCATTAAAAATAAAGTGGGGTCACCTCTGGATGAAATTTTTGTAACTCAACTCTAAAGAAGCTTAAATTAACTTTTCAGTATTTTTAATACAAAATTTGAAAATCCTCAAAACTTTAATTTAATTCACACCACATGTGGTGTTAACCATCAATTTTTGTGTTAAAATTGAGGTGTTGTGTTTAGTTTAGAATTTATGAGGAATTGAAGTATTTTCAATTGAATTCAATTGAAATGTCAAAATGTGCGCGTGTATTACATAAGTGAACCTTGATTTACATATGAGGTATCAATTATTACTGTATTGTACTGTACAATTCAATTGAATTACATATGTAAATTACAAGTATAATACATGATGAGGAATTAAAGGAAAAAATAAATTGGAAAGATTAAAATTAGGGGGGAAAAGGAACTCTAGCTCTAAGGGGGAGCCAGACCCCCAAAATCCTTGCAGACAGGCGTGTGGTGTCAAATTTCACGCAAAAGCTCATCAATTTTGGCCTGGAATTGAGTTACAGGGTCTGTGGACTCAATTGATGATAAGGTTTTGATACCAACTGGGATAGTTTTAGCTGTTGCCAAGAGGGTAAAACTACCCTTAAGATAAAACAATCATAGTAAAAACAGTTTTAACTGGTTTCTACGTCTCTTACACACATTGTGACGTGTTTTGAAGTCTCTAGACCAGGTATTGTTATAGTAAAGGCTTATTTAAGGGTCTAAAATAGCTAAAAATGGCTTAAACCAGCCCTTTTTTAGTCTAAACCAGGGTTCAATGATGCCATAATTGGCTTTTTTGTTGTCAGACTATTTTTCACGACTAACAAGAGTAAAATTTACTTTTGGAGTAAGAAAATTGATGTCTATAAAAGAATGTCTTCTTTGCCCCACTTTTCTCTTCATGTTAGAATCTTTTCCTTTTATAATTAGTTTAAACATTGTTAAACCAATCAATAAAAGATTCCAACCACCTTTCTTAAATAATTTTAAACCTTTTAACCACGTGAAAAAATCATTATAATCATTTTTTGAAACTTTTATAATCATTTTTACCCCTGAACCACCCCAAAAGTGAATTAAAGCATCTTTCATCACTGTAAACTTTGTCACTTTGTTTCCAAATTCACTCTGGTCACTTTTGGGGTGTGTTTTCTCTTTAATATTCTTTTTAAATACTTTGTTCTTAAATTAATTGCTTTCAGTTCTTTGCTCAATTAATTCCAATGGAAATTGCTCTTGAAGAAATTTATTTTGTAGCCTTAAATATCTCTTGTAGAGTATTTTTTTGATAAATTTTTATTGTTGGTAAAACAATAAATCTTTATAATATTATTGTTTTATACTAATAAAGTTATAAACAATAAAATTGGCGTGTTTTCTCTTAAAAATAATATTTCTTACTATTTTTAATTGATTTTTACCTTATACAAATTTTGAGGACAGAAAAAGTACTTGATTTTTAATCAAAGTTTCATATCCACACCTTACATTTACCTTGATTTTGAAGGGAATAAGTTTCTTAACATCTATGAGTGGCTCAATCAAAAATTTCCTTTGCTGTATGATTATCAAATTTTTCAGTGACACACTGTTATTCTTAGCATAAATTATGAGCTGAGAAGAACTCAATTCTCCTCCACAATAGGTGTTCTGGTAAGAAGGTACAATGTTCAGATTTTTCTTTATTTCCACAATAAACTATCTAATGAATCCTTCTGCTTGACATTTTTCAGATAGAGCATATATCTGATATGATTTTATACAGTCAACAACTTTGAGTTTAAGCAGTACTCTGAATAAAGAGGAAAAGACTGCTATCTAACAGGTGGTTAAACAAATGAAAATAGTCAGTAATATAGCTAAACTGCTCAATAATGGTTTTTATACGTATTGCAATATCACTATTCAAAATGAGATAGTTGGATAGCTAAAATAGAAGGCTTTTAAAAATATTTACCTAATTCTTATCTAATAATTAGGGTATGTTTATTTATTTTATAACCCCAACAGATAGATTTTCTTCTATACTTTATATTGTATTTCAATTTTTTATGATATCTTAGATTCAGAACTACTCTGCAAAGTACTTCTCATGGCAAATTAACCCACTATCACCAAGATGAGCTTTTCCATTTCATGAAAAGTTTCTTTTTGAAGTATATCCAGAGATTCTCCTTTTTTACAGGAAGGAAATCTGAAATTATGAAGCCCCATGGAATTTTGACTTTCATTTTTGGAACTCATAGGGAAGACAACCATTGTCACAATCAACCAGTATTTCAATTGTTCTAATGACCTTTTTAAGAAATATTTCCCCTTGTGCAGGTCTGGGAGATGGCATTGTGACAATATACCAGTTACCAACATTGTAAGCTTGGGTCTCTTTTGTGACTTCCAGTCTGTATAAAAGGAATTTAATAAATTAATTTACAGTGGAATACTATTTTATAATAAAAATAGAGACCTCACTGTAAGTTTTTAATGAAGTACTGTTGGAATTCAAGCTTCAAAAGTATGATAAAGTTCAGAAATGAATTAAATAACTTATTTGTGAGAGAGCTTATATTTATAAAGTAAAAATTTAAGTAATTTTAATTTGTAAAAATGTAATGTGTTAGAGCTCTGAGGTATCATTCAGAGGTAAGAATGATCTTCTTAAATATTGTAAATACAAAAATATAAATGCTGTCATAGTAAGATTTTTATGACATCATCAAAATAAATTAAGAATAATTTATTTACAAAATTAAAAGATGTCATATAATATTTTATGAAATCATAAAGATTTAAAATAATAAATTTCAATTTTTATGTTAAAGTTTGAACCTAATAATTGAATAAAATAAAACATTTAAGATGGAGACAGTGTAGCAGGTAAGCCAGTACATGCTTGCAGGCTCATAAAAATCATGAGTTCTATTTTGGTTGGAGAAAACGGGGAGTTCTCAATGAAATAACGCAAAATCACTCGGTTTTCTTCTCCATTGGCATACAAGTTCTGGCTAGTTTTGTAAGCCAGTTGGACTTCTGGTAGAAGTGTGAACCAGCCAAGGGCATATCCTACATGATCCTTTGATTCTATTCCATATGCACAGAATCTTCTGATGATATCCTCCATTGTCTGGATCATCCTTTCAGCTAAAACATCATTCTGTGGATGATAAGCTGTAGAAAATGTAAGTTTTGTTCCAAGCATTTCATAGAGGTTGGTCCAAATTCTGATGTTAATTTTGGGTTCCTATCACTAATGATAATTTGAGGGACTCCACATGTGGATATGATGTTATTCCAGAATAACAAGGCTGTATCCATAGCTGTGTTTTCCTTGTGACATGGTAGTCACCTTACACTTTTACTATAGCTATCAGCTATGACTAGGAAAGCATTGAGGTTTTCCTTTCCTTGTGGGACTAGTCCTGTGAACCATTCCATGTTGATTGTTTCCCATGGGTTTTTAGGTTCTTCTATATGTTGAAGTAGCCCATATCTCTTCCTGTGTTTTTAGTTTGCCTTCTAGAATCTTTCAAAATTGTTGACGTATTCACTCAACTCTTGTTCCCATTGGGGCCACCAAGCTGTGCTTGTGACTCTCTATTTTGTCCTATCTTCACCCATGTGTCCCATGTAGGGGCAGTCATGGAATTCTTGCAGGATCAGGGATATGGGGTCTCTATCTATCACTGTGAGGGAACTAGTATGCTTCTCTCTGTGATAGAGTAGTCCATCTGTAAGGAAAGATTTATTATCCTTATAGTCCCTCAAAAAGGGCTGCTCTAACTGGGATTCCAGTCCTGGGCTCCTGTACTTCTGTTGAAGGAGTTGTAATGTTATGCTACACTGTTTGTTCTTGGCATACGTTTTAGTTACTGAACTGAAAAATACATTATGCAGCTCTGGGGAACTTATCACCAATATCGGAGTCTCTGTTCCTTGTGCTTCAGTTTTATCACTGTCTGAGGTACCAAATTATTGTGCCCATTCCAAAAATCTCAAGATTTTCCTTTTATGTATTTCCATGAAATGGGTAGGAATTTTGGAAGGTACTTCAGGGTAATAAGCTGGGTTGCTTTTGACATTGTCCATTGGCCATCTACTGAGGCCATCTGCATTGTTGTGGCTTTTGCCTTCTTTTTATATGATATTCATGTTACCTCTATACTATGGGATGGCTATTTGCCACCTCAACATGTGTCTATTTGTAGTCTTCATTTTAAGTAAAGACTTCAAGGCTGTGCAGTCTGTGTAGACTTCACAGACTGCACCCTCCAAGTAATAATAGAGTTTTCATAGGGCCCAGACTAATCATAAGCATTCAGTCTGAGTAGACCCATAACTGGCCTCTGAATCTTTCAATTTCCTGGAGATTTAGCATATTACTCCCTCCCTTGGTTCACCATCCACAATTTGTCTTTGATGAAGGGCTGCTCCTAGGCCTTGAATATAAGCTGCTTCTATATATAACCTTAATTGTAGTTCAAATTTGTAAGTATGAGGACAGGTGCATTAGTTAGTTCATATTTGATCCTATCATATGCATCCCTCCTTTCCTTGGTAATTCCAAAGACTAAGTCTTTTGAACATAACCTGTATATACTACTAGTTATGTGGGAAAGGTTTTTGATGTGTTTTCTGTAGTAGCTAGCAAACCCAAGCAAATATTGTGTCTCTTTAATGTTCTTTGTGACTTGGGTTTGGAGTACAGCTGCTACGTTTTCTTGTCTATGGCCAGGCTAAGGCCTGACACTTTATGTCCTGGTGCCAATAGTTCTTCTACCAAAATTACACTTTTCAAGTAAAACTTACAAATTTAATTGGTGTGCATTTACTTAGTAATCTTTCTATGTATTGGAAATGGTCTTGCCATGTCTCTGAGTATGTAAGGATATCAGTAATATACACCACTATCCAGCTTTCCAATATTCCTTCCTGAGATATTGTGTCAATCATCCTTTGGAAATGGGGAGGAGCATTTTTGATGCCAGAAGGCATTCTAGTGTACTCATTTTTTCACATATGACATATAATTCTGAGTAGTTTCATGGATTTTGGCTTAACTCCATTCTGGTGAAAGCCGCTCATAAAATCCATTTTGGTTATGTATTTGGCTTTTGCCAGCTTTTCTAGGTAATGATGTATCCTTTGTATAGGGTACCCATCAGCTTCTTTGTAGTTATTGCAGGCTCTGAGATCTCCACACAACCTAGATTTTCCACCATGGGAAGTGATAAGGACAGGAGCGGTTAATTCCACCATTTCATTGTGTCCTATCTTCCTGATAACATTCATATCTATAGGTTGATTGATTTGTTTTTCAATTTCTTTCCTAGTTTCCAAGATTTCTGGATATGGAGGTCTTCTGAGAATGGGTGAATAAGGTATTTCCACATCCAGATATAGCTCTATATCATGGCCTCAGATCTTTCCATAAGGTTCTTCACCAATGGCAAATTCTGGTCTATTTTTCCTCAGTATTTTCTTTACTGGTGAGGTTAGCAATGAATTGTCCCTCTTTGAATTCCCTCATCAATTCTTCTAGAGGGTCTTGGTTGGATATATGGTATATATCAAGTGAAAATTCCTTTTCCTTGTTTATACCTATGGTAATGTGCCTGTTTTTACTATTGTAAACTTCATTTCCATAAATCCTCTGATAGTATTTTCTCAGTAAGAATCCTTGGATGTGAGCATCTTCAAGCACAAAAAACTCTGGGTTGAATCTTCTATTACCTTTCTTATGGGGTATGATTATCTCTTTGATAATGGTCCCAATGGATGTCATCTTCCCTGATGAAATTTTAAGGTTCTTTGCCTTGGTTGGCAAGAGTTGCTTCTCCACATTTGGGAAATTGTTTTCCAGGTACTCTCTGGCCACTATTGAGCAGTCTTCCCCACTCTCAATTATCAATTGGAGTTGAGCATTTTCAATACAAAAAATCATTTTTGTGGCTTTCCCATTTAGATATGCCATTCCTCTAGTTGGTGTGACTAGGAAGGTCTGTTGATCTTGTGTGTGTTTACACAAGTTTTTATTTGAAGTATCTTGTGGAATTCCTGCTTACAGCTTTATATCCTGAATTTCTAGTTGTGTTTCCTTTTGGTACTCCACTAGAAATTCCACTTTTGGGTCTTGGTCATCATCAGAGTTCTCTCTGAAGGAATCACCCATAGAGTCTGATTCAGAATTCTCTGTTGGAGATTCTTCCTCTGGGACCTGTTCAATGGCATAGACATTTTTATTTGCCTTTGGAAATGTGTTAGCATGGTGGCCTGTTGACCCAAAATTGTGACAAGAGTTTTTCTTCTTGGTCACTTCTGCCACTCTTTCTTTGGGTTTATCTTTGATTTCCACCCTGAAAAATTGTTTCTATTTGAATCTACTGCTTTTTTATGGGGAACATTTCCCTATATTTGTTCTTTTCCTGACCTCTTGTAGGGTATTGGCAATGTCATCTAGAGCACAACTCTTGTTGAATATGCAATTGATTGCATGCTCTTGTCCTCCTGGCAACTGTGTCAAGAGTTTATGATTCCTCATTTGAATGTTCATTTGAGTATCTGTGAACCTTTGGGATATGACCACACACCCAAAAAGGTCACAAGAAATATTTAATATAATTATACATTAAAAATAAGTACCTTAAAACTACAAAAATACCATAAATTGGTATAAAACTTGGTTTAACTTAAAAGCCAATGAATAAAAATTTGAAATAAATTATACCATTGGATTCCCCATGATAAAATACACATATACCATTTTTATGGCATATCTGTAAAGTCAATATTTGTCAGCCTGTGACTCAAAACAGACCACTAGCATGACATCCAACATACCATAAATAATGGTATGACAAGTATTGAACAAACATAGTCAATACAGGTAATAAATAAGGGAAAAAACCCCTCTTAAATTAAACACCAACCTTATCCAAACAGAATAAGGAAACCTAGAGGAGAATAAACAAGTCAAAACCCTTATTTTCACCTCTCATCTAACTTATGCATATTTAAGTTATTCTATACCAAAATGGTATTTTTCTTAAAGCTCACATAGAGAGCTACACAATGGTATCATCCATGTTTCTGTAACACCACTAAAACTGGAGATACCATATGACCTTTATTTTAAAACCAAGACCCCCCTGAAAGTCAAAGAGGGCTTGTACTGTGGTATTCCATACCTTTTTACCAGTTTCAAGAAATTTTTTGGAAATTAAAAGTCGGAAAATCAAGATCAAAATGGCTAATTCAGGAAATCACCACTCAAAGGACATGATTGAAAATCACACACACCCAGGAACAACATCAATAGTAGGGAGGAATGGAAGATTTTAGCATTCACAATTGAAATATTCAATATACTTCTATAATTAAATGAATAATAGAGGAGTCCAATCTTATGGAGTTACACAATAAAACTTACATATAAGGCGTACATGATCAACAATAGGCTTAATACATACAGAAAACTCAAAATTACATGGACAAAGTAACATTGTAACATTATATCCACTCTAAATCCATCAAGAAGATTATATTACTAAGAATTACAGTAACCAAATACAGTGCATGTGACACAAAGATCATATGACAGTATCCAATTCAACTCAATACATGAGAATCCACTAAAAACTTAAAAAAATTACACAACAATACAGGAGCCCAAATAAGACTTATGCAGTCCACATGCATAAGATCTGTACAGTACACAGCCTCAGGGTCATCAAATACAACTCAATTCAATTTCAACTAGCTTCATGCAAGGGGAATACACTAAAGCTGTAAACCACACAGCAATTAAAGTAATCAAGAATTAAAACTCAAGAAGATATCCCCACATTACACAGCATAATCACCTGGAACTAAATAAACCTTACAAACAAATTATACATGGGCTTATTCACATGACACCATCTTCATCCTTACTCACCAGCATTAATTCCTCAAGGCTGTGCAAGCTGACTAAAGCAGTGCAAAAGAGAAGTCACCTGATATTCTTATCAAAATCCCCACCAAGAAAAACATCTCAACCTTCATTTTGACCAAACAAATGGTGAAAATAACTCAGTCATATGATACCATTCCCAATTTTACACACTAGAAATAATTTCTCAAGGCTGTGCAAGAGTACTAATGCAGTATAACAGATAGGTCATCTGACTTTTGTTAAAAAAATCTACACCAGCAAAATTATCTCAAGGGCAAGAATAAAAATTTATATGGAGAGCACATGGGTACTTCTCACAACATAAAAGGAGGCCTCTCTCTCTCATTTTCTCCTCTTCTCCCCATTAATGAAAATAATTATATACCAAGAAGGAGAATCATTATTCATCCCTTACTAGTAGGTTAATCTAGAAATTATTATTATTATTATTACATTACATTAAAAGTGATTTATATATGGCTGTAGTTAACAGTAGGTCTGCCTATATTATAAATTCATCTATTAGTGAAATACTCATACTCAACAAAATATTTATATTATACTCTTCTCAATAGAAGAAAATCCATATCACTATTATAATTATTACAAAATATATATTTAACACATTATCAAAATTATTTATCAATTACACTTATTTAAAAAATATCAAACAATATTATTATCTTATCACTATTACTAAATTTTCTCATATTGAGCTATTATCCATTAAACAAAATACCTTCAACAAAGAAAACAACTTCAAATCACCACTCAGTACTATTATATCTATTATTTATCTACTCAATTATTATCTTACCATCTTGAAATCACCTACAAATTTATTTATTTAAAATTATTATTATTTTATCATTAGTCTGATTATTGAATAGGTCTGATAGAGACTGCTGAAAAGTCTTCTCTAGTTGTAAAGCCACAATCTTAAATATTGATTTGTGAGCTCTGTAGGGAGATTGTTTAGTATATTCAGAGGGGCAGCTAAAGCACCATTAGCACCCTTGGTTACAGGAGTATTTCAGCAATTCAAAACTGTTTACCTATGATTTCCCCCTCAAGGACTGCCTTATCCAATCCCACACCAAAAGGAGTTCCACAGTACAAACCTGTACAAAAGTATAACAAAAATAAAGATCTAAACAAGAGCTTTTATTTGAGACTCCTTAGACCTCTGTATCTCTTAAATTGACTGAGGGATCTTGGTTCAAAGGTTTAACAACCAAAATACTGATATTCTGAAAACAACAATGTAAACAAACCCCTGTATCTTTGGCATACACTCATACAACTGTACAGTGTGATATACCAAACTGTAGAGCTAATCAAGCCCTAAAAGAATGTATCATCAGAATACAGATATCTTCCAAATTGAAGAAGATATCTGGTATGGACGTTTTTGAAGCCTCATACTGATGTACAAAAATACATCCAAAAACTTAAAACCCTTATAACTTTTGCTGTTTTAAAGAAGGGTAAACATGAAGCATACCAAATTGAAGAGCTCATTAAGCCCTTCAATTTTGTGCTCTTGGTTTATTTATATCTTAAGAGCTGACTGAGATATCCTGATTGGAAGGTTTTTCTAGCAATACATGACTGTATCAAACTTGTTTCAAACAGTATTGCTCTCATACTTAAAATAATATACTTATGAAGATATAACCTCTCTAAAATCATCATTATTGATCATACAGACACCAGAACAACATCATCCAAGTGCTGACCTGGCAGGTGAAAATTTTTTCACCCTGTATTGATCCAGAATGATCATTTGTGGTTCCAAAACCACAATTCTGCCTCTATCGATGTCAGAATTGATGATCCAGAACCACAAACTGATCATTGGAGTTCAAATATTCACTCCTCTGACGTGTGAAGAGTTAATAACTCTTGACAGTCTTGAAAGATATAAAAAGAAGGGTTTTTTCCCTTGAAAACCCATCATTGTTATCTTATTATCCATATTCTTACGTGACAAAACTGTTATCAATCAGTAGTGTCCTTAGAATTATCATTAAAGATATAATTAGAATATAATTATTGTAGTACTTCTTTACAGTCAAAGATATTAGAGTATTGCAACCCAGGTCCTCAACAGACCCATCACCACTGTTACCATGTAGCAGTAGGACCTGAAGAATTAAATTTATTTGTTTTTTGACGTGTCACAGTCATAATACTAGCTTGTAACTACATTTTATAGCTACTATATAGACTCACCCTGACATTTTGGGGGCCTGGCCGTGGTTTTTCAACCTTATTGGACGTGTTTTGAACTGAATTAGGCGTAAAAATCCAGTTATTTAAAAGGTACTTTACTAACAGTGAGCAAAATTTCGAATTTATCTTATTTTCTATTATTATCATTTTTTTTATAATATAGCATCATATATTATATACATTTTTTTTCTCCAAAAATATATATTACAAATATTTTTGTTGAGAGTAAGAGTAAAAATCCTTCTTATTTCATTATATTGCAATAATTTTCACAAAATTTGATAATAATAAAACAGTATTATTTAAATTTCAATATAAATAATATTATACAAACAGTATATTACTTATTTTTTACTATGATTTTTCACCAAAGTGCGTGAAAATTCATAAAGAAACATTTATTAATAAATAATTGATAAATATTAAATAATAAGATGATTTTTTATTATTTATAAGGAATATTTTAATTAAACATTTCCTTTAAAACAAGACATCACTCAAATTGACGTGAAAACTTGTAATTGATTGATATTTTTAATGAAAAATAAAGTGTTAAAATAAATATTGTTTATAACATTTATGATAACAAATCAGATTTATTATAATTTAATAAATATGACGTTTTTTTTTAGAAGAAAAACAATAGTATCCAAGTGAACCATTCACAAAACACTTGGATATTAAAGTTTTAATTCATAAAAACTCACATTAAGAAATATTAGTAATAATATTTATAACCAAATTTATTATAATTTAATAAATTTGACGTGTTTATACAAAAACATAATAATATCTAAGTGAATTGTTCACAAAACACTTGGATATTACAGTTTTCACTTATAAAACAAGCGAAAAACTCAAAAACTGTTATTTTTCAATAAAAAACATATAAAAAAATATATTATAATAAGAATACTTAAAAATTTGAAAAATAACAGTAGAATTGAATAAAATCATTTTGTTTTATCATAAAATACTGATATACAATTTGTAATATCTTTTCTGAATAGTGGAAAAAGACTATATTCCATTAGAAACCCAGTCACAAGGAAATCCATCTGTGACAGCCTCAGAAGACAGAGAGGTGCTTCTAAAAACCAAGGGCAAGCAGAAAAGACACAGTGAAGTGACAATCAACTCAAAAGAGTGGACACCAATAGCCGTGCCAAGGGCCAAAAAACCCAGAAAAGCTCCAACAAAACCAGTTGGATTACCAAAACAAATTGAAAAACATAAAATCACTGTTATCAACCCAGTTGTAAACTCTAAAGGAAAATTGCCAAAGAGTATAGATCATAAATTTGTACAAGGGCCTGCTAAAGATAAATAAACCTTGAAACATACAACATTTTTCATTTTCTGTCATTTTTTAACATTGTTAACATGACACCTCCACTTCTTAGAGATCTTGGATTCCCAAGAAATCAACCAGAACACTGGCCAAGAAGACACAGAGGAAGAAGAACTGGAGCAAATGACCAGCAAAGGACTTACCATCAGGGAACTCCTACCCAAGGTCTTATTACAAATCAAATTCAACCCAGAAGTCCAACCAGGAGATTGGACAGATGCAGAACAGGTCCTTCAAATACACAAACTCCTGAAAGACCTCTTCACATGGAGCATGGACAACAAAATGTTCACTATGGCAGCATCATGGGCAGAAGTGGGGATAACAACTCAGAAGATCTGTCTCAAGCAAATGGCTTGGATGAAACTTATGACAGAAATGCAAGGTTGGAATCCCAACAATAATTTCAAACTCTTAGAAGAAAGAGCAATTAGAATGAAAGAGAACCAGGCAGCCATACAAGCCATAGAGAGATCTTGGCACAAGGAAGAGCCCAGTCAGATTCAGGTACCCCCAGAAATGGAAGGAAAAGTCCCATCTTCCCCACAACAATCCAGCAGTTCCAGGCCTCACAAGCCAAAGGAAACTTCATCCAAGGCTCCCCAACCATCCCAGGTAGTTTCCAACAGGAGAAAAGGAGCCCAAGGGAGAAACAAAACTTCTTTCAACTAGAGGAAGAAGGAAGCAGACCCAATGATGAAAAAGCTGATGGACTTAGTCCAAGAAGTACACAAAAGCAAAAAATAGTTGTACCTACAAATATTTTTGATAGTTCTGCCTCAATTGATCCAGAATTAATAACTGAGACTACAATCCACACTCATGAGTTTGAAAACAAATTCACATGGACCAAATTGGCCCAATTCATGGATTGGACATATGAAACCTCAGAAAAAATGAGGACAGAAGTGGAAACATTGAAAGAAGAAAATGCTTTCCAAGAAACAGTCATAAAAGACTTGAATACAAATCTGGCCAAAATTTGGACAGAATTTGAAAAAACTAACAGACAGTTGAATTCAATTCTAGAAGAACAACAAACTGTGAGGAGAGATCTGAGGAGTATCCAGCAGCAACAGGATAGCTTTGATAAAGAAATTGATTACCTCTATGACAGAGAAGATAATCAATACCCTCCAACACAAGTTCAACCCACTACCTCTACAAAATTGAAAGAAGAGGATAAAGACTATGACAAGGAACCTTAATATCAGAATCCAAAGTCAAGATCAGAGTCAATGTACCAAGATGGGGAAAATCTCAGCTGTTGAGAGAAACAGGCACTAAAACAGTTAACAGAAGTAGCAAACTGGCCAAAGTTCTCATGAATTGGGGAATATGACCATATGGAAATCATTGACTATATTGATGGACTCTTTGTTGATGTCCCAAAGATACCAGACTACTGGATCACAACAAGGCTTAACACAGAATTCAGAGGCCATGCAAACATATGGTATACTGAGATGAAAGAAATACATGGCAGGAAAAGCTGGCCATGGTGGAGGAACCAGATTATACAGAAGTATAGAAATGGTAGTTGGATCTGGAAAAAGACCATGTCCTTTGAAAGTGATAGATACTCCACAGAAAAAGACCCATATGAATGGTGTCTCAAACAAACAAAAAGGCTAAAAGCTATTGATCCCAATATGACAATAGAAATGAGAAACCATAAACTCCTAACAAAATTGCCAGGAGATCTAGAACATGCAGTCAAATTCAGATGCAACAACATCATCAGCATTGATGACATAGCAAATTTCATACAAGATGTGAGGAAAAAAACCTCCACAGGAAGGTACACATCCTATAAACCAAACTTCAAAGACAAGAAGTCTGAAGTTAAAGAAACAAACAAAGAGAAAGGGAAAGAAACCCCAAAAAAGAAATATGTGTTCCAAAACTGTGGATCACCAGACCACTATGCCAACAATTGCACAAAACCAAAAAAGAAAATATATGCAATTGATGAAGAATCAGAAGAAGAACAAACAGGTGACAAATCTGATTCTGACAGTATGGGAAATGGTATGAGAGCAGAATCACAAAGTGAACATGATACCATAGAAGAATACATAGTGGAATGCAATGAAGAAAGTTCACTTGACATACAAGACATTGAACTAGATTCAGGAATACCACAAATAACAACAGACAAAGAGCTCTGTAAGAACACACAGAATGCACAAACATTCCTGGTAACCCCAAATAGAGGGATGGGATTCATTCATGGAACACCTACAAAATTGACAGTTTACATTGAGAACTGTAAACATCCAATGATCATTGACACAGGAGAAAGTTGCTCCATAGTGGCAAAAGAATACTTAAAACAACACTTCCCCAAATGGGAAGAGGATATAATCCCAACAAAAGCTAGAAACTTTAAAAGTGCATCAGGCAAAATGCACTCACTGGGGACAATAATCAAAGAGATAATTATCCCACACCAAAAAGGAAATATCAGACTAGAACCTGAATTTGTAGTTCTAGAGAATGCACATGTACAAGGATTCTTACTAGGTATAGAGTACCAAAGAATGTATGGTATGGACATTTGCAATAGTAAAAATAGATATATTACCATAGGTACAAACAAAGACAAAAAATTTTCCTTTGACATAAATCACATGACAAATGATAACATCCTGAAAGAACTAGTGGAAGAATTCAAAGAAGCCCAATATGGCACTCAACTCACCAGTAAAATGAAACTCAGCTTACTGAAAGTATTGAGGAAGCATAGAGGAGCTTTTGCAATAGGAGATGAACCACTAGGAAAAATCAAAGGACATGATATAGAATTATATCTGGATGTAGAAATACCATACCCACCTATGCTTAGGAGACCACCATACCCAGCCAGCATGGAAACTAGGAAAGAAATTGAGAAACATATCAATGAACTCCTAGAAATGGGGGTCATAAGGAAAATAGGACACAATGAGATAGTAGAAGTCACTACACCAGTCCTTATAACTTGGCATGATGGTAAATCCAGACTATGTGGGGACTTCAGGGCTTTGAATAATTACACCAAAGCAGATAGGTACCACCTGCACTAGATAAGCTAGCAAAAGCCAAGTTTATTACAAAAATGGATTGCATGAAAGGCTTCCACCACAATGGGGTAAGACCAGATTCCATCAAATTGCTAAGAATTATATGCCATATGGGCATATATGAATATACTAGAATGCCATTTGGCATTAAGAATGCACCAGCCCATTTTCAGAGGATGATGGATACCATATTTCAAGATGAAATAATGGAAGGGTGGATGGTAGTGTACATTGATGATATCATAATATACTCAGAAACATGGGAAGACCATGTGAGGAAAATTGATAAAATATTGGGAAAATGTACACCAATCAACATGAAAATACCTCTTAAAAAATGTAACTTTGGACAGCAAGAACTGCTAGCCCTAGGACACAAAGCTTCAGGTTTAACTCTAGCCATAGACCAAAATAAAGTTGCTGCAGTACTGAAGAAACCAGTACCAAAGAACATTAAAGAAATGCAACCTTTATTGGGCTTTGCTAGTTACTACAGGAGCCACATAAAAAACTTTGCACACATCACCAGTAGCCTATAAAAACTGTGCTCAAAAGATGTAGTCTTTGAAATTACCAAAGAAAGAAGAGATGCATTTGAGAAGATCAAATATGAACTGACCAATGCCCCTGTCGTAATGATGCCTGATTTTGAACTACCATTAAAACTATATTTAGATGCAGCATGTAGCCAAGGACTAGGAGCAGCACTACACCAGAGGCAACTAGTGGATGGAATACCCAAAGACGGAGTAATTTGCTATATATCAAGACAACTGAAAGACTCAGAAGCCAGATATGGAGCTACTCAAACAGAATGTCTCTGTTTGGTATGTGCATAAGAAAAACTCCATTACTAGCTAGAAGGAGCAGTATTTGAAGTTTTTACTGATTGCACAGCCCTCAAATCACTGTTGAACATGAAGACAACAAACAGACACATGCTCAGGTGGCAAATAGCCATACAAGAATACAGAGGGAATATGACTATTATCTATAAAGAAGGGAAAATTCATACTAAGGCAGATGGTCTCAGCAGGTGGCCACTGATGAATGACCAAGAGAATCCAGCATATGACCCAGAAAATGGGGCCAAAATATCCATACAATGCATGGAGATAGATAGGAGAAAAAACCTCAAACTATCAAACTGGGCATTAGGGAATGACCCATCAAACCCAGAACAGAGCTATGGGGAGAGCAAAGAGATACCCATATTGGGAATCAGCTCCTCTAATCTAAATACAGAGTTCTTTAGTATAGTACAATCATCATACAATAAACACAAACAGCGTAGTATATTGATACAACTATAAAAACAAAAGTACAGAAGTCCTGAACTGGAGAGCCGATTGTAACAGCCATGGCTCAAAAACTTCAAAGAAAATAGATTTTTTCTGATAGATGATCTACTATACCATAGGGAAAAACACACAAGTGCCCTGGTAATAATAAATAGAGAACATATTTCCCCGATACTACAGGAATGCCATGACTGCCCATACATGGGACATATGAGTGAAGAAAGAACTAAAGAAAGAGTCTTTAGCACAGCTTGGTGGCCAAAGTGGGAACAAGACTTGAGTGAATACATCAACACTTGTACCAGATGCCAAAAAGCCAACAAAGGCCATGGCAAAAGATATGGATTACTCCAGAGTATAGAGGAGCCCAAACACCCCTGGGAAATAATAAACATGGATTGGATGACAGGCCTGGTCCCTGGAGGGAAAGACAGCTTTAATGCATGCCTAGTAGTAGTAGACAGGTACAGCAAGAGTGTGAGATGTCTCCCCTGTCACAAAGAGGACACAGCAATGGACACAGCCATATTGTTCTGGAACAATGTGATAGCAAACTGTGGAGTTCCAAGAATTATAATTAGTGACAGAGACCCTAAATTCACATCAGAATTTTGGACTAATCTATATGAGATGCTGGGAACCAAACTAGCATTCTCCACAGCTTACCATCCACAAACAGATGGTCTAGCAGAAAGAATGATTCAAAAATTAGAAGACATCATTAGAAGATTTTGTGCATATGGCATGGAATATAAAGACAATGAGGGATATACCCATGACTGGGTAACCCTCATACCAGCTGTACAATTGGCATACAACACAAGTATACATTCAGTGACAGGAAAAACCCCTGCCACATTAGAGAAAGGATGGAACCCACTACTTCCAGTAGACTACTTGAAAAAGAACCACCTCTCAGTACACCCCACCACTAAAGACTTCCACACAATGTGGAAAACTGCCTGCGAAAAAGCAGAACAATGTGTGGCTGAAGCTAAATTATACAACAAACAGAGATATGATAAAAGTCACCAAGAACCTGATTTCAAAGAAGGAGACCAAGTTCTAATCTCAACTCTTAACTTCAACAATCTAAGAGGACCCAAGAAGTTGAGAGACTCATTCATAGGACCATTCACCATTATTAAATTAATGGGAAAGAATGCAGTAGAAGTCAACCTGACCAAAGAGTTTTCTAGGAAACACCCAGTTTTCCCTGTGAGCCTGGTCAAACCTTATCACCAAACAGATGAGGAGAAATTCCCTGTCAGAAAGAAGACAGTCACACATGAAAGATTGGTAGAGGAAGATGACTCACCTGGACCAGTGAAAAAGATCATTAAAGCCAGGAAAATAAGAATTAATGGGAAAGACAACAGGCAATATCTGGTTAGATTTACGAATCAACCAGAAGATAAAGATAAATGGTTAACTGAGAAAGAAATCCCAGATGGACAAATACACCTCAGAAGATTCAGAGCCTCCAGAAGGGCTGAAGAGTCTCATCAATGATGAGCCTTCTTTTGAGGGAGGGTATGTCAGCCTGTGACTCAAAACAGAGCACTAGAATGACATCCAACATACCATAAATAATGGTATTACAAGTATTGAACAAACATAGTCAATACAGGTAATAAATAAGAGAAAAAACCCCTCTTAAATTAAACACCAACCTTATCCAAACAGAATAAGGAAACCTAGAGGAGAATAAACAAGTCAAAACCCTTATTTTCACCTCTCATCTAACTTTTGCATATTTAAGTTATTCTATACCAAAATGGTATTTTTCTTAAAGCTCACATAGAGAGCTACACAATGGTATCATCCATGCTGCTGTAACACCACTACAACTGGAGATACCATATGACCTTTATTTTAAAACCAAGACCCCCCTGAAAGTCAAAGAGGTCTTGTACAAAACTGTACAAAGGTATAAACAAATTAAAGATCTAAACAAGAGCTTTAATTTGAGACTCCTTAGACCTCTGTATCTCTTAAATTGACTGAGGGATCTTGGTTCAAAGGTTTAACAACCAAAATACTGATATTCTGAAAACAACAATGTAAACAAACCCCTGTATCTTTGGCATACACTCATACAACTGTACAGTGTAATATACCAAACAGTAGAGCTAATCAAGCCCTACAATTCTGTATCATCAGAATACAGATATCTTCCAGATTGAAGAAGATATCTGGTATGTAAGTTTTTGAAGCCTCATACTGATGTACAAAAATACATCCAAAAGCTTAAAACCCTTATAACTTTTGCTATTTTAAAGAAGGGTAAACATGAGGCATACCAAATTGAAGAGCTCATTAAGCCCTTCAATTCTGCGCTCTTGATTTCTTGATATTTTAAGAACTTACTGAGATTTCTTGATTGGAAGGTTTTTCTAGCAATACATGACTTTATCAAACTTGTATCAAACAGTATTTCTCTCATACTTAAAATAATATACTTATGAAGATATAACCTCTCTAAAATCATCATTATTGATCATACAGACACCAGAACAACGTCATCCAAGTGCTGACATGGCAGGTGAAAAGTTTTTTCACCCTGTATTGATCCAGAATAATGATTTGTGGTTCCAAAACCACAATTCTGCCTCTATTGATGTCAGAATTGATGATCCAGAACCACATACTGATCATTGTAGTGAAGATTTTCACTCCTCTGACGTGTAAAGAGTTAATAACTCTTGAAAGTCTTGAAAGATATAAAAAGAAGGGTTTTTTCCCTTGAAAACCCATCATCTTTATCTTATTATCCATATTCTTACGTGAAAAAACTGTTATCAATCAGTAGTGTCCTTAGAATTATTATTAAAGATATCATTGGAATATAATTATTGTAGTACTTCTTTACAGTCAAAGATATTAGAGTATTACAACCTAGGTCCTCAACAGACTCATCACCACTGTTACCGCGTAGCAGTAGGACCTGAAGAATTAAATTTATTTGTTTTTTGATGTGTCACAGTCATAATACTAGCTTGTAACTACATTTTATAGCTACTATATAGACTCACCCTGACAATATTTAAAAAGTTATAAGTAATAATACCTTATAAAAAACACAAATCCTTATTTATTTCCAAGACCAATGAAACAAAATGTGAAATGAATTGTACCCTTGGAGTCTCCATAAAAGCCCACATATAAAACAATTAAGAAGCTAAGCTTCAAAATCAATACTTAAGGAATTAACCTGAATATATGCAATTTTTTGGTCAACGCATATAAGGATTTTAGCTAATATCTCATGAATTAGGCATGATAGAGTGATCAACCAAAAATAAAGTCATCACTTAATTACTGTAAGAATTCAGAAATCAATTTTATTTCACAATTTATAAACAAGGTTAAAACCTGTAAGGAATTATTGATTAAAATCAACAGAGCTGTTGACCACTTTGTTGTGAACGTGGTCCAAACTTAAAAAAAAGTGGAAAGTTGGATTCTACTAGTTCATTCGTGAAGAATGATTTATTTTGTATTATAATATTCAAGGTATAACCCCTTGAAAATTTGATGATGTCATGAAATTCTCTTGGCAGCATAATAGGTTTATGCAAACCTATTAGAATTCACTCTATGAATTGTTGTAGCGTGTAAATCTTAAAAGTTGTTAAAGATGAAAGTTTGAGCTTAATTTGATCATTTATGATCACTCACTGTCAGGATGAAACTATGAAAGAGTGGTAATATAGGCTATTTACAACTCAAACTATGTTTTTGACATGGTACAAATACTTTAAAAAGGTTTTGAGATGCTTAAGAATAAATTTAAAGGGCTTTACTATAGTGGTTATGGGGGTGGTGAGCGCTGTTGAAACCCCTGGGTGCAGCTTGTTTTGTTGGGTTACAAAAATAAAAGACTACAATAATTGAAACGTATAATTATACCTGATTATTAACCAAGAGTAAAACTGTTTTTGACAGTTTACTACGTAGGTTATTCAAGAGCAGGATGAGGAAAGGCTTTTGACTGTGAAAAGCCCACCTTTTATCCTGAAATTGAGGTGGAAAGGCTACTAGACCTTTCCACATAGAGGAAGTGAAAATTTTTCACTCTCTATTACAGGCTTGTGGTTTGCAAACAACCTGTATACCCTGTATTTGGCTCAGATGTGGTTTTGAAACCACATCTGGGTGGTTTTCACCAATACAGGGTGAAGATTTTCATCTGGGGACCTCACAGCCTGATTCTGACGTGTATGACATGTGGAATGCTGTACAGAAACTGTATGGGACCCCAGTATTGACTGACATATGAGGTATTGAAGTAAAAACATGCTTCTTCTTCTATTTGACACCTCATATTCATGGTTATGGGATATTATCCCATGGTAAGGCTGTATATAACAGCAGGTGGGATTTTGACCTTAAAATGGTCATAACTCTGTCAGTTTTTGAGATATCAAGCTCATAATTGGTTCATTGAATATCTCTGTACGAGCTCTACACAATGGTACCCAACTTGACATGGTTATCATTAAATATGACAAAGTTATCCCATGTACAAGTATTTTTGTACATTGGCGTGGTCTGGGCAAAAGCTGTATTATGCTTGTTTGGCCAATACCTTCTGTTGTAGTTGAGCTATGAGGAAATGGATGGCACCATCAGATAGCCCTGATGGTTCTCCTTCCAAAAAGACCCCACTTTAAGTATCTCACACTAAAACTGTAAAAGTTAGATGAGAGGTGAATGTTTTGTTCACCCTTATTTGGTCATAATTTGACCATAACTCAAGTAATACTGGTGCTAGCTCAGTTTGGCTAGCACCATTAGATACCCCTGGCTTAGAGCTTCATTTTGAATACCCATTTGATGGGGTTAAGCCTCTCCTTCTAGATTTTAGATGAGAGGTGAAAATTAAGGTTTATGCTCAGCAATAACTTTGAGCAGGAATAACTTTGTTATTTCTTGTCCTATGGTGATGGGACTTATATTTTCAGAAAGAGGTGAGTTTCCTCTTTCTTTTGATACCTTTTGAGCTAATTTGGCTCAGCTCCATGTTTTGGTGGTATCTTGGCTATACCATTGGTTTATGGTATTTTGGCTGTCATGCTTGTGCTCTGGTTTTGAGTCACAGGCTGACACTCACTGTAACCTTAAATTAAGTTTAACAGTCATATGAGTGATACATTTGGTGCATACTATTAGTTTATGATTAAAACTAATAAAATCCACGAATTTTGGGGTTCTTCCAATCCTTTGACGTCATCAAACTTAGAGTTATAGTGATAGCTCTAAATAATGGCGTAATAATGATTTAATATGGTTTGATCATGATGTAATCATCACCAAACCTTAAAATATTGATCAATTACAGTGGATATTATATTTACACGTCTAATAGAATCCTTTTGGACTCTAGGAGGGAGGTATTTACTATAAATAGAGCTCTTTTTGCTCTGTTTTCCCCTCAGACGCATCAAAAACATTAAATCAATACAATTAAAAAGGTAACATCTTTATTCTTTATATATAAAAACTTTATATTATCAAATACCATAGATCATCTTATCATAATCATCAATTTTGACGTGATTAAATCATTTATTTAATTGTTTTTGTTAAAAATCTCTCTAAAATCTCATTTCCACGTAAAAATCAAGAATATTTGCAATTTTCTATATTTTTTATTCTAAATACAATTTAGATAAGTTGTATTTACATTATTTGGCGTAAAATATCTCAAAATTATTATATTAAGTATTAAAAGTAGGTTATTTCCTCTTATTATAATAATTTTCTCTTTATTATTCTTTTAATAATTCTTCAATTAATATAAATAGTATTCATATTAATTTATAACTTTAATATTGGTAATATTATTGTTATTCATTGTTTTTTATTAATAAAAAACAATTTTTTATGCCTTTATTATTTGTTTGTAACAATAATAAAGTGCCATTAAATATATTAATTATTTTTTATTAATATATTTATTTTATTATGTTATATTTTATAATATAAATTATATTATCATATTTTATTGATAATATAATTATTTTTACGCCATAATTATAGTAATTCTTTATTATTATAATTATTTTTATCTTATTTATTTCATTTATAAGGACATTCATAGTACAATAAGTAAAATATTAGTTATTTGTACTTATTGTTTCATAGTCAAACCTTACATTTGGGGGCCTGGCCGTGATATTTACTCTAAAAGACCTTTAAAAAGATTATAATTGGGCTTATCCAATAATAAATTATACTTATAATCATAAAATTATATAATAATTTTATATTTATTGATTTTAAAAGCTATTGAGGCATTTGGAAAGCAATTGTACTGTCTTACACGTGGTTTTTCACATCCTTAGACTTGCAAAAACTTTCTTTGAGTGACTCTAGTGATTAAAAAAAGATATTTTATAAATTAAAAATAATTTTATATTATAAATTAATTTTATAAAAAGAATCATATTCATTTTTATTTCATTCTTTGAAAATAAAAACCTAAAAAATAATAAAAATATTAAAAGCCAATGAAAAAGTTATTTTATTCATTTTAATTTCATTTCTTTGATTATTTTCATTTTTTTCTATAAAAAAAGATATAAAAGCAATTTTTACATGGAAAATTGCCATATCTTACCAAAAATAACACTTTTATATAAAAGATTTATATTTATTTTTCTTTTTTAGTGTTTCAAGACAACCCAACAGAGGACAACCAAGCCACTGTTGAAAGATTGGTGGAAGAAACTTGTCAAAGTTGTCCAACACCAATCATTACCAAAAGAAAGAAAGCCAAGAAATTGGACTTTCCAGGACCCACCATTCAGGACTCTGAAGGTGAGTACCTCATTCATAAATTTCCATAAGAAAATTCCTGCTCTTAAATCCTCTTATTTCTTATTTTTCTTATAATATGACTACCAGAAGAGGCTCCCAATACTCCATCCAATCAGATGGAGCTGGACTCAGAGGTATAATTAATTCCTCAAAAGGGAAAAGGAAGGGCAATATCCCCAGTGGAACAGAATCCACACAAGGAAGTTCCTTATCCCAAAGGCATGTCCCAGAAATGCCCATGATATCTGAACCTGAATTGGACTAAGTATGAGTAACTCAAACGTGTACAAATCACATTCAGAGGGCTCAAATAGAAATTTAAATGAGCCAATACAAACAGTACTACGCAGTGTACAAGGACAAAGATTCGCAAATGTTGCCTCAGATAAACCAAGGAGTGATGAACCCCTGGCACATCCTGAAAAAGTTCCTCAAGGAGGAGGAAATAGTGAGATACTCCAATGGATGGAATCCACTATCATCCAAACCTCAAATCAAAATGATCAAGGAGTATCATGCCAAAAAGAAGGAGGCAACCAAGGAAGAAGCCCCAGTAGCTTCTACCAGCAAGCCGCAAGTCAACCCACTTCCCCAAGAAGGGAAGAAGAACAAGAAAAAGAATTGGATAAAACCATATTCCCCAAGATCCAAAAAGATGCCATGGACAAGGTCTTCAACATGGCCAGAGCTTTGATGGAATTCGAAGACAAAGAGGAACAAAGAATGAGACAACCCCATTTCCCAAAGAAATAACCTTGTCTCCTGATGTTGTGAATACTTTAACAGAGCTTAGAAATAGTATTTTACCTCTTAAAGACATTAAAAATAGTTGATTATCTTTCCAAGAAAGAAATAATAGCTTATCATCTTTAACAAAACTTGTTGCACAAAATAAGAAAGAAATTGATAACATAAAATTTATGATTGAAAATAATAAAACAAAAGTATTAATTGACAATACTCAGAAATTAATACAACGACAACAAGAGTTGTATAAATACATAAGTGATATCAAAGAAAAGACTTTGACAATCAATTATGATGTGAGTATTGACAATCTTACAGAAAAATCAAATAAATTAAGTATTTCTGTAGAAATATTTGAAGAAAAGACTTCATCACACCAAAAATTACTTTTGGACCATGTGGAAAAGAGTGATGAAGCAAGAATGCATCTGAAAGATGACATTCAAAGTGAAATAAGGCTTATTACTGAAAAAATGTATAAAATTAATGAGGCTAATCTAAATATTCCAAAGTTATCAACACCATTTTCTCACATAAGAAGCCCTGTTAAACCAAAAGAGGAATTAACAAATCCATTCATAACAGACTTGAGTCACCAAGACAATAGCCAAGTCTTAATGAAGGAAGCACCTCAATTGAAAGAATGGCCAACATTCACAGGAGAAGGTGAATATGATCACATGTCATTTATCAAAACAATTTACATGCTACAAGAAGATTATGCCATACCAGATGAATTAATAACTGCAAGATTACATTCATTGTTTGAAAAATCTGCAAAAAGATGGTATTATGGCATAAGGAAAACAAATGGCAAAAATACCTGGTCTTGGTGGAAACAAGAAATAATCACCAAGTGGGCTAATGATGCCTGGAGGTACAAAATAGAAAATGCATTTGAAAATTCTTTCTTTGACCCAGAAAAAGACAAAACTTTAACTTGGTTCTTGAAACAAGTTGAAAGACTCAATGCATTGTACCCAGAAATGTCACAAAAAATGGTGCATATGAAAATACTTAAGAAAGGTGGAGGAGGCTAGAACATGCCCTAAGAAGCAGGTGTATAGAACCATGCTCCACAGAAGAGTATATTAATGCACTAGAAGACATAGTGACAAGAACAAAAATTGGCAGGACTTGGAAGAAATTGGACATTAAAAGCCCAAATAAACCATTTATCAAAAAAGATAAATCAAAAGAATCCTTCAAGCCCCATACATCCAAAAATAATGAGTAAAGAAAATGCCATGAATGTGGAGGTATTGGACACTTAGCCAATAATTGCCTTAAACACGCGAATATTAATGAAATTGTGGAAACACAAAACCACAATGACAAAGAAGAGGAAGCTGACTCTGAAAAAGAGACAGAAGAGTCAGACAGCTCTGAAAGTGATGAAATCAATATAATTAATGCACAAACTAATAATATTGATATAATTTATGAAGTACTGGATGTTAACTCAAACTTACTGCAACTTGGGACATCTGACACAAAGCTGACAAACATACAAGATGCCAAAATTTATAGGGCCAAACCTGCAAGAGGAATGGGATATACAGGTGGAAAATCAAGTATAAGTATTGTTATGGTTGATAACCAAGAAGGAACATTTAACTTAGATAAAAGAGCATATTGCACCTGTGTTGGTAAAAGTTATTTAAAAACCATTGTCCCAGACTGGCAAGAAAAACTTATGCCAATAAAAGGTGTCAAATTTAGTAGTGCAAGTGAGAGCATGAAGCCCCTTGGGATAATTGATTTAACACTAATTTTTCCTCATCCTTCACAATGTGTCACAATCAAAGTAGAGTTTGTAGTAATGGACAACTGTACTAGTAATCACTTCAAACTTGCGAATGACCACTTATCAATTTATGGTATAGATATCTCTAACCAAAAGGATAGATATTTTACCATAGGAGACAACAAAAGACAAAAGTTTGGCTTCTTAAATAACAAAAAACAAATCACAGTTATTAAGAATGAAGAAAAAATTCCAGAAAAGCAACTTTTTCTATCTGAACAATTTAAAGAGGCAGAATTCAATCAGGAATTAACATAAAAAATGAAAGAAAAGTTGATTGACCTCTTATTTAAGTATAAAAATGCCTTTGCAACTGACAGAGAGCCAGTAGGTGCCATAATTGGACATGAAGTGGATATAATTCTTAATGTGGAAAAACCTTACCCACCTCTACTAAGAAGACCCGCTTACCCAACTAGTCCAAGGGCTAGAGAAGCCTTAGAGGTACACATTAAAGAATTAATGGACCTTGGAGTATTAAGAAAGGTAGGAAATAATGAACAGGTAGAAGTCACTACACCTGTCATTATAACTTGGCATAATGGCAAATCAAGGATGGTAGGAGACCTCAGAGCCCTTGTCAGGGTGAGTCTATGTAGTAGCTTAAAAATAGTAAATACAAGCTAGCACTATGACTGTGACACACAAAAAATAATTTTTAATAATAGTAAACAGGTTCTACTGTAATATGATAACAGTGGTGATGAATCTATTGAGAACCTGGGTTGCAATGATTTAATATCAATTGACTGTGAAAATCACTACAATAATTAATTATTTTAATTATATCAATATAATCCTAAGAGTACTACTGGTATAAGACAGTTTTACTACGTAAGGATGTTAATTCATTATAAGATGAGTCTTTTCCAGTGAGGAAAGACCTGCTTTTATCTCCTCTGAGGACTGTGAAAGACTGGTAGGCTCTTCACACGTCTACAGAGTGAAAATTTTCACTCTGGAGGCTGGGTTGTGGTTCTGTACTATCAATTCTGACGTCAGCATAGTCAGAATTGTGGTTTTTGGACCACAAATGATCTTTCTGGATCAATACAGGGTGAAAAAACTCTTCACAGGCCACGTCAGCACCATTGTGACGTGTCCAGAGTGTATAGATGACTAATATTAGTCATTCTGGGCGGGCTTAAGCTTTAAACAACCATTATTTTAAGTATCAAGCCAGTACTGGTTGGTACAGGTTTGGTACAGACCAGTATCTGTCAAAATACTTCCAACCAAAATATCTTAGTCAGTTTTTGAGATATCAAGAATCCAAGAGCACAGAATTGAAGGGATTAATGAGCTCTTCAATTTGATATGCTTCATTCTTACCCTTCTCTAAGATAGCAAAATCTATAAGGACTTTAAGTTTTTTGATGTATTTTTGTACATCCGTATGAGGCTTCAAAACCTTCCAAGCCAGATATCTTCTCTAATTTAGAAGATATCTGTATTCCAATGATACAGTATTGTAGGGCTTGATTAGATCTACAGTTTTATATACAACACTTTACAGCTGTATGAATATATTCCAAAGATACAGGGGTTTCTTTATATGGTTAGTTTCAGAAATCCTGTATTTTGAGATGTAAACCTTTAAACCAAGATCCCTCTGTCAATTTGGAAGATAGAGGGGTCTAAGGTATCTCAAATTAAAGCTCTCACTCAGACCTTCAATTTGGCTGTACTTTTGTACAGTTTTGTACAAGCCCTCCGACACCTTTGAGGGGTTGTTGGTGGAAAAAAGGTGGTATAATGGTATCTCCTGATTTAGGAGTGCTACAGATGAATAGATGATACCATTGGATAGCTCTACCTTAGAGCTTCAATAAAAAAAACCATTCTGGTTGGGGTTTCATGAAATATGTATAAGTTAGATTAGAGGCTAGAATAAGAGTTTTTGCTTATTTGGTCTTATCTTTGATAGGGCATATCTTTGTCCTTTCTTATTATATTTGAGGAGGTTTCCTCTTTATAATTTACTTTTATTGGCTATATTTGTCCAATACTCCTCATACCATTACTTATGGTATGTTGGATGTCATGCTGGTGCTCTGTTTTGAGTCACAGGCTGACATACCCTCCCTCCAAAAAAGGCTCATCATTGATGAGACTCTTTTGTACTTATGGAGGCTCTTGATCCTTTCAAAAAAGAATCTTTATCTGAAACATCATCCAGATTTACCCATCGGTCTCTTTCTGGTGGTTTATTCCTTCTTTCTGTTAAATAATCCCTATTGGAATATCTTTTTATTTGATTGGGGTTGTCAGTTTCAAAGTAGAACTTTCTTTGTTTGTCTTGCCCAATTATCAAGTAACTCTCTAGGGAATTATGTATGCTTATTCCATAGATTCTATGGTACTCTGTACCCATTAAAAATCCATCAAACTTAGTATTTTCAAGTACCACAAATTCAATGTGTAATCTGAGGTTTCCCATTTTGTGTGGTATTATAATTATTTTTTGGATTATTCCAAGTGACTGAATTTTGCCTGCAGCACTTACAAAGATTCTTGCTTTTGTTAAACGTATCTCTGCATTCCACATTGGAAAATGTCTGTACAAGTATTCTTTGGCTACTACTGAGCAATTTGCTCCTGTGTCAAAAATCAAAGGATGCTTTTTATTTTCAATGTACACATCAAGCTTTGATTTTGCTCCATGAATAAGGGCCATAACAGTTTTGGGTACTTCTAAATACTCTTTAGCATCAATGGTTCTTCCACTTCTGTCTTCACCATTTTTGGGTTGAATGAGTTCTGGTTTCAAAGAGTTTCCTAGGACTGATTCTGTTTTCTCATCCTCATACTCTAATAAATATTGTTCAATAGGCTCTGATCCACTGTCTGAATCCTGTCTTAGCCCATTTCCCATGCTGTCAGAGTCAGATTTGTACTCCATGTGTTCTTCTACTGACTCTTCCTCTATTGCAAATATTTTCTTTTTTCCCTTGGGACAATTATTTGCATAGTGGTCAGGTGATCCACAGTTATGGCATGTGTTCCTTCTCCTTGGTGCTTCTTCACCATTAGTAGGCTTGAGGTCTTTTTCCATGAGTTTCTTTGGTTTTTCTCTGCTATTGTGTGACCTATAGGGTGGACTACTGCCAATTGATGTCTTTTTTCTGACATCTTGTATGACATTTGCTATGTCATCAATGCTGCTTATTTTGCTGCATCTGCACTTTACTGCATGTTCTAAGTCTCCTGGAAGTTTTGTCACAATCTTATGATTTCTCATCTCTATTGTCATGTTTGGATCAATAGATTTGAGTCTTTTGGTTTGTTTAAGACACCATTCATAAGGGTCTTTTTCTGTAGAGTATCTGTCACTCTCAAAAGAGATGGTTTTTTGCCAAATCCAAGTACCATTGCTGTACTTTTGTATTATTTGGTTTCTCCACCATGGCCAGCTTTTCCTACCATGTATCTCTTTTGTTTCAGTGTACCATATATTTGCATGGCCTCTGGATGCAGTGTTGAGTCTTGTGGTGATCCAGTAGTCTGGTATCTTTGGTACATCAACAAAAAGTCCATTAATATAATCAATAAGCTCCATATGATAATATTCTCCAATTCCTGAGAATTTAGGCCAATTTACCACATCAGGTAATTGCTTAAATGCTTGTTTCTCAGAGTAACTGAGGTTCTCACCATCTTGGTAGATAGACTCAGACCTTCAAATTGGATCCTGGGATTCAGGAGCTTGGCTTTCTGATTCTTCCTCTTTTACTTTGGTGATTGGTTTATCATCTTGAGTTGTTTGAGGGAAGAAATTATCTTCTTTTTCCTCCTTTTTATAGAGAAAATCCACTTCTTTTTCCGGGATTTCCTGTATATATTGGATATTTCTTAAATCTCTTCTCACAGCTTGTTGTTCCTCTAGTATTGAGTTCAACTGTTTGTTTTTAGTTTCAAATTCTGCCCAGATTCTGGATAGATTTGTGTTCAAGTCTTCTATGACTGTTTCTTGGAAGGAATTTTCTTCCTTGAGTGTTTTCATTTCTGAAGTCACTTCTTGAACATGATCATATGTCCAATCCATGAATTTACCCATGTTGGACCATATGAAACTACTACCTCTGGAATCTGTGGTTTCAAATTTTTGAGGGGGTATTTTGTCATCAATAGGCTTAAGCTGAGGATCAATTGATTCTGAGCTAACACTATTGGTAGGTGCAGTGTCTTTTAGGGTTTGTGTTCCTCTTGGACTAATTTTATTCATTGTTTCATCAAAGGATCTCATTCTATCTTCTCCTTCCTGAAAGAATTCTTGTTTTCTACTAGGGCTCCATGTCCTCTGCTGGAAACCACCAGGGATGACTGGAGAGTCCTGGAAATATTGTCCTTTGGATTTCAAGTCCTGTAGGTGTTGGACTGATGTGGGAAAGATGGAATTTCTTCTTCCATGCCTTGGTGATCCTGAATCACATTGGGCTCTTCCATATGCCAAGAATTCTCTATGGCTTGGATTTCTGTTTGGTTCCCTCTGATTCAAGTCTCTTCTGAGAGTATGAAATGGCTGTTGAGATTCCAACTTTTCATTTCTTCCAGAATATTTTGGCAAGTAATAAGATTGACTCATATTTTTTGCCTCATTATTCCAATTTCCTCCCATGATACTCCCATGGTTAAGGTTTTGTTGTCCATACTCCATGTGGAAAAGTCTTTTAGGAGTACATGAATATGAGTTATTTTCCCTGCATCTGTCCAATTTTTTTGTTGGACTGGGCTGAATTTGGTTTGGGGTGGGACTTTGAGCAGGATTTTCCTGATAATAAGTCCTTTGTTGGTTATTTGATCCAGAAGGGGGTGGCCTTCTCCCTCTGTTTCTTCTTTGCCAGATTTATGGCTGATTTCTTGGGTATCCAAGATCTCTGAGAAATGGAGTTGTCATGTTAAAAAATGACAAAAGACAAAAATTCTGTATTTTCCAAGGCTTCTTTACCTTTAAAAGGCCCTTGGACTGATTTCTGTTTTATACTCTTTGGCAATTTGCTTGGGAGTTGGTACTGCCTCCTTGTCTTTGAGGCTGGTACAGATGAATTTCACTGTGATTTTGTCCCAAATGGAATGTATTTTTTCCACTTTGAAAGAAAATGGAGAAGGTTTGTAATTCAATTTGAATAAACAAAATTTCCAATTCCTTACTGTTATTTCTTCTGAGTTTGGTTTGATATTTGAGTTTTAATTATTTATTATTATTATTATTTTATTTTTTATTTTTTGAAGAAATAACAGTTTTGTTTCACTTATTTTTATAAGTAAAGTATTTAATATTAAAAGTTTATATTATTAAACTTGAATATTATTGATAAGTTATTTACTTATTGAAATGGAAAAATCAACTGTTAATAGTTACAATTTTTCCTTCTTTAGAGGAAAGAAAAGGGTCTATATTTTAATCATACAATAATTTTGTTGTATGATTAAGTTTTCTTCTGTTGTTGTTTGATTATTTATCAAATAAAACAAATTTCAATCAATTTCCTCCTCAGTTTAAGAAAGAACAGATTGTATTAAATAATATTGATCTTCAATATTAAAGAATTAGAATAATGATGAACTTATTATTCAAATATTTATTGCTGGTTTCCCAATAAATATCTTAATTCAAACTAAATTTTACACAAAGTGACAAAAAATAATTATATTTTTATTTGAATATACTATTTTTATATGAAAATATGTTTGAAAAATTTAATAATAATTACTAATTATTATTATTTTTGTGAAAAATTGATAATAATGACTTATTATTATTAAAATTTATTTATTTATTTATTTATTTATTTATTTTTTATTTAAAAAAAAAACTTGATGAATTTTTCCTCAACTTGAGTAGAAAGGATTCTTCTTCAATAATATTCAATTTGAATATTAAAGAATTGAAATAATAATAAAATTATTATTTAAATATTTATTGTTGGTTTACAATAAATATTATGATTTAAATTAATTTTACACAATTTGGTAAAAATTAATTATACTTTCTATTTAAATATACTATTTGAATATAAAAATAAGTTTGAGAAGTTAATAATAATTACTTATTATTATTAAAATTGATGAATTTTTCCTCAACTTGAGTAGAAAGGATTCTTCTTCAATAATATTCAATTTGAATATTAAAGAATTGAAATAATAATAAAATTATTATTTAAATATTTATTGTTGGTTTACAATAAATATTATGATTTAAATTAATTTTACACAATTTGGTAAGAATTAATTATACTTTCTATTTAAATATACTATTTGTATATAAAAATAAGTTTGAGAAGTTAATAATAATCACTTATTATTATTAAAATTGATGAATTTTCCCTCAACTTGAGTAGAAAGGATTCTTCTTCAATAATATTCAATTTGAATATTAAAGAATTGAAATAATAATAAAATTATTATTTAAATATTATTGTTGGTTTACAATAAATATTATGATTTAAATTAATTATACTTTCTATTTAAATATACTATTTGTATATAAAAATAAGTTTGAGAAGTTAATAATAATTACTTATTATTATTAATTTTCGTGAAAATTGCAATTTAAAGCTTTTAAGAGTATAAATACTCAAAAAAAAATAAAATATATTATTTAATATATTTTGATAAAATATAATATATAAAAAATATATATTATATTTTTATAATATAAGAGATGAAAATTAGTTTAAAAATGAAAAAAACTCGAAATTGTACTTACTTTTATAGTAAAAAACCTTCAAAAATAGTGAAAATGATCCAAAAATCACCAAAATAGGTCCAGAATAGGTTAAAACAACGGCCAGGCTCCCAAAATGTCAGGGTGAGTCTATGTAGTAGCTTAAAAATAGTAAATACAAGCTAGCACTATGACTGTGACACACAAAAAATAATTTTTAATAATAGTAAACATGTTCTACTGTAATATGATAACAGTGGTGATGAATCTATTGAGAACCTGGGTTGCAATGATTTGATATCAATTTACTGTGAAAATAACTACAATAATTAATTATTTTAATTATATCAATATAATCCTAAGAGTACTACTGGTATAAGACAGTTTTACTACGTAAGGATGTTAATTCATTATAAGATGAGTCTTTTCCAGTGAGGAAAGACCTGCTTTTATCTCCTCTGAGGACTGTGAAAGACTGGTAGGCTCTTCACACGTCTACAGAGTGAAAATGTTCACTCTGGAGGCTGGGTTGTGGTTCTGTACTATCAATTCTGACGTCAGCATAGTCAGAATTGTGGTTTTTGGACCACAAATGATCTTTCTGGATCAATACAGGGTGAAAAAACTCTTCACAGGCCACGTCAGCACCATTGTGACGTGTCCAGAGTGTCTAGATGACTAATATTAGTCATTCTGGGCGGGCTTAAGCTTTAAACAACCATTATTTTAAGTATCAAGCCAGTACTGGTTGGTACAGGTTTGGTACAGACCAGTATCTGTCAAAATACTTCCAACCAAGATATCTTAGTCAGTTTTTGAGATATCAAGAATCCAAGAGCACAGAATTGAAGGGCTTAATGAGCTCTTCAATTTGATATGCTTCATGCTTACCCTTCTCTAAGATAGCAAAATCTATAAGGACTTTAAGTTTTTTGATGTATTTTTGTACATCCGTATGAGGCTTCAAAACCTTCCAAGCCAGATATCTTCTCTAATTTAGAAGATATCTGTATTCCAATGATACAGTATTGTAGGGCTTGATTAGATCTACAGTTTTATATACAACACTTTACAGCTGTATGAATATATTCCAAAGATACAGGGGTTTCTTTATATGGTTAGTTTCAGAAATCCTGTATTTTGAGATGTAAACCTTTAAACCAAGATCCCTCTGTCAATTTGGAAGATAGAGGGGTCTAAGGTATCTCAAATTAAAGCTCTCACTCAGACCTTCAATTTGGCTGCAATTTTGTACAGTTTTGTACAAGCCCTCCTACACCTTTGAGGGGTTGTTGGTGGAAAAAAGGTGGTATAATGGTATCTCCTGATTTAGGAGTGCTACAGATGAATAGATGATACCATTGGATAGCTCTACCTTAAAGCTTCAATAAAAAAAACCATTCTGGTTGGGGTTTTATGAAATATGTATAAGTTAGATTAGAGGCTAGAATAAGAGTTTTTGCTTATTTGGTCTTATCTTTGATAGGGCATATCTTTGTCCTTTCTTATTATATTTGAGGAGGTTTCCTCTTTATAATTTACTTTTATTGGCTATATTTGTCCAATACTCCTCATACCATTACTTATGGTATGTTGGATGTCATGCTGGTGCTCTGTTTTGAGTCACAGGCTGACAGCCCTGAACACCTATACCATTCCAGAAAGGTATCCAATACCCAGGATCCATGAGACATCGACACAATTGTCACAAGCTAAGTTAATCACAGCCATGGATGCCTTAAAGGGTTTTCATCAAAATGTCTTAACAGACAATGCCAAAAAACTAATGAGGATAATAGTCCAGTGTGGAATTTTTGAATACTTAAGAATGCCATTTGGCATAAAAAATGCACCTTCCCATTATCAAAGAATGATGAATACCATATTTCCTGAAGAATTATCAGAAGGATGGTTAATTATCTATATTGATGATATCATAGTTTGCTCAGAAACTTGGGAAAGTCACCTTGCAAGACTAGAAATGGTACTACAAAAAATAGTCCAAGTGAATATGAAAATTTCCTTGAAAAAGTGTCATTTTGCATACAGTGAATTAAAAGCACTAGGACATGTTGTATCTGGACTCAGTCTAGGCATAGACAAGAATAAAGTAGCAGCAGTACTACTTAAGCCAATGCCTCAAACCAAAAAAGAAATACAATCATTTCTAGTATTTGCTGGTTACTATAGACAGCATATAAAGGACTTTGCAAAAATTTCTAAATCCTTGTATAAGCTATGTGACCAACAAACAGTGTATGAAATGACAGAAGAAAGAGTCAAGGCATATGAAGAATTGAAGAATTCCTTAACAAATGCCCCATTTCATCTAATGCCAGATTTGAAACTACCCTTCAAACTTGACATTGATGCTTGTGGAGAAGGACTGGGTGCTGCACGACACCAGACACAAATTATCAATGATAAACCAGTGGAAGGACCAATTTGTTTTATTTCAAGACAGATAAAGCCAACAGAAGCGGGATATGGAGCAAGCCAAATGGAATGCCTCTGCTTAGTATGGGCTTTATAAAAATTACATTACTATTTGGATGGAACAGTATTTGATCTTATTACAGACTGTAATTCTGTAAAATCTCTATTAAATATGAAAACCCCAAATAGACATATTCTGAGATGGAAAATTGCTATCCAACAATATAGAGGAAATATGACTATTGTTCATAAATCTGGAAATATTCATAAAAATGCAGATGGTCTTAGCAGATGGGCTCTAGCAAATACCCCTGATAATCCAGCATGGGTACCACAAGAAGAACACCATATAGAAGGAATATGTGTCACAGACATTGGCACAGAATTCTTTAACCAAGTTAAAGAAAGCTATAAGATAGACAAAAATTGCCATATCTTAAGCCAACTTCTAATCAATGACTGCAAATACCCATCACTTTCATCAAAACTAGATGAAACATGGAAAAAGGCATATGATGAAGGAAGATTCCACCTCCTAGATGGAATCCTTTACCATAGAACAAAACACACATGTGTTATGGCCTTAACAGATAGAACACTGATAAACACTATTCTACATTAGTGTCATGATAGTGTTGCAGCTGGACACCTTTTAGAAGACAGAACACTAGAGAGGGTGAAAACCTGCTCTTGGTGGCCAAATTGGAAGAAATATGTTACAGAATACTGCCAAACCTGTGACAGATGTCAAAAAGCCAACAGAGCCACAGGAAAGAAATTTGGAATGATGATCCAAATCCAAGAACCAAAATCCCCTGGGAAATAGTCCATATGGATTGGGTAACAGCATTACCTCCAGGAGGAGACAGAAGCTATAATGCATGCCTAGTATTGGTTGACAGGTAGAGCAAAACTCCCATGTTCCTACCATGTCATAAAGATGACACGGCTGTGGACACAGCCATAATGATATGGAATAAAGTTATTAGCCATACAGGCTTATTCCAGAATATTATAAGTGACAGAGACCCAAAATTCACTTCAGAATTATGGACAAATCTCCATAACTTGTTTGGGACAAAGTTATCATTCTCAACAGCTTACCATCCTCAAACTGATGGTTTAGCAGAAAGAATGATACAGACCTTAGAGGACATGATCAGAAGATTCTGTGCTTATGGGCTAGAATTCAAAGATTCTGATGGTTTTACCCATGATTGGTGTACACTAATACCAGCTCTTGAACTGGCATATAAAACATCAATCCATTCCTCTACTGGCAAAACACCAGAAATGCTAGAAAAAGGTTGGAATCCAAGACTTCCTTATGATACCCTCAAAAAGGACTTAGTGGATATACATCCAACAGCAAGCAGTTTTAAGATAATTCTTGACAAGGCAAGACACCATGCAAACAGATGTATGCAAGATTCTTTCAAATATGCGAAAGAAAGATGGGATAAAATTCATAAGCCACCTGATTTCAAAATAGGAGACTTGGTCGTAGTATCAACCCTCAATTTCAATAACAAAAAGGGCCCAAATAAATTAAAAGATTCCTTTGCAGGACCATTTATGATAAAAGCACTTCATGGACCCATTCCTGTGCAATTGGAACTCACAGGTGAACTAATGAACAAACACCCAACTTTCCCTTTAAGTCTGATAAAACCTTACAGCTCAAGGGACAAGGTATTATTTCCACTAAGAAATAAACCCCCACTTTAAATTCCCCCCTTGGAAGAAGGAGAAGAAAAGAAAATTGTAAAAGTCCTTAAAGAAAGAAGGACAAGAAACAAAAAAGAAAGAGAATACCTTGTAAGGTATAGAAATTCAACTCAAGAAGATGAATGGATACTTGAGAAAGATATAACAAATTCTGATGAACTACTAAGAAGGTTCAGACATGAAAGAAAACCTCAAAAATAGGAAAGTTAAGCATTATTGAGCTTCAAGACTAACAAAGTAGATTGAAGAGGTAGGACAGTGGATGATACCCTAATTACACATATCAGATTGTGGTACAATCTTTTTTGGTGGTAGGGAATGTGAACCTGTGAGATATGACCACATACCCAAAAAGGTCACAAGAAATATTTAATATAATTATACATTAAAAATAAGTACCTTAAAGCTACAAAAATACCATAAATTGGTATAAAACTTGGCTTAGCTTAAAAGCCAATGGATAAAAATGTGAAATAAATTATACCATTGGATTCCCCATGGTAAAATACACATACACAATTTTTATGGCATATCTGTAAAGTCAATATTTAATAAGTTATAAGTAATAATACCTTATAAAAAACACAAATCCTTATTTATTTCAAAGACCAATGAAACAAAATGTGAAAAAAAAAGTACCATTGCATTTTTCATAAAAACTCACATATAAAACAAGCAAAAAGCTAAGCTTCAAATTCAATACTTAAGGAATTAACCTGAATATATGCACTTTTTTGGTCAATGCATATATTCAAGGATTTTAGCTAATATCTCTTGAATTAGGCATGATAGAGTGATTAACCAAAAATAAAGTCATCACGTAATTACTGTACAAATATTGAAATGAAGTTTATGTCACAAGTTATAAACAAGGTTAAAACCTGTAAGGAATTATTGATTAAAATCAACAGAGCTATTGACCACTTTGTTGTGAAAGTGGTCCAAACTTAAAAAGAAGTAGACAGTTGGATTCCACTAGTTCATTCGTGAAGAATGATGTATTTTTTATTATAATATTCAAGGTATAACCCTTTCAAATCATAGTTTGAAGTTTAAAATATTAAATTTTGACAGAAAAGATGAGTTACAAGAAAAATCATCAAAAATCCAGTTTTGATGATGTAATGAAATTCTCTTGGCAGAACAATACGGTTATGCCAAGCTATTAGAATTCACTCTCTGAATTGCTGTAGCTTGTAAATATTAAAAGTTATTAAAGATCAAAGTTTGAGCTTAATTTGATCATTTATGATCACTCACTGTAACCTTAAATTAAGTTTAACAGTCATATGAGTGATATCATTGGTGAATACTATGAGTTTATGATTAAAACTAATAAAATTCACGAATTTTGGGGTTATGCCAAGCCTTTGACGTCATCAAACTTAGAGTTATAGTGAAAACTCTAAATAATGGCGTAATAATGATGTAATATGGTTTGATCATGATGTAATCATCACCAAACCTTAAAATGTTGATCAATTCCAGTGGATATGATCAGTACACGTCTACTAGAAGCCTGTTGGACTCTAGGAGGGAGGTATTTACTAAAAATAGAGCTCTTTTTGCTCTGTTTTCCCCTCAGACGCATCAAAAACATTAAATCAATACAATTAAAAAGGTAACATCTTTATTCTTTATATATAAAACTTTTATATTATCAAAGACCAAAGATCATCTTATCATAATAATCAGTTTTGACCTGATTAAATCATTTATTTAATTGTTTTTGTTAAAAATCTCTCTAAAATCTCATTTCCACTTAAAAATCAAGAATATTTCTAATTTTCTATATTTTTTATTGTCAATACAATTTAGATAAGTTGTATTTATATTATTTGGTGTAAAATATCTCAAAATTATTATATTAAGTAGTAAAAGTAGGTTATTTCTTCTTATTATAATAATTTTCTCTTTATAATTCTTTTAATAATTCTTCAATCAATATAAATAGTATATATATTAATTTATAACTTTAATATTGGTAATATTATTGTTATTATTTGTTTTTCTTTAATAAAAAACAATTTTTTATGCCTTTATTATTTGTTTCTAACAATAATAAAGTGCCATTAAATATATTAATTATTTTATATTAATATATTTATTTTATTATATTATATTTTATAATATAAATTATATTATCATATTTTATTGATAATATAATTATTTTTACGCCATAATCATAATAATTATTTTTATCTTCTTTATTTCATTTATAAGGACATTCATAGTAAAATAAGTAAAATATTAGTAATTTTTACTTGTTGTTTCATAGTCAAACCTTACAGTATCAATGGATTTAAGTCTTTTATACTGTCTAAGACACCACTCATATGGATCTTTGTACACAGAGTACTTGTAATTGTCAAATAACATTGTTTATTCCATATTCAGGTACCATTTCTGTACTTTTGAATTATTTGACTCTTCCACCATCGCCAGTTTCTTCTTCCATGGCTTTCCTTCATTTCTGTGTACCAAATACTAGCATGTCCTTTGAATTCTGTATCTAACTTGGCAGTAATTCAGTAATCGTTTATCCTTGCTACAACAATGAGGAGTCCATCAATATAATCAATGAGTTCAATGTGATCATATTCTCCTACACCAGAGAATTCTGCCCAGATTGAGGTAAATGGAAGCTGTTTCAGTTCTTCCTTCTCTGAATAAGTCATGTTATCTCCATCCTGGTATCGTGATGAATATTTTGGCTTATTATCCAACGAGATGTCTGGTTTGATGTACTCTTGGTATGGATTATACAAAGCATGGCCTGGTGGTTGAGGCTTCATGTTTTGAGGAACAATAAAAAATTTGTTTATGTATTGATCTAGACAATCCCTATCCCTCTTGCAGTGGTATTGCTCTTCAAAGACTTGATTTGGTACTTTATTGGTTTCTTCAGAGGCTTTGATAATTTAGCACAGCTCTCTTGAATTGCTTTTATTATACCCTCATATAAGGTTGTCAATTCTTTCAACCTTTCATTCCTCCTATGGAGTTAATCAAACTTCCCTTTAGTTTGCATTGAAAATTGGGACATTTGTAACCACATTTTATCACTGTTTAAGTTACTCTCAGGTGTAACAACATTGTGTTCACTATGAGTGGGGGTAATATTTCTATTGATAGGGATACTTATTTCACCAAGTCCAACAGATTCCGGATTATTGGGTCTGACTCTTTCTTTTTGTGGCTGAGAGAGGTCGTGTTTTTCCCTTTGTTCCATTATCTTCTCCTGTAAACAGCCTGTTATTGTGAAGAATGGCAACTTTTTGCCACTGGACTGCTTTTTCCTGAATGGTGTGAGGCCACTGGAGAGCTGGGTTGGTTAACTCCTTGTGAGCCTGAAGGAATCAGAGTAGGATCTGTCTGGTTCAATTGTTCTTCTATAGCTTGTATAGTGGCTCAATTCTCCCTTATCCTTGTTGCCCTCTCCTCCAGGAGTTTGAACTGCCTGTTGGTATTCCATCCTTTGGTTATTACCATAACATCTGTGAATTACATCTCTTTGAGACATATCCTCTGGAAAATTGCTCCAAGGTCTTCCCAGTGTGATGCTAGGTTGAACCTCATGTTGTCCATGCTCCATTGGAATAAATCTTTGAGGAGTTGGTAGAGCTGAAGAACTTGATCCATGTACTTCCAGTCCTCTGGTTTGAGGCTTTTGTTTAATTGGAAGGTGAATGGCATAGTGGGTATGATTTCTATCAGTTTATTGCCATCCACTATGGTGTCCAAGGTTTCTTGGTCTTCTGAGTCTGGAAAGTTCTGGTCTGTCCTCTAGCTGTTTCTTTGGGATTCCAAGGTTCCTGAGGTGTAAAGGGAACATATTATTTTTTGCAAGCAGGAAAATACTTTATTTTCTTAGTTTATTTACCTTTGACTGTGCCTTGTACAAATTTGTTATCCACTGCTTTGGGAAATTTGCCTTTGAAGGTTACAACCGGGTTAATTATGGTAATCTTCCCTTTACAAGTAATCAAGGTTGTTTTCCTTGTATTGAAGCAGAGTTTTGTGGTTTTCTAGTCCTCTGTGTGGCAATTTGTGTCCGCTGATTGGTGGTGATGAGGCCTTCACTATGACTTTTCCCTTTTCCCTTGCTCCCTTCTCTTTATGAAGGTGTCACTGGTGTATTTCCTTGTGACTGGATCTCAATTGGGAGGAAATTTTCTTCCACTAAAAAGGAATCAAGGTCTTATGTCAGTTAAGACTTCTTAAGATTATATTTTCATGTCTAAAAATGGCCTCTGGGGAATATATTACTATATTTTTCCCTTGTAATATGATGTTTAATTGAAATTGTCAATTTACACATCAAAAATAATGGTTTGGGGATGTGTGGTATACTATTTTCATCCAATTTCTCACAGATTAACTTTTAATTAACAAGTCTAATAAAAGTTGTGAGCCTTAGAGGTATTTTTATATACCCAAAAGACCACAAATAACAAAATAAGATATAAATATAAATGAAAAAAATTTATTTATATTGTAAGGTTTGACTATGAAACAATAAGTAAAGATTACTAATATTTTACTTATTGTACTATGAATGTCCTTATAAATGACATAAATAAGATAAAAATAATTATAATAATAAAGAATTATCATAATTATGGCGTAAAATAATTATATTATTAAATAAATATAATAATATAATTTATATTATAAAAAAAATATATTAATATAAGATAATTAATATATTTAAAAGCACTTTATTATTGTTACCAAAAAATAATAAAGGTGTAAAAAAATGTTTTTTAGCAATAAAAAACAATTAATAACAATAATATTACTAATATCAAAGCTATAAATTCATATAAATACTATTTATATTAATTATAGAATTATTAAAGTAATAATAGAGAAAAATTATTATAATAAGAGAAATAACCTACTTTTAATGCTTAATATAATGATTTTCATAAACTTTACGCCTATAAATGTAAATAAAACTTATTTAAATTATATGTACAATAAAATTTAAGAGAAATTACAAATTTTGTTGGTTTTACGTGGAATGGAGGTTTTTTAAGAGAAATTTAAACAAAACAATTAAATAATTGCAATAATCACGTCAAAGATGAAGATTATTATAATTTTACCTTTGTTCTTTAATAATATCAAAGTTTTATATATAAAGAATAAAGAAATTACCTTTTTATTTAATGATTTAATGTTTTTGTAAGCGTCTGAGGGTGAAATAGATTAAAAAGAGCTCTATTTAAATTAAAATCCTTCCTCCTAGAGTCCAACAGACTTCTAGTAGACGTGCACTGATCATATCCACTGGAATTGATCAATATTTTAAGGTTTGGTGATGATTACATCATGATCAAACCATATTATCTCATTATTATGCCATTATTTAGAGTTATCACTATAACTCTAGGTTTGTTGACGTCAAGGCTTGGCAGAACCCCAAAATTTGTGGATTTCATTAGTTTTAATCATAAACTAACAGTATTCACCAATTATATCACTCATATGACTGTTAAACTTAATTTAAGGTTACAGTGAGTGATCATAAATGATCAAATTAAGCTCAAACTTTGATCCTTAATAACTTTTAAGCTTTACACGCTACAGCAATTTAGAGAGTGAATTCTAATAGCTTGGCATAATCGTATTATGATTGCAAGAGAATTTCATTACATCATCAAAACTCTATTTTTGATGATTTTTCTTGTAACTCATCTTTTCTGTCGAAATTTAATATTTTAAACTTCAAACCATGATTTCAAAGGGTTATACCATGAATCTTTTAATAACAATTATGTCATTCTTCACAAATGAGCTAGTAGAATCTGACTGTCTACTTATTTTTAAGTTTGGACCACTTTCACAACAAAGTGGTCAACAGCTCTATTGATTTGAATCAATAATCTCTTACGTGTTTTAACCTTGTTTAACGCTTGCAAAATAAAGTTAATTTCTGTATTCCCAAAGTAATTACGTGATGACTTTATTTTTGGTTCATCACTCTATCATGCATATTTCAAATGATATTAGCTAAAATCCTTGAATATATGCATTGACCAAAAAAGTGCATATATTCAGCTTAACTCCTTAAGTATTGACTTTGGATGTTAGCTTCTTAATTGTTTTATGTGTGAAAGTTTATGGAGAGTCCAACGGTACCATTTTTGTCACATTTTGTGTCACTGGTATTTCAAATAATTAAGGATTTATGTTTTTATAAGGTATTATTACTTATAACTTGTTAAATATTGACTTTACAGATATGCCATAAAAATGGTATATGTGTATTTTACCATGGGGAATCCAATGGTATAGTTTATTTCACATTTTTATTTATTGGGTCTTAAGTTAAACCAAATTTTATGCCTATTTATGGCAGTTTTGTAATTGTAAGTTAATTATTTTTAATGTATAGTTATATTAAATATTTCTTGTGACCTTTTTGGGTATGTGGTCATATCTCACAGGTTCACATTCCCTACCACCAAAAAAGATTGTACCACAATCTGATATGTGTAATTAGGGTATCATCCACTGTCCTACCTCTTCAATAGACTTTGTTAGTCTTGAAGCTCAATAATGTTTAAATTTTCTATTCTTTAGGTTTTCTTTCATGTCTGAACCTTCTTAGTAGTTTATCAGCATTTGTTATATCTTTCTCAAGTAGCCATTAATCTTGATGAGTTAAATTTTTATACCTTACAAGGTATTCTCTTTCTTTTTTGTTTCTTGTCCTTCTTTCTTTAAGGACTTTTACAATTTTCTTTTCTTCTCCTTCTTTGAAGGGGGGAGTTTCAAGTGGGGGTTTATTTCTTAGTGGAAAGAATTCCTTGTTCCCTCAGCTGTAAGTTTTTATAAGACTTACAGGGAAAGTTGGGTGTTTGTTTATTAATTCACCTGTGAGTTCCAATTGCACAGAATTCGGTCCATGAAGTGCTTTTATCATAAATGGTCCTGCAAAGGAATCTTTCAATTTCTTTGGACCTTTTATGTTATTTAAATTGAGGGTTGATACTAGGACCAAGTCTCCTATTTTGAAGTCAGGTGGTTTATGACTTTTATCCCATCTTTCTTTTGCATATTTGCAAGAATCCTGCATACATCTGTTTGCATGGTGTCTTTCTTTGTCAAGCATTATCTTAAAACTGCTTGCTGTTGGATGTATATCCACTAAGTCCTTTTTGAGGGTATCATAAGGAAGTCTTGGATTCCAACCTTTTTCTAGCAGTGCTAGTGTTTTGCCAGTAGAAGAATGGATTGATGTTTTATATGCCAGTTCAAGAGCTGGTATTAGTGTACACCAATCATGGGTAAAACCATCAGAATCTTTGAATTCTAGTCCATAAGCACAGAATCTTCTGATCATGTCCTCTGAGGTCTGTATCATTCTTTCTGCTAAACCATCAGTTTGAGTATGGTAAGCTGTTGAGAATGATAATTTTGTCCCAAAAAAGTTATGGAAATTTGTCCATAATGCTGAAGTGAATTTTGGGTCTCTGTCACTTATAATATTCTGGAATAAGCCTATATTGCTAATGACTTTATTCCATATCGTTAAGGCTGTGTCCATAGCCGTGTCATCTTTTTGACATGGTAGGAACATGGGAGTTTTGCTATACCTGTCAACTAATACTAGGCATGTATTATAGCTTCTGTCTCCTCCTGGGGGTAATGTTGCTACCCAATCCATATGAGCTTTTTCCCAAGGGGTTTTTGGTTCTTGGATTTGGATCATCATTCCAAATTTCTTTTCTGTGGCTCTGTTGCCTTTTTGACATCTGTCACCTGCTTGGAAGTACCTGCAACATCTTTCTTCCAATTTGGCCACCCCAAGAGCAGGTTTTCACCCTTTCTAGTGTTTGGTCTTCTGAAAGATGTCCAGCTGCAACACTATCATGACACTCATTTAAAATAGTGTTTATCAGGGTTCTATCTGTTAAGGCCATAAAACATGTATTCTTTGTCCTATGATTAAGGATTCCATCAAGGAGGTGGACTCTTCCTTCATCATATGCCTTTTTCCATGTTTCATTTAATTTTGATGAAAGTGATGGATCTTTTCAGTCTTTCATTGGAAGTTGGCTTAAGATATGGCAATTTTTTTCTATCTTATAGCTTTCTTTAACTTGGTTAAAGAATTCTGTGCCAATGTCTGTAACACATATTCCTTCTATATGGTGCTCTTCCTGTGGTACCCATGCTGGGTTGTCAGGGGTATTTCCTAGAGCCCATCTGCTAAGACCATCTGCATTTTTATGAATATTGCCAGATTTATGAACAATAGTCATATTTGCTTAATATTCTTGGATAGCAATTTGCCATCTCAGCATATGTCTATTTTGAGTTTTCATATTTAATAGAGATTTTACATCATTACAATGTATAATCACATCAAATAATGTACCATCCAAGTAATAATGTAATTTTTCTAAATCCCACACTAAGCAGAGGCATTCCATTTGGCTTGCTCCATATCTTGCCTCTGTTAGCTTTATCTGTCTTTAAATAAAACAAATTGGTCCTTCCACTTGTTTATCATTGATAATTTGTGTCTGCTGTAGTGCAGCACCCAGTCCTTCTCCACAAGCATCAATTTACAGTCTGAAAGGTAGTTTCCAATCTGGCATTAGAAGAAATGGGGCATTTGTTAAAGAATTTTTCAATTCTTCATATGCCTTTACCCTTTCTTCTGTCATTTCATAGACTGTTTGTTGATCACATAGTTTATACAAGGATTTCACAATTTTTGTAAATTCCTTTATATGCTTTCTATAGTAACCAGCAAATCCTAGAAATGATTGCCTATCTTTTTTGGTTTGAGGCATTGGTTTAAGTAGTACTACTGCTACTTTATTCTTGTCTATGCCTAGACAAGTCCAGATACAACATGTCCTAGTGCTTTTAGTTCACTGGGTGCAAAATGACACTTTTTCAAGGAAATTTTCATATTCACTTGGACTATTTTTTGTAGTACCATTTCTAGTCTTGTAGGGTGATTTTCCCAAGTTTCTGAGCAACCTATGATATCATCAATATAGATAATTAACCATCCTTCTGATAGTTCTTCAGGAAATATGGTATTCATCATCCTATGATAATGGGAAGGTGCATTTTTTATGCCAAATGGCATTCTTAAGTATTCAAAAATTCCACAGTGGACTATTATACTCATTAGTTTTATGCAATTGTCTGTTAAGACATTTTGATGAAAACCGTTTAAGGCATCCATGGCTGTGATTAACTTAGCGTGTGACAATTGTGTCAATGTCTCATGAATCCTGGGTATTGGATATCTGTCTGGAATGTTATAGGTGTTCAGGGCTCTGAAGTCTCATACCATCCTTGATTTTCCATTATGCCAAGTTATAATGACAGGTGTAGTGACCTCTACCAGTTCATTATGTCCCACCTTTCTTAATACTCCAAGGTCCATTAATTCTTTAATGTGTACCTCCAAGGCTTCTCTAGCCCTTGAACTAGCTGGGTAAGCAGGTCTCCTTAGTAAAGGTGGGTAAGGCTTTTCCAAATTAAGAATTATATCCACTTCATGTCCAATTATGGCACCTAGTGGCTCTTTGTCAGTTGCAAAGGCATTTTTGTACTTAAAGAAGAGGTCAATAAATTTTTCTTTCATTTTTTCTGTTAATTTTTGATTGAATTCTGCCTCTTTGAGTTGTTCTGATATAAAAAGTTCCTTTTCTGGAATTTTCTCTTCATTCTAAATAACTGTGATTTGTTTTTTGTTATTAAAGAAGCCAAACCTTTATCTTTTTTTTTCTCCTATGGTAAAATATGTATCTTTTTGGTTAGAGATATCTATACCATAAATTGAGAAGTAGTCATTCCCAAGTATGAAGTGATTACTAGTACAGTTGTCCATTAGTACAAACTCTACTTTAATTCTGACACATTGTGAGGGGTGAGGAAAAATTAGTGTTAAATCAATTATTCCAAGGGGCTTCATGCTCTCACTTGCACTACTAAATTTGACACCTTGTATTGGCATAAGTTTTTCTTTCCAGTCTGGGACAATGGTTTTTAAATAACTTTTACCAACACAGGTGCAATATGCTCCTGTATCCAAGTTCACTTTTCCTTCTTGGTTATCAACCATAACAATACTTATACTTGATTTTCCAGCTGTATATCACATTCCTCTTGCAGGTTTGGTTCTGTACATTTTGGCATCTTGTATATTTGTCAGCTTTGTGTCAGATGTTCCAACTTGTGGTAAGTTTGAGTTAACATCTAGTACTTCATAAATTATATCAATATTATTAATTTGTGCATCAATTATATTAATTTCATCACTTTCAGAACTTTCTGACTCTTCTGTTTCTTTTTCAGAGTCATATTCCTCCTCTTTGTCATTGTGGTTTTCCATTTCCACAATTTCATTAATCTTTGCCTTTTTGAGGCAATTATTGGCTAATTTTCTAATGCCTCCACATTTATGGCATTTTCTTTGGTCATTATTGTTGGATGTATTGGGCTTGAAAGCTTCTTATGATTTATCCTTTTTGATAAATGGCTTATTTGGACTTTTAATGTCCAATTTGTTCCAAGTTCTGCCAATTTTTGTTCTTTTCACTATGTCTTCTAGTGAATTGATATACTCTTCTGTGGAGCATGGTTCTATACACCTGCTTCTTAGGGCATGTTCTAGCTCTCCTCCACCTTTCTTAAGTATTTTCATGTGCACCAATTTTTGTGACATTTCTGGGTACAATGCATTGAGTCTTTCAACTTGTTTTAAGAACCAAGTTAAAGTTTTGTCCTGTTCTGGGTCAAAGAAAGAATTTTCAAATGCATTTTCTAGCTTGTACCTCCAGGCATCATTAGCCCATCTGGTGATTATTTCTTGTTTCCACCAAGACCAGGTATTTTTTCCATTTGTTTGCCTTATGCCATAATACCATCTTTTTTCACATTTTTCAAACAATGATTGTAATCTTTCAGTGATTAATTCATCTAGTATGGCATAATCTTCTTGTAGCATGTCAATTGTTTTGATAAATGACATGTGGTCATATTCACCTTCTCCCGTGAATTTTGGCCATTCTTTCAATTGAGGTGCTTCCTTCATTAAGACTTGGTTATTGTCTTGGTGACTCAAGTCTGTTATGAATGGATTTGTTAATTCCTCTTTTGGTTTAACAGGGCTTCTTATGTGAGAAAACGGTGTTGATAACTTTGGCATATTTAGATTAGCCTCATTAATGTTATACATTTTTTCAGTAATAAGCCTTATTTCACTTTGAATGTCATCTTTCAGTGGCATTCTTGCTTCATCACTCTTTTCCACATGGTCCAAAAGTAATTTTTGGTGTGATGAAGTCTTTTCTTCAAATATTTCTACAGAAATGCTTAATTTTTTTAATTTATCTGTAAGATTATTAATACTCACGTCATAATTGATTGTCAAAGTTTTTTCTTTGATATCACATATGTATTTGTACAACTTTTGTTGTCCTTGTATTAATTTCTGAGTATTATCAATCAATACTTTTGGTTTATTATTTTGAATCATAAATTATATGTTATCAATTTCTTTTTTATTTTGTACAACAAGTTTTGTTAAAGATGATAAGCTATTATTTATTTCTTGGAAAGATAATAAACTATTTTTAATGTCTTTAGGAGGTAAAATACTATTTTTAAGCCCTGTTAAAGTATTTACAACATCAGGAGACAAGTTTATTTCTTTGGGAAATGGGGTTGTCTCATTCTTTGCTCCTACTTGTCTTTGAATTCCATCAAGGTTGTGGCCATGTTGAATACATTGTCCATGGCATCCTTTTGGATTTTTGGAATCCTGTAGCTTGTGGAATATGGTTTTCTCCAATTCTTTTTCTTGTTCTTCTTCCCTTCTTGGGGAATTGGGTTGGCTTGGGGCTTTCTCGTAGAAGCTACTGGGGCTTCTTCCTTGGTTGCCTCCTTCTTTTTGGCATGGTACTCCTTGATCTTTTTGATTTGAGGTTTGGATGATAGTGGATTGCATCCATTGGAGTATTTCACTATTTCCTCCTCTTTGAGGAACTTTTTCAGGATGTGCCAGGATTTCATCACTCCTTGGTGTATTTGGGGCAACATTTCCCAATCCTTGTCTTTGTACACTGTGTAGTACTGTTTGTACTGGCTCATGTAAATGTCTATTTGAGCCCTCTGAATGTGATTTGTACCTGTTTGATTGACTCATGCTTAGTTATAACTCTGGTTCAGATATCATGGGAATTTCTGGGACTTTCCTTTGGGATAAGGCACTTCCTTGTGTGGATTCTGTTCCACTGGGGATATTGCCCTTCTTTTTCCCTTTTGAGGAATTAATTATACCTCTGAGTCCAGTTCCATCTGATTGAATGGAATATTGGGAGCCTCTTCTGGTAGTCATATTTTGAGAAAAAAAACAAATAAGAGGATCTCAGAACAGGAATTCTTCTTATGGCAATTTATAAATGAGGTACTCACCTTCAGAGTCCTGAATAGTGGGTCCTGGAAAGTCTAATTTATTGGCTTTCTTTTTCTTAGTGATTATTGGTGTTGGAGAACTTTGACAAGTTTCTTCCACCAATCTTTCAACAGTGGTTTGGTTGTCCTCTGTTGGATTGTCTTGAAACACTAAAAAAGACAAATAAATATAAGTCTTTTATATAAGAAGTGTTATTTTTGGTAACATATGGCCATTTTCCACGTAAAAATTGCTTTTATATCTTAAAAAATGAAAATAAATAAAGAATTCAAATCAAAATGAATAAAAAATATAACTTTTTTTTTATTGGTTTTTCTTTATAATTTTTTTTGTTTTTTAAATTTTTATTTTTAAAGAATAAAATAAAAAAATGAATATGATTCTTTGATAAAATTAATTTATAATATAAAATTATTTTTAATTTATAAAATATCTTTTTCAATTACTAAAGTCACTCAAAGAAAGTTCTTGAAAGTCTAAGGATGTGAAAAACCACGTGTAAGACAGTACTATTGCTTTCCAAATGCCTCAATAGTATTTAAAATCAATAAATATAAAATTATTATATAATTTTATGATCATAATTATAATTTATTATTGGATAAACCCAATTAGAATCTTTTTAAAGGTCTTGTTAGAGTAAATATCATGGCCAGGCCCCCAAATGTAAGGTTTGACTATGAAACAATAAGTAAAAATTACTAATATTTTACTTATTTTACTATGAATGTCCTTATAAATGAAATAAATAAGATAAAAATAATTATAAGAATAAAGAGTTATTATAATTATGGCGTAAAATAATTATATTATTAAATAAATATAATAATATGAATTATATTATAAAAAAATAATATATAAAATAAATATATCAATATAAGATAATTAATATATTTAAAAGAACTTTATTATTGTTACCAACAAATAATAAAGGTGTAAGAAATTGTGTTTCATTAATAAAAAACAATTAATAACAATAATATTACTAATACTAAAGTTATAAATTCACATAAATACTATTTATATTCTTTATAGAATTATTAAAGTAATAATAGAGAAAAATTATTATGATAAGATAAATACCCTACTTTCAATACTTAATTTAATAATTTTGAATTATTTTATGCCAAAAGATGTAAATACAACCTTTTCAAATTGTATTTAAAATAAGTTTTAAGAGAAATTACAAATATTCTTAATTTTACGTTGAATTGAGGTTTTTAAGTGAATTTTAAACAAAACATGGGATGGCAAAATCCACAAAAAAGTTCATCACTTTTGGCCCGGAATTGAATCACAGGGTCTGTGACTCAATTAAAGATGAGGTTTGGATACCGAACAGGGCAGTTTTAACTGTTGCCAAGAGGGTAAAACTACCCTTAGGTTAAAACAATCTTAGTAAAAAACAGTTTTAACTGGTTTCTACGACTCTTACACACATTCCGATGTGTTTTGAAGGCTATAGACCAGGTATTACTATAGTAATGGCTGATTTAGGGGCTAAAATGGCTAAAACCACCCCTTTCTTTGTGAACCTTTGAGATATGACCACATACCCAAAAAAAGTCACAAGGAATATTTAAAATAATCACCAGGGCGAATCTTGCATCAATTGTCGGCGATTGACTTCATGTCACACCACGGTAAGTATAAAATCTTGCTTCAGTCGTGTTAGTGTCACTTTATAGTCACTGGATTTAGTGGGTCACGTCACGTCAATGTCAAGACAATGTCAATTGTCACATTTGTCACATGAGAATGTCACTCAAAGCCCAAACCCATTTCAACACTATTCTCAATGTTTGGGTAATTTCACCTCATTGGCTTGTGCATCCCCACTTAATCCTCCCCAACGCTTCACATGCTTATGAGCCCGCACGGCCCTCCAGATGAGACTCCGACACTGCCCCCCCATCTCCGTCCTCACCACTCCTTACGCTTTCACACCCCTGCCCTTACCATCTTTATGCTCACGTGGTGCCCTCCCGACATGCCTCTGACACCGCTAGCCATCCTTAGGCTTGTGTAGTGCCCTTCCAACACTGCTTACCATCCTTACGCTCGCGGAGTGCCCTCCTGACATTCTCCTGACACCACTTATCCTTACGCTTGTGTAGTGTCCTCCCAACATCCTCCCGACACTGCTTATCCTTACGCTCGCAGAGTGCACTCCTGACATGCTCCTGACACCACTTATCCTTATGCTTGCGTAGTGCATTCCCGACATGCTCCCGACACTGCTTACCATCCTTACGCTTGCGGGGTGCCCTCCCAACACTGCTTACCATCCTTACACTCGCGGGGTGCCCTCCCGACATGCTCCTGACACCACTTATCCTTACTCTTGTGTAGTGCCCTCCCGATATCCTCCCAACACTGCTTACCATCCTTACGCTCGTGGAGTGCACTCCCAACATGCTCCCAACACCACTTATCCTTACGCTTTTGGATTGCCCTCCCAACATGCTCCCAACACCACTTATCCTTACACTTGTGTAGTGCCCTCCCGACATGCTCCCGACACTGCTTACCATCCTTACGCTTGTGGAGTGCACTCCCAACATGCTCCCGACACCACTAATCCTTATGCTTGTGTAGTGACCTCCCAACACCACTTATCCTTACGCTTGTGTAGTGCCCTCCCGACATCCTCCCAACACTGCTTACCATCCTTACGCTTGTTGAGTGCACTCCCGACATGCTCCCGACACCACTTGTCCTTACGCTTGTGTAGTGACCTCCCGACATGCTCCCGACACCACTTATCCTTACGCTTGTGTAGTGTCCTCCCGACATGCTCCCGCCACCACTTATCCTTATGCTCGCGGAGTGCCCTCCCAACATGCTCCCAACATGACTTATCCTTACGCTTCTGTACTACATCCATAGTGTATGGTGGCTTGTTGGCGTACACAATGAACGCAATCGCCAAGATATGCTGAGTGGCCTTCTCTGCCAACAGGACCTAAGGGGAAATTGGTCAGTATATTCACAATGTTTTGGTTAGGGTTTAAATCATGAGACTCGCAAATTAAAATCTAATAAGTGGACTATTTAAGACAAGAATTGTGTCTCCTGTTTCCCCGACAAAACCATTTTATTTCATATCATTCAAATGGAACACTTTGCTTACTCCTTACCTCATGAGCGTTGAATAGTTCAAAAGTTGACTTTAGTAGGTTTCTCACTAGTCAACTTTATTCAATGTCTCACAGGGAAGTGATTTCATTTGCATGATATGAAATAATTTGCAAAACATTGCCTCCTTCAATTTCCCGACAAATCGCATTTTGAAAATGTGATTATTTTACTTCCACCTTTTTTCTTCAATTTTGATCTTTTTATTCAAAGATTTTCAAACAAGTTATCAATCAACTCGTCACCATCTATTTGCTCAAGAAACTACCTCTGCTATGACCCAAACCCTGTGAAATTCAACTGAATTCAATGAAAAACCAACTTCAGCCCCAGAGAGTGGAAGTGAAATCTCTGATATCGCCAGTAGTTGTGAATTAGGCATTGAAGTAGAGAGCCAGTCACATGAAGATAATCAAGATCCACCAGTTCTTCCAGAATGTGAGTATGCATCCATCTTGAATATTTCTAATCTCTCAAAACCTGATATTGTGTCATAGCCTTTATTTCAGGCCAGCCTCCAAGCTCTCAGAAACCGATTTTTAAAAGTTATGAGAAGGAAAAGACTGTTGAACCTTGTGCACTGACAGAAGCTGATGGGCAAGATGATGTAATTTTCAGTGGGGAGGTGGAAATTATATCCAAGGAACAATTTGTCTCCAACATTGCTCAAACAATCCCAAGGCTCAAAAAAATTCAAAATGATAGTAAAATTCCTGATTATGTGCGTCAAAAGATGGCTGAAGCCATGAGCCTGCTCAAAATGGATTTGAACCATAAGTCCATTACTAATTCCAAACAAAATTGATAAAAATAGCTGCTTACAATATATGGGCAGGTGTGGAGGTGGAAGAATCTCTACCTGAAGGATCTCGAGTTGTAATTGGATTTCCAGGCAAAGGATTAGGAAAAAGACCAAATATACATGCAACCAAAAAAACAAACAAAAAATGCCGTACCTTTGAAGCCACAAAGGATTCTTGGGATCAAGGTGATGAAATGATCAATGTTGAAGGGGACCATATTGATAATGAACCTCCACATACTGAACCCCCCCATACTCAATCAAACAATCCCTGATGAAGCTCCACATACTGAAAGCCCCTGATACCCAATGAAACAATCCATGATGAAACCCCTCCTGCCTCTCCTTCGAATATTCAAGCCTTTCAAGAAAGGGAAACAATTAAACATGATACAATGGGACGAGATATGACTGATATAATTCCTGACCCTGAGCCCGAAGTGTAATCGTCTCCTAATTTTCAAGGAATATTTTTATCCCACATGGAAGAGTTTGCAGGCATTTTGAATTATCATTCCAATATTACTCAACAATCATGGAAAAGGGGGCTTGAAAATATCAATAGTATTTACAAAAATCAATGGGACAATTTACCAACAAAAGATGCTCATATATTCCTGCCTGTTGGTATTAAGGTGATCAGTAACCAAGAGCTTAAAATGTTGGCCTGGCTGGAGGACCTTGAGATGGCAGGTGAGTTTTATCTTTGTGCATGTCAGGCTGAGTCTATGATAAAGGTGTATATGAGTATTTACAAGCTTTAACTATGACTGTGACACGGTAAAAATGGTTTTAAAAGATGATAAGATTGATAATAAATGATTTAATTTAAGATTTAAAGGGCTTTACTATAGAGATATAGTGGTGGTGAGCGCTGTTGAAAGCCCTGGGTGCAGCTTTACCTGTTGGATTACAATAATAAAGACTACAATACTTTAAATTAAGAGTATACCTGATTATTTAACCAAGAGTAAAACTGTTTTTGACAGTTTACTACGTAGGTTATTCAAGAGCAGGATGAGGAAAGGTTTTTGGCTGTGAAAAGCCCTCCTTTTATCCTGAAATTGAGGTGGAAAGGCTGCTAGACCTTTCCACGTAGAGGAAGTGAAGATTTTTCACTCTCCAGGACAGGCTTGTGGTTTGCAAACAGCCTGTATACCCTTTATTGGGCTCAGATGTGGTTTTGAAACCACATCTGGGCAGTTTTCACTAATACAGGGTGAAAATTTTCATCTGGGGACCTCACAGCCTGATTCTGACGTGTATGACGCGTAGAATGCTGTACAGAAACTGTATGGGACCCCAGTATTGACTGACATATGAGGTATTGAAGTAAAAACATGCTTCTTCGTCTATTTGACACCTCATATTCATGGTTATGGGATATTATCCCATGGTAAGGCTGTATCTGACAGCAGGTGGGAATTTGACCTTAAAATGGTCATAACTCTGTCAGTTTTTGGGATATCAAGCTCAAAGTTGGTTCATTGAATAGCTCTGTATGAGCTCTACACAATGGTACCCAACTTGACATGGTTATCATTAAATATGACAAAGTTATCCCATGTACAAGTATTTTTGTACATTGGCGTGGTCTGGTCAAAAGCTGTATTAAGCTTGTTTGGCCAATAACTTCTGTTGTAGTTGAGTTATGAGGAAATGGATGGCACCATCAGATAGCCCTGATTGTGCTCTTTCCAAAAAGACCCCACTCTAGGTATCTCACACTAAAACTGTAAAAGTTAGATGAGAGGTGAATGTTTTGTTCACCCTTATTTGGTCTGAATTTGACCATAACTCAAGTAATACTGGTGCTAGCTCAGTTTGGCTGGTACCATTGGATAGCCCTGGCTTAGAGCTTCATTTTGAATACCCATTTGATGGGGTTAAGCCTCTCCTTCTAGTTTTTAGATGAGAGGTGAAAATTAAGGTTTATGCTCAGCAATAACTTTGAGCAGGAATAACTTTGTTATTTCTTGTCCTATGGTGATGGGACTTATATTTTCAGAAAGAGGTGAGTTTCCTCTTTCTTTTGATACCTTTTGAGCTAATTTGGCTCAGTTCCATATTTTGGTGGTGTTTTGGCAATACCATTGGTTTATGGTATTTTGGCTGTCATGCTTGTGCTCTGGTTTTGAGTCACAGGCTAACATACCCTCCCTCTAAAAAAGGCTCATCATTGGTGAGACTGTTCAGTCCTCCTAGAGGCTCTGAATCTCCTTAGATGAAGGTTCCCATCTGGTATGGCATCTTCTGCCAACCATTTGTCTTTGTCAGCTGTCTGGTTCTTGAATTTGACTAGATATTGTCTCTGATCTTTCCCATTGAGTCTGATTTTTCTGGTCCTGATGATTTTACTCACAGGCCCATGAGAGTCTTCTACTTCCACTATTTCTGGTGGAGTGATGTTTTTATTCCTGGAGGGGAACTTATCCTCTTCTGTTTGGAAGTATGGTTTGACCAGGCTCACTGGAAAGACTGGGTGTTTCCTAGAAAACTCCTCATTGAGCTTGACCTCTACTGCATTCTTCCCTATCAACTTAATGATAGTGAAGGGCCCCACAAATGAGTCTCTCATTTTCTTGGGTCCTTTGAGATTGTTAAAGTTTAGTGTAGACACTAACACCTGGTCCCCTTCCTTGAAGTCAGGTTCCATATGTGATTTGTCCCACCTCTGCTTATTATACTCTTTGGCCTCAGCTATGCATTTGGAAGCAGTATCACAGGCTTTCTTCCACATATCATGGAAGTCTTTGGCTGTGGGGTGGATGGTCAGAAGAATTTTCTTCAAGTGATCCACAGGTAAAAGGGGATTCCACCCTTTCTCTACCAGTGCAGGTGTTTTACTGTGGTAGAGTGCTGGCTTGTATTGTAAGCCAGTTGGACTGCTGGTAAGAGGGTGACCCAATCATGGGTATATCCCTCATGGTCCTTGTATTCCATGCCATAGGCACAGAACCTCCTGAGGATGTCCTCCATTGTTTGGATCATCCTCTCAGCTAGGCCATCTGTTTGTGGATGGTAAGCTGTGGAAAAAGCAAGCTTGGTGCCTAGCATGTCATATAAATTGGTCCAAAATTCAGATGTGAATTTTGGGTCCCTGTCACTAATTATGATCTTAGGGACTCCACAGGTGGATATGATGTTATTCCAAAATAACAGAGCAGTGTCCATGGCTGTGTCCTCTTTATGGCATGGTAGACATCTCATGCTCTTGCTGAACCTATCTACTATGATTAGGCAGGCATTGTAGTTTTCTTTGCCTCCTGGGAAAAGTCCTGTGACCCAGTCCATGTTGATGGTTTCCCATGGGTGTTTGGGTTCTTCTATGTGTTGAAGTAACCCATATTTCTTCCCATGCTTTCTATTTTCCTTTTGGCATCTTTCACAAGTGTTGATGTATTCACTCAATTCTTGTTCCCACTTGGGCCACCAAGCTGTGCTTGCTACCCTCTCTTTAGTCCTGTCCTCACTCATGTGTCCCATGTAGGGGCAGTCATGGCATTCCTGCAGGATTAAAGAGATGTGGTCTCTGTCTATCACTGTGAGTGCACTGGTGTGCTTTTCTCTGTGATAAATCAGGCCATCTATAAGGAAGAATTTATTGTCCTTATAGGCCCTCAACCAGGGTTCCTCCAGCTGGGTCTCCAGTTCTGGGCTCCTGTATTTTTGTTGAAGGAGTTGGAGTAGTATGCTACACTGTTTATGTTTAGCATAAGATTTCAGTACTGCATTGAAAAATTCATTGTGCAATTCTGAGGAACTTATTCCCAGTGTGGGGGTTTCTTTCCCTTCTGAATCAGTGTTCCCACTGTCAAGGGTACCACTCCCTGGTGCCCATTCAGAGAATCTGAAGTTTTTCTTCCTATTTATTTCCATAAAATGGATAGGAATTTTTGCAGCAACTTCGGGGTCATAAGCTGGATTGCTTTTGACATTGTCCAGTGGCCATCTGCTAAGGCCATCTGCATTGGTATGGCTTTTACCTTCCTTGTATATGATGGTCATGTTCCCTCTATACTCCTGGATGGCTATTTGCCATCTCAGCATGTGTCTATTAGTAGTCTTCATGTTTAGTAAAGACTTCAAGGCTGTGCAGTCTGTGTAGACTTCAAAGACTGCACCCTCCAAATAATAGTGGAGTTTTTCTAGAGCCCAGACTAGACATAGACATTCTGTCTGGGTGGCCCCATACCTGTCTTCTGAATCTTTCAGCTGCCTAGAGATGTAACATATTACACCTTCTCTTGGTTCACCATCCACAATTTGTCTTTGGTGAAGGGCTGCTCCCAAGCCTTGGCTGCATGCTGCATCTATATATAACTTGAATGGTAGTTCAAAGTCAGGCAAGATGAGCACAGGTGCATTTGTGAGTTCATATTTGATCCTCTCATATGCATCCCTCCTTTCCTTGGTTATTTCAAAAACTACATCCTTTGAGCATAACTTGTATAAACTACTAGTTATGTGAGCAAAGTCTTTGATGTGGTTTCTATAGTAGCTAGCAAATCCAAGGAAAGATTGCATCTCTTTGATGTTCTTTGGTACTGGCTTTTGCAGTACTTCTGCTACTTTGTTCTGGTCAATTGCCAGACTAAGGCCTGAGACTTTGTGTCCTAGAGCTAGTAGCTCTTGTTGGCCAAAATTACACTTTTTAAGTGAAATTTTCAGATTGATGGGTGTACATTTACTTAGCACTCTGTCTATGTATTGTAAATGGTCTTCCCATGTCTCTGAGTATATAATGATATCATCAATATACACTACCATCCAGCCTTCCATTATTTCTTCTTGAAATATGGTGTCCATCATCCTTTGGAAGTGGGCTGGTGCATTCATGATGCCAAATGGCATCCTGGTGTACTCATATATGCCCATATGGCATATAATTCTGAGTAATTTCATGGAGTTTGGTTTAACTCCATTTTGGTGGAAGCCCTTCATACAATCCATCTTGGTTATGTATTTGGCTTTGGCCAATTTATCCAAGGCATGAGGTATCCTTGGTATAGGATACCTGTCTGCTTTTGTGTAGTTGTTCAGGGCTCTGAAGTCTCCACACAATCTAGACTTCCCATCATGCCAGGTGATTAGGAAAGGAGTGGTGATTTCCACTATTTCATTATGTCCAATCTTCCTAATGACATCCATGTCCAGGAGTTCATTGATATGTTTCTCAATCTCTTTCCTGGTCTCCAGACTTGCTGGGTAAGGAGGTCTCCTTAACATGGGTGGATAAGGCCTTTCCACATCCAGATATAGTTCTATATCATGGCCTTTGATCTTGCCTAATGGTTCTTCACCAATGGCAAATGCTGGTCTATTCTTCCTCAGCATCTTCAGTAAACTTAACTTTTGTTTACTGGTGAGGGTAGTGCTAAACTGTCCCTCTCTGAATTCTTTCAGAAGTTCTTCCAGTGAGTCCTGAGAAGATATCTGGTATATATCAAGAGACAATTTCTTTTCTTTGTTAGTACCAATGGTAATATGCCTATTTTTACTATTGTAAATATCTATGCCATACATCCTCTGGTAATCTGTTCTCAGTAAAAACCCTTGGATGTGGGCATCTTCAAGCACTACAAACTCTGGGTTGAGTCTGATATTACCTTTTCTGTGGGGTATAATTATCTCTTTGATAATTGTCCCAATAGATGTCATCTTTCCAGATGCACTCTTAAAGTTCTTTGCCCTGGTGGGCAAGAGTTCTTTTTCCCAGTTTGGGAAGTGGTTATCCAGATAATTTCTGGCCACTATGGAGCAGTGTGCTCCACTGTCAATGATCAGTGGGTGCTGAGCATTGTCAATACATACAGTCATTTTTGTGGCTGTTCCATGTATATATGCCATTCCTTTGGTTGGTGTAACCAGGAATGTTTGTGCATCCTGTGTATGTTTACACAAGTTCTTGTTGGCAGTGTCTTGTGGCATGCCTGCTTCCAACTTTATATCCTGGATTTCTAGTGGGGTTTCCTCTTGGTATTCCACTAGAAATTCCTCTCTTGGGTCTTGATCCTCATCAGATGGTTCTCTAATGGCATCACCCATAGAGTCTGATTCAGAATCCTCTGTTGGAGGTTCTTCTTCAGGGACTTTTTCTATAGCATAGACTTTCTTCTTTGCTTTTGGACAGTTGTTGGCATAGTGGTCTGTTGAACCACAATTGTGACAAGAATTCTTCTTCTTTGCCACTTCTGCCACTCTTTCTCTGGGTTTGTCTTTAAACTCTACCCTGAAAGGTTGTTTTTCTTTGAAACTATTGCTTCTATATGGGGTGAATTTCCCTATATTAGTCCTTTTCCTTATGTCTTGTAAGGTGTTGGCTATATCATCTAGAGTGCAATTTTGGTTGCATCTGCACTTTAGTGCATGCTCTAGTTCTCCTGGCAGTTGTGTCAGAAGTTTATGATTTCTCATTTGAATGTTCATTTGAGGATCAATGGCTTTAAGTCTTTTAGACTGTCTAAGACACCACTCATATGGATCTTTGTCCACAGAGTATTTGTCATTTTCAAATGACATGGTCTTTTGCCATATCCAAGTTCCATTACTGTACTTTTGGATTATTTGACTCTTCCACCATGGCCAATTTCTTCTGCCATGGATTTCTTTCATTTCAGTGTACCATATACTTGCATGACCTTTAAATGCAGTATTCAGTCTAGCAGTAATCCAGTAATCTGGTATGCTTGGTACAACAATGAAGAGTCCATCAATATAATCTATGAGTTCCATATGATCATATTCTCCTGATCCCGAGAATTTGGGCCAGTTTGAGGCCTCAGGAAGCTGTTTCAAGGCTTCCTTCTCTGAATAAGACATGCCATCTCCATCCTGGTATTGTGATGGAGATCTTGCCTTATTCAACAACATGGCATCTGGTTTGATGTCATCTGGTTTGTATGGATTCTCCATAGCTTGGCTTTGTGGTTGGGGCTTTAAGCTATGGTAGGCATCAAACAATTTGTTGATGTCTTGGTTCAGACACTCCCTGTCCCTGCTACTATGGTGTTGTTCTTCAGAGACTTGATTCAGTCTCTTGTTGGTTTCTTCAGAGGCTTTGCTCAGTTGAGCATATCCTTCCTGAAGGTTTTTGACTATCTGCTCCAATGAGGCTTGAGTTTTTCTCATCCTCTCTTGGGCAGCTGCAAATTCTGTAGCCTGCTTTGCAGATTGCTCAGCATATTGCGACATTTGTAACCACAGTGTGTCACTGTTGATGTTACTCTCAGATGTGATAATGTTATTTTCAGTCTGAGTGGGGGTAATGTTTCTATTACTAGGACTACTGATTCTAGAGTGGTTTACAACTACTTCTGGTTCTTGTGTACTTCTTTTACCAAATCTAACAGCTTCTGGATCATGGGGTCTGACTCTTTCCTCCTCTGGTTGAAGGAGGCTTTGTTCTTGCCCTTGTTGCCTTGTCTTCTCCTGTAGCTTCCTGGAATTGTGAAGAATGGTGACTCTTGGCCACTGATCTGCTGGTTTCTGAATGGTGTGAAGCCACTGGAGAGCTGATTTGGCATGCTCCTTGTGAACCTGAAGGAATCTGAGTAGGCCCTGTCTGGGTTAACTGTTCTTCTATAGCTTGGATAGTGGCTTGATTCTCCCTTATCCTCTGTGCCCTTGCCTCCAGGAGTCTGTGCTGCCTGGTAGGATTCCAACCCTTGGTGATTACCATAAGGTCTTTGAAGTCTATCTCTTTGAGACAGATCTTCTGGCAACTTGATCCCAGTTCTGCCCAGTGAGTTGCTAGGTTGAACCTTTTGTTGTCCATGCTCCATTGAAACAAATCTTTGAGGAGTTGGTGGATTTGAAGAACTTGATCCATATCCTTCCAGTCCTCTGGTTTGAGGTTTCTGTTGAATTGGAGTGTGAATGGCAAGGTTGATATTATCTCCCTCGTTGTTTTGCCATCCACCACTGTGTCCAATGTGTCTTCTTTCAGGTCTTCTGGTTCTAGATATTCCTGCTCTATCCTCTGGCTGGTTCCTTTGGAAGCCAAGGTCTCTGAGGTATGCAGGGGACATATCAGTGTTTGCAAGCAGTCAAAAACTTTATGTTCTTAGGGTATTTACCTTTGACTGTGCCTTGTACAAATTTGTTATCTGCTGATTTGGGCAGTTTGCCTTTGGAGGTTACAACTGGGTTAATAATTGTAATCTTCCCTGTACAAGTGGTTAAGGTTGGTTTACCTTGTATTGAAGCAGAGTTTCGTGGTTTTCTACTCCTCTGAGTGGCTATTGGTGTCCACTTCTTGGCTGTAATGAGGCCTTCACTAAGCCTTTTTCCTTTACCCTTGCTGCCCTCTGGTTCTGAGGGTGTCACTGGTGTGTTGGCCTGTGACTGGGTTTCAAGTGGGATGTAGTTTTCTTCCACTGAATCAAAACAGGAAAAAGAGGGCTTATGTCAGTTAAGACTTCTTAAAAGGCTGGTTTTGCACGTCTAAGAATGGCCTCTGGGCTTGTATATTATTACAATATGCCCTTGTATAATGACAGTGTAATTGAATTAACAATTTCACGTCAAAAAATACAGCTTATGGTGCCCTGTCACACTGTTTGTGTGCCAGTATCCCACAGATACACTTGTGGTTTTCAAGTGTATTCTGTACAAGTGGTTTTGTATAAGTGTTATTGAGTCAACAATACACTTAATCCACGCCTCAACTGATGGTTTTTCAGTCAGAGGTGTCCTTATTCAGTCAAGAATACAGGACTTTATTGATGGCTGATGTGTTTTTATATACAAAACACGCCAAAAATAATTATTTTCAGTGGGTATTAGCCATGTGAAAAATACTCTTTTATAATATGAGTATATGAAAAAAAGATAAAAATTTACAAAATATATATTTTTAAATGGAAATTACGCCTAAAAAAAGATAAAATAATGTGTTAATAAGTCATAAAAAAGAGAAAAGACTCACTTGTAAGGTCCAAAAAGTTAAAAAAAACATGGCCAGGCCCCCAAAATGTCAGGCTGAGTCTATGATAAAGGTGTATATGAGTATTTACAAGCTTTAACTATGACTGTGACACGGTAAAAATGGTTTTAAAAGATGATAAGATTGATAATAAATGATTTAATTTAAGATTTAAAGGGCTTTACTATAGAGATATAGTGGTGGTGAGCGCTGTTGAAAGCCCTGGGTGCAGCTTTACCTGTTGGATTACAATAATAAAGACTACAATACTTTAAATTAAGAGTATACCTGATTATTTAACCAAGAGTAAAACTGTTTTTGACAGTTTACTACGTAGGTTATTCAAGAGCAGGATGAGGAAAGGTTTTTGGCTGTGAAAAGCCCTCCTTTTATCCTGAAATTGAGGTGGAAAGGCTGCTAGACCTTTCCACGTAGAGGAAGTGAAGATTTTTCACTCTCCACGACAGGCTTGTGGTTTGCAAACAGCCTGTATACCCTTTATTGGGCTCAGATGTGGTTTTGAAACCACATCTGGGCAGTTTTCACTAATACAGGGTGAAAATTTTCATCTGGGGACCTCACAGCCTGATTCTGACGTGTATGACGCGTAGAATGCTGTACAGAAACTGTATGGGACCCCAGTATTGACTGACATATGAGGTATTGAAGTAAAAACATGCTTCTTTGTCTATTTGACACCTCATATTCATGGTTATGGGATATTATCCCATGGTAAGGCTGTATCTGACAGCAGGTGGGATTTTGACCTTAAAATGGCCATAACTCTGTCAGATTTTGAGATATCAAGCTCAAAGTTGGTTCATCGAATAGCCCTGTATGAGCTCTACACAATGGTACCCAACTTGACATGGTTATCATTAAATATGACAAAGTTATCCCATGTACAAGTATTTTTGTACATTGGCGTGGTCTGGTCAAAAGCTGTATTAAGCTTGTTTGGCCAATAACTTCTGTTGTAGTTGAGTTATGAGAAAATGGATGGCACCATCAGATAGCCCTGATTGTGCGCTTTCCAAAAAGACCCCACTTTAGGTATCTCACACTAAAACTGTAAAAGTTAGATGAGAGGTGAATGTTTTGTTCACCCTTATTTGGTCTGAATTTGACCATAACTCAAGTAATACTGGTGCTGGCTCAGTTTGGCTGGTACCATTGGATAGCCCTGGCTTAGAGCTTCATTTTGAATACCCATTTGATGGGGTTAAGCCTCTCCTTCTAGATTTTAGATGAGAGGTGAAAATTAAGGTTTATGCTCAGCAATAACTTTGAGCAGGAATAACTTTGTTATTTCTTGTCCTATGGTGATGGGACTTATATTTTCAGGAAGAGGTGAGTTTCCTCTTTCTTTTGATACCTTTTGAGCTATTTTAGCTCAGTTCCATGTTTTGGTGGTATTTTGGCTATACCATTGGTTTATGGTATTTTGGCTGTCATGCTTGTGCTCTGGTTTTGAGTCACAGGCTGACAAATTCAGACCATCACAGTATTGTTATTGTGACTCAAAATACCAACCTGAACCAATATCTTCTGAATTGATTAACTTGGACATAAGTAATACCCTTCAGAAAGCTAAGAATTTGGCCAATAGTAAGTTTTTTTGACATAAAAATACTATTTTAAGCCTTTTTTAACCATAATTATGCCTTCAACCAGGTCAGGAGCCAGCTATTACCCCTCAAGCAGCTCCCAGAAAGGTAATAGACGTGATTATGGCCGAGGCCAATCAGGTACAGAAGGAAAAGGGTCAGTTGATGACTTCCAAACAACTAAAATGGGTCATTCTGAATCTGATAATACCATTTTACCCCCAAAAAGAGCTGACACCGCCACAAAAAGCCTCTGTGGACATATACAAAGCCAGCCACAGTGCATACAACAATGCACTTCAATTCAAGGAGTACCAGATCCTTGCAGCCCTGTGGAAGAATTGCATGAATTCTTACCTAACTGTGAGAAGATTCCTGGGCCATCCCAACACTTGCAAATTGCTCAATGGATGGCATCCATTGATGGAGAAGAAAAACATGATGCTTTTGACACTAGAATGGAGGAAAAGCAACCCTCCACCACCAAAGCAAGTGCCAAAAACAGCCCCAGTGGCCAGCAGCAGCAATTCCAATGTGAAAAAGCAGCCACAAACTCCAAAAAAGGGCAAAGGGAAGGCACCAGCCCCAAAACCTTACATCCAAGGATACAGGATTCCAAAGATTCAGAATTGTATGATGCTATAAATGACGTGAAAATACATCTTTCTGATAAAAATGAAACCATTTGTAACAACATTAAAACAAACAACCTGAGTCTGTGCCAAATTAATGAAACACTTATGTGTTCTGAAAAAGTTTTAAGAACAATTAAAATTTCCAATAATGATAATTCTTTTGGCAATAAAATAAATGAACAATCTGACATTATTAAGGAATTAACAGATAAATATTCTAAATTCAATATTGATGACATAATTGAAACAAGAATTAAACAAGCCATAAATATTATCAAAACAGATAACAAGAAAGTCCTTGATTACATTTCAAATTCATTTACTGAAGTAAATACATATACCATTGCCTTGAAAAAGTATTTTGATGCTTCACAAGAAGAAGTATCAAAATTATCAATGAAATTTAATCCAGTCAACGCTGATAATACAAGACAGACAGAGGTATGGGAAGAACTGACACATAAGGAAGAAATGTATAAAATTGAAGTAATAAATTTAATACAAAGCTTCCAACATGAATACAGAAATTCCTAAAGATGTAGCAACAGTAAAATGAATGACATCGAACAAATACTGAACACCTTACCAAGAATGTCTACACCTCTGAATCAAAATGAGAGCACAAGAATTCCAAATCCACAAGTATTGGATCCTGATAATTCACAATTAAAGAATGAATTATACACTCCTTTTCAGAACTTGGAACCATCAATGGGCCCGGCACTCTTGAAAGAAGTTCCAAAAATTAAAGAATGGCCTCACTTCAGTGGTGAAGGAGAGTATGACCATATGGAATTCATTAGAGGTATTGACATGATCAAAGAGGATTTTGAATTACCAGAAAGATTGGTAACAGCCAGGTTCAACACCTTGTTTACCAGATCAGCTCACAGATGGTACATCAAAATAAGACAAGCATATGGACACCAGAGTTGGACTTGGTGTAAAACCGAAATCATCAACAAATGGGAAAATGATGCTTGGAGGTTTAAAGTTGAAACAGCCTTTAAAATATGCCAAATTTAATGCTGATAAAGACAAAGCTTTACCATGGTTTGCCAAGAAAAAGATAGATTAACAGCATTATATCCTGACATGTCCGAATTTATCATCCATAGAAAAATTCTGAGACAATGTGGAGGTGACTTAGAGCATGCTGTCAAAAGCAGGACTACTTAACAATCTTCAGCAGAGGATATTATCAATATATTAGAAGAAGTAACCACCATAATCAAAATTGGTTCTAGTAGGGTGAATCTCAAAACAAGGTTTAATACACCTTGGAAAGATTCTGTGGAAAAAAAACCCCAAAAAAATTCTAATAATGTTAAGTATAGGTCTGCAGATATATACACTTGCCTCGAAAAAGTGTTTTGACACCTCACAAGAGTAAATATCATAATTAACAGTGAAGTTGAACCAAATTACTGCTGATAATACTAGACAAACAGAACTATGGCAAGGGTTAACACAAACAGAAGATAATCATAAAAGTAATTTAATAAATTCAATGCAAAGTTTACAACACAAATTTGGAAATTCCCAAAGGTGTAACAATACTAAAATGAATGATATTGAACAATTACATCACTGTGAGCCTTGAGGTATATTTTACATACCCAAATAGGCCACAATTATCTTAAAAAGAAATTTTGAATTATGCAAAACTCATAAGTCATGCATATATCCAAAATTCATCATTTTCAATTTCAGAAAAGATGAATAACTTTTTATTGAGTAAGTAAATCCATGGATTTAAGACCAGATTTGGATTCTACACAAAAACTCACCTAGGGTAGCTCCATAGAGTGAATAAGCTCAATTTAAGTATTTGAGGTGGTAAAATGGAAAATACTTCAATACCACATCATTAATACCACATAAAAGATCCGTGAAAATTTTTGTTTTTCTTGATTTTTAGCCAAAATAATGGGAAAGTGAGAAATCCCATGTTACATATACACTAAGAATAGTGTTATGCATGTTTTGAGCACTTAATATCATGGTATTCTTACATGGACTTTTGGTACACCCATAGTGGATATCTCACTTTAAGCTTAAATTACTATTTTGATGTAAAAATTAGGCAAGGGGGACAAAAGACATCAAAGAGAGCCAGGGTACCCAACTTCTGAGGCCTCAGAGGCGTGGATAGCTCCAGAGCATAGATCCATGGCTCATCTTGGCCCAATTGGTAAACTAAAACTCTTTGGGAACTTGGTTACCAAGTTACACCTACTGTAATCATAAGAAAAATAGCAAATAACCTGCTATTTTGACGTGCCAAGGAGGTAATGAGCTACTTAGACTCCTGTAACCACGTCAATTCTTGATGACTTTCCATGACTAGACCCTAAAAGAGTAATTAAACCCTTTTGGGATCCATATTCATTGATTTACCTCATAGCAACCAGCAAAACACTGCTATTTGCAATTCTACGTAGAAATGAGGTAAAAACTTCAAAAATTCATTAAAAATACAATTCTTAATGAATCTTTCTGAAACTTTCAGGACCTATGAAGAACTGTATTATCTATGGTACAACCAAAAAGAAATATGGTTTTACTAGTAAAATTAAAAATTTTACTTACAGTCCATTTTTGACCATTCTACGTGAAACACTGAATCTTCAAAAATTCACAGTAATTACAACCTGTGATGAAATTGGCAATAACATTAATAACTTTGAGAAATCAATGATTCTCTTAGAATAAAAGAAGATTTACAGATGTTACTCCTTTTATTCTTAACCATATTGGGGTTGGTAGTCACGTAAAAACATCAATTAAGTAATTATGATAATCTTACGTGACAACAGATGATGCAATCATTAATCCAAAAGGGTTTATTGTTTTCTCACTCACTGGTTTTTCAGTTTGCTCCATGGCACGCCTCTGTGAGCTGTTGTTGACTTAAAAGAAGCCTCTTCTTGCTGTTTTTTCCAAGAATCATCTTATCAATTTATTAAATCATTATTACTAACAAGTAAGTATTAGTTAAAAGCTATTCTTAAGTGTTTTAAATCTTTCAGAATCATCCAGAAAGACGTGAAATCATAGAATCCAACTATATTTTGTTGTAATACTGTTATAAATCCTTTTTTGATCCCTTAAAATCCACAATTCCACGTCAAATTTCTCTACTCTTACCTATCAATAAGTTCTTTGGAGTATTAGTGAGTCATTTATTCTTAATTCTTAAATTTTTTCTCTAGTAATAGTTTTCTTCAAGAATTATCTTTATAATTATTCTTGCAAAAGATAATTATATATTAAAATAATTTTATTATTTTAATAAAGAAGTTTTTATTATTAAATTCTTCTTGTAATTGATTCTTGTAGACAATTACTTGCTCACTGTTAAAATCACTAGTAGTGCTTAACACGTGAAAGAAATGATTTTTAATTATTTAATTGTGGTTATAATAATATTTTATTATTATATTTCATAAGAACAGACATAGTACTGTTGATTAATAGTAATATTATCACCAGTTTCATAGTCACATCTTACATTTGGGGGCCTGGCCGTGTTTTTTGAACCTTGTACCCTTAATTAATATATTTTTAAGCTCTAAAATATATTAATTGAATATTTTTTTTCTTTCATTTTAAAGTCAAAATAATTCTTATTTTTGAAATTGTTTTGGAAATCTTTTTCATTGAGGAATTTGGTTTAATTTTATACTGTTTTACACGTGGCTTTTTCACATCCAAGAACTTATAAAATTATTCTATGAGTTACTCTGAATTAATTTTCATTCAAAATCTTAAATTTTAATTTTTTTCTTTAAAAAGAATAATTTTTTTAATATTAAAAAAATAATAAAATTTATAAAAAATCTTTTAAAAATATCTTAAAACACAAAAATAATTTCTTTTATCATATTTTTTCTCTTTAAGTGTCTTTAATCAAATACTGTGCAGCTGGTAACAGACTCAGTAAAAGATACATCAATAGTCCTGAATCTTCAGAAGCAGAATCTGAAGACAGTATTGAGGGGCAAATTGCTAAAAGAGGCACCTTATTTAATTCTGAAAAGAATAAATTACCACCAAAAGGTGTGTTTTTATCTTTATTTTTACTCTTTATCCTTAAATTGACGTAAAAATGGTGCATACCAGAAATGGAAGCAACTATTCAGTCCAACCAGATGGATGTGGACAAGGAAGAGGCAAGACCAAATCCAGAAGTGCCAAGTCTTCCACAAGAAAGACACATTTGGAGGATGCCAGAGTTTCCCCCCATTCCCCAAGGTCTGTACCAACAGATTTTGACGTGAATTCTGAGCCTGAACTGATTTATGGTAATATTTCCAGGGCTGAACCACTTTCAGGTGGCAGCAATAGAAATATATCAATGCCAGTACAAAAACTGGTTCAGAGCAGCCAAGGAAGAGGAGTGGGAAATCTGCCCAAGCCTTTGGCAGGGGGCCATGAACTCTTACTTACACATCAAGAGCTTTCTGGGTCAGGAGAAGACCATAGAACTCTTAGGAGGATGGAGCCCCCTGTCTTGCAAAGACAAGGTCAAAAAGATAAAGAATTGGTTGAAGAACCAAAGTCTTTTATCCATAGACCAGAAGAAAGAGTTGGAAATGACTCCAGCTTTGGAGACAGAGGCACCAGTGGCATCTACCAGCTCCAAACCAGCTCCAGAAGCATCCAAGGACAAGCCCAAAGGACCTCAAAAGAAACAGAGAGGTCCCAAGAACCATCAAGGCAAGGGCAAAGGCAAAGCCAATTGGCACAGACCTTACCCACAAGGGTACAGGATCCCCAAATTGGAGCCTTCAGCCGTGGACAGTGTCTTCAATATGGCCAGAACTCTTATGGAATTCACAGCCAAGGAGCAGGAAAGGATGAACAGGACTTTTCCACGCAAATAAATGATGTACATAGAAGTATTAGTGTAGAAATTGGCAAACTTGAGTCAAAGTTAAAGCAAATTACATTAGACATCAATGATTTAAAGAAAAATGACAAGCAACATTCTGATTGGCATCAATTGACAAATGTCACCCTTGAGTCAATTAGCAATGCTTGTGAAAGAATTGAGAACCAATGTCAAAATAATGACACAGAGGATCCTTCCATTTTTAAAGTAAATGACAGACTTAACACTCTTGAAGATCATGTCTTACAAATAGTTGAGAACACCAATCAATTTGCTATACATTTAGCAAAAAGTGACAGTGAGAGGCAGAAATTAAAGAATGATATAATTGCAAGTGTGGAGCAAATTCATAAGAATCATGAACCACATATGCCAAGACATTCTACACCCTTGACTGAAGAAAAACTTTCTTTCAAAGAAAGTTTGACTCCATTCTTAGGAGAAAATGCCTACTCTGCAAGAGATATTCCCAAAATAGAAGAATGGCCAACATTCTCTGGTGAAGGAGAATAAAACCATATTGAATTCATCAGGACTATTGATATGTTGCAAAAAGACTTCAATATACCTGATGAAATCATAGTGGGGAAATTACACTGTTTGTTTACCAGAACTGCAAAGAAATGGTATTACAAAATGAGGATTGATCATGGTAAACATGACTGGTCTTGGTGGAAATCTGAAGTGATTACCAAATGGGCCAATAATTCTTGGAGGTTTAAAATGGAAAATGCTTTTGAAAGTGCCATTTTTAACTCAGAAAAAGACAAACCACTTACTTGGTTCTTCAAACAAAAAGACAGATTATCTGCTTTACACCCAGATATGTCTGACACTATGATTAATATGAAAATATTAAGAAAGTGTGGAGGAGAACTGGAACATGCTATCAAAAGCAGATGTGTGGAACCCTGTTCAACAGAAGACTACATTAATGCTATGGAAGATATCATTACCAGGACAAGAATTGGTAAAACTTGGGTCAAAAACCCAATAGAGTCCAAAATAGTCTCAAAGATTCCTAGAGAAGAAAGAAGACCAGAAAGACCTGTCTTGAAGTGTCATAAATGTGGAAGTACTTCACATTTAGCCAACACTTGCCCTAAGAAGACAAAAATCAATGAAGTTCAAGTCATTGAAGAAATTCAGTGTACTTAGGAGAAAGAAGAGTCTGATCAAGATTCTGCAGTCTCTGAAGATACACCAGTAGAGGACTATCCCATTGAAAACATTTCAGCTTTCTTTGAGGTCACAGAAGTCCATACCCACTTGCCACAGTACAGTGAGGATTGCTGCAACCTGATCAATATCCAAGATGCCAGAATGTGTAAAACCAAACCTGCTAGAGGAAAAGGTTATACTTCTGGAGCATCCTGTATCACATCAGTTCTGATGAGTGATATTGAAGCCAAAGTAAATTTGGATACAGGAGCATTTTGCACTTGTGTTGGCAAAGATTATCTCCAAATTATACTTCCTGAATGGAAAAACCATCTATTACCAATAGAAGGTGTACAATTCAGTAGTGCCAGTAACAATATGTACCCCTTGGGCATATTGGACACTAATATTGAATTCCCACATCCAGCAGGAAGTGTAAGAATGAAGACTGAGATTGTAGTAATGGATAATTGCACATCCCAGCACATCATTCTTGGAAATGATTACTTAAATATTTATGGTATTGATATAAATAACCATAAGGACAGATATTTCACAATTGGAGATAACAAAAGACAAAAATTTGCTTTCTCCAATATGCCAAAACAGATATCTGTAGTATCTTCTGTCAAAGATACTTACAAAGATGAATTTGTGTCTAAACAACTTGTTGAAGCACAAATTAATCCATCATTGTCACCAAAGATGAGGAATAAACTTATTGATGTATTATATACATACAATAATGCATTTGCATCTGATAATGAACCATTAGGCGCTATAAGGGGACATGAAATTGATATTACTCTTAATATTGATAGACCATATCCTCCAGTACTTAGAAGACCAGCTTATCCAGCCAGTCCCAGAGCTAGAGAAGCCTTGGAAAAACATATCCAAGAGTTGATCCAACTTGGTGTGCTAAGGAAAGTGGGCCATAATGAGGAAGTTGAAGTGACAACACCTGTTATTATTGCATGGCATAATGATAAGTCAAGAATGGTTGGAGATTTTAGAGCTTTGAATACCTACACAGTTCCAGATAGGTATCCAATCCCTAGAATCCAAGAAACCTTGACTCAATTGTCTAAAGCCAGGTATATAACATCAATGGATGCATTGAAAGGCTTCCATCAAATTGTTTTGACGCCTAAAGCTAGGAAATTACTTAGAATTATCACTCACTGTGGTATTTTTGAGTATCTTAGAATGCCATTTGGCATTGAAAATGCCCCATCTCATTATCAAAGAATGATGAATACCATCTTCCCCACAGAATTGTCTGAAGGATGGCTTATCATTTATATTGATGATATTATTATATGTTCTGACTCATGGTCTTTGCACCTTGAAAGACTTGCAAGAGTACTTCATAAAGTTGCAGAAGTGAACATGAAAATTTCACTTAAGAAATGCAACTTTGGTTTTGAAGAACTCAAAGCATTAGGACATGTTGTTTCTGGTTTGAGCTTGGGTATTGACAAGAATAAAGTAGCAGCAGTGTTACTTAAACCAATACCCCAGAATAAAAAAGAAATGATGTCTTTTCTTGGATTTGCTAGTTACTATAGGCAACACTTGAAAGATTTTGCAATTCTAGCCAAGTCACTTTATAGAATCTGTGATCAAAAGACTGTATTTGAAATGACACAGGAAAGAATTAGAGCTTATGAGAAGATAAAGAAAGCCCTTACAGAAGCACCTTTACTCCTCATGCCTGACTGGAATATTCCTTTTAAATTGTACATTGATGCATGTGGAGATGGATTAGGGGCAGCCCTACACCAAGTCCAAATTATTGATGACAAACCTACAGAAGGACCAGTTTGTTATATCTCAAGACAAATCAAACCAACAGAAGCCAGATATGGTGCAAGCCAAATGGAGTGCTTATGTTTGGTATGGGCACTTGAGAAATTACACTATTACTCTGATGGCAGTGTTTTTGAAGTGATAACTGACTGTAATGCCGTGAAATCACTTCTTAACATGAAAACTCCCAACAGACATATGTTGAGATGGCAAATAGCCATTCAAGAATATAGAGGAAACATGACTATAGTTCATAAAGCAGGAAACATTCACAAAAATGCTGATGGACTTAGTAGATGGGCTTTAGCCAACACTCCTGATAACCCAGCTTATGTACCTTTGGAAGCTGAACCACAGATTCCAATTGAAGGGATTAACATAACTGATATTGGGACTGAATTCTTTGAAGAGGTCAGAGAGTCTTATAAACAAGACAAGAATTGCCATATCTTGACTTCTTTATTGGATAAAGACTGCAAAGACACATCTTTGGTTAATGCACTAGATGAAGTTTGGAAAAATTCCTATTCTGAAGGAAGATTTCACTTGTTTGATGGGATTATTTACCATAGAACAAAACATTCTTGTGTAATGACACTATGTAGTAGATTGCTCATCAATACCATTCTTCATGAATGCCATGATAGCATTTACTCTGGACACCTATCAGAAGACAGAACACTTGAAAAGGTGAAGAACTGTGCATGGTGGCCATCTTGGAGAAAAGAAACCATTGAATATTGCCATACCTGTGATAGATGCCAAAAAGCAAACAGGAGTACAGGCAAGAAATTTGGATTGATGATCCATATTCAAGAACCAAAATCCCCTTGGGAAGTTGTTCACATGGATTGGGTCACAGCACTTCCTCCAAGTGGTGACAAAAGTTATAATTCTTGTTTAGTCATTGTAGATGTCAGCCTGTGACTCAAAACCAGAGCACAAGCATGACAGCCAAAATACCATAAACCAATGGTATAGCCAAAATACCACCAAAACATGGAACTGAGCCAAATTAGCTCAAAAGGTATCAAAAGAAAGAGGAAACTCACCTCTTCCTGAAAATATAAGTCCCATAACCATAGGACAAGAAATAACAAAGTTATTCCTGCTCAAAGTTATTGCTGAGCATAAACCTTAATTTTCACCTCTCATCTAAAATCTAGAAGGAGAGGCTTAACCCCATCAAATGGGTATTCAAAATGAAGCTCTAAGCCAGGGCTATCCAATGGCACCAGCCAAACTGAGCCAGCACCAGTATTACTTGAGCTATGGTCAAATTCAGACCAAATAAGGGTGAACAAAACATTCACCTCTCATCTAACTTTTACAGTTTTAGTGTGAGATACCTAAAGTGGGGTCTTTTTGGAAAGAGCACAATCAGGGCTATCTGATGGTGCCATCCATTTCCTCATAACTCAACTACAACAGAAGGTATTGGCCAAACAAGCTTAATACAGCTTTTGACCAGACCATGCCAATGTACAAAAATACTTGTACATGGGATAACTTTGTCATATTTAATGATAACCATGTCAAGTTGGGTACCACTGTGTAGAGCTCATACAGGGCTATTCAATGAACCAACTTTGAGCTTGATATCCCAAAAACTGACAGAGTTATGACCATTTTAAGGTCAAAATCCCACCTGCTGTCAGATACAGCCTTACCATGGGATAATATCCCATAACCATGAATATGAGGTGTCAAATAGACGAAGAAGCATGTTTTTACTTCAATACCTCATATGTCAGTCAATACTGGGGTCCCATACAGCTTCTGTACAGCATTCTATGCGTCATACACGTCAGAATCAGGCTGTGAGGTCCCCAGATGAAAATTTTCACCCTGTATTGGTGAAAACTGCCCAGATGTGGTTTCAAAACCACATCTGAGCCCAATACAGGGTATACAGGCTGTTTGCAAACCACAAGCCTGTCCTGGAGAGTGAAAAATCTTCACTTCCTCTACGTGGAAAGGTCTAGCAGCCTTTCCACCTCAATTTCAGGATAAAAGGAGGGCTTTTCACAGCCAAAAACCTTTCCTCATCCTGCTCTTGAATAACCTACGTAGTAAACTGTCAAAAACAGTTTTACTCTTGGTTAAATAATCAGGTATACTCTTAATTTAAAGTATTGTAGTCTTTATTATTGTAATCCAACAGGTAAAGCTGCACCCAGGGCTTTCAACAGCGCTCACCACCACTATATCTCTATAGTAAAGCCCTTTAAATCTTAAATTAAATCATTTATTATCAATCTTATCATCTTTTAAAACCATTTTTACCGTGTCACAGTCATAGTTAAAGCTTGTAAATACTCATATACACCTTTATCATAGACTCAGCCTGACATTTTGGGGGCCTGGCCATGTTTTTTTTAACTTTTTGGACCTTACAAGTAAGTCTTTTCTCTCTTTTATGACTTATTAACACATTGTTTTATCTTTTTTTAGGTGTAATTTCCATTTAAAAATATATATTTTATATATTTTTATCTTTTTTCATATACTCATATTATAAAAGAGTATTTTTCACATGGCTAATACCCACTGAAAATAAGTATTTTTGGCGTTTTTTGTATATAAAAACACATCAGCCATCAATAAGTCCTGTATTCTTGACTGAATAAGGACACCTCTGACTGAAAAACCATCAGTTGAGGCGTGGATTAAGTGTATTGTTGACTCAATAACACTTATACAAAACCACTTGTACAGAATACACTTGAAAACCACAAGTGTATCTGTGGGATACTGGCACACAAACAGTGTGACAGGGCACCATAAGCTGTATTTTTTGACGTGAAATTGTTAATTCAATTACACTGTCATTATACAAGGGCATATTGTAATAATATACAAGCCCAGAGGCCATTCTTAGACGTGCAAAACCAGCCTTTTAAGAAGTCTTAACTGACATAAGCCCTCTTTTTCCTGTTTTGATTCAGTGGAAGAAAACTACATCCCACTTGAAACCCAGTCACAGGCCAACACACCAGTGACACCCTCAGAACCAGAGGGCAGCAAGGGTAAAGGAAAAAGGCTTAGTGAAGGCCTCATTACAGCCAAGAAGTGGACACCAATAGCCACTCAGAGGAGTAGAAAACCACGAAACTCTGCTTCAATACAAGGTAAACCAACCTTAACCACTTGTACAGGGAAGATTACAATTATTAACCCAGTTGTAACCTCCAAAGGCAAACTGCCCAAATCAGCAGATAACAAATTTGTACAAGGCACAGTCAAAGGTAAATACCCTAAGAACATAAAGTTTTTGACTGCTTGCAAACACTGATATGTCCCCTGCATCCCTCAGAGACCTTGGCTTCCAAAGGAACCAGCCAGAGGATAGAGCAGGAATGTCTAGAACCAGAAGACCTGAAAGAAGACACATTGGACACAGTGGTGGATGGCAAAACAATGAGGGAGATAATATCAACCTTGCCATTCACACTCCAATTCAACAGAAACCTCAAACCAGAGGACTGGAAGGATATGGATCAAGTTCTTCAAATCCACCAACTCCTCAAAGATTTGTTTCAATGGAGCATGGACAACAAAAGGTTCAACCTAGCAACTCACTGGGCAGAACTGGGATCAAGTTGCCAGAAGATCTGTCTCAAAGAGAGAGACTTCAAAGACCTTATGGTAATCACCAAGGGTTGGAGTCCTACCAGGCAGCACAGACTCCTGGAGGCAAGGGCACAGAGGATAAGGGAGAATCAAGCCACTATCCAAGCTATAGAAGAACAGTTAACCCAGACAGGGCCTACTCAGATTCCTTCAGGTTCACAAGGAGCATGCCAAATCAGCTCTCCAGTGGCTTCACACCATTCAGAAACCAGCAGATCAGTGGCCAAGAGTCACCATTCTTCACAATTCCAGGAAGTTTCCAGGAGAAGACAAGGCAACAAGGGCAGGAACAAAGCCTCCTTCAACCAGAGGAGGAAAGAGTCAGACCCCATGATCCAGAAGCTGTTAGATTTGGTAAAAGAAGTACACAAGAACCAGAAGTAGTTGTAAACCACTCTAGAATCAGTAGTCCTAGTAATAGAAACATTACCCCCACTCAGACTGAAAATAACATTATCACATCTGAGAGTAACATCAACAGTGACACACTGTGGTTACAAATGTCCCAATATGCTGAGCAATCTGCAAAGCAGGCTACAGAATTTGCAGCTGCCCAAGAGAGGATGAGAAAAACTCAAGCCTCATTGGAGCAGATAGTTAGAAACCTTCAGGAACGATATGCTCAACTGAGCAAAGCCTCTGAAGAAACCAACAAGAGACTGAATCAAGTCTCTGAAGAACAACACCATAGTAGCAGGGACAGGGAGTGTCTGAACCAAGACATCAACAAATTGTTTGATGCCTACCATAGCTTAAAGCCCCAACCACAAGGCCAAGCTATGGAGAACCCATATCAACCAGATGACATCAAACCAGATGCCATGTTGTTGAATAAGGCAAGATCTCCATCACAATACCAGGATGGAGATTGAATGTCTTATTCAGAGAAGGAAGCCTTGAAACAGCTTCCTGAGGCCTCAAACTGGCCCAAATTCTCTGGATCAGGAGAATATGATCATATGGAACTCATAGATTATATTGATGGACTCTTCATTGATGTACCAAGCATACCAGATTACTGGATTACTGCTAGACTGAATACTGCATTTAAAGGTCATGCAAGTATATGGTACACTGAAATGAAAGAAATCAATGGCAGAAGAAATTGGCCATGGTGGAAGAGTCAAATAATCCAAAAGTACAGTAATGGAACTTGGATATGGCAAAAGACCATGTCATTTGAAAATGACAAATACTCTGTGGACAAAGATCCATATGAGTGGTGTCTTAGACAGTCTAAAAGACTTAAAGCCATTGATCCTCAAATGAATATACAAATGAGGAATCATAAACTTCTGACACAACTGCCAGGAGAACTAGAGCATGCAGTAAATTGCAGATGCAACCAAAATTCCACTCTAGATGATATAGCCAATACCTTACAAGACATAAAGAAAAGGACTAATATAGGGAAATTCACCCCATATAGAAGCAATAGTTTCAAAGAAAAACAACCTTTCAGGGTGGAGTTTAAAGACAAACCCAGAGAAAGAGTGGCAGAAGTGGCAAAAAAGAAGAATTCTTGTCACAATTGTGGTTCAACAGACCACTATGCCAACAACTGTCCAAAAGCAAAGAAGAAAGTCTATGCTATAGAAAAAGTCCCTGAAGAAGAACCTCCAACAGAGGATTCTGAATCAGACTCTATGGGAGATGCCATCAGAGAACTATCTGATGATGATCAAGACCCAAGAGAGGAACTTCTAGTGGAATACCAAGAGGAAACCCCATTGGAAATCCAGGATATACAGTTGGAAGCAGGCATGCCACAAGACACTGCCAAAAAGAACTTGTGTAAACATACACAGGATGCACAAACATTCCTGGTTACACCAACCAAAGGAATGGCATATATACATGGAACAGCCACAAAAATGACTGTATGTATTGAAAATGCTCAGCACCCACTGATCATTGACAGTGGAGCACACTGCGCCATAGTGGCCAGAAATTACCTGGATAACCACTTCCCAAACTGGGAAAAAGAACTCTTGCCCACCAGGGCAAAGAACTTTAAGAGTGCATCTGGAAAGATGACATCTATTGGGACAATTATCAAAGAGATAATTATACCCCACAGAAAAGGTAATATCAGACTCGACCCAGAGTTTGTAGTGCTTGAAGATGCCCACATCCAAGGGATTTTACTGGGAACAGATTACCAGAGGATGTATGGCATAGATATTTACAATAGTAAAAATAGGCATATTACCATTGGTACTAACAAAGAAAAGAAATTTTCTCTTGATATATACCAGATATCTTCTCAGGACCCACTGGAAGAACTTCTGAAAGAATTCAGAGAGGGACAGTTTAGCACTACCCTCACCAGTAAACAAAAGTTAAGTTTACTGAAGATGCTGAGGAAGAATAGACCAGCATTTGCCATTGGTGAAGAACCATTAGGCAAGATCACAGGCCATGATATAGAACTATATCTGGATGTGGAAAGGCCTTATCCACCCATGTTAAGGAGACCTCCTTACCCAGCAAGTCTGGAGACCAGGAAAGAGATTGAGAAACATATCAATGAACTCCTGGACATGGATGTCATTAGGAAGATTGGACATAAGGAAATAGTGGAAATCACCACTCCTGTCCTAATCACCTGGCATGATGGCAAGTCTAGATTGTGTGGAGACTTCAGAGCCCTGAACAACTACACAAAATCAGACAGGTATCCTATACCAAGGATACCTCATGCCTTGGATAAATTGGCCAAAGCCAAATACATAACCAAGATGGATTGTATGAAGGGCTTCCACCAAAATGGAGTTAAACCAAACTCCATGAAATTACTCAGAATTATATGCCATATGGGCATATATGAGTACACCAGGATGCCATTTGGCATCAAGAATGCACCAGTCCACTTCCAAAGGATGATGGACACCATATTTCAAGAAGAAATAATGGAAGGCTGGATGGTAGTGTATATTGATGATATCATTATATACTCAGAGACATGGGAAGACCATTTACAATACATAGACAGAGTGCTAAGTAAATGTACACCCATCAATCTGAAAATTTCACTTAAAAAGTGTAATTTTGGCCAACAAGAGCTACTAGCTCTAGGACACAAAGTCTCAGGCCTTAGTCTGGCAATTGACCAGAACAAAGTAGCAGAAGTACTGCAAAAGCCAGTACCAAAGAGCATCAAAGAGATGCAATCTTTCCTTGGATTTGCTAGCTACTATAGAAACCACATCAAAAACCTTGCTCACATAACTAGTAGTTTATACAAGTTATGCTCAAAGGATGTAGTTTTTGAAATAACCAAGGAAAGGAGGGATGCATATGAGAGGATCAAATATGAACTCACAAATGCACCTGTGCTTATCTTGCCTGACTTTGAACTACCATTCAAGTTATATATAGATGCAGCATGCAGCCAAGGCTTGGGAGCAGCCCTTCACCAAAGACAAATTGTGGATGGTGAACCAAGAGAAGGGGTAATATGTTACATCTCTAGGCAGCTGAAAGATTCAGAAGCCAGGTATGGGGCCACCCAGACAGAATGTCTATGCCTAGTCTGGGCTCTAGAAAAACTCCATTATTATTTGGAGGGTGCAGTCTTTGAAGTCTACACAGACTGCACAGCCTTGAAGTCTTTACTAAACATGAAGACTACTAATAGACACATGCTGAGATGGCAAATAGCCATCCAGGAGTATAGAGGGAACATGACCATCATATACAAGGAAGGTAAAAGCCATACCAATGCAGATGGCCTTAGCAGATGGCCACTGGACAATGTCAAAAGCAATCCAGCTTATGACCCTGAAGTTGCTGCAAAGATTCCTATCCATTTTATGGAAATAAATAGGAAAAAGAACTTCAGATTCTCTGAATGGGCACCAGGGAGTGGTACGCTTGACAGTGGAAACACTGATTCAGAAGGGACAGAAACCCCCATACTGGGAATAAGTTCGTCAGAATTGCACAATGAATTTTTCAATGCAGTGCTGAAATCATATGCTAAACACAAACAGTGGAGCATACTACTCCAACTCCTTCAACAAAAATACAGGAGCCCAGAACTGGAAACCCAGCTGGAGGAACCCTGGTTGAAGGCCTATAAGGACAATAAATTCTTCCTTATAGATGGCCTGATTTATCACAGAGATAAGCACACCAGTGCACTCACAGTGATAGACAGAGACCACATCTCTTTAATCCTGCAGGAATGCCATGACTGTCCCTACATGGGACACATGAGTGAAGACAGGACTAAAGAGAGGGTAGCAAGCACAGCTTGGTGGCCCAAGTGGGAGCAAGAGTTGAGGGAATACATCAACACTTGTGAAAGATGCCAAAAGGCAAATAGAAAACATGGGAAGAAATATGGGTTACTTCAACACATAGAAGAACCCAAACACCCATGGGAAACCATCAACATGGACTGGGTCACAGGACTTGTCCCAGGAGGCAAAGAAAACTACAATGCCTGCCTAATCATAGTAGATAGGTTCAGCAAGAGCATGAGATGTCTACCATGCCATAAAGAGGACACAGCCATGGACACTGCTCTGTTATTTTGGAATAACATCATATCCACCTGTGGAGTCCCTAAGATCATAATTAGTGACAGGGACCCAAAATTCACATCTGAATTTTGGACCAATTTATATGACATGCTAGGCACCGAGCTTGCTTTTTCCACAGCTTACCATCCACAAACAGATGGCCTAGCTGAGAGGATGATCCAAACAATGGAGGACATCCTCAGGAGGTTCTGTGCCTATGGCATGGAATACAAGGACCATGAGGGATATACCCATGATTGGGTCACCCTCTTACCAGCAGTCCAACTGGCTTATAATACAAGCCAGCACTCTACCACAGGAAAAACAACTGCACTGGTAGGGAAAGGGTGGAATCCCCTTTTACCTGTGGATCACTTGAAGAAAAATCTTCTGACCATCCACCCCACAGCCAAGGACTTCCATGATATGTGGAAGAAAGCCTGTGATACTGCTGCCAAATGCATAGCTGAGGCCAAAGAGTATAATAAGCAGAGGTGGGACAAATCACATATGGAACCTGACTTCAAGGAAGGGGACCAGGTGTTAGTGTCTACACTAAACTTTAACAATCTCAAAGGACCCAAGAAAATGAGAGACTCATTTGTAGGGCCCTTCACTATCATTAAGTTGATAGGGAAGAATGCAGTAGAGGTCAAGCTCACTGAGGAGTTTTCTAGGAAACACCCAGTCTTTCCAGTAAGCCTGGTCAAACCATACTTCCAAACAGAAGAGGATAAATTCCCCTCTAGGAAGAAAAAAATCACTCCACCAGAAATAGTGGAAGTAGAAGACTCTCCTGGACCTGTGAGTAAAATCATCAGGGCAAGAAAAATCAGACTCAATGGGAAGGATCAGAGACAATATCTAGTCAGATTCAAGAACCAGACAGCTGACAAAGACAAATGGTTGGCAGAGGATGCCATACCAGATGGGAACCTCCATTTAAGGAGATTCAGAGCCTCTAGGAGGACTGAACAGTCTCATCAATGATGAGCCTTTTTTAGAGGGAGGGTATGTCAGCCTGTGACTCAAAACCAGAGCACAAGCATGACAGCCAAAATACCATAAACCAATGGTATAGCCAAAATACCACCAAAACATGGAGCTGAGCCAAATTAGCTCAAAAGGTATCAGAAGAAAGAGGAAACTCACCTCTTTCTGAAAATATAAGTCCCATAACCATAGGACAAGAAATAACAAAGTTATTCCTGCTCAAAGTTATTGCTGAGCATAAACCTTAATTTTCACCTCTCATCTAAAATCTAGAAGGAGAGGCTTAACCCCATCAAATGGGTATTAAAAATGAAGCTCTAATCCAGGGCTATCCAATGGCACCAGCCAAACTGAGCCAGCACCAGTATTACTTGAGTTATGGTCAAATTCAGACCAAATAAGGGTGAACAAAACATTCACCTCTCATCTAACTTTTACAGTTTTAGTGTGAGATACCTAAAGTGGGGTCTTTTTGGAAAGAGCACAATCAGGGCTATCTGATGGTGCCATCCATTTCCTCATAACTCAACTACAACAGAAGTTATTGGCCAAACAAGCTTAATACAGCTTTTGACCAGACCACGCCAATGTACAAAAATACTTGTACATGGGATAACTTTGTCATATTTAATGATAACCATGTCAAGTTGGGTACCACTGTGTAGAGCTCATACAGGGCTATTCAATAAACCAATGTTGAGCTTGATATCTCAAAAACTGACAGAGTTATGACCATTTTAAGGTCAAAATCCCACCTGCTGTCAGATACAGCCTTACCATGGGATAATATCCCATAACCATGAATATGAGGTGTCAAATAGACGAAGAAGCATGTTTTTACTTCAATACCTCATATGTCAGTCAATACTGGGGTCCCATACAGCTTCTGTACAGCATTCTACGCGTCATACACGTCAGAATCAGGCTGTGAGGTCCCCAGATGAAAATTTTCACCCTGTATTGGTGAAAACTGCCCAGATGTGGTTTCAAAACCACATCTGAGCCCAATACAGGGTATACAGGCTGTTTGCAAACCACAAGCCTGTCCTGGAGAGTGACAAATCTTCACTTCCTTTACGTGGAAAGGTCTAGCAGCCTTTCCACCTCAATTTCAGGATAAAAGGAGGGCTTTTCACAGCCAAAAACCTTTCCTCATCCTGCTCTTGAATAACCTACGTAGTAAACTGTCAAAAACAGTTTTACTCTTGGTTAAATAATCAGGTATACTCTTAATTTGAAGTATTGTAGTCTTTATTATTGTAATCCAACAGGTAAAGCTGCACCCAGGGCTTTCAACAGCGCTCACCACCACTATATCTTTATAGTAAAGCCCTTTAAATCTTAAATTATATCATTTATTATCAATCTTATCATCTTTTAAAACCATTTTTTACCGTGTCACAGTCATAGTTAAAGCTTGTAAATACTCATATACACCTTTATCATAGACTCAGCCTGACAGTAGACAGATATAGCAAAACTCCCATATTCTTACCATGTCATAAAGATGACACTGCTATGGATACAGCTCTTCTTTTATGGAGTAGAGTTATTTCTCATACAGGGTTATTTAAGAATATCATAAGTGACAGAGACCCCAAGTTCACATCTGCACTTTGGACCAATCTTCATAGATTGTTTGGGACTAAGTTATCATTCTCTACAGCATATCACCCTCAAACAGATGGGCTAGCAGAGAGGATGATTCAAACTTTAGAAGACATGATCAGGAGATTTTGTGCTTATGGGTTAGAATTCAAAGACTCAGATGGCTTTACCCATGACTGGTGCACTCTGATACCTGCATTAGAATTGGCATACAAGACATCAGTCCATTCTTCCACAGGACAAACTCCTGCTATGTTAGAAAAAGGATGGAATCCAAGACTCCCAGCAGACACACTGAGGAAAGACTTGATTGACATTCATCCTACAGCTTCCAGCTTCAAATTAATGCTTGATAAAGTAAAACACCATGCAAAACAGAGTATGGATGATGCTTTTGATTATGCAAAACAGAAGTGGGACAAGAGTCATAAAGTACCAGACTTCAAAGTAGGGGACTTAGTTCTAGTTTCAACCTTGAATTTTAATAATATCAAAGGCCCAAAGAAACTTAAAGATTCTTATGTAGGACCTTTTGTTATTGTTGCTTTACATGGAACCAATGCAGTTCAAGTGGAATTGAGTGGTGAATTAGAAAATAAACACCCCACATTTCCAGTCAGCTTGATAAAACCTTATCAACCAGCTGATAAAGAATTGTTTCCTTTAAGAAACCCAACTCCTTTAACTGTACCACCTGTGGAACAGAATGAAGACAAAAAGATAAAGAAAGTCATTAAAGAAAGGAGACTTAGGGGTAAAAATCAAAGAGAATATCTTGTCAGATATAGAAATCCAGTACATGAAGATGAATGGATGGCAGAATCAGAAATACCTGATTCAGATAAACTCTTAAGAAGATTTAGACATGAAAGAAGGCCACAAGCCTGAATATGTCTATAAATGTGCTTTAAATTACTTGATCTGAGTAATGTGAAGAGGTTGGACAGTGGACATTAACCCCTTTGGGGCCTTATTCTTTTATCACTAATAAAATTGTAGTACAATTTTATTTTTTGGTGGGAGGGAATGTGAGCCTTGAGGTATATTTTACACACCCAAATAGGCCACAATCATCTTAAAAAGAAATTTTGAATTATGCAAAACTCATAAGTCATGCATATATCCAAAATTCATCATTTTCAATTTCAGAAAAGATGAATAACTTTTTATTGAGTAAGTAAATCCATGGATTTAAGACCAGATTTGGATTCTACACAAAAATTCACCTAGGGTAGCTCCATAGAGTCAATAAGCTCAATTTAAGTATTTGAGGTGGTAAAATGGAAAATACTTCAATACCACATCATTAATACCACATAAAAGATCCGTGAAAATTTTTGTTTTTCTTGATTTTTAGCCAAAATAATGGGAAAGTGAGAAATCCCATGTTACATATACACTAAGAATAGTGTTATGCATGTTTTGAGCACTTAATATCATGGTATTCTTACATGGACTTTTGGTACACCCATAGTGGATATCTCACTTGAAGCTTAAATTACTATTTTGACGTAAAAATTAGGCAAGGGGGACAAAAGACATCAAAGAGAGCCAGGGTACCCAACTTCTGAGGCCTCAGAGGCGTGGATAGCTCCAGAGCATAGATCCATGGCTCATCTTGGCCCAATTGGTAAACTAAAACTCTTTGGGAACTTGGTTACCAAGTTACACCTACTGTAATCATAAGAAAAATAGCAAATAACCTGCTATTTTGACGTGCCAAGGAGGTAATGAGCTACTTAGACTCCTGTAACCACGTCAATTCTTGATGACTTTCCATGACTAGACCCTAAAAGAGTAATTAAACCCTTTTGGGATCCATATTCATTGATTTACCTCATAGCAACCAGCAAAACACTGCTATTTGCAATTCTACGTAGAAATGAGGGAAAAACTTCAAAAATTCATTAAAAATACAATTCTTAATGAATCTTTCTGAAACTTTCAGGACCTATGAAGAACTGTATTATCTATGGTACAACCAAAAAGAATTATGGTTTTACTAGTAAAATTAAAAATTTTACTTACAGTCCATTTTTGACCATTCTACGTGAAACACTGAAGCTTCAAAAATTCACAGTAATTACAACCTGTGATGAAATTGGCAATAACATTGATAACTTTGAGAAATCAATGATTATTTTAGAATAAAAGAAGATTTACAGATGTTACTCCTTTTATTCTTAACCATATTGGGGTTGGTAGTCACGTAAAAGCATCAATTAAGTAATTATGATAATCTTACGTGACAACAGATGATGCAATCATTAATCCAAAAGGGTTTATTGTTTTCTCACTCACTGGTTTTTCAGTTTGCTCCATGGCACGCCTCTGTGAGCTGTTGTTGACTTAAAAGAAGCCTCTTCTTGCTGTTTTTTCCAAGAATCATCTTATCAATTTATTAAATCATTATTACTAACAAGTAAGTATTAGTTAAAAGCTATTCTTAAGTGTTTTAAATCTTTCAGAATCATCCAGAAAGACGTGAAATCATAGAATCCAACTATATTTTGTTGTAATACTGTTATAAATCCCTTTTTGATCACTTAAAATCCACAATTCCACGTCAAATTTCTCTACTCTTACCTATCAATAAGTTCTTTGGAGTATTAGTGAGTCATTTATTCTTAATTCTTAAAGTTTTTCTCTAGTAATAGTTTTCTTCAAGAATTATCTTTATAATTATTCTTGCAAAAGATAATTATATATTAAAATAATTTTATTATTTTAATAAAGAAGTTTTTATTATTAAATTCTTCTTGTAATTGATTCTTGTATACAATTACTTGCTCACTGTTAAAATCACTAGTAGTGCTTAACACGTGAAAGAAATAATTTTTAATTTTTTAATTGTGGTTATAATAATATTTTATTATTATATTTCATAAGAACAGACATAGTACTGTTGATTAATAGTAATATTATCACCAGTTTCATAGTCACATCTTACAATCACACCTTACCAAGAATGTCTACACCTTTGAATCACAATGAGGGCACAAGAATTCAAAATCCAGAAGTATTGGAGGTTGAAAACTCACAGTCAAAGAAATGAATTTTCCACTTCTTTTCATAACTTGGAACCATCAATGGGCCAAGCACTCCTGAAAGAAGTACCAAAAATTAAAAAATGGCCTCACTTCAGTGGTGAAGGAGAATATGACCATATATAATTCATCAGAGGAATTCATATGATTAAAGAGGATTTTGAATTACCAGAAAGATGGGTTGCAGCAATATTTAACACCTTGTTTACCAGATCAGCTCACAGATGGTATATCAAATTAAGGCAAGCACATGGACACCAAAGTTGGACTTGGTAGAAAACCCAAATTATCAACAAATGGGACAATGATTCTTGGAGGCTTAAAGTGGAAACAGCCTTTGAATACGCCAAATTTAATGCTGATAAAGGAAAAGCTTTACTATGGTTTTGCCAACAAAAATACATATTAACAACATTATATCCTGACATGTCAGAATTTATTATTCACAGAAAGATTATGAGACAATGTGGAGGTGACTTAGAGCATGCTGTCAAAAGCAGGACTACTGAAAAATCTTCAGCAGAAGATATTATTAATATATTAGAAGAAGTAACCACCAGAATCAAAATTGGTTCTAGTAGGTTGAATCTCAAAACAAGGTTTAATACACCTTGGAAAGATTCTGTGGAAAAAAACCCCAAAAAAAATTCTAATAATGCTAAGTATAAGTCTGCAGATATATACACTTGCCTCGAAAAAGTGTTTTGACACCTCACAAGAGGAAATATCATAATTAACAGTGAAGTTGAACCAAATTACTTCTGATAATACTAGACAAACAGAACTATGGCAAGGGTTAACACAAACAGAAGATAATCATAAAAGTAATTTAATAAATTCAATGCAAAGTTTACAACACAAATTCGGAAATTCCAAAGGTGTAACAATACTAAAATGAATGATATTGAACAATTACATCACACCTTACCAAGAATGTCTACACCTTTGAATCACAATGAGGGCACAAGAATTCAAAATCCAGAAGTATTGGAAGTTGAAAACTCACAGTCAAAAAAATGAATTTTCCACTTCTTTTCATAACTTGGAACCATCAATGGGCCAAGCACTCCTGAAAGAAGTACCAAAACTTAAAAAATGGCCTCACTTCAGTGGTGAAGGAGAATATGACCATATATAATTCATCAGAGGAATTCATATGATTAAAGAGGATTTTGAATTACCAGAAAGATGGGTTGCAGCAAGATTTAACACCTTGTTTACCAGATCAGCTCACAGATGGTATATCAAATTAAGGCAAGCACATGGACACCAAAGTTGGACTTGGTGGAAAACCCAAATTATCAACAAATGGGACAATGATTCTTGGAGGCTTAAAGTGGAAACAGCCTTTGAATCTGCAAAATTTAATACTGATAAAGGAAAGGCTTTACTATGGTTTTGCCAACAAAAATACATATTAACAGCATTATATCATGACATGTCAGAATTTATTATTCACAGAAAGATTATGAGACAATGTGGAGGTGACTTAGAGCATGCTGTCAAAAGCAGGACTACTGAAAAATCTTCAGCAGAAGATATTATTAATATATTGGAAGAAGTAACCACCAGAACCAGGATTGGTTCTAGTAGGGTGAATCTCAAAACATGTTTTAATACACCTTGGAAAGATTCTGTGGACAAAAATACCAACAAAAATTCTAATGATGTTAAATATAAATCTGCAGATATAATCATAAAGTGCCATATTTGTCAAAGCACCACCCACATAGCCAATACATGTCCAAAGAGGGGGGAAATGAATGAAATTGACATTGAAAAAGAACCTGATGTTGAAAAAGATGATAATATAATTGAAGGAAATTCATATTATAAGTCATCAATATTTTCTGAATCTTAAAACGATGTAGAAAATATCAATTCCACTTTTGACATCTTGGAATCTTATTCCCACTTGCCACAATTAAGCAATGGTCAACTTGATTTGTCAAAAATTCAAGATGCACAACTAATGAAAGCCAAACCAAACAGGGGAAAAGGTTATACAGCTGGTAACTCTTGTATAACAGAAGCGGTAATTGACAACAAGCGCACTAAAATTGTGCTTAACCAAGGAGCCTTCTGCTTTTGTGTTGGCAAATCTTTCCTTAAGACTTGTGTAACAAATTTTAAAGACCAATTTTTACCAATTGATGGCATAAAATTCAATAGTGAAAGTAATCCAATGAAAGAATTGGCAATCTATGAGACCAATGTCATATTTCCACATATTAATGGAAATTTGAGAATCACTGTTAATTTTTTTGTGATGGAAAATTGCTCTAGTACCCACTTTATATTGGGAAATGACTATTTAATCATGTATGGGATATATTTGCATCATAACAACGACAGATACTTTACAATTGGAGACAATAAGCACCAAAAATTTGCCTTTTTACCATTTAAAAGACAAATTACAGTAAACAAAGTATCACCAGTCAACTTAGAGTTAGAGAAATTCAAGTCTGAACAGTTAGATGAGGCTGAAATAAGCCTTCAGCTGACTGATAAACAAGAAAATGAACTTTCTTCCCTTTTGTATGACCACAGAGGAGCATTTGCTTCAGACAAAGAACCTCTAGGAGCAATTATTGGTCATGAAGTTGACATCATTCTAAACATTGAGAGACATTATCCACCACTCTTAAGAAGACTTGCATATCCAGCAAGTCCAAAATCAATAGAAGCTCTCGAAATTCATATCAAAGAACTTGTGGACCTTGGTGTAATAAGAACAGTAGGCCACAATGAAGAAGTAAAAATAACTACATCAGTCATAGTGGCATGGCATAATGGAAAATCCAGAATGGTTGGGGACTTTAGAGCTCTGAACACTTACACTGTTCCAGACAGATACCCAATACCAAAAATCCAAATTGCCCTTACTCAAATATCTCAAGCAGTGTATATAACCACTATTGATTCCCTTAAAGGATTTCATCAAAATGTGGTGACACCAAGAGCAAGAAAATACTTGAGAATTATTGTTCATTGTAGAGTGTATGAATACTTGAGGATGGCCTTTGGTATTAAAAATGCACCTTCACACTTCCAAAGAATGATGAATGAAATCTTCCCTGAAGAACTCTCAGAGGGATGGTTAATCATTTACATTGATGACATTATTGTCTGTTCCAAGACTTGGGGGGAGCACATGTACAGATTGCCCAGAGTTTTGACAAAAATTCAATCAGTCAACATGAAAATCTCCTTGAAGAAATGCCATTTTGGATTTAAAGAACTTAAGGCAATAGGACATGTTGTATCTGGTTTATCCCTTGGAATTGACAAAAACAAAGTTGCAGCAGTATTGCTAAAACCCATTCCTCAGAACAAGAAGGAAATTAAGTCATTCTTAGGTTTTGCAGGATATTACAGGCAACACATTAAAGATTTTGCATCCATAGCAAGACCACTTTATAAATTGTGTGACAAAGACACAGTATTTGAAATGACTGTTGACAGAGTCAAGGCTTTTGAGTCTCTAAGAGATGCATTGACCACTGCTCCACTCTTACTGATGCCAGACTTTAAATTGCCTTTCAAACTGTATATTGATGCATCAGGGGATGGACTAGGTGCTCCAACTCACCAAGTTCAGATCATAAATGATAAACCTGTAGAAGGACCCATATGTTTCATATCCAGGCAAATCAAACCAACTGAAGCCAGATATGGAGCAAGTCAGATGGAATGTCTATGCCTTGTCTGGGCCTTGGAGAAATTGAACTACTTCTTAGAGGGATGTGTTTTTGAGGTGATAACAGATTGTACAGCTGTCAAATCACTTTTAACCATGAAAACACCCAACAGACATATGCTCAGATGGCAAATAGCCATACAAGAATACAATGGCAATATGACTCTTGTTCATAAGGATGGGAATATTCATAAGAATTCAGATGGACTAAGCAGATGGCCATTACCAAATAATATTGATAATCCTGCTTATGTGCCAGAAGAAGCTTCACCACAAATTCCAATAGAAGGAATAAGTGTTACAGACTTGAACACCACCTTCTTTGAAGAAGTCAGAAGTAGTTACACTCAAGATAAGAATTGTAGCATCTTATGCCAATCACTTAACAAAGACTGTAAAGACAACTCTCTAATACATGCCTTGGATGAAGCATGGATAAAATCTTATGATGAAGGAAGATTTCACCTACTGGATGGTACAATTTACCACAGAACCAAGCACACATGTGTCATGACAGTTGTAGACACGTCATTAATCAATCTTGTACTGAAAGAATGCCATGATAGTGCCTTTTCAGGACATCTGTCTGAAGACAGAACAAGAGAGAAAGTAAAGACCTGCATATGGTGGCCAATGTGGCAGAAAGATGTTGCAGAGTATTGCAAAACCTGTGAAAGATGCCAAAAGGCAAATAAATCCACTGGCAAGAGACTTGGAAATATGATAAGGATCCAAGAACCAAACAGACCTTGGGAAATTTTCCATATGGATTGGGTAACTGGCCTACCACCAGGAGGTGACAGAAGCTATAATGCTTGCCTAGTAATTGTAGACAGATTCAGTAAAACTCCAATCTTTTTACCATGTCACAAAGATGATACAGCCATGGATACAGCTCTTCTGATATGGAATAGAGTAGTGTCATGGACTGGGATATTTACAAATATCATTAGTGATAGGGATCCCAAATTCACTTCAGCACTATGGACAAATCTTCACCAATTATTTGGAACTAAACTGTCTTTCTCTACCACCTACCACCCACAAACTGATGGCCTGGCTGAAAGGATGATCTAAACCTTAGAGGACATGGTAAGAAGACTTTGTGCATATGGCCTTGAATTCAAAGATTGTGATGGATTTACCCATGATTGGTGTACTCTGCTGCCAGCATTGGAATTAGGATATAAAACATCAATCCATGCCAGTACCAATCAGACTCCTGCTATTCTAGAAAAAGGATGGAACCCCAAGTTACCCCAAGATTCCTTGAGGAAAGGTTTAATTGAAATACATCCCACAGCTGCTAGCTTCAAAGGAATGCTAGACAAAGCTAGAAAGCATGCAGTAAGGTGCATGGAGGACTCTTTTGCATATGCTAAAGACAAATGGGATAAATCACATGCAGCTCCAGATTTCAAAGTGGGGGACCTAGTTCTTGTATCCACCACTAACTTCAATAACATCAAAGGATGTAAAAAGTTGAAACACTCCTTTTCAGGACCTTTTGTGATTAAGGCCCTCCATGGAGGAAATGCTGTTGAAGTAGAGTTATCTGAAGCACTTAGCAATAAGCATCCTACATTTCCAGTGAGCTTGATAAAGCCATATAAATCTAGTGATGCTGAGAAATTTCCCTTGAGGAATAAGATTCCCCAAGTTATACCTCCTATTGTAACATCTGGTACTAAGAAAATTACCATAGTTCTTAAAGAAAGGAAACTAAGGACCAAGAAAGTGAGGGAATACCTTGTTAGGTACAGTGACCCAACTTGTGAAGATGAATGGTTAGAAGAAAAAGATATACCAGAAGCTACCAAACTCCTCAGGAGATTCAGACACACTAGAAAGACCAATATTACAAAGTAATATTCTTTTTTAGGGGGAGGGAATGTGAGCCTTAGAGGTAATTTCATATACCCAAAAGACCACAAATACAAAATTAACATATTAATATAAATAAAATAAATTTATTTATATTATTAAAATAAAAATCAAAATATAAATATAAAATTATATTCAAAATAAAAAAAAATTAATTACAATTTAAAAATAAAATTACATTAAATTTTGGAATTATAAAATTAGATTTATACTTGAAAAAATTAAGTAAAAATGAAATTTTAACAAAATTGTAAAAAAATAAATAAATTTGGAAAAAAGTTAAATAAAAATTATTATAACTTTTTATCCAATAAATAAGCATATGAAAATTATTTCACCATTGGATTCCTCATAAAAAAACAGGTGGGGTCACCTCTGAGTGAAATTCTTGTAACTCAACTCTAAATAAGCTTAAATTAAGTTTTTAGTATTTTCAATACAAAAGTTTAAAATCCTCAAAACTTCAATTTAATTCAGACCACATGTGGTGTTAACCATTAATTTTTGTGTTAAAATTGAGGTTCTGTGTTTAGCTTAGAAGTTATGAGGAATTGAAGTATTTTCAATGGAATTCAATTGAAATGTCAAAATGTGCATCTGAATTAAATAAGTGAACTTTGATTTACATATGAGGTATCAATTATTACTGTATTGTACTGTACAATTCAATTGAATTACATATGTAAATTATAAGTATAATACATGATGAGGCATTAAAGGAAAAATAAATTGGAAAGGTTAAATTTAGGGGGAAAAGGAACTCCAGCTGTAAGGGGGAGCTAGACCCCCAAAATCCTTGCTGACAGGCGTGGGATGTCAAAATTAACGCAAAGGTTCATCACTTTTGGCCTGAAATGGGTTACAGGGTCTGTGAACTCAATTGATGATGAGGTTTTGATACCAACTGGGGTAGTTTTAGCTGTTGCCAAGAGGGTAAAACTACCCTTAAGATAAAACCATCATAGTAAAAGCAGTTTTAACTGGTTTCTACGTCTCTTACACACATTCTGACGTGTTTTGAAGGCTCTAGACCAGGTATTACTATAGCAATGGCTGATTTAAGGGTCTAAAATGGCTAAAAATGGCTTAAACCAGCCCTTTTTGGTCTAAATCAGGGTTCAATGATGCCATAATTTACTTTTCTGTTTTCAGACTGTTTTTCACGCCTGACAAGAGTAAATTTTGCTTTTGGAGTAAGAAAATTGATGGCTATAAAAGAATGTCTTCTTTGCCCTACTTTTCTCTTCATGTTAGAATCTTTTCCTTTTATTAATTAGTTTAAACACTGTTAAAACAATCAATAAAAGATTCCAACCACCATTTTTAAATCATCTTAATCCTTTTAACCACGTGAAAAAATCATCATAATCATTGTTTGTAACTCTTATAATCATTTTTACCCCTGAACCACCCCAAAAGTGAATTAAAGCATCTTTCATCACTGTAAACTTTGTCACTTTGTTTCCAAATTCACTCTGCTCACTTTTGGGCGTTTTTTCTCTTTAATATTCTTTTTAAAGACTCTGTTCTTTAATTAATTGCTTGCAGTTCTTTGCTCAATTAATTCCAATTGAAATTGCTCTTGAAGAAATTTCTTTTGTAGCCTTAAATATCTCTTGTAGAGTATTTTTGGATAAATTTTTAATGTTGGTAAAACAATAAATCTTTATAATATTATTTTTTTATACTAATAAAGTTATAAAAAATAAAATTGGCGTGTTTTCTCTTAAAAATAATATTTCTTACTATTTTCAATTGATTTTTACCTTATACAAATTTTGAGGACAGGAAAAGTACTTGATTTTTAATCAAAGTTTCATATCCACACCTTACATTTCCCCTCAGACACTTACAAAACACTAAATCATTGAATCAAAAGGTAATTTCTTTATTCTTTTTATATAAAACTCTTAAATTATTAAATACCAAAGATAATATTATTATAATCATCATCTTTGATGTGATTGTTACAATTATTTAATTGTTTTGTCTAAATTTCTCTTAAAAACCTCTATTCCATGTAAAATCAAGATGAATAGTAATTTCTCTTGAAATTTATTGTAAATACAATTTAAAAAGGTTGTATTTAAAGTTTTGGGTGTAAAATTATCCAAAATTATTATATTAAGTATTAAAAGTAGGTTATTTCTCTTATTATAATAATTTTTCTCTATTATTACTTTAATAATTCTATAATTAATATAAATAGTATTTATATTAATTTATAGCTTTAATATTAGTAATATTATTGTTATTAATTGCTTTTTATTAATAAAAAACAATTTTTTACGCCTTTATTAATTGTTGGTAACAATAATAAAGTTCTTTTAAATGTATTAATTATCTTATATTAATATATTTATTTATTATATTATTTTTTTTATAATATAAATTACATTATTATATTTATTTAATAATATAATTTTTTTTATGCCATAATTATAATAATTCTTTATTATTATAATTATTTTTATTTTGGTTATTTTATTTATAAGGACATTCCTAGTAAAATAAGTAAAATATTAGTAATTTTTGCTCACTGTTTCATAGTCAAACCTTACATTTTTGGTCTAAACCAGGCTTCAATTATGGCATAGTTGGCTTTTTTGTTGTCAGAGTGTTTTCCACGACTGACAAGAGTAAATTTTACTTTTGGGGTAAGAAAATTGATGGCTATAAAAAAATGTCTTCTTTTCCTCACTTTTCTCTTCATGTTAGAATCTTTTCCTTTTATAATTAGTTTAAACACTATTAAACCAATCAATAAAAGATTCAAACGACTCTGTTTAAATCATTTATAAACTTTCAACCACATTGAAAAATCATTATAATCATTCTTTGTAACTCCTATATTCAGTTTTACCCCTTGAACCACCCCAAAAGTGAATTAAAGCATCTTTCATCACTGTTAACCTTGACACTTTGTTTCCAAATTCAGTCTGGTCACTTTTGGGCGTGTTTTGTCTTTAAATATAATTTTAAAGACTTTTTTACTTAATCAATTGTTTGCCGTTTTTTGCTCAATTAATTCCAATTGACATTGCTCTTGAAGAAATTTCATTTGTAGCCTTAAATATCTCTTCTAGAGTATTTTGGGATAAGTTTTTATTGTTGGTAAAAACATAAATCTTTATAATACTATTGTTTTATACTTATAAAGTTAAAAATACTCTTTCTTACTATTTTTAATTATATATCACCTTATAAAAATTTTGACAACAGGAAAAGTACTTGATTTTTAATCAAAGTTTCATATCCACACCTTAAATTTGAGGGCCCAGCTGTGATATTTTACCTGTGACATAATTTTATACTCTTTTCAAATTTTTTTTTCTTATATTGAAAAATTTAAAAACATATAAAAAATACTTATAATTAAAAAAATCCATAAAAAATATCTCTTTTCATAATATAAGTGAGGCTTTATGTCTTCATTTCTGTTTTGGAATTTTTTTTTACTTAATAAATTGGCTCTTTCATTAATTTTAGTGTCTGACAACGTGGTAAGACAAGAAAATATTGAAACAGCCTCAACAGTAACAACCATTATTCCTGCAAGTACTGTGAACTCTGACCATAATAGTACAGTTATTATAAATCAGAATAATAAACCTGAACCCATTTCTTCTGAATTAATTTACTTGGACATAGGTAATACCCTTCAGAAAGCAAAGAATTTGGCCAAAAGTAAGTTTTTTGACATAAAAATACTATTTTCAAGCCTTTTTAATCATAAAATATGCCTTCAACCAGATCAGGAGCCAGCTATAACCCCTCAACCAGCTTTTAAAACGTCATAGGTGTGATTATGGCATAATCCAATCAGTTAAAGAAGGACAAGAATCAGTTGATGACCACCAAATTGATTAATTATGTCATTATGAAGCTGATAATACTATTTTACCTTCAAACAGAGCTGACAGTGCCACAAGAAGCCTCAGTGGACATTTACAAAGCCAGCCAGAAGGCTTAAAACAATGCATTGCAACACAAAGAGTACCAGATCCTTGCAGATCTGTGGGAAAACTGCTTGACTCTTTACCTGACTGTAAGAAAACTCCTGGGCCATGTTAACACTTGCAAGTTACTCAATTTATGGAATCCATTGATGGAAAAGAAGAACATGATGCCTTTAACAGCAAAATGGAGGAAAAACAACCCTCCACCACCCAAGCAAGTGCCAAAAACAGCCTCCATAGCCAGCAGCAGCAATTCCAACATGAAAAAGCAGCCATAATCTCAAAACAAGGGCAAAGGCAAGGCACCAGCAATAAAACCTTACAGCCAGGGCTACAGGATCCCAAAGATGCAGCAGGATGCCATGGAAAATGTATTTCAGATGGCCAGAACAATGATGGAATTGCAGAAAAAGGAGGAAGCCAGATCAAAATATCAGAAATTATTTCTGACATTTTTGATTCTATCCCAGAGCTGTATGAAGCTATAAATGATGTAAAAACTCATGTTTCTGATCAAAGTTGATCCATTTGCAACAATCTTAAAATAAACAACTTAAGTCTGAGCCAACTAAATGAGACACTTATTGTAAGATGTGACTATGAAACTGATGATAATATTACTATTAATCAACAGTATTATGTCTGTTCTTATGAAATATAATAAGAAAATATTATTATAACCACAATTAAATAATTAAAGAATTATTTCTTTCACGTTGTGGAACTCCTTTTAGTGTGGGATTGGATAAGGCAGTCCTTGAGGGGGAAATCACAGGTAAACAGTTTTGAATTGCTGAAATAATCCTGTAACCAAGGGTGCTAATGGTGTTTTAGCTGCCCCTCTGAATATACTAAACAATCTCCCTACAGAGCTCACAAATCAATATTTAAGATTGTGGCTTTACAACTAGAGAAGACTTTTTAGCAGTCTCTATCAGACCTATTCAATAATCAGGTAAGTAACTTATAAGTTAAAAAAATATAAAATATAGTTTTCAAGGAATAATATAAGATAATTTTAAGGGTAAAACCTTAATATTATAAGAGGTTGATTTAATATAGTAATAATATATATTTTAAGGGGTAAGTTCAATTTGATATTATATATGTTATAATACTTAATGGTTTGAGAGGGTAATTGTTAATATAATATAATAATAAGACCTTTAATAAGTTATTGGTAAGATTTTGTTCAATATAGGGTGGATGTTAGTTAGATATATAAATGATATAATATAATATAAGGGTAGGTTTTTTTTATATATAATAATATATAGTTGTAAGGTTGGTTTTTTTTATGAAGATATAATAAGACTATTTTTCCTTTATAATGTAAAGGTTATGGGGATAAACTCAATATTATGAGTATTATTGATAGTATTATAGTTATAAGACTAATAATTTAAACATAGGGTGGATTAATAATATTAAGTAGACCTTCTGTTAACTACTATTAATTATAAATCACTATGAATTAAACTTTTAAGTCTATAATACTTTAATAAAATAACTAGATTAACCTACTAGTAAGGGATGAATAGTTATTCTCCTTCTTGGTATATAACTAATTGGATTCATTGGGGAAAAGAGGAAAGATATGAGGGAGAGAGGACCTTTATTTATATTCTTTGGGCTCTCCATAGAGGCACTCAAAAACAAGGGACTTAGAATTTTTCCACTTCTTTTGGCTGGGATAATTTCTTCATAGTGGTGAGATACCATTTGTTTGGTTTGTTGCACCAATTTATGTATGATTATGTAATCTGAGATGTTTTTGCTGGTGAGGAATTTTGAGCTGGTGTCATTTGATCAAGATATTTCACCATATGTTTGGTATATTGCACCTTTTCTGAAGCTTTATTTATATTTTGATTAAAATTTAATACTATTTTGCACAGCCTTGAGGAATTTTAGCTGGTGAGTAATTTTGAGATGGTGTCATTTCTTCAAGGTATTGCACCATTTGTTTGGTTTGTTGCACAATTTTTGGTGGTATGAGATTATTTTGTACAGTTATTGCACCATAGGTCTGTGCATTGTTTGAACTGTAGGTGGAGAATGCTGTGTATTGTGGGGATTCTATTTGTCCTGTATGAGTTTCTTCTTTTCTTTATCTAACTTAATTCTGCTTTTAATTTATATTTACTGGCTTATCAGGTGGCTGTGCTTGTGTTTTCACAGATATGCTGTGTAATTTAAGGTTTTTGATGGATTTTCCTTGCATAAATTAATTGATTTTCTTCTTTCTGTCTTGTGACTGTTGATTAATACAGTTTTAATTTATTCCTTATTGAAATGTCCTCAGGTTAATAACTGAATTGCTGAGTAATCCAAAGGTTGAGCAGAGCTAAGGTAACTTGAGTGTTACACTACCCCTTTTACTGGTAACTTAAACATTCTTGCTAGCTTGTCTTTTTTCTTTTGCTTATTTTATTGTTATTCTTGTAGTAAAATGGACCATTCTTCCAGTATTTGCTTATGGAATTATACATATTGATGAAGTTAAATCCATTATATTGCTGAATTCCTCTATTGTAATTGATTAATTATTTATTTTTCTTTCTTCAGTCTTCAAATTATAGTCTTATAATTCAAATTTCACTTGAAACTGGGCCAATAAGGTATGGAATACCACATCCCCCTCTCCATTTAATGCTGTCCCCAGCATTCCAGTTTCAAGGGAAATATCTTGGTTCCATTTAGCCATATTTTATTCCTTTAAATATTTATTCTAGTAATCTCAAATGATATTTTCTGTTGATCTCTCTTTTCATTGATTTTTAATCTCCATAGCTTCTTATTTTTTGTGTTGTCTTCTTGGCTTTGTCTTGAAATATAACTCTTTTTGATCATTTCCATATTGATGTAGTTGATTTTGTTTTATTGGTTGATCTTCATCCTTCATTTTTTTATCTATTTATTTATTTATTTATTTTTTTATTTTTTTATTTTTTTTGTTAAAGAGTATTTTGATAATAAGAGAAAATTATTTCATTTTATTTTATTTTTGATGAATAATAATGCAGTTTAAAGTCATACTCAGAACCATTTCTTGAGGTATTTGAAGTAATAATTGATAAATAAATAATAAATAATTTCTTCAGACAGTTTAAAGTCTTATCAAGGACCACTTCTTGAAGTAATTTTGTTGGAAAAATATATAAAAAAAAGAAAATATTTGGATAGTTTGAGGTCTTATCTAGGACCTCTCTTCTTTTTATTTTGTTTCTGTGATTGGATTTTTTTTGTTTCTTGTTGTTTTTGTTTTTGCTGAAATTAACCTTAAATGGTAGGGCCATCCCCTCTCCATTTAATAATTGTACCATCACTTCTAATTTTTTATAATAATTAAAATAAATATAATTTGATGTAAATATATGATATGGTTTTTCTTTTTTTTTTCTCTTTTATTTATTATAATTTATTAGAGAAATAATAATATAATAATAGTCAAAGAGTAATAAATAAAAATGATGATAATATAATTAAGTAAGAAAATAACTAATAATAAAATTAATATCCAGTAATATAAATGATAACAAGGATAATAATAAGGTATATTATAAAATTACTTCTGAGAATAAACTACTTTAAGGTCATAGTAAACCACTTGTAGCACTTTTTTTTTTTTTTTTTTTTTTAGCATATTACTTATTATTAATGGTGGGTGGCCTTTTATATGGTTATTGTCATTGCTGGTTGACACCCCCCTCTCCATTTAATAATTTGAACCTATTTTTTATTTTTATCTTTATTTTTATTTATTTATTTATTTATTTATTTATTTTTTTTGTAATAATAAATTTAATTTAATATAAATAATAATAATAAAATTAATTTAATATAAATGATAATAAAAATTTTTTTTAATTTAAATAATAATGATAAATTTAATATAATATAATGATAATATATCTAATTTAATATCAATAATAATAATATTTATTTATATTTATATTTTTTTTATTTTTTATTTTTTTCTAATAATAAATTTTAATTTAATTTAAATAATAATACTATTATTTTTATAATAATATATTTAATTTAATATTAATAATAATAATAAATTTTAATATAATATAAATAATAATATTATTATTTTTTATTTTATTTTTTATTATTTTTTTTTTTTTTTGTTTTTTTTTTTTTTTTTTTTGAAGTAGCTGGGTGTGAACACTTCAAAAGAAACCAGCTGTACTTCTTATCTCCACTCGCCGCGGTTTTCTTTTTTTTTTTTATTTTATTTTATTTTATTATTATTTTTTTTTTTTTTTTATTTATTCTTTAACTTATTATATTTATTACTGTATCTGTTATATATATATATATTTATGTACTTTAATTATATTTCGTTTGTTCCATTTATTTCCACTAGCCTTCTACTTATTTCTACGCCTTCGCGTTCTTGTTTGTCTTGGTATTCTTCTTATTACTTGTTTTCCATCCATCCATTTATTGCTTTGAATTGCTTTCGACACCACCTTTTTCTTCATTATAGTTGGTATTTCGACGGTTTTATGGCTGGTGTCAATTAAAGCAGTGAGTCATCCTTATCTTGCATTTTTTATTTTTTATTTGTAGATCATCACCCTGATCTCGTCCCGAATGTTTTTGCCCAAAGGACCAATCAAACTGCGCAATTGCAGTAGGCAATCTCAAGGTTCAATAGATGGGGAGGGACCCAAACTACCAGGTGATTTTATTTTCATCCCCTCGTATTATAACTACCACGTTCTTTCCTTTTTTTTTATCTTGTTACTTCTTATCCTTCCATCGAAAAACTAGCACGTTATGTCTTCTTTCGCTTTGTCAATTTTTCACGATGAAAACGGTCATGAGATGATAGCTATCCTCCATAATGGATATTGCTATACCATCCGTTGCATTAGCAATACTAGTTCGAACACGGACGCACCCAATGTTTCCCCCCCGACTTCCGTTACTGCGTTTTCTGGCTCCGTACTTGCTTGGCCTCAATCAAATAACCCCTTACCAACAACCAATGGCCATCACTCTCCTCCAGCATTGGTTGAACGTGTCACTTCCCAACCGGCTGCCTCCTCTATCAACAATCCTGCGCTGGACAGCATATCTATTTCCGCTACAACAGACTCCAATCGTTCCTCCGAGTTACGGCAACTCTTTGATGTTTTTGACCGTTTATTTTGCCGCTATTGCCGTGATTTCTACGATTATGTCCAGAATCATCCCGATAATGCGGGCGATTATGGGTCTCTATCCGGCCTTCGAGCCTCCTTACGAGCATTAGTAGAAGTATTAAACGATTTGGCGGAGTAAGTTTTCTTTTATTTATTTATTTTTTATTTTTTTTCGTTATTTTTATTAATGTGTGACTCAATATCCTCACCAGTACCTTTGACGACGAAGAGTAACAATATATTAACCTCCGAACCAAGCTTTTTTTTTTGGTGATAGTAAACAAAAGAAAAAGAAAAAAATAAAAATTCAAAATAAATAAGTAATATATAAAAAAAAGCCAATAAGAACAGCCCGAAACTTAGGGTGTTACGGATCTATTTTCAATTCTCTGTGTGTGAACTATGGTAACGGGTTAAAATAAAATAAATAAATAAATAAAAAAAAACTATTCAAACTTTTTTTTTTTATATTATATTTGTTATATTTATTTTTTGTAATTTATAAATTTAAAATATTTAAAATTATTGCTTTAAGAAATGACTATGATATAAATTGTTAACGCAAATGAATCAATGGATTCAGTCACCTTGATTCATTATTATGCTTTTAAGTATTGAATTAATTTAACCAAATAATATGAGATTAAATTAATTAGATTTTAATTCGATCTTGAAAATCCATCAATATAAGTTGAATTTAATCCGTGCAATTTATTCTTCATGAATTAAATTTTAAGTGAGGCTACAGGGTTGATAAGATGTATATTTTTGAGTTTTGCATAGCCTTTGATATATGAAAGGTTTAAGGGCTAATCTGTGGGTAGAAGAAACTTTCTCCATCTTTAATATAAAAGGAGGTCTTTTTCTCCCAATTCCCAGAAAAAAATAATAATTTTGTGTCTTTATAATATGATTTTTTTTTCTAATATCCCAACATAAATTTATATATAAAAAAAATAATTTTATAAAGAAATATTTTCATTTGGGTTTAACCTGGCCAGTTATACCTTTGATTATATATTCTTTATTTTTTTTTCATGATATGATTATTATTTAAAGAAATTAAAACTAATAAGATTTCTTGAGATATCTTATTGATTTTTCTAGATGACTTGATCTTCTTAATGCTTGTTTTTTATGAACTGTTATTGTTATTGATATTTAATCTTGCTTTATTATCTTGATTATTTTCAAAACTGTTCTTGTAAGCAGGGGGGGTGACTAGTAAATTTTAAAAAAAATGAACCACTAAAAAAAATAATTTGAATGAAAAATAACCATAAACAAAACTTGTCACCCCTCTTGCTATGTGTATTGTGAGGCTGTGTGTTTTATTTGGCCATATTTGTATATACCTTCAATTTTGTATTCTATTATTTGACTTCTTTAAATCTTTCAGTTAAACATTCTTGAGTTATTTCTTTGATTCTTCACCTTGGCTTTAATTCTTCAATGGGTTGATATTTAATATTGATGAAGATAAATTTATATAATAAAATGGAAATTCCCCAGAATTTCATCCCAAAAACTTAAATCATAAAGGATGGATTTAAGAAATAGACACCCACCCTAATTTTTTAGTTGAGTTATTTTTTTATTTTTTTTATGTTTTTATATATTTTTTTATGGATATTTGATACTAGAATAAGACTAAAATTTATGAAATAATAAAGAAAAATGTTTGATTATAATAAAAAAAAGTCATTGATAATATGAAAATTTTTTGTCAAGACCTTTCTTAAATTTAGCCTTCTTAGCTGTAAGCTCATTTATTCTTCCTTCATTGAGATATTGATCTTGAAAATCTTCATTCTCATTAAAGTAATCCTGAATAATATTTTCATTTCTATTATTATTTTCTTTCCAATCCTCTTTTTGTGTTGATGTCTTATATTGCCTTGCCAAATGGGCCTGCAAGCTTGGGCATATCTTTTTATTCTGAGTAATCCAAAAATATTCCTTTTCTTCCTTAGTCTTCTTCTTCTTTTTGCTACTTTTATCTTTGATTTTATTTGATTCATTCTTCTTTGGTGTACTAATTTCTTCCAACCACTTGACATGTTGGTTTGCACATCCAAAGTTGTCCCTAGAATTATTTTTATTGTGATCCTCAAGGTTGGCATTTCTAAGAGGTTGCCAATTTGTATAACCTTCCCAAGGGTATTCTTCTTCAGTAAGAATAAGTTTATGTTCATCTTCAGTTTCTTCTTGTATTTCCATTTGACAAAATAATCCTGCTTCATTCTCATATGCTGGTCCAGAAAGATGTTTTTCTAAGATAATTGGTGAGTGTATTGTATTTTTATGAGCTCATTTCTGGCATGGTTCCTGATAGACTGAAGTTTTTTGAATCTTGAATTAATTTTGTTTTCAATATTACAGTTATTATAAGCTTCCCCAGAGGATTTGTCTTCAGGGTGTAAGGTTTTTTGTTGATTTAATTCCTGTTGTATGTCAATTTGTGACAGTGAATTGGTTGAATTTTCATATCTTGACTCATTAATTTTAGCTTCATTTATATTCTGAACTGTACTGAAACTGCATTCTATATCTTTTCTTGTTGATGTATAACAAGGGAATTCCATTTTTAAAGGTTCTTCTTCTATACAAAAAGGTATATCTTTTACTTGATTTTGGTCATTTCCCCCTATGGGGTTTTCAATTACTCTTTTTAAGTCTAATTCTTCTCTAATAAGTCTTGGATCAATATTTTCCATATTAGGGTATAATTTATTTTCACCACTAATTCCTTCCATCAGAATTCTAGGATCAATATTTTCAAAATTTGAGGGAAAAGAAGGTTGTGACTTCTCAAAATTATTAAATTGCTTTTTGTGGGTAACTCCTGTCATAGGTACTTGATTGAATCTGAGTGATGGATCAATTAACTCTTGTGGAAGAACTGATTCACTTTGATGAAAATTATGTTTATTAATTGTCTTACTTGCTCCTTCATTAGATGCTGAAATTTCTTGAGGATAAGTATTTTTATTATGGTGTGAATTTTCAATAATATCTTTCAAAATTTCATTTAGACTTGCATATTCTTCAGATTTTGGAATTAAATCAACATTTTCCTCCTGAATTTTGAGGTGGTTTTGAGTAGTAATGTCCTTCTTTTTGGAAATGTTATATTTGAGGGAAACTTCTTTTAATAAGTTGAGTGCTGATTTATCAATTTGAGAGCTTAAACCTTTAGGTTCTGAGCTGACACTAACGACTGTTACAACTGGCTTGATACTTGACTTCCAATTATTCTTAAATATTCCCTTTGAAAGGGAATTCAAAGCTTTAATAGGTGAGATAAGCTTTGTTAATGTTTTTCTTTTAATTTCTTCAGTATTCTTGAAGTTATAACTTTTGATGGCTTGAGCAATTTGGCTACAAGTATTTCCATTTCCTTTTCTTGAGGCTAAAATTCCTGAAGGGTTTTGTTCTTTAAGCTTTGAATTGAATTCTTCTGTATTAATTGAAGCTAATTCCTCATGAATTTTCACTGTGCCTTTAGAATCCTTCATTTCTTCACTATCAAGTACTTGATGAGAATTTTCCTGAAGCTTGTCTTGGTTTTTGGGCTTTAATTCATTCTCTTTTGGTAGTTCCTTCCAATCTTCCAATTTAGAAACTGCACATGTTTCCATTCCTGCTGGTGGGTCTTCTCTCCATCCTACTTTCTGTGGTGAACAAATTGGTAAGCAAAGTCTTCTTCCATCTGGCTCTATGTAACTGAATATTTCCCCTTTCTGTTGAGAAAAGTCTAATCTTATGTTATTATCTGCAAGGAAAGGCCTTCCCAATACTGTGTGAACTGCTCCTCTTGCTACAAAAAGATGTATATTTCTTTCTTCCCCAGTGACTAAAGTGATTGCAGTGAATTCTGCTAATCCAACTATTGAGGTACAATGACCACCAATTCCTCTTAAATTCATGTCAAGGCATCTTGTGGTAAGTCCTGCTTTGATTGCTGAATCTTCTGGTATTATATTTAATTCTGATCCTGTGTCAACTAATGCCATTATTTCATGTCCTTCTTCTCCCAAATATACTTGCATAAATCCCAATGGACAGGCATAATGTAATTTTGGTTGTTCATAATTACTCAGATGATGATTTATGAGCTTGGTTTGAATTTCCTTTGTATCAATTGAGCTAATAGAGTTCTTCTCTTCTTCTGAAAGATTCTTTAATTGATTAAAAAACTTTGGTGACATGACTAAAATTTGCTCCAAGGTAAGATTTATTTTCTGATCCAATACCTTTTTGATAATTTGTGCCATAATCTCTTGAATATCTAATTTCTCCTCTTTTATGATTTTCCTTTCATTGACTTTCTTGATTGGTTCTTGAGTATTTTCAGTGTGATCATTTTTAGGCTCCTGTGGAAGTATTTCCTTTTCATTTTTCACCAATTGAGGCTTCTTATATTTAGTTGGAATAATTGTTTTCTCTTCTTATTTTTGCTCATCTTCAATATAAGCTCCAGGTATATTTGGTCTTTTGTTTAATGGTGTTTTCACTTTTGAATGTGATCTTAAAGCATCTTGATTGGTATTTTCTACTCTTGAGTTTCTTTCTTTGGTATTTCTTAATCCATAATTATTTGAAAGTGGCTCATTGGCTGATGAAATAGTTGGTGGTTGCCAGCTTCCCCAGTTTTCAACTTTGGCTATAGCAGTTGCACTATCATCTTTCTTTAATTGTATTATGTTCATTGGACTAGGTTTGGGTAGTGCTTCTTTAGCTTAATCTTCTTTCATTTTCTTTGTGAGTTCTTCTAGGTCTTTTGCAAAGTCTTCAACTAACTTTTTTGGAGCTATTTTACCATCAGTTGGAACTCTTTGCCAATTGGGAAATGAAAATCCACCTCCTTGTCTGCTGACCCATTTCTTATTTTGATGTTCAAAGAGATATTTGCATCTATTTATTGAATGTCCTTCCTCCAGACAGTAGTAGCATTTGAAATAAGGCTTTGGCATGTTTTGTGCTGGTGCATAGGGAACATGCCTTTGTGAAAAGGGTGGTAAGCTATCTTTTGGGTACCTTGTTTGATTTTCCTGTTTGAATATCTGTCATGTTTTATTTTGAGGTATTACTGCTTCCTTCAATTCCTTAATTTGCTTAATGAAGTCCTTTATTTCTTTCTTTTCTTCTTGATCCTGAATCCTGGGTCTTTGCTGCTCTTTAATTTTATTATTAAGCTCCTTCAGTTGATTTAGGGCATTTTCCATTGTTTCATCTTCAAATTGAACTTTCTTTGCTTTTGTCTTATCTATGTGTGGTTGATTTAATTCATAATGGGAGTTTGTGTCTTCAGCTCTGTCCCTTGATATGATCACAGTTTCTAGTTCTTGCTCTATATAGCTCTTCAATACTTTCATTTCTGGTACAATATATCCACCATCCCTTGCTTGGATCATGACCTTATCTCTTCTCATCTCCTTAATTATGGAAGTCCTAATTTCTGGTGAAAGACTTGCATAGAGCTCTTCATTATGCTCAACTTCCCTTCTAATATATCCATATTTGTACAGATAATTTGTGATCTTTTCATATTCTCCAATAAATCTCTTGTATTCAGCTAAGTTTCTAATTCCTCCTCCTCTTTTGGTATTATTGAAAAGCTTCTCCAAAGATTCTGGTCTATATCTTCTGTCTGGCTCTACTCTTCCCCATTCTGTAGTAAGTTCTTCTTTGAGTTTTGTCCAGTTCTTCTCTTCATAACCTTGCATTGCTTCAATTTTCTCCTTAACTTCTTCAGATGCTGACATAAAAATAACTTGTCTTGCTATATCTTCTCCAATAGCTCCTTCAATTTCAGCTGCTGCTTCCACTCTTTTTATGAATTTTTCTACTTCATTACCATCAAAAACAAGATTATAATCTTTAGCTCTTATCTTAACAATAGGAGATGTTACCTTAGGAATTTCCTTTTGTAATGGACTTGGATGGTTTGGTGTAGTTAAAAATACCTTATTTGGGAGACTTTGAGTTCTTGGTTCTGTTACTGGAGTAGAGGTTGCTCTAGGACCAGGTGTAGGTGATATTGGTGAGTCTTCAGGCCTAACATGCCTTGGTAATGTTTGTTCACTTGGACTGGCTCCAGGTGTGTAAGATGTTTGTTCCCTTCTTTTTCCTTTCTTTTTACTTTGTGTTAATAATAAATCTTGCATTTGCTTCATAAGACTTTGGATCTGTACTGTTTGATCTTCCTCTTCACTTTCTTCTTCATACTGTCCTTCTACAGTATCTTCAGGTAATGGTGGTAAGTCAGATGTTGATTGTTGATTCATTTCTACTTGATAGACTGATCCTTTAAATTCTTTCGTACTTCTCTTGTTTTTCCTTGCTTCTTGAATTAACTTGAAGAAAAATCTCCTTAATTCTTCCTTTTCCTTCTGTTCTGTTCTTGGTGTTGCAATGAGTAAATCAATATCCTGAGGTGTTTGATTTTCTGGTGTTCCTTCTTTTACTGGATAATAAAAATGATATGATTGATTTGAGGATTGTGATGGTGATGATGATTTGGAATGGGATTTGTTTCCAGATTCCAGATTGTATGAGAGTGTTGATGGTTAATTCTTGATTATGATAATTATTTTTTGTGAGTTATGTTTATTTGAGTTTCTTCTTTTATTGATGATTGACTTATTGTTGAATTTTGAAGTTGAAATGCCACTGTTGGGACACCAGATGTGGAACTCCTTTTAGTGTGGGATTGGATAAGGCAGTCCTTGAGGGGGAAATCACAGGTAAACAGTTTTGAATTGCTGAAATAATCCTGTAACCAAGGGTGCTAATGGTGTTTTAGCTGCCCCTCTGAATATACTAAACAATCTCCCTACAGAGCTCACAAATCAATATTTAAGATTGTGGCTTTACAACTAGAGAAGACTTTTTAGCAGTCTCTATCAGACCTATTCAATAATCAGGTAAGTAACTTATAAGTTAAAAAAATATAAAATATAGTTTTCAAGGAATAATATAAGATAATTTTAAGGGTAAAACCTTAATATTATAAGAGGTTGATTTAATATAGTAATAATATATATTTTAAGGGGTAAGTTCAATTTGATATTATATATGTTATAATACTTAATGGTTTGAGAGGGTAATTGTTAATATAATATAATAATAAGACCTTTAATAAGTTATTGGTAAGATTTTGTTCAATATAGGGTGGATGTTAGTTAGATATATAAATGATATAATATAATATAAGGGTAGGTTTTTTTTATATATAATAATATATAGTTGTAAGGTTGGTTTTTTTTATGAAGATATAATAAGACTATTTTTCCTTTATAATGTAAAGGTTATGGGGATAAACTCAATATTATGAGTATTATTGATAGTATTATAGTTATAAGACTAATAATTTAAACATAGGGTGGATTAATAATATTAAGTAGACCTTCTGTTAACTACTATTAATTATAAATCACTATGAATTAAACTTTTAAGTCTATAATACTTTAATAAAATAACTAGATTAACCTACTAGTAAGGGATGAATAGTTATTCTCCTTCTTGGTATATAACTAATTGGATTCATTGGGGAAAAGAGGAAAGATATGAGGGAGAGAGGACCTTTATTTATATTCTTTGGGCTCTCCATAGAGGCACTCAAAAACAAGGGACTTAGAATTTTTCCACTTCTTTTGGCTGGGATAATTTCTTCATAGTGGTGAGATACCATTTGTTTGGTTTGTTGCACCAATTTATGTATGATTATGTAATCTGAGATGTTTTTGCTGGTGAGGAATTTTGAGCTGGTGTCATTTGATCAAGATATTGCACCATATGTTTGGTATATTGCACCTTTTCTGAAGCTTTATTTATATTTTGATTAAAATTTAATACTATTTTGCACAGCCTTGAGGAATTTTAGCTGGTGAGTAATTTTGAGATGGTGTCATTTCTTCAAGGTATTGCACCATTTGTTTGGTTTGTTGCACAATTTTTGGTGGTATGAGATGATTTTGTACAGTTATTGAACCATAGGTCTGTGCATTGTTTGAACTGTAGGTGGAGAATGCTGTGTATTGTGGGGATTCTATTTGTCCTGTATGAGTTTCTTCTTTTCTTTATCTAACTTAATTCTGCTTTTAATTTCTATTTACTGGCTTATCAGGTGGCTGTGCTTGTGTTTTCACAGATATGCTGTGTAATTTAAGGTTTTTGATGGATTTTCCTTGCATAAATTAATTGATTTTCTTCTTTCTGTCTTGTGACTGTTGATTAATACAGTTTTAATTTATTCCTTATTGAAATGTCCTCAGGTTAATAACTGAATTGCTGAGTAATCCAAAGGTTGAGCAGAGCTAAGGTAACTTGAGTGTTACACTACCCCTTTTACTGGTAACTTAAACATTCTTGCTAGCTTGTCTTTTTTCTTTTGCTTATTTTATTGTTATTCTTGTAGTAAAATGGACCATTCTTCCAGTATTTGCTTATGGAATTATACATATTGATGAAGTTAGATCCATTATATTGCTGAATTCCTCTATTGTAATTGATTAATTATTTATTTTTCTTTCTTCAGTCTTCAAATTATAATCTTATAATTCAAATTTCACTTGAAACTGGGCCAATAAGGTATGGAATACCACAACGTGTTAAGCACTACTAGGGATTTTAACAGTGAGCAAGTAATTGTCTACAAGAATCAATTACACGAAGAATTTAATAATAAAAACTTCTTTTATTAAAATAATAAAATTATTTTAATATATAATTATCTTTTACAAGAATAATTATAAAGCTAATCCTTGAAGAAAACTATTACTAGAGAAAAACTTTAAGAAATAAAGATAAATCACTCACTAATATTCCAAAGAGCTTATTGAAAGATAAGATAGAGAGATTTGACGTAGAATTGTGGATTTAGAGGATCAAAATGAATTTATAAAGGTATTGCAACAATATATAGTTGATTTCTATGATTTCACGTCTTTCTGATTGATTCTGAAAGAATAAAACACTTAAGAAAAGTTTTAACTAATACTTACTTGTTGGTAATACTGATATAAATGATTAATAAGATGATGATGATGTGGAAAAAACAACAAGAAGAGGCCTCTTTTAAGTCAACAACAGCTCACAGAGGCGTGCCATGGAGCAAACTGAAAAACCAGTGAGTGAGAAAACAATAAACCCTTTTGGATTATTGATTGCATCATCAATTGTCACGTAAGATTATCATAATTACTTAATTGATGTTTTTACGTGACTACCAACCCCAATATGGTTAAGAATAAAAGGAGTAACATCTGTAAATCTTCTTTTATTCTAAAGTAATCTTTGATTTCTCAAAGTTATCAATGTTATTGCCAATTTCATCACAGGTTGTAATTACTGTGAATTTTTGAAGATTCAGTGTTTCACGTAGAATGGTCAAAAATGGACTGCAAGGGAAACTTTTAATTTTACCAGGAAAACCATAATTCTTTTAGGTTGTACCATAGATAATACAGTTCTCTATTAGTCCTGAAAGTTTCAGAAAGATTCATTAAGAATTGTATTTTTAATGAATTTTTGAAGTTTTACCTCATTTCTACGTAGAATTGCAAATAGCAGTATTTTGCTGGTTGCTATGAGGTAAATCAATGAATATGGATCCCAAAAGGGTTTTAATTACTCTTTTAGGGTCTAGTCATGGAAAGTCATCAAGAATTGACGTGGTTACAGGAGTCTAAGTAGCTCATTACCTCCTTGGCACGTTAAAATAGCAGGTTATTTGCTATTTTCTTATGATTACAGTAGGTGTAACTTGGTAACCAAGTTCCCAAAGAGTTTTAGTTTACCAATTGGGCCAAGATGAGCCATGGATCCATGCTCTGGAGCTGTCCACGCCTCTGAGGTCTCAGAAGTTGGGTACCCTGGCTCTCTTTGATGTCTTTTGTCCTCCTTGCTTATTTTTCATGTAAAAATAGAAATTTAAGCTTAAAGTGAGATATCCACTATGGGTGTACCAAAAGTCCATGTAAGAATACCATGATATTAAGTGCTCAAAACATGCATAACACTATTCTTAGTGTATATGTAACATGGGATTTCTCACTTTCCCATTATTTTGGCGTGAATTTAAGAAAAACAAAAATTTTCACGGATCTTTTATGTGGTATTGATGATGTGGTATTGAAGTATTTTCCATTTTACCACCTCAAATAGTTAATTTGAGCTTATTCACTCTATGGAGCTACCCTAGGTGAATGTTTGTGTAGAATCCAAATCTGGCCTTAAATCCATGGATTTACTTACTCAATAAAAAGTTATTCATCTTTTCTGAAATCAAAAATGATGAATTTTGAATATATGCATGACTTATGAGTTATGCATAATTCAAAATTTCTTTTTAAGATAATTGTGGCCTATTTCAATATGTAAAATATACCTCAAGGCTCACACTTATGTGTTTCGAAAAGGTTTTAAGAGAAATTAAGCTTCCAATGATGAAAATTGATTTGGAAATAAACTAAATGAACAATCTGCCATTATTAAAGCATTGACAGACAAATATTCTAAATTCAATATTGAGGACATAATTGAAGCAAGAATAAAACAAGCCATAAGTAATATCAAAGAAGAGAATAAAAGTTTTCTTGAGAACATTTCAAAATCATTTACTGAAGTAAAGACATATACACTTGCCTCGAAAAAGTGTTTTGACACCTCACAAGAGGAAATATCATAATTAACAGTGAAGTTGAATCAAATTACTGCTGATAATACTAGACAAACAGAACTATGGCAAGGGTTAACACAAACAGAAGATAATCATAAAAGTAATTTAATAAATTCAATGCAAAGTTTCCAACACAAATTCAGAAATTCCCAAAGGGGTAACGATACTAAAATGAATGATATTTAACAATTACATCACACCTTAGCAAGAATTTGAGCCTTGAGGTATATTTTACATACCCAAATAGGCCACAATTATCTTAAAAAAGAGATTTTGAATTATACATAACTCATAAATCATGCATATATTCAAAATTCATCATTTTTGATTTCAGAAAAGATGAATAACTTTTTATTGAGTAAGTAAATCCATGGATTTAAGGCCAGATTTGGATTCTACACAAAAATTCACCTAGGGTAGCTCCATAGAGTGAATAAGCTCAAATTAACTCTTTGAGGTGGTAAAATGGAAAATACTTCAATACCACATCATCAATACCACATAAAAGATCCGTGAAAATTTTTGTTTTTCTTAAATTCACGCCAAAATAATGGGAAAGTGAGAAATCCCATGTTACATATACACTAAGAATAGTGTTATGCATGTTTTGAGCACTTAATATCATGGTATTCTTACATGGACCTTTGGTACACCCATAGTGGATATCTCACTTGAAGCTTAAATTACTATTTTGACGTAAAAAATAGGCAAGGGGGACAAAAGACATCAAAGAGAGCCAGGGTACCCAACTTCTGAGGACTCAGAGGCGTGGATAGCTCCAAAGCTTGGTTCCATGGCTGATCTTGACCCAATTGGTAAACTAAACCTCTTTGGGAACTTGGTTACCATGTCACAACTACTGTAAATCTTAAGAAAATAACAAATAACCTGCTATTTTGACGTGCCAAGGAGGTAAAGAGCTACTTAGACTCCTGTAACCACGTCAATTCTTAATGACTTTCCATGGATAAACCCCAAAAGAGTAATTAAAACCCTTTTTGGACTTGTATCCATTGATTTACCTCATTGCAACCAGTGAAACACTGATATTTGCAATTCTACGTAGAAATGAGGGAAAAACTTCAAAAATTCATTAAAAATACAATTCTTAATGAATCTTTATGAAACTTTCAGGACCAATAGATAACTGTATTATCTATGATACAACCAAAAAGAATTATAGTTTTACTAGTAAAATTAAAAGCTTTACTTATAGTCCATTTTAGACCATTCTACGTGAAACACTGAATCTTCAAAAATTCACAGTAATTAAAACCTGTGATGAAATTGGCAATAACATTGATAACTTTGAGAAATCAATGATTATTTTGGAATAAAAGAAGATTTACAGATGTTACTCCTTTTATTCTTAACCATATTGGGGTTGGTAGTCACGTAAAAGCATCAATTAAGTAATTATGATAATCTTACGTGACAACAGATGATGCAATCATTAATCCAAAAAAGGTTTATTGTTTTCTCACCCACTTGTTTTTCAGTTTGCTCCATGGTACGCCTCTGTGAGCTGTTGTTGACTTAAAATAAGCCTCTTCTTGCTGTTTTTTCCGTATCATCATCATCTTATTATCATTTTATATCATTGTTACCAACAAGTAAGTATTAGTTAAACTATTCTTAAGTGTTTTAAATCTTTCAGAATCAATCAGAAAGACGTGAAATCATAGAATCCAACTATATATTGTTGTAATCCTGCTATAAATCATTTTGATCTCTCAAATCCACAATTCTACGTCAAATTTCTCTACTTTTATCTATCAATAAGCTCTTTGGAGTATTAGTGAGTCATTTATTCTTAATTCTCAAATTTTTTCTCTAGTAATAGTTTTCTTCAAGAATTATCTTTATAATTATTCTTGTAAAAGATAATTATATATTAAAATAATTTTATTATTTTAATAAAAGAAGTTTTTATTATTAAATTCTTCGTGTAATTGATTCTTGTAGACAATTACTTGCTCACTGTTACAATCACTAGTAGTGCTTAACACGTGAAAGAAATAATTCTTTAATTATTTAATTGTGGTTATAATAATATTTTATTATTATATTTCATAAGAACAGACATAGTACTGTTGATTAATAGTAATATTATCATCAGTTTCATAGTCACATCTTACAAAGAATGTCTACACCTTTGAATCACAATGAGGGCACAAGAATTCAAAATTCACAAGTATTGGAGGTTGAAACCTCACAGTCAAAAAAATGAATTTTCCACTTCTTTTCATAACTTGGAACCATCAATGGGCCAAGCACTCCTGAAAGAAGTACCAAAACTTAAAAAATGGCCTCACTTCAGTGGTTAAATCTTTCAGAATCAATCAGAAAGACGTGAAATCATAGAATCCAACTATATATTGTTGTAATCCTGCTATAAATCATTTTGATCTCTTAAATCGTAAATTCTACGTCAAATTTCTTTACTTTTATCTATCAATAAGTTCTTTGGAGTATTAGTGAGTCATTTATCTTTAATTCTTAAAGTTTTTTTCTAGTAATAGTTTTCTTCAATAATTATCTTTATAATTATTCTTGTAAAAGATAATTATATATTAAAATAATTTTATTATTTTAATAAAAGAAGTTTTTATTATTAAATTCTTCTTGTCATTGATTCTTGTAGACAATTACTGCTCACAGTTATAATCACTAGTAGTGTATAACACGTGAAAGAAATAATTTTATAATTATTTAATTGTGGTTATAATAATTTTTTATTATTATATTTCATAAGAACAGACATAGTACTGTTGATCAATAATAATATTATCATGAGCTTCATAGTCACATCTTACAAAGAATGTCTACACCTTTGAATCACAATGAGGGCACAAGAATTCAAAATCCACAAGTATTGGAGGTTGAAACCTCACAGTCAAAAAAATGAATTTTCCACTTCTTTTCATAACTTGGAACCATCAATGGGCCAAGCACTCCTGAAAGAAGTACCAAAACTTAAAAAATGGCCTCACTTCAGTGGTGAAGGAGAATATGACCATATATAATTCATCAGAGGAATTCATATGATTAAAGAGGATTTTGAATTACCAGAAAGATGGGTTGCAGCAATATTTAACACCTTGTTTACCAGATCAGCTCACAGATGGTATATAAAATCAAGGCAAGCACATGGACACCCAAGTTGGACTTGGTGGAAAACCCAAATTATCAACAAATGGGACAATGATTCTTGGACGCTTAAATTGGAAACAGCCTTTGAATCTGCCAAATTTAATGCTGATAAAGGAAAAGCTTTACTATGGTTTTGCCAACAAAAATACATATTAACAGCATTATATCCTGACATGTCAGAATTTATTATTCACAGAAAGATTATGAGAAAATGTGGAGGTGACTTAGAGCATGCTGTCAAAAGCAGGACTACTGAAAAATCTTCAGCAGAAGATAGTATTAATATATTAGAAGAAGTAACCACCAGAACCATGATTGGTTCTAGTAGGGTGAATCTCAAAACATGTTTTAATACACCTTGGAAAGATTCTGTGGACAAAAATACCAACAAAAATTCTAATAATGTTAAATATAAATCTGCAGATATAATCATAAAGTGCCATATTTGTCAAAGCACCACCCACATAGCCAATACATGTCCAAAGAGGGGGAAAATGAATGAAATTGACATTGAAAAACAACCTGATGTTGAAAAAGATGATAATATAATTGAAGGAAATTCAGATTATAAGTCATCAATATTTTCTGAATCTTCAAAAGATGTAGAAAATATCAATTCCACTTTTGAAATCTTGGAATCTTCTTCCCACTTGCCACAATTAAGCAATGGTCAGCTTGATTTGTCAAAAATTCAAGATGCACAACTAATGAAAACCAAACGAAACAGGGGAAAAGGTTATACATCTGGTAACTCTTGTATAACAGAAGTGGTAATTGACAACAAGCGCACTAAAATTGTGCTTAACCAAGGAGCCTGCTGCTTTTGTGTTGGCAAATCTTTTCTTAAGACTTGTGTAGCGAATTTTAAAGACCAATTTTTACCAATTGATGGCATAAAATTCAATAGTTAAAGTAATCCAATGAAAGAATTGGCAATCTATGAGACCAATGTCATATTTCCACATATTAATGGAAATTTGAGAATCACTGTTAAATTTGTTGTGATGGAAAATTGCTCTAGTACCCATTTTATATTGGGAAATGACTATTTAATCATGTATGGGATAGATTTGCATAATAACAAAGACAGATACTTTACAATTGGAGACAATAAGCGCCAAAAATTTGCCTTTTTACCATTTAAAAGACAAATTACAGTAAACAAAGTATCACCAGTCAACTTAGAGTTAGAGAAATTCAAGTCTGAACAGTTAGATGAGGCTTAAATAAGCCTTCAGCTGACTGATAGTCAGGAAAATGAACTTTCTGCCAATTTATATGATCACAAAGAAGCATTTGCATCACAAAAAGAACCTTAGGGGGAAATTTTTGGTCATGAAGTTGACATCATTATTAATATTGAGAGACCTTATCTGCCACTCTTAAGAAGACCTGCATATAGAGAAAATCCTAAGTCAAGAGAAGCTCTAGAAATTCACATTAAAGAACTTCTAGACCTTGGTGTAATAAGAAAGGTTGGCCATAACAAGGAAGTAGAGATAACTACACCAGTCATAGTAGCATGGCATAATGGAAAATTTATAATGGTTGGGGACTTTAGAGCTCTGAACACTTACACTGCTCCAGACAGGTACCCAATACCAAAAATCCAAATTTCCCTTACCCAGATATCTCAAGCAGCGTATATAACCACTATGGATTCCCTTAAGGGATTTCATCAAAATGTAGTGACACCAAGGGCAAGAAAATACTTAAGAATTAATGTTAATTGTTGTCAGGATGATACTATGATAAAGGTATAACTAGGCTAATTACAACTTTAACTGTGTATGTGACATGGCAGAAAATGATTTAAAAAAGGTTTATAAAGGTTTATAAGAAGATAAAAGGGTTCTACTATTGAGAAATAGTGGTGGTGAGCGCTATTGAGAACCCTGGGTGCAGGCTTTATCTGTTGGATTACAATAATAAAGTCTACAATAATTAAAGATTATAATTATACCTGATTATTTAACCCAGAGTAAGACTGTTTTTGACAGTTTACTACGTAGGTTATTCAAGAGCAGGATGAGGAAAGGCTTTTGGCTGTGAAAAGCCCTCCTTTTATCCTAAAATTGAGGTGGAAAGGCTGCTAGACCTTTCCGCGTAGAGGAAGTGAAGATTTTTCACTCTCTATGACAGGCTTGTGGTTTGCAAACAGCCCGTATACCCTGTATTGGGCTCAGATGTGGTTTTGAAACCACATCTGGGCAGTTTTCACCAATACAGGGTGAAAATTTTCATCTGGGGACCTCACAGCCTGATTCTGACGTGTATGACGCGTAGAATGCTGTACAGAAACTGTATGGGACCCCAGTATTGACTGACATATGAGGTATTGAAGTAAAAACATGCTTCTTCGTCTATTTGACACCTCATATTCATGGTTATGGGATATTATCCCATGGTAAGGCTGTATCTGACAGCAGGTGGGATTTTGACCTTAAAATGGTCATACCTCTGCCAGTTTTTGAGATATCAAGCTCAAATTTGGTTCATTGAATAGCTCTGTATCAGCTCTACACAATGGTACCCAACTTGACATGGTTATCATTAAATATGACAAAGTTATCACATGTACAAGTATTTTTGTACATTGGCGTGGTCTGGTCAAAAGCTGTATTAAGCTTGTTTGGCCAATAACTTCTGTTGTAGTTGGGTTATGAGGAAATGGCTGGCACCATCAGATAGCCCTGATTGTGCTCTTTCCAAAAAGACCCCACTTCAGGTATCTCACACTAAAACTGTAAAAGTTAGATGAGAGGTGAATGTTTTATTCACCCTTATTTGGTCTGAATTTGACCATAGCTCAAGTAATACTGGTGCTAGCTCAGTTTGGCTGGTACCATTGGATAGCCCTGGCTTAGAGCTTCATTTTGAGTACCCATTTGATGGGGTTAAGCCTCTCCTTCTAGATTTTAGATGAGAGGTGAAAATTAAGGTTTATGCTCAGCAATAACTTTGAGCAGGAATAACTTTGTTATTTCTTGTCCTATGGTGATGGGACTTATATTTTCAAAAAGAGGTGAGTTTCCTCTTTCTTCTGATACCTTTTGAGCTAATTTGGCTCAGCTCCATGTTTTGGTGGTATTTTGGCTATACCATTGGTTTATGGTATTTTGGCTGTCATGCTTGTGCTCTGGTTTTGAGTCACAGGCTGACATACCCTCCCTCTAAAAAAGGCTCATCATTGATGAGACTGTTCAGTCCTCCTAGAGGCTCTGAATCTCCTTAGATGAAGGTTCCCATCTGGTATGGCATCTTCTGCCAACCATTTGTCTTTGTCAGCTGTCTGGTTCTTGAATCTCACTAGATATTGTCTCTGATCCTTCCCTTTGAGTCTGATTTTTCTGGCCCTGATGATTTTACTCACAGGTCCAGGAGAGTCTTCTACTTCCACTATTTCTGGTGGAGTGATGTTTTTCTTCCTGGAGGGGAATTTATCCTCCTCTGTTTGGAAGTATGGTTTGACCAGGCTTACTGGAAAGACTGGGTGTTTCCTAGAAAACTCCTCAGTGAGCTTGACCTCTACTGCATTCTTCCCTATCAACTTAATGATAGTGAAGGGCCCTACAAATGAGTCTCTCATTTTCTTGGGTCCTTTGAGATTGTTAAAGTTCATTGTAGACACTAACACCTGGTCCCCTTCCTTGAAGTCAGGTTCCATATGTGATTTGTCCCACCTTTGCTTATCGTACTCTTTGGCCTCAGCTATGCATTTGGCAGCAGTATCACAGGCTTTCTTCCACATATCATGGAAGTCTTTGGCTGTGGGGTGGATGGTCAGAAGATTTTTCTTCAAGTGATCCACAGGTAACAGGGGATTCCACCCTTTCTCTACCAGTGCAGGTGTTTTTCCTGTGGTAGAGTGCTGGCTTGTATTATAAGCCAGTTGGACTGCTGGTAAGAGGGTGACCCAATCATGGGTGTATCCCTCATGGTCCTTGTATTCCATGCCATAGGCACAGAACCTCCTGAGGATGTCCTCCATTGTTTGGATCATCCTCTCAGCTAGGCCATCTGTTTGTGGATGGTAAGCTGTGGAAAAAGCAAGCTTGGTGCCAAGCATGTCATATAAATTGGTCCAAAATTCAGATGTGAATTTTGGGTCCCTGTCACTAATTATGATCTTAGGGACTCCACAGGTGGATATGATGTTATTCCAAAATAACAGAGCAGTGTCCATGGCTGTGTCCTCTTTATGGCATGGTAGACATCTCATGCTCTTGCTGAACCTATCAACTATGATTAGGCAGGCATTGTAGTTTTCTTTGCCTCCTGGGACAAGTCCTGTGACCCAGTCCATGTTGATGGTTTCCCATGGGTGTTTGGGTTCTTCTATGTGTTGAAGCAACCCATATTTTTTCCCATGTTTTCTATTTGCCTTTTGGCATCTTTCACAAGTGTTGTTGTATTCACTCAACTCTTGCTCCCACTTGGGCCACCAAGCTGTGCTTGCTACCCTCTCTTTAGTCCTGTCCTCACTCATGTGTCCCATGTAGGGGCAGTCATGGCATTCCTGCAGGATTAAAGAGATGTGGTCTCTGTCTATCACTGTGAGTGCACTGGTGTGCTTTTCTCTGTGATAAATCAGGCCATCTATAAGGAAGAATTTATTGTCCTTATAGGCCCTCAACCAGGGTTCCTCCAGCTGGGTTTCCAGCTCTGGGCTCCTGTATTTTTGTTGAAGGAGTTGGAGTAGTATGCTACACTGTTTGTGTTTAGCATAAGATTTCAGTACTGCATTGAAAAATTCATTGTGCAATTCTGAGGAACTTATTCCCAGTATGGGGGTTTCTGTCCCTTCTGAATCAGTGTTTCCACTGTCAAGGGTACCACTACCTGGTGCCCATTCAGAGAATCTGAAGTTTTTCTTCCTATTTATTTCCATAAAATGGATAGGAATCTTTGCAGCAACTTCAGGGTCATAACCTGGATTGCTTTTGACATTGTCCAGTGGCCATCTGCTAAGGCCATCTGCATTGGTATGGCTTTTACCTTCCTTGTATATGATGGTCATGTTCCCTCTATACTCCTGGATGGCTATTTGCCATCTCAGCATGTGTCTATTAGTAGTCTTCATGTTTAGTGAAGACTTCAAGGCTGTGCAGTCTGTGTAGACTTCAAAGACTGCACCCTCCAAATAATAATGGAGTTTTTCTAGAGCCCAGACTAGACATAGACATTCTGTCTGGGTGGCCCCATACCTAGCTTCTGAATCTTTCAGCTGCCTGGAGATGTAACATATTACACCTTCTCTTGGTTCACCATCCACAATTTGTCTTTGGTGAAGGGCTGCTCCCAAGCCTTTGCTGCATGCTGCATCTATATATAACTTGAATGGTAGTTCAAAGTCAGGCAAGATGAGCACAGGTGCATTTGTGAGTTCATATTTGATCCTCTCATATGCATCCCTCCTTTCCTTGGTTATTTCAAAACTACATCCTTTGAGCATAACTTGTATAAACTACTAGTTATGTGGGCAAAGTTTTTGATGTGGCTTCTATAGTAGCTAGCAAATCCAAGGAAATATTGCATCTCTTTGATGTTCTTTGGTACTGGCTTTTGCAGTACTGCTGCTACTTTGTTCTGGTCAATTGCCAGACTAAGGCCTGAGACTTTTTGTCCTAGAGCTAGTAGCTCCTGTTGGCCAAAATTACACTTTTAAGTGAAATTTTCAGATTGATGGGTGTACATTTACTTAGCACTCTGTCTATGTATTGTACATGGTCTTCCCATGTCTCTGATTATATAATGATATCATCAATATATACTACCATCCAGCCTTCCATTATTTCTTCTTGAAATATGGTGTCCATCATCCTTTGGAAGTGGGCTGGTGCATTCTTGATACCAAATGGCATCCTGGTGTACTCATATATGCCCATATGGCATATTATTCTGAGCAACTTCATGGAGTTTGGTTTAACTCCATTTTGGTGGAAGCCCTTCATACAATCCATCTTGGTTATGTATTTGGCTTTGGCCAATTTATCCAAGGCATGAGGTATCCTTGGTATAGGATACCTGTCTGCTTTTGTGTAGTTGTTCAGGGCTCTGAAGTCTCCACACAATCTAGACTTGCCATCATGCCAGGTGATTAGGACAGGAGTGGTGATTTCCACTATTTCATTATGTCCAATCTTCCTAATGACATCCATGTCCAGGAGTTCATTGATATGCTTCTCAATCTCTTTCCTGGTCTCCAGACTTGCTGGGTAAGGAGGTCTCCTTAACATGTGTGGATAAGGCCTTTCTACATCCAGATATAGTTCTATATCATGGCCTTTGATCTTGCCTAATGGTTCTTCACCAATGGCAAATGCTGGTCTATTCTTCCTCAGCATCTTCAGTAAACTTAGCTTTTGTTTACTGGTGAGGGTAGTGCTAAACTGTCCCTCTCTGAATTCTTTCAGAAGTTCTTCCAGTGGGTCCTGAGAAGATATCTGGTATATATCAAGAGAAAATTTCTTTTCCTTGTTAGTACCAATGGTAATATGCCTATTTTTACTATTGTAAATATCTATGCCATACATCCTCTGGTATTCTGTTCCCAGTAAAAACCCTTGGATGTGGGCATCTTCAAGCACTACAAACTCTGGGTTGAGTCTGATATTACCTTTTCTGTGGGGTATAATTATCTCTTTGATAATTGTCCCAATAGAGGTCATCTTTCCAGATGCACTCTTAAAGTTCTTTGCCTTAGTGGGCAAGAGCTGTTTTTCCCAGTTTGGGAAGTGGCTATCCAGATAATTTCTGGCCACTATGGAGAAATGTGCTCCACTGTCAATGATCAGTGGGTGCTGAGCATTGTCAATACATACAGTCATTTTTGTGGCTGTTCCATGTATATATGCCATTCCTTTGGTTGGTGTAATCAGGAATGTTTGTGCATCTTGTGTGTGTTTGCACAAGTTCTTGTTGGCAGTATCCTGTGGCATTCCTGCTTCCAACTGTATATCCTGGATTTCCAATGGGGTTTCCTCTTGGTATTCCACTAGAAGTTCCTCTCTTGGGTCTTGATCATCATCAGATAGTTCTCTGATGGCATCTCCCATAGAGTCTGATTCAGAATCCTCTGTTGGAGGTTCTTCTTCAGGGACTTTTTCTATAGCATAGACTTTCTTCTTTGCTTTTGGACAGTTGTTGGCATAGTGGTCTGTTGAACCACAATTGTGACAAGAATTCTTCTTCTTTGCCACTTCTGCCACTCTTTCTCTGGGTTTGTCTTTAAACTCTACCCTGAAAGGTTGTTTCTCTTTGAAACTATTGCTTCTATATGGGGTGAATTTCCCTATATTAGTCCTTTTCCTTATGTCTTTTAAGGTATTGGCTATGTCATCTAGAGTGCAATTTTGGTTGCATATGCATTTCACTGCATGCTCTAATTCTCCTGGCAGCTGTGTCAGAGGTTTGTGATTCCTCATCTGGATGTTCATCTGAGGATCAATGGCTTTAAGTCTTTTAGACTGTCTGAGACACCACTCATATGGATCTTTGTCCACAGAGTATTTGTCATTTTCAAATGACATGGTCTTTTGCCATATCCAAGTTCCATTACTGTACTTTTGGATTATTTGACTCTTCCACCATGGCCAATTTCTTCTTCCATGGATTTCTTTCATTTCTGTGTACCATATACTTGCATGACCTTTAAATGCAGTATTCAGTCTAGCAGTAATCCAGTAATCTGGTATGCTGGGTACATCAATGAAGAGTCCATCAATATAATCTATGAGTTCCATATGATCATATTCTCCTGATCCAGAGAATTTGGGCCAGTTTGAGGCCTCAGGAAGCTGTTTCAAGGCTTCCTTCTCTGAATAAGACATGCCATCTCCATCCTGGTATTGTGATGGAGATCTTGCCTTATTCAACAACATGGCATCTGGTTTGATGTCATCTGGTTGATATGGATTCTCCATAGCTTGGCCTTGTGGTTGGGGCTTTAAGCTATGGTAGGCATCAAACAATTTGTTGATGTCTTGGTTCAGACACTCCCTGTCCCTGCTGCTATGGTGTTGTTCTTCAGAGACTTGATTCAGTCTCTTGTTGGTTTCTTCAGAGGCTTTGCTCAGTTGAGCATATCCTTCCTGAAGGTTTTTAACTATCTGCTCCAATGAGGCTTGAGTTTTTCTCATCCTCTCTTGGGCAGCTGCAAATTCTGCAGCCTGCTTTGCAGATTGCTCAGCATATTGGGACATTTGCAACCACAGTGTGTCACTGTTGATGTTGCTCTCAGATGTGATAATGTTATTTTCAGTCTGAGTGGGGGTAATGTTTCTATTACTAGGACTACTGATTCTAGAGTGGTTTACAGCTACTTCTGGTTCTTGTGTACTTCTTTTACCAAATCTAACAGCTTCTGGATCATGGGGTCTGACTCTTTCCTCCTCTGGTTGAAGGAGGCTTTGTTCTTGCCCTTGTTTCCTTGTCTTCTCCTGGAAACTTCCTGGAATTGTGAAGAATGGTGACTCTTGGCCACTGATCTGCTGGTTTCTGAATGGTGTGAAGCCACTGGAGAGCTGATTTGGCTTGCTCCTTGTGAACCTGAAGGAATCTGAGTAGGCCCTGTCTGGGTTAACTGTTCTTCTATAGCTTGGATAGTGCCTTGGTTCTCCCTTATCCTCTGTGCCCTTGCCTCCAGGAGTCTGTGCTGCCTGGTAGGGCTCCAACCCTTGGTGATTACCATAAGGTCCTTGAAGTCTATCTCTTTGAGACAGATCTTCTGGCAACTTGATCCCAGTTCTGCCCAGTGAGTTGCTAGGTTGAACCTCTTGTTGTCCATGCTCCATTGAAACAAATCTTTGAGGAGTTGGTGGATTTGAAGAACTTGATCCATATCCTTCCAGTCCTCTGGTTTGAGGTTTCTGTTGAATTGGAGTGTGAATGGCAAGGTTGATATTATCTCCCTCATTGTTTTGCCATCCACCACTGTGTCCAATGTGTCTTCTTTGAGGTCTTCTGGTTCTAGACATTCCTGCTCTATCCTCTGGCTGGTTCCTTTGGAAGCCAAGGTCTCTGAGGTATGCAGGGGACATATCAGTGTTTGCAAGCAGTCAAAAACTTTATGTTCTTAGGGTATTTACCTTTGACTGTGCCTTGTACAAATTTGTTATCTGCTGATTTGGGCAGTTTGCCTTTGGAGGTTACAACTGGGTTAATAATTGTAATCTTCCCTGTACAAGTGGTTAAGGTTGGTTTACCTTGTATTGAAGCAGAGTTTCGTGTTTTTCTACTCCTCTGAGTGGCTATTGGTGTCCACTTCTTGGCTGTAATGAGGCCTTCACTAAGCCTTTTTCCTTTACCCTTGCTGCCCTCTGGTTCTGAGGGTGTCACTGGTGTGTTGGCCTGTGACTGGGTTTCAAGTGGGATGTAGTTTTCTTCCACTGAATCAAAACAGGAAAAAGAGGGCTTATGTCAGTTAAGACTTATTAAAAGGCTGGTTTTGCACGTCTAAGAATGGCCTCTGGGCTTGTATATTATTACAGTATGCCCTTGTATAATGACAGTGTAATTGAATTAACAATTTCACGTCAAAAATACAGCTTATGGTGTCCTGTCACACTGTTTGTGTGTCAGTATCCCTCAGATACACTTGTGGTTTGCAAGTGTATTCTGTAAAAGTGGTTTGTATACAAGTGTTATTGAATTAACAATACACTTGACCACGCCTCAACTGATGGTTTTTTAGTCAGAGGTGTCCTTATTCAGTCAAGAATACAGGACTTTATTAGTGGCTTATGTGTTTTTATATGCAAAACACACCAAAAATAATAAATTACTGTGGGTGTTAACCACGTAAAAAATACTCTTATGATATGAGTATATAAAAAAAAGGTAAAAATATATAAAATATATATATTTAAATAGAAATTACGCCTAAAAAGGATAAAACAATGTGTTAATAAGTCATAAAAAAGAGAAAAGACTTACTTGTAAGGTCCAAAAAAAGTCAAAAACACGGCCAGGCCCCCAAAATGTCAGGATGATACTATGATAAAGGTATAACTAGGCTAATTACAACTTTAACTGTGTATGTGACACAGCAGAAAATGATTTAAAAAAGATTTATGAAGGTTTATAATAAGATAAAAGGGTTCTACTATTGAGAAATAGTGGTGGTGAGCGCTATTGAGAACCCTGGGTGCAGGCTTTATCTGTTGGATTACAATAATTAAAGATTATAATTATACCTGATTATTTAACCAAGAGTAAAACTGTTTTTGACAGTTTACTACGTAGGTTATTCAAGAGCAGGATGAGGAAAGGCTTTTGGCTGTGAAAAGCCCTCCTTTTATCCTAAAATTGAGGTGGAAAGGCTGCTAGACCTTTCCACGTAGAGTAAGTGAAGATTTTTCACTCTCTATGACAGGCTTGTGGTTTGCAAACAGCCTGTATACCCTGTATTGGGCTCAGATGTGGTTTTGAAACCACATCTGGGCAGTTTTCACCAATACAGGGTGAAAATTTTCATCTGGGGACCTCACAGCCTGATTCTGACGTGTATGACACGTAGAATGCTGTACAGAAACTATATGGGACCCCAGTATTGACTGACATATGAGGTATTGAAGTAAAAAAAAGCTTCTTTGTCTATTTGACACCTCATATTCATGGTTATGGGATATTATCCCATGGTAAGGCTGTATCTGACAGCAGGTGGTATTTTGACCTTAAAATGGTCATAACTCTGCCAGTTTTTGAGATATCAAGCTCAAAGTTGGTTCATGGAATAGCTCCGTATGAGCTCTACACAATGGTACCCAACTTGACATGGTTATCATTAAATATGACAAAGTTATCCCATGTACAAGTATTTTTGTACATTGGCGTGGTCTGGTCAAAAGCTGTATTAAGCTTGTTTGGCCAATAACTTCTGTTGTAGTTGAGTTATGAGGAAATGGCTGGCACCATCAGATAGCCCTGATTGTGCTCTTTCCAAAAGGACCCCACTTCAGGTATCTCACACTAAAACTGTAAAAGTTAGATGAGAGGTGAATGTTTTGTTCACCCTTATTTGGTCTGAATTTGACCATAACTCAAGTAATACTGGTGCTAGCTCAGTTTGGCTGGTACCATTGGATAGCCCTGGCTTAGAGCTTCATTTTGAGTACCCACTTGATGGGGTTAAGCCTCTCTTTCTAGATTTTAGATGAGAGGTGAAAATTAAGGTTTATGCTCAGCAATAACTTTGAGCAGGAATAACTTTGTTATTTATTGTCCTATGGTGATGGGACTTATATTTTCAGAAAGAGGTGAGTTTCCTCTTTCTTCTGATACCTTTTGAGCTAATTTGGCTCAGCTCCATGTTTTGGTGGTATTTTGGCTGTCATGCTTGTGCTCTGGTTTTGAGTCACAGGCTGACAATTGTGGAGTATATGAATATTAGAGGATGCCCTTTGGTATCAAGAATGCTCCCTCACACTTCCAAAGAATGATGAATGAAATCTTCCCTGAAGAAAATTTAGAATGATGGTTAATAATTTACATTGATGACATTATTGTCTGCTCCAAAACTTGGGAAGAACATGTGAACAGATTATCCAGAGCTTTGACAAAAATCCAATCTGTGAAGATGAAAATGTCTTTAAAGAAATGCCATTTTGGATTTAAAGAACTTAAAGCACTGGAACATGTAGTATCTGGTTTATCCCTTGTAATTGACAAAAATGAGGGTGCATCAGTATTGCTGAAACCCATGCCTCAGAACAAGACAGAGATTCACTCATTTTTGTGGTTTGCACGATATTACAGGCAACATATTAAAGATTTTGCATCCATGGCAAGACCTCTTTATAAGTTATGTGACAAAGACACAGTATTTGAAATGACTGTTGACAGAGTCAAGGCCTTTTAATATTTGAGACAAGCTGTGCCCACTGCTCCACTCTTAGTGATGCCAGACTTTAAGCTGCCTTTTAAGCTTTATATTGATGAATCAGGAGATATGCTTGGTGCTGCACTTAATCAAGTCCAGATTACCAATGATAACCCTGTGGAAGGAACCATATGCTTCATATCCAGGCAAATCAAAACAACTGAAGCCAGATATGGAGCCAGTCAAATGGAGTTCTTATTCCTTGTCTGGGCCTTAGAAAAGCTAAAATACTTTGCGGAAGGATGTCAGCTGGAGTCTATGTTGAAGCAGTAATTAGGCTATTTACGACTAGAACTATGACTGTGACATGTGAAAATATTTTTAAAATAAGATTTTTTAATGATAAAATAATTTATAATATAATAAAAGGGTTCTACTATTGTAAAATAGTGGTGGTGAGCGCTATTGAGAACCCTGGATGCAGTCTTACCACTTGGATTACCATAATAAGAACTACAATAATTAAAGTTATAATTATATCCTTATTATTATCCAAGAGTAAAACTGTTTTGGACAGTTTACTACGTAGGATATTCAAGAGCAGGATAAGGAAACAATTCTTGCTGTGAAAAGCCTCCTTTTTATCCTGAAATGGGGTGGAAAGGGTGCTAGACCTTTCCACGTAGAGGGAGTGAAGATTTTTTCACTCTATAGCACTGGCTTGTGGTTTGCAATCAGCCTGTATAACCTGTATTGGGCTCAGATGTGGTTTTGAAACCACATCTGGGCAGTTTTCACCAATACAGGGTGAAAACTTTCATCTGGGGACCTCACAGCCTGATTCTGACGTGTATGACACGTAGAATGCTGTACAGAAACTATATGGGACCCCAGTATTGACTGACATATGAGGTATTGAAGTAAAAAAAAGCTTCTTTGTCTATTTGACACCTCATATTCATGGTTATGGGATATTATCCCATGGTAAGGCTGTATATGACAGCAGGTGGGAATCTGACCTTAAAACAGCCATAACTTTGTCAATTCTTGAGATATCAACTTCAAGATTGGTTCGGTGTGTAGCCCTTTATGTGCTCTACACAATGGTACCTCATTTGATATGGGTATCACTGAATATGGAAAAGCTATCCCATGTACAAGAGTTTTGTACATTTGCGTGGTATAGGCAAAAAGCTGTATTGAGCTTATTTGCCCCATAGCTTTTGTTCTAGTTGAGCTATGGGGAAATGGATGACACCATCAGATAGCCCTGATTGTGCTCTTTCCAAAAAGACCCCTCTTCAAGTATCTCACACTAAAACTGTAGAAGTTAGATAAGAGGTGAATGTTTTGTTCACCCTTATTTGGCCTGAAATTTACCATAACTCCAGTCATATTGGTGCTAGCTCAGCTTGGCTGGTACCATTGGATAGCCCTGGCTTAGAGCTTCATTTTGAGTACCCATTTGATGGGGTTAAGCCTCTCCTTCTAGATTTTAGATGAGAGGTGAAAATTAAGGTTTATGCTCAGCAATAACTTTAAGCAGGAATAACTTTGTTATTTCTTGTCCTATGGTGATGGGACTTATGTTTTCAGAAAGAGGTTAGCTTTCTCTTTCTTTTGATACCTTTTGAGCTTGTTTGGCTCAGCTCCATGTTTTGGTGACATCTTGGCTATACCATTGGTTTATGGTATTTTGGCTGTCATGCTTGTGCTCTGGTTTTGAGTCACAGGCTGACAAAGGATGTGTTCTTGAAGTAATAACACATTGTACCTCTTTTAAGTCACTTTTAAACATGAAGACTCCTAACCGGCATATTCTCAGATGGCAAATAGCCATACAAGAGTACAGGGGCAATATGACTATTCTGCACAAAGATGGGAATATTCATAAAAATGCAGATTGACTGCGCAGATGGCCACTACCAAATAATGTTGATAATCATGCGTATGCTCCAGAGGAAGATTCCCAACAAATTCCCATAGAATGAATCAGTTTTACAGACCTGAACACCAATTTCTTTGAGGAGGTAAGAAACACTTATACTCAAGATAAAAAAGGTAGAATTTTGAGCCAATTACTTACTAAGGAATGTAAAGAAAATTCTTTGATACATGCCTTGGATGAGATATGGAAAAAATCATATGATGAAGGAAGATTCCACTTGCTGGATGGTATAATTTACCATAGAACTAAGCATACATGTGTCATTACTGTTGTGGACAGGTACTTAATCAATCTTGTACTGAAAGGATACCATGGCACCCCTTTCTTAGGACATATGTCTGCATTTCAGGCTGAGTCTATGATGAAGCAGTAATTAAACTATTTACAACTTCAACTATGACTGTGACACGGTGTCAGGTTGAGTCTATGTTGAAGTAGTAATTAGGCTATTTACAACTAGAACTATGACTGTGACACGTAGAAAAATGATTTAAAATAAGAGTTTTTAATTTGAGACGATGGTTTATAATATAATAAAAGGGTTCTCCTATTGAAGAATAGTGGTGGTGAGTGCTATGGAGAACCTAGGGTGCAGTCTTATCAGTTGGATTACTATAATAAGGGCTACAATAATTAAAGCTATAATTATACCTGATTATTACCCAAGAGTAGAACTGTTTTTGACAGTTTACTTCGTAGGGTACTCAAGAGAAGGATGAAGAAACAATTCTGGCTGTGAAAAGCCTCCTTTTTACCCTGAAATGGGGTGGAAAGGGTGCTAGACCTTTCCACGTAGAGCAAGTGAAGATTTTTTCACTCTCTGAGACAGGCTTGTGGTTTGAAAAGACCCGTATTAACCTGCATCTGGCTCAGATGTGGTTTTGAAACCACATCTGGGAAGTTTTCACCAATACAGGGTGAAAATTTTCATCTGGGAACCTCACAGCCTGATTCTAACGTTTATTACGCGTAGAATGCTGTACAGAAACTGTATGGGACCCCAGTATTGACTGAAATATGAGGTATTGAAGTAAAAACAAACTTCTTTGTCTATTTGACACCTCATATTCATGATTATGGGACATTATCCCATGGTAAAGCTGTATTGGTCAGAATGTGGGATTTTGACTTAAAACAACTGTAACTTTGTCATTTCTTGAGATATCAACCTCAAAGCTGAATTGGTGTGTATCCCTGTATGTGCTCTACACAATGCTACCTTATTTGATATGGTTGTCATAAAATATGGCAACGTTATGCCATGTACAAGATTTTTGTACATATGCGTGCTTTAGGCAAAAAGCTGTATTGGGCTTGTTTGCCCCATAACTTCTGCTATAGTTGTGATATGAGGGAATGGATGACAACATAAGATAGCCCTGATTGTTCTCTTTCCAAAAAGACCCCACTTTAGGTATCTCACACTAAAACTGCAAAAGTTAGATGGGAGGTGAATGTTTTGTTCACCCTTATTTGGCCTGAATTTGGCCATAACTCCAGTGATACTGGTGCTAGCTTAGTTTGGCTAGTACCATTGAATAGCCCTGGCTTAGAGCTTACTTTTGAGTACCTATTTGATTGGGTTAGGCCTCTCCTTTGGGATCTTAGATGAGAGGTGAAAATTAAGGTTTATGCTCAGAAACAACTTTGAGCAGGAATAACTTTGTTATTTTTGGTCCTATGGTGATGGGACTTATATATTCAGAAAGGGGTGAGTTTCCTCTTTCATTTGATACATTTTGAGCTAATTTGGCTCAGCTCCATGTTTTGGTGTGATCTTGGCTATACCATTGGTTTATGGTATTTTGGCTGTCATGCTTGTCCTCTCGTTTGGAGTCACAGGCTGACACACGGTGAAAAAGGTTTGAAATAAAGATTTTTGATGATAACAAGGGTTTATAAATAAAATAAAAGGGCTTTAATATTTTGGAATAGTGGTGGTGAGCACTGTTGAAAGCCATGGGTGCAGCTTTACCTGTTGGATTACAATAATAAAGACTAAAATACTTGAATTTAAAGTATACCTGGTTATTTTCAAAGAGTATAACTGTTTTTGACAGTTGTACTATTTATGCAAGAGCAGGATGAAGAACTCCTTTCTGGTTGTGAAGAGGCCCCTTTTTATCCTGAAATGGGGTGAAAAGGTAGCTAAACCTTTTCACGTGGAGGAAATGAAGATTTTTCACTCTCCAGGACAGGCTTGTGGTTTGCAAAAGGCCTGTATAACCGGTATTGGACTCAGATGTGGTTTTGAAACCACCTCTGGGCAGTTTTCACCAATACAGGGTGAAAACGTTTAGCTGGGGACCACCCAGCCTCATTCTGAGCTGTATGACACATAGAATGCTGTACAGGACCTGTATGGGATTCCAGTATTGAATGAACTATGAGGTATTGAAGTAAAAACAAGCTTCTTTGTCTGTTTGACAGGTCATAATCATGGTTATGGGATATTGTCCCATGGTAAGGCTATATTTGCCAAACTGTGGGATTTTGACGTTAAAACAGCCATAACTTTGTCAGTGCTTGAGATATCAACCTCAAAATTGGGTCAGTGTGTAGCCCTGAATTCTTTGTACACATTGGAACCTCATTTGATATGGCTATCATTAAATATGGAGAATGTATCCCATGTTCAAGATTTTTGTACATATGCATGGTTTTAGGCAAAAGCTTTATTGGGCTTGTTTTCCTTATAAATTTTGTTGTAGATGGTGTATTGGGAAGCGAATGGCACCATCAGATAGCCCTGACTGTGCGCTTTCCAAAAAGACCCCACTTTAGGTATCTCACACTAAAACTGTAGAAGTTAGATGAGAGGTGAATATTTTATTCACCTTTATTTGGCCTGAATTTGATTATAACTTCATTAATACTCGTGCTATATCAGTTTGGATGGTACCATTAGATAGCCCTTACTTAGAGCTTCATTTTGAATACCCATTTGATGGGGTTAGGCCTCTTACTCTGTATTTTAGATGAGGGGTGAAATTTAAGGTTTATGCTCAGCAACAACTTTGAGCAGGAATAACTTTGTTATTATTTTCCTATGGTTATGGAACTTTTATATTTGGAAAGGAGTAGGTTTTCTCTTTCTTTTGATACCTTTTGAGCTGATGTTTCTCAGCTCCATGTTTTGGTGGTATCTTGGCTATACCATTGATTTATGGTATCTGGCTGTCATGCTTGTGCTCTGGCTTTGAGTCATAGGCTGACATAAACTCCCTCTAAAAAAGGCTCATCACTGATGAGACTGTTCAGTCCTCTTAGAGGCTCTTAATCTGCTTAAATGAAGGTTCTCATCTGGAATGGCATCTTCTGCCAACCAATTGTCTTTATCAGCTGTTTGGTCTTTGAATCTGACTAAGTATTGTCAATGATCCCTACCATTAAGTCTGATCTTCCTGGCCCTGATGATTTTCTTCACTGGTCCAGGGGAATCCTCCATCGCAACTATTTCTGGTGGTTTGGGGTTCTTCTTCCTGGAGGGGAGATTATCCTCCTCTGTCTGGAAGTATGGCTTGACTAAACTCATTGGAAAGACGGGGTGCTTCCTGGAAAGCTCCTCTGTGAGATTCACTTCCACTGCATTTTTCCCTATCATTTCAATGATAGTGAAGGGCCCTACAAATGAGTCTCTCATCTTCTTGGGTCCTTTGAGATTATTAAAGTTAAGTTTAGACACTAACACTTGGTCCCCTTCTTTAAAGTCAGGTTCCATTTTTGATTTGTCCCACCTCTGCTTGTTATAATATTTTTCCTCAGCTATGCATTTGGCAGCTGTGTCACACGATCTCTTCCAAATTTCATGGAAATTCTTGGCTCTGGGGTGGATGGTTACAGGTCTCTTCTTCAGGTGATCCACAGGCAGTAGGGGATTCCACCCTTTCTCTACCAATGCAGGTGTTTTTCCTGTGGTAGAGTGTTGACTTGTAAACTTTGGTCCCTATCACTGATTAAATTTTTGGGGACTCCACAGGTGGATATAATATTGTGCCAGAAAGACAGAGCAGTATTCAAGGCTGTATCCTCTTTGTGACGTGGTAGGCACCTCATACTCTTGCTGAACCTATCAACTATGATTAAACAGGCCTTTTATTTTTCTTTTCCTCCTGGGACAAGTCCTGTAACCCAGTCCATATTGATGGTTTCCCATGGGTGTTTGGGTTCTTCTATGTGTTTAAGTAAGCCATACTTATTCCCATTTTTCCTATTTGCCTTTTGGACTCTTTCACAAGTGTTGATGTGTTCACCCAACTCTTTTTCCCACTTGGGCCACCAAGCTGTGCTTGCTACCCTTGCTTTGGTCCTGTCTTCACTCATGTGTCCCATATAGTGGCATTTATGGCATTCCTGCAGGATCAGTGAGATGTGGTCTCTGTCTACCATTGTGAGTGCACTTGTGTGCTTTTCTATATGGTAGAGCAGGCCATCTATAAGGAAGAACTTATTATCCTTATAGGCCCTCAACCAGGGTTCTTCCAGTTGGGATTCCAGTTCTCGACTCCTTTACCTTTGTTGAAGGAGTTGTAGTAATCTGCCACATTGTTTGTATTTGAAATAGGATTTTAGTACTGCACTAAAAGATTCATTTTGCAGTTCTGAGGAACTTATTCCAAGTATGGGGGTTTCTGTTCCTTCTGAATCAGTGTTTCCACTGTCAAGGGTACCACTTCCTGGTGCCCATTCAGAGAATCTGATGTTCTTCTTTGTAAGATGTGACTATGAAACTGATGATAATACTACTATTAATCACCAGTACTATGTCTGTTCTTGAGAAATATAATAATAAAATATTATTATAGCCACAATTAAATAATTAAAGAATTATTTCTTTCACATGTTAAACACTACTAGTGATTTTAAAAGTGAGCGGTAATTGTCTACAAGAATCAATTACAAGATGATTTTAATAATAAAACTTCTTTTATTAAAATAATAAAATTATTTGAATTTATAATTATCTTTTGCAAGAATAATTATAAATATAATTCTTGAAGAAAACTAATTATTTAGAGAGAAACTTTAAGAATTAAGGATAAATCACTCACTAATATTCCAAAGAGCTTATTGAAAGATAGGATAGAGAGATTTCACATAGAATTGTGGATTTAAGGGATCAAAATGTATTTATAACAGTATTACAACAATATGTAGTTGGATTCTATGATTTCATGTCTTTCTGATTGATTCTGAAATAATTAAAACACTTAACAATAGCTTTAACTAATACTTACTTGTTGGTAACAATGATTTAAATGATAATAAGATAATGATGTGGAAAAAACAGCAAGAGGAGGCCTCTTTTAAGTCAACAACAGCTCACAGAGGCATGCCATCGATCAAACTGAAAAACCAGTGAGTGAGAAAACAATAACCCCTTTTGGATTATTGATTGCATCATCTGTTGTCACATAAGATTATCATAATTAGTTAATTGATGCTTTTACATGACTACCAACCCCAATATGGTTAAGAATCAAAGGAGTAACATCTGTAAATATTCTTTTATTACAAAATTAACATTGATTTCTCAAAGTTATCAATGTTATTGGCAATTTCATCACAGTTTGTAATTACTGTGAATTTTTGAAGATTCAGTGTTTCACATAGAATAGTCAAAAATGGACTGTAAGTAAAACTTTGAATTTTACTAGTAAAACCATAATTCTTTTTGGTTGTACCATAGATATTCTAGTTCTCCATTGGTCCTGAATTATTCAGAGAGATTCATTTAGCATTGTACTTTGAATGAATTTTTGAAGTTTTTACCTCATTTCTACATAGAATTGCAAATATCAGTGTTTTACTGGTTGCTATGAGGTAAATCAATGGATAGAAGTCCAAAAAGGGTTTTAATTACTCTTTTGGGGTCTACACATCAAAATAGCAGGTTATTTGCTATTTTCTTAAGATTTACTGTAGTTGTAACATGGTAACCCAGTTCCCAAAGTATGTTAGTTTACTAATTGGGCCAAGATCAGCCATGGATCCAAGCTTTGGAACTTTCCATGCCTCTGAGGCCTCAGAAGATGGGCTTACCAAAAACCCATGTAAGAATACCATGATATTAAGTTCCCAAAACATGCATAACACTATTCTTAGTGTATATGTACCATGGGATTTCTCACATTCCCATTTCTTTGGCGTGAAATTAAGAAAAACAAAAATTTTCACGGATCTTTTATGTGGTATTGATGATGTGGTATTGAAGTATTTTCCATATTACCACCTCAAAGAGTTAATTTGAGCTTATTCACTCCATGGAGCTACCCTAGGTGAATTTTTGTGTAGAATTCAAATCTGGGCTTAAATCCATGAATTACTTACTCAATAAAAATTTATTCATCTTTTCTGAAAAAAAAAAATGATGAATTTTGGATATATGCATGACTTATGAGTTATGCATAATTCAAAATTTATTTTTAAGATTATTGTGGCCTATTTGGGTATGTAAAATATACCTCAAGGCTCACATTCCCTCCCACCAAAAAATTAAATTGTACTACAATTTTATCAATGGTATGAAGAATAAAAGCCCCAAGGGGTCAGTTTCCACTTTCCAACCTCTTTACATCACTCAGATCAATCTCTCCTGTAAGTAATTTAGTGTCAGCCTGTGACTCAAAACCAGAGCACAAGCATGACAGCCAAAATACCATAAACCAATGGTATAGCCAAAATACCACCAAAACATGGAGCTGAGCCAAATTAGCTCAAAAGGTATCAGAAGAAAGAGGAAACTCACTTCTTTCTGAAAATATAAGTCCCATCACCATAGGACAAGAAATAACAAAGTTATTCCTGCCCAAAGTTATTGCTGAGCATAAACCTTAATTTTCACCTCTCATCTAAAATCTAGAAGGAGAGGCTTAACCCCATCAAATGGGTATTCAAAATGAAGCTCTAAGCCAGGGCTATCCAATGGTACCAGCCAAACTGAGCTAGTACCAGTATTCCTTGAGTTATGGTCAAATTCAGACCAAATAAGGGTGAACAAAACATTCACCTCTCATCTACCTTTTACAGTTTTAGTGTGAGATACCTAAAGTGGGGTCTTTTTGGAAAGAGCACAATCAGGGCTATCTGATGGTGCCATCCATTTCCTCATAACTCAACTACAACGGAAGTTATTGGCCAAACAAGCTTAATACAGCTTTTGACCAGACCACGCCAATGTACAAAAATACTTGTACATGGGATAACTTTGTCATATTTAATGATAACCCTGTCAAGTTGGGTACCATTGTGTAGAGCTCATACAGAGCTATTCAATGAACCAATCTTGAGCTTGATATCTCAAAAACTGACAGAGGTATGACCATTTTAAGGTCAAAATCCCACCTGCTGTCAGATACAGCCTTACCATGGGATAATATCCCATAACCATGAATATGAGGTGTCAAATAGACGAAGAAGCATGTTTCTACTTCAATACCTCATATGTCAGTCAATACTGGGGTCCCATACAGTTTCAGTACAGCATTCTACGCGTCATACACGTCAGAATCAGGCTGTGAGGTCCCCAGATGAAAATTTTCACCCTGTATTGGTGAAAACTGCCCAGATGTGGTTTCAAAACCACATCTGAGCCCAATACAGGGTATACAGGCTGTTTTCAAACCACAAGCCTGTCATAGAGAGTGAAAAATCTTCACTTCCTCTACGTGGAAAGGTCTAGCAGCCTTTTCACCTCAATTTTAGGATAAAAAGAGGGCTTTTCACAGCCAAAAGCCTTCCCTCATCCTGCTCTTGAATAACCTACGTAGTAAACTGTCAAAAACAGTTTTACTCTTGGTTAAATAATCAGGTATAATTATAATCTTTAATTATTGTAGACTTTATTATTGTAATCCAACAGATAAAGCCTGCACCCAGGGTTCTCAATAGCGCTCACCACCACTATTTCTCAATAGTAGAACCCTTTTATCTCATTATAAACCTTTATAAATCTTTTTTAAATCATTTTCTGTCGTGTCACATACACAGTTAAAGTTGTAATTAGCCTAGTTATACCTTTATCATAGTATCATCCTGACATTTTGGGGGCCTGGCCGTGTTTTTGACTTTTTTTTGGACCTTACAAGTAAGTCTTTTCTCTGTTTTATGACTTATTAACGATTGTTTTATCCTTTTTTAGGCATAATTTCTATTTAAAAATATTTTTTTTATATATTTTTTACTTTTTTTATACATACTCATATTATAAGAGTATTTTTTATGTGGTTAACACCCACAGTAACTTATTATTTTTGGCGTGTTTTGCATATAAAAACACATAAGCCACTAATAAAGTCCTGTATTCTTGACTGATCATGAATAAGGACACCTGTGACTGAAAAACCATCAGTTGAGGCGTGGTCAAGTGTATTGTTAATTCAATAACACTTGTATACAAACCACTTTTTACAGAATACACTTGCAAACCATAAGTGTATCTGAGGGATACTGACACACAAACAGTGTGACAGGACACCATAAGCTGTATTTTTGACGTGAAATTGTTAATTAAATTACACTGTCATTATACAAGGGCATACTGTAATAATATACAAGCCCAGAGGCCATTCTTAGACGTGCAAAACCAGCCTTTTAAGAAGTCTTAACTGACATAAGCCCTCTTTTTCCTGTTTTGATTCAGTGGAAGAAAACTACATCCCACTTGAAACCCAGTCACAGGCCGACACACCAGTGACACCCTCAGAACCAGAGGGCAGCAAGGGTAAAGGAAAAAGGCTTAGTGAAGGCCTCATTACAGCCAAGAAGTGGACACCAATAGCCACTCAGAGGAGTAGAAAACCACGAAACTCTGCTTCAATACAAGGTAAACCAACCTTAACCACTTGTACAGGGAAGATTACAATTATTAACCCATTTGTAACCTCCAAAGGCAAACTGCCCAAATCAGCAGATAACAAATTTGTACAAGGCACAGTCAAAGAGACCTTGGCTTCCAAAGGAGCCAGCCAGAGGATAGAGCAAGAATGTCTAGAACCAGAAGACCTGAAAGAAGACACATTGGACACAGTGGTGGATGGCAAAACAATGAGGGAGATAATATCAACCTTGCCATTCACACTCCAATTCAACAGAAACCTCAAACCAGAGGACTGGAAGGATATGGATCAAGTTCTTCAAATCCACCAACTCCTCAAAGATTTGTTTCAATGGAGCATGGACAAGAAGAGGTTCAACCTAGCAACTCACTGGGCAGAACTGGGATCAAGTTGCCAGAAGATCTGTCTCAAAGAAATAGACTTCAAGGACCTTATGGTAATCACCAAGGTTGGAACCCTACCAGGCAGCACAGACTCCTGGAGGCAAGGGCACAGAGGATAAGGGAGAATCAAGCCACTATCCAAGCTATAGAAGAACAGTTAACCCAGACAGGGCCTACTCAGATTCCTTCAGGTTCACAAGGAGAAAGTCAAATCAGCTCTCCAGTGGCTTCACACCATTCAGAAACCAGATCAGTGGCCAAGAGTCACCATTCTTCACAATTCCAGGAAGTTTCCAGGAGAAGACAAGGCAACAAGGGCAAGAACAAAGCCTCCTTCAACCAGAGGAGGAAAGAGTCAGACCCCATGATCCAGAAGCTGTTAGATTTGGTAAAAGAAGTACACAAGAACCAGAAGTAGCTGTAAACCACTCTAGAATAAGTAGTCCTAGTAATAGAAACATTACCCCCACTCAGACTGAAAAGAACATTATCACATCTGAGAGCAACATCAACAGTGACACACTGTGGTTGCAAATGTCCCAATATGCTGAGCAATCTGCAAAGCAGGCTGCAGAATTTGCAACTTCCCAAGAGAGGATGAGAAAAACTCAAGCCTCATTGGAGCAGATAGTTAAAAACCTTCAGGAAGGATATGCTCAACTGAGCAAAGCCTCTGAAGAAACCAACAAGAGACTGAATCAAGTCTCTGAAGAACAACACCATAGCAGAAGGGACAGGGAGTGTCTGAACCAAGACATCAACAAATTGTTTGATGCCTACCATAGCTTAAAGCCCCAACCACAAGGCCAAGCTATGGAGAATCCATATCAACCAGATGACATCAAACCAGATGCCATGTTGTTGAATAAGGCAAGATCTCCATCACAATACCAGGATGGAGATGGCATGTCTTATTCAGAGAAGGAAGCCTTGAAACAGCTTCCTGAGGCCTCAAACTGGCCCAAATTCTCTGGATCAGGAGAATATGATCATATGGAACTCATAGATTATATTGATGGACTCTTCATTGATGTACCAAGCATACCAGATTAATGGATTACTGCTAGACTGAATACTGCATTTAAAGGTCATTCAAGTATATGGTACACTGAAATGAAAGAAATCCATTGCAGAAGGAATTGGCCATGGTGGAAGAGTCAAATAATCCAAAAGTACAGTAATGGAACTTGGATATGGCAAAATACCATGTCATTTGAAAATGACAAATACTCTGTGGACAAAGATCCATATGAGTGGTGTCTTAGACAGTCTAAAAGACTTAAAGCCATTGATCCTCAAATGAACATTCAAATGAGGAATCATAAACTTCTGACACAACTGCCAGGAGAACTAGAGCATGCAGTAAAGTGCAGATGCAACCAAAATTGCACTCTAGATGATATAGCCAATACCTCACAAGACATAAGGAAAAGGACTAATATAGGGAAATTCACCCCATATAGAAGCAATAGTTTCAAAGAGAAACAACCTTTCAGGGTAGAGTTTAAAGACAAACCCAGAGAAAGAGTGACAGAAGTGGCAAAGAAGAAGAATTCTTGTCACAATTGTGGTTCAACAGACCACTATGCCAACAACTGTCCAAAAGCAAAGAAGAAAGTCTATGCTATAGAAAAAGTTCCTGAAGAAGAACCTCCAACAGAGGATTCTGAATCAGACTCTATGGGAGATGCCATCAGAGAACTATCTGATGATGATCAAGACCCAAGAGAGGAACTTCTAGTGGAATACCATGAGGAAACCCCATTGGAAATCCAGGATATACAGTTGGAAGCAGGCATGCCACAAGACACTGCCAAAAAGAACTTGTGTAAACATACACAAGATGCACAAACATTCCTGGTTACACCAACCAAAGGAATGGCATATATACATGGAACAGCCACAAAAATGACTGTATGTATTGACAATGCTCAGCACCCACTGATCATTGACAGTGGAGCACACTGCTCCATAGTGGCCAGAAATTATCTGGATAACCACTTCCCAAACTGGGAAAAAGAACTCTTGCCCACCAGGGCAAAGAACTTTAAGAGTGCATCTGGAAAAATGACCTCTATTGGGACAATTATCAAAGAGATAATTATACCCCACAGAAAAGGTAATATCAGACTCAACCCAGAGTTTGTAGTGTGTGAAGATTCCCACATCCAAGGGTTTTTACTGGGAACAGATTACCAGAGGATGTATGGCATAGATATTTACAACAGTAAAAATAGGCATATTACCATTGGTACTAACAAAGAAAAGAAATTTTCTCTTGATATATACCAGATATCTTCTCAGGACCCACTGGAAGAACTTCTGAAAGAATTCAGAGAGGGACAGTTTAGCACTACCCTCACCAGTAAACAAAAGCTAAGTTTACTGAAGATGCTGAGGAAGAATAGACCAGCATTTGCCATTGGTGAAGAACCATTAGGCAAGATCAAAGGCCATGATATAGAACTGTATCTGGATGTAGAAAGGCCTTATCCACCCATGTTAAGGAGACCTCCTTACCCAGCAAGTCTGGAGACCAGGAAAGAGATTGAGAAACATATCAATGAACTCCTGGACATGGATGTCATTAGGAAGATTGGACATAATGAAATAGTGGAAATCACCACTCCTGTCCTAATCACCTGGCATGATGGCAAGTCTAGATTGTGTGGAGATTTCAGAGCCCTGAATAACTACACAAAAGCAGACAGGTACCCTATACCAAGGATACCTCATGCCTTGGATAAGCTAGCCAAAGCCAAATACATAACCAAGATGGATTGTATGAAAGGCTTCCATCAAAATGGAGTTAAACCAAACTCCATGAAATTACTCAGAATAATATTCCATATGGACATATATGAGTACACCAGGATGCCATTTGGCATCAAGAATGCACCAGCACACTTCCAAAGGATGATGGACACCATATTTCAAGAAGAAATAATGGAAGGCTGGATGGTAGTGTATATTGATGATATCATTATATACTCAGAGACATGGGAAGACCATGTACAATACATAGACAGAGTGCTAAGTAAATGTACACCCATCAATCTGAAAATTTCACTTAAAAAGTGTAATTTTGGCCAACAAGAGCTACTAGCTCTAGGACACAAAGTCTCAGGCCTTAGTCTGGCAATTGACCAGAACAAAGTAGCAGCAGTACTGCAAAAGCCAGTACCAAAGAGCATCAAAGAGATGCAATATTTCCTTGGATTTGCTAGCTACTATAGAAGCCACATCAAGAACTTTGCCCACATAACTAGTAGTTTATACAAGCTATGCTCAAAGGATGTAGTTTTTGAAATAACCAAGGAAAGGAGGGATGCATATGAGAGGATCAAATATGAACTCACAAATGCACCTGTGCTCATCTTGCCTGACTTTGAACTACCATTCAAGTTATATATAGATGCAGCATGCAGCCAAGGCTTGGGAACAGCCCTTCACCAAAGGCAAATTGTGGATGGTGAACCAAGAGAAGGTGTAATATGTTACATCTCCAGGAAGCTGAAAGATTCAGAACCTAGGTATGGGGCCACCCAGACAGAATGTCTATGTCTAGTCTGGGCTCTAGAAAAACTCCATTATTATTTGGAGGGTGCAGTCTTTGAAGTCTACACAGACTGCACAGCCTTGAAGTCTTTACTAAACATGAAGACTACTAATAGACACATGCTGAGATGGCAAATAGCCATCCAGTAGTATAGAGGGAACATGACCATCATATACAAAGAAGGTAAAAGCCATACCAATGCAGATGGCCTTAGCAGATGGCCACTGGACAATGTCACAAGCAATCCAGTCTATGACCCTGAAGTTGCTGCAAAAATTCCTATCCATTTTATGGAAATAAATAGGAAGAAGAACTTCAGATTCTCTGAATGGGCACCAGGGAGTGGTACCCTTGACATTGGAAACACTGATTCAGAAGGGACAGAAACCCCCATACTGGGAATAAGTTCCTCAGAATTGCACAATGAATTTTTCAATGCAGTACTGAAATCTTATGCTAAACACAAACAGTGTAGCATACTACTCCAACTCCTTCAACAAAAATACAGGAGCCCAGAACTGGAAACCCAGCTGGAGGAACCCTGGTTGAGGGCCTATAAGGACAATAAATTCTTCCTTATAGATGGCCTGATTTATCACAGAGAAAAGCACACCAGTGCACTCACATTGATAGACAGAGACCACATCTCTTTAATCCTGCAGGAATGCCATGACTGCCCCTACATGGGACACATGAGTGAGGACAGGACTAAAGAGAGGGTAGCAAGCACAGCTTGGTGGCCCAAGTGGGAGCAAGAGTTGAGTGAATACATCAACACTTGTGAAAGATGCCAAAAGGCAAATAGAAAGCATGGGAAGAAATATGGGTTGCTTCAACACATAGAAGAACCCAAGCACCCATGGGAAACCATCAACATGGACTGGGTCACAGGACTTGTCCCACGAGGCAAAGAAAACTACAATGCCTGCTTAGCCATAGTTGATAGGTTCAGCAAGAGCATGAGATGTCTACCATGCCATAAAGAGGACACAGCCATGGACACTGCTCTGTTATTTTGGAATAACATCATATCCACCTGTGGAGTCCCTAAGATCATAATTAGTGACAGGGACCCAAAATTCACATCTGAATTTTGGACCAATTTATATGACATGCTTGGCACCAAGCTTGCTTTTTCCACAGCTTACCATCCACAAACAGATGGCCTAGCTGAGAGGATGATCCAAACAATGGAGGACATCCTCAGGAGGTTCTGTGCCTATGGCATGGAATACAAGGACCATGAGGGATATACCCATGATTGGGTCACCCTCTTACCAGCAGTCCAACTGGCTTATAATACAAGCCAGCACTCTACCACAGGAAAAACACCTGCACTGGTAGAGAAAGGGTGGAATCCCCTTTTACCTGTGGATCACTTGAAGAAAAATCTTCTGACCATCCACCCCACAGCCAAAGACTTCCATGATATGTGGAAGAAAGCCTGTGATACTGCTGCCAAATGCATAGCTGAGGCCAAAGAGTATAATAAGCAGAGGTGGGACAAATCACATATGGAACCTGACTTCAAGGAAGGGGACCAGGTGTTAGTGTCTACACTAAACTTTAACAATCTCAAAGGAGCCAAGAAAATGAGAGACTCATTTGTAGGGCCCTTCACTATCATTAAGTTGATAGGGAAGAATGCAGTAGAGGTCAAGCTCACTGAGGAGTTTTCTAGGAAACACCCAGTCTTTCCAGTAAGCCTGGTCAAACCATACTTCCAAACAGAGGAGGATAAATTCCCCTCCAGGAAGAAAAACATCACTCCACCAGAAATAGTGGAAGTAGAAGACTCTCCTGGACCTGTGAGTAAAATCATCAGGGCCAGAAAAATCAGACTCAAAGGGAAGGATCAGAGACAATATCTAGTGAGATTCAAGAACCAGACAGCTGACAAAGACAAATGGTTGGCAGAAGATGCCATACCAGATGGGAACCTTCATCTAAGGAGATTCGGAGCCTCTAGGAGGACTGAACAGTCTCATCAATGATGAGCCTTTTTTAGAGGGAGGGTATGTCAGCCTGTGAGTCAAAACCAGAGCACAAGCATGACAGCCAAAATACCATAAACCAATGGTATAGCCAAAATACCACCAAAACATGGAACTGAGCCAAATTAGCTCAAAAGGTATAAGAAGAAAGAGGAAACTCACCTCTTTCTGAAAATATAAGTCCCATCACCATAGGACAAGAAATAACAAAGTTATTCCTGCCCAAAGTTATTGCTGAGCATAAACCTTAATTTTCACCTCTCATCTAAAATCTAGAAGGAGAGGCTTAACCCCATCAAATGGGTATTCAAAATGAAGCTCTAAGCCAGGGCTATCCAATGGTACCAGCCAAACTGAGCTAGCACCAGTATTACTTGAGTTATGCTCAAATTCAGACCAAATAAGGGTGAACAAAACATTCACCTCTCATCTAACTTTTACAGTTTTAGTGTGAGATACCTAAAGTGGGGTCTTTTTGGAAAGAGTACAATCAGGGCTATCTGATGGTGCCATCCATTTCCTCATAACTCAACTACAACAGAGGTTATTGGCCAAACAAGCTTAATACAGCTTTTGACCAGACCACGCCAATGTACAAAAATACTTGTACATGGGATAACTTTGTCATATTTAATGATAACCATGTCAAGTTGGGTACCATTGTGTAGATCTCATACAGAGCTATTCAATGAACCAACGTTGAGCTTGATATCTCAAAAACTGACAGAGTTATGACCATTTTAAGGTCAAAATCCCACCTGCTGTCAGATACAGCCTTACCATGGGATAATATCCCATAACCATGAATATGAGGTGTCAAATAGACGAAGAAGCAGGTTTTTACTTCAATACCTCATATGTCAGTCAATACTGGGGTCCCATACAGTTTCTGTACAGCATTCTACGCGTCATACACATCAGAATCAGGCTGTGAGGTCCCCAGATGAAAATTTTCACCCTCTATTGGTGAAAACTGCCCAGATGTGGTTTCAAAACCACATCTGAGCCCAATACAGGGTATACAGGCTGTTTGCAAACCACAAGCCTGTCATAGAGAGTGAAAAATCTTCACTCCCTCTACGTGGAAAGGTCTAGCAGCCTTTCCACCTCAATTTTAGGATAAAAAGAGGGCTTTTCACAGCCAAAAGCCTTCCCTCATCCTGCTCTTGAATAACCTACGTAGTAAACTGTAAAAAACAGTTTTACTCTTGGTTAAATAATCAGGTATAATTATAATCTTTAATTATTGTAGACTTTATTATTGTAATCCAACAGATAAAGCCTGCACCCAGGGTTCTCAATAGCGCTCACCACCACTATTTCTCAATAGTAGAACCCTTTTATCTTATTATAAACCTTTATAAATCTTTTTTAAATCATTTTCTGTCATGTCACATACACAGTTAAAGTTGTAATTAGCCTAGTTATACCTTTATCATTGTATCATCCTGACATTTAGCTCTTCCAAGGCCAGACCAGGAAGAAACACTCCATTTGACTTGCTCCATATCTGGATTCAGTTGGTTTGATTCTCCTGGATATGAAGCATATGGCTCCTTCCATAGGTTGATCCTTGATAATTTTAACTTGATGAAGTGCAGCACCAAGCCCATCTCCTGATGCATCAATATAAATCTTAAAAGGCAGCTCAAAGTCTGGCATCAGTAAGAGTGGAGCAGTGGTTAAGGTTTGTCTTCAAGATTCAAAGGCTTTGAATCTGTCAGCAGTCATTTCAAACACAGTGTCCTTGTCACACAATTGATACAGAGCTCTTGCTATGGGTGCAAAATCTATAATATGCTGTGTGTAATATCCTGAAAAGCCAAAAAATGACTGAATTTCTTTTTTGTTCTGAGGAATAGGTTTCAGTAGGACTGCTGCAGCTTGGTTTCTTTCAATTCCCAGGGATACACCAGATACTACATAACCCAGTTCTTTGAGTTCTTTGCATCCAAAGTGACTTTTGCTCAAAAAAATTCTCATGTTTATATATTGGTTTTTGGTCAAAACCCCATATAATCTGTATATATGTTCTTTCCAAGTCTTGTAACAGAAAATAATGTCATCAATGTAAATGATTAACCATCCTTTTGAAAGATCTTCAGGGAGGATTTCATTCATCATTCTTTGAAAGTGTGAAGGTGCATTCTTGATACCAAAAGGCATCCTCTAATATTCATATAATCCACAATGAACAATAACTCTCAAGTATTTTCTTGCCCTTGGTGTCACTACATTCTGGTGAAATCACTTAAGGGAATCCATAGTGTTTATATACACTGCTTGAGATTTCTAGGTAAGGGCAATTTCTATTTTTGGTATTGGGTACCTCTCTGTAACAGTGTAAGTGTTCAGAGCTCTGAAGTCCACAACCATTCTAGATTTTCCATTATGCCATGCAACTATGACTGGTTTAGTAATTTCTACTTCCTCATTATGGCCAATCTTTCTTATTACACCAAGGTCGAGAAGTTCTTTAATATGAGTTTCCAGTGCTTCGCTTGATTTAGGACTTGCTGGATATGAAGGTCTTCTTAAGAGTGGTGGATAACGTCTCTCAATATTAAGGATGATGTCAACTTCATGGCCAATAATTGCCCCCAAAGGTTCTTTGTCTGATGCAAATGCTTCTTTGTGGTCATATAAAAGGGAAGAAAGTTCATTTTCCTTATTATCAGTCAGATGAATGCTTATTTTAGCTTCATTCAACTGTTCAGATTTGAATCTTTCCAACTTTAAGTTGACTGGTTATACCTTGCTTACTGTAATTTTTGTTTTAAATGGTAAAAAGCAAAATGTTTGATTCTTATTTTCTCCAATAGTAAAGTATCTGTCCTTGTTGTTATGTCGGCCTATTCCATACATGATTAAATATTAATTTCCCAATATAAAATGGGTACTAGAGCAATTTTCAATTACTAAAAATTCAACAGTGATTTTTAAATTTCCATTTATATGTAAAAATATGGCAGTGGTCTCAAATATTCCCACTGCTTACTTTGGATTACTTCACTATTGAATTTGATGCCATCAATTGGAAACAATTGATCTTCACAATTTGGTACACAAGTTTTTAGAAAAGATTTGCCAACACAAGAGCAGAAGGCTCCTGGGTCAAGTAAACATTTAGTGGGCTTTTTGTTAATTACCACTTCTATTATACAGGAGTTACCAGCTGTATAACCCTTTTCCCTATGTGGTTTGGTCTTCATTAGTTGTGTACCTTGAATTTTGACAAATCAAGTTGATAATTGCTTGATTGTGGCAAGGGGTAAGAAGATTCCACAATGTTCAAATGGGCATTGATATTTTCTATATCTTCTGAAGATTCAGAAAATATTGATGATTTATCATCTGAATTTTCTACATCATCATCTTTTTCAATGTCAATTTCATTTATTTTTCCCTTCCTGGGACATGCATTAGCTAAATGTGTGGTGCTTTGAAAAATATGGCACTTGCGGATTATATCTGCAGATTTATACTTCATATTATTAGAATTTTGTTTGGGATTTTTTTGACAGTGTCTTTGAAAGGTGTATTAAACCTTGTTTTGAAATTCACTCTACTAGAACCAATTCTGGTTCTGGTGGTTATTTCTTCTAATATATTAATAATATCTTCTGCTGAAGATTTTTCAGTAGTCCTGCATTTGACATAATGCTCCAAGTCACCTCCACACTGTCTTTGAATTTTTCTGTGAATAATAAATTCTGACATGTCAGGATATAATGCTGTTAATCTATCTTTTTGTTCCAAAAACCATGGTAAAGCTTTTTCTTTATTGGCATTGAATTTGGCAGATTCAAAGGCTGTTTCAACTTTAAATCTCCAAGCATCATTGGCCCATTTGTTTATAATTTGGGTTTTCCACCAAGTCCAACTTTTGTGTCCATGTGCTTGTCTTCATTTGATATACAATCTGTGGGGTTATCTGGTAAACAAGGTGTCAAATATTGCTCTTACCAATCTGTCTGGTAATTCAAAATCTTCTTTGGTAATGTAGTTAACTCTTATGCATTCCATATGGTCATATTCTCCTTCACCACTGAAATGAGGCCATTCTCTAAGTTTTGGTACTTCTTTCAAAAGTGCTTTTTTCATTGATGGTTACAAGTTATGAAAAGAAGTGGAAAGTCCACTTTTTAAATGTTAATTTTCAACTTCAAATACTTGTGGATTTGGAATTCTTGAGTCCTCATTCTTATTCAAAGGTCTAGTCATTCTTGGTAAGGTGTGAAGTAATTGTTCAGTATCATTCATTTTACTGTTGCTAAACCTTTGGGAATTTCTGAATTAATGTTGTAAACGTTGTATTGAATTCATTACATTAGTGTTAGGTTTTTCCTCTGTATGTGTCACTTCTTGCGATAGTTCTGTTTGTCTAGTATTATCACAAGTGATTTGATTCAACTTCATTGTCAATTTGAATATTTTCTCTTGTGAGGTATCAAAACCCTTTTTCAAGGCAATTGTATATGTCTTTACTTCAGTAAATTATTTTGAAGTATTATCAAGAACATTTTTATTCTCCTCTTTGATAGTACTTATGGCTTGTTCTATTCTTGTTCTAATTTTGTCATCAATATTGAATATAGAATATTTGTGTGTTAGTTCTTTGATGTTAGCAGATTGTTCATTCACCTTATTTAAAGAAGCACTATCTTTATCAGAAGCTTTAAGTGTTCCTAAAACTTTCTCAAAACACCTGAGTGTTTCATCTATTTAGCTCATACTTAAGTTATTTTTTTAAGATTGTTACAAATTGATGAATTTGTATCAGAAATATGACTTTTTACATCATTTATAGCTTCATACAACTCTGGGATAGCATTAAAAATGTCAGAAATAATTTCTGATATTTTAATCTGGCTTCCTCCTTTTTCAGGGTTTCCATCATTATTCTGGCCATCTGAAATACATTTTCCATGGCATCCTTCTTAATATTTGGGTTTCTGTAACCCTGGCTGTAAGGCTTTGTGACTGGAGCCTTGCCTTTTCCCTTGTTCTGAGCTTGTGGCTTCCTTTTCATGTTGTAATTTCTGCTGCTGGCTACTGGGGCTGTTTTTGGAACTTCCTTGGGTGGTGGAGGGTTTTCTTTCTCCATTCTTTTGTTGAAATCATCATGGTTTTCTTTTCCATTAATGGATGCCATCAATTGAGTAACTTGCAAGTGTTGGGATGGCTCAGGAATTTTCTCACAGTCAGGTAAGCATTAATGCATTTTTTCCACAGATATGCAAGGATCTGGTACTCTTTGTGCTGTAATGCATTGTTGTAGACCTTCTGTCTGGCTTTGTGTAAGGTGTGGATATGAAACTTTGATTAAAAATCAAGTACTTTTCCTGTCCTCAAAATTTGTATAAGGTAAAAATCAATTAGAAATAGTAAGAAATATTATTTTGAAGAGAAAACACGGCAATTTTATTTTTTATAACTTTATTAGTATAAAACAATAATATTATAAAGATTTATTGTTTTACCAAGATTAAAAATTTATCCAAAAATACTCTACAAGAGATATTTAAGGCTACAAAAGAAATTTCTTCAAGAGCAATTTCAATTGGAATTCATTGAGCAAAGAACGGCAAGCAATTAATGAAAGAACAGAGTCTTTAAAAAGAATATTAAAGAGAAAACACGCCCAAAAGTGAGCAGAGTGAATTTGGAAACAAAGTGACAAAGTTTACAGTGATGAAAGATGCTTTAATTCACTTTTGGGGTGGTTCAGGGGTAAAAATGATTATAAGAGTTACAAACAATGATTATGATGATTTTTTCACGTGGTTAAAAGGATTAAGATGATTTAAAATGGTGGTTGGAATCTTTTATTGATTGGTTTAACAGTGTTTAAACTAATTAATAAAAGGAAAAGATTCTAACATGAAGAGAAAAGTGGGGCAAAGAAGACATTCTTTTATAGCCATCAATTTTCTTACTTCAAAAGTAAAATTTACTCTTGTCAGTCGTGAAAAATAGTCTGACAACAGAAAAGCCAATTATGGCATCATTGAACCCTGATTTAGACCAAAAAGGGCTGGTTTAAGCCATTTTTAGCCATTTTAGACCCTTAAATCAGCCATTAATATAGTAATACCTGGTCTAAAGCCTTCAAAACACTTCAGAATGTGTGTAAGAGACATAGAAGCCAGTTAAAACTGTTTTTAATATGATGGTTTTATCTTAAGGGTAGTTTTACCCTCTTGGCAACAGCTAAAACTACCCCAGTTGGTATCAAAACCTCATCATCAATTGAGTCCACAGACCCTGTAACTCAATTCCAGGCCAAAAGTGAGGAACTTTTGCGTGAATTTTGAAACCACACGCCTGTCAGCAAGGATTTTGGGGGTCTAGCTCCCCCTTAGAGCTGGAGTTCCTTTTCCCCCCCAAATTCAATCTTTCCAATTTATTTTTCCTTTAATTCCTCATCATGTATTATACTTATAATATACATATGTAATTCAATTGAATTGTACAGTACAATACAGTAATAATTGATACCTCATATGTAAATCAAAGTTCACTTATGTAATACACGCGCACATTTTGACATTTCAATTGAATTCAATTGAAAATACTTCAATTCCTCATAACTTCTAAACTAAACACAACACCTCAATTTTAAAACAAAAATTGATGGTTAACCCCACATGTGATGTGAATTAAATTCAAGTTTTGAGTATTTTAAACTTTTGTATTGAAAATACTAAAAAATTAATTTAAGCTTATTTAGAGTTGAGTTACAAGAATTTCACTCAGAGGTGACCCCACCTGTTTTTTTATGAGGAATCCAATGGTGAAATAATTTTCATATGTTTATTTATTGGATAAAAAGTTATAATAATTTTTATTTAAATTTTTTCCAAATTTATTTATTTTTTTACAATTTTGTTAAAATTTCATTTTTACTTAATTTTTTCAAGTATAAATGTAATTTTGTAATTACAAAATTTAATGTAATTAATTTTTTATTTTTAATATAATTTTATATTTATATTTTTATTTTTATTTTAATAATATAAATAAATTTATTTTATTTATATTAATATGTTATTTTTGTATTTGTGGTCTTTTGGGTATATGAAATTACCTCTAAGGCTCACATTCCCTCCCCCTAAAAAAGAATATTACTTTGTAATATTGGTGTTTCTAGTGTGTCTGAATGTCCTGAGGAGTTTGGTAGCTTCTGGTATATCTTTTTCTTCTAACCATTCATCTTCACAAGTTGGGTCACTGTAAGATGTGACTATGAAACTGATGATAATATTACTATTAATCAACAGTACTATGTCTGTTCTTATGAAATATAATAATAAAATATTATTATAACCACAATTAAATAATTATAAAATTATTTCTTTCACGTGTTATACACTACTAGTGATTATAACAGTGAGCAGTAATTGTCTACAAGAATCAATTACAAGAAGAATTTAATAATAAAAACTTCTTTATTAAAATAATAAAATTATTTTAATATATAATTATCTTTTGCAAGAATAATTATAAAGATAATTTTTGAAGAAAACTATTACTAGAGAAAAACTTTAAGAATTAAGAATAAATGACTCACTAATACTCCAAAGAACTTATTGATAGATAAGAGTAGAGAAATTTGACGTGGAATTGTGGATTTAAGGGATCAAAAGGATTTATAACAGTATTACAACAATATATAGTTGGATTCTATGATTTCACGTCTTTCTAGATGATTTTGAAATATTTAAAATACTTAAGAATAGCTTTAACTAATACTTACTTGTTGGTAATAATGATTTAATAAATTGATAAGATGATGATGCGGAAAAAACAGCAAGAAGAGACTTCTTTTAAGTCAACAACAGCTCACAGAGGCGTGCAATGGAGCAAACTGAAAAACCAGTGAGTGAGAAAACAATAAACCTTTTTGGATTAATGATTACATCATCTGTTGTCACGTAAGATTATCATAATTACTTAATTGATGCTTTTACGTGACTACCAACCCCAATATGGTTAAGAATAAAAGGAGTAACATCTGTAAATCTTCTTTTATTCTAAAATAATCATTGATTTCTCAAAGTTATCAATGTTATTGCCAATTTCATCACAGGTTGTAATTACTGTGAATTTTTGAAGATTCAGTGTTTCACGTAGAATGGTCAAAAATGGACTGTAAGGAAAACTTTTAATTTTACTAGTAAAACCATAATTCTTTTTGGTTTTACCATAGATAATACAGTTCTTCATTGGTCCTGAAAGTTTCAGGAAGATTCATTAAGAATTGTATTTTTAATGAATTTTTGAAGTTTTTACCTCATTTCTACGTAGAATTGCAAATAGCAGTATTTTGCTGGTTGCTATGAGGTAAATCAATGAATATGGATCCCAAAAGGGTTTTAATTACTCTTTTAGGGTCTAGTCATGGAAAGTCATCAAGAATTGACGTGGTTACAGGAGTCTAAGTAGCTCATTACCTCCTTGGCACGTCAAAATAGCAGGTTATTTGCTATTTTTCTTATGATTACAGTAGGTGTAACTTGGTAACCAAGTTCCCAAAGAGTTTTAGTTTACCAATTGGGCCAAGATGAGCCATGGATCCATGCTCTGGAGCTATCCACACCTCTGAGGCCTCAGAAGTTGGGTACCCTGGCTCTCTTTGATGTCTTTTGTCCCCCTTGCCTAATTTTTACGTCAAAATAGTAATTTAAGCTTCAAGTGAGATATCCACTATGGGTGTACCAAAAGTCCATGTAAGAATACCATGATATTAAGTGCTTAAAACATGCATAACACTATTCTTAGTGTATATGTAACATGGGATTTCTCACTTTCCCATTATTTTGGCTAAAAATCAAGAAAAACAAAAAATTTCACGGATCTTTTATGTGGTATTAATGATGTGGTATTGAAGTATTTTCCATTTTACCACCTCAAATACTTAAGTTGAGCTTATTCACTCTATGGAGCTACCCTAGGTGAATTTTTGTGTAGAATCCAAATCTGGTCTTAAATCCATGGATTTACTTACTCGATAAAAAGTTATTCATCTTTTCTGAAATTGAAAATGATGAATTTTGGATATATGCATGACTTATGAGTTTTGCATAATTCAAAATTTCTTTTTAAGATAATTGTGGCCTATTTGGGTATGTAAAATATACCTCAAGGCTCACAGTCACTGTACCTAACAAGGTATTCCCTCACTTTCTTGGTTCTTAATTTCCTTTCTTTAAGAACTTTGGTAATTTTCTTAGTACCAGATGTCTCAATAGGAGGTATAACTTGGGGAAGCTTATTCCTCAAGGTAAATTTCTCAGAATCACTAGATTTATATGGCTTTATCAAGCTCACTGGAAATGTAGGATGCTTATTGCTAAGTTCTTCAGATAACTCTACTTCAACAGCATTTTCTCCATGGAGGGCCTTAATCACAAAAGGTCCTGCAAAGGCGTATTTTAACTTTTTACATCCTTTGATCTTATTGAAGTTAGTGGTGGATACAAGAACTAGGTCCCCCACTTTGAAATCTGGAGTTGCATGTGATTTATCCCATTTGTCTTTAGCATATGCAAAAGAGTCCTCCATGCACCTTACTGCATGCTTTCTAGCTTTGTCTAGCATTCCTTTGAAGCTAGAAGCTGTGGGATGTATCTCAATTAAATCTTTCCTCAAGGAATCTTAGGGTAACTTGGGGTTCCATCCTTTTTCTAGAATAGCAGGAGTCTGATTGGTACTGGCATGGATTGATGTTTTATATGCTCATTCCAGTGCTGGCAAAAGAGTACACAAATCATGGGTAAATCCATCACAATATTTGAATTCAAGGCCATATGCACAAAATCTTCTCACCATGTCCTCTAAGGTTTGGATCATCCTTTTCGCCAGGCCATCAGTTTGTGGGTGGTAGGCTTTAGAGAAAGATAGTTTAGTGCCAAATAATTGGTGAAGATTTGTCCATAGTGCTGAAGTGAATTTGGGATCCCTATCACTAATGATATTTGTAAATATCCCAGTCCATGACACTACTCTATTCCATATCAGAAGAGCTGTATCCATGGCTGTATCATCTTTGTGACATGGTAAAAAGATTGGAGTTTTACTGAATCTGTCCAAAATTACTAGGCAAGCATTATAGCTTCTGTCACCTCCTGGTGGTAGGCCAGTTACCCAATCCATATGGACAATTTCCCAAGGTCTGTTTGGTTCTTGGATTTTTATCATATTTCAAGTCTCTTGCCAGTGGATTTATTTGCCTTTTGGCATCTGTCACAGGTTTTGCAATACTCTGCAACATCTTTCTTCCACATTGGCCACCATATGCAGGTCTTTACTTTCTCTCTTGTTCTGTCTTCAGACAGATGTCCTGAAAAGGGACTATCATGGAATTCTTTCAGTACAAGATTTATTAATGACCTGTCTACAACTGTCATGACACATGTGTGCTTGGTTCTGTGGTAAATTATACCATCCAGTAGATGAAATCTTCCTTCATCATAAGATTTTCTCCATACTTCATCCAAGGCATGTATTAGAGAGTTGTCTTTACAGTCTTTGTTAAGTAATTGGCATAAGATGCTACAATTCTTATCTTGAGTGTAACTACTTCTGACTTCTTCAAAGAAGGTGGTGTTTAAGTCTGTAACACTTATTCCTTCTATTGGAGTTTGTGGTGAAGCTTCTTCTGGCACATAAGCAGGGTTATCAATATTATTTGGTAATGGCCATCTGCTTAGTCCATCTGCATTCTTATGAATATTCCCATCCTTATGAACAATAGTCATATTGCCTCTGTATTCTTGTATGGCTTTTTGCCATCTGAGCATATTTCTGTTGGGTGTTTTCATGTTTAAAAGTGATTTGACAGCTGTACAATCTGTTATCACCTCAAAAACACATCCCTCTAAGAAGTAGTTCAATTTCTCCAAGGCCCAGACAAGGTATAGACACTCCATCTGACTTGCTCCATATCTGGCTTCAGTTGGTTTGATTTGCCTGGATATGAAACATATTGGCCCTTCTACAGGTTTATCATTTATGATCTGAACTTGGTGAAGTGCAGCACCTAGTCCATCCCCTGATGCATCAATATACAGTTTGAAAGGCAATTTAAAGTCTGGAATCAGTAAGAGTGGAGCAGTGGTCAATGCTTCTCTTAGAGACTCAAAAGCTTTGACTCTGTCAACAGTCATTTCAAATACTGTGTCTTTGTCACACAATTTATAAAGTGGTCTTGCTATGGATGAAAAATCTTTAATGTGTTGCCTGTAATATCCTGCAAAACCTAAGAATGACTTAATTTCCTTATTTTTCTGAGGCATGGGTTTTAGCAATACTGCTGCAACTTTGTTTTTGTCAATTCCAAGGGATAAACCAGATACAACATGTCCTAGTGCCTTAAGTTCTTTAAATCCAAAATGGCATTTCTTCAAGGAGATTTTCATGTTGACTGATTGAATTTTTGTCAAAACTCTGGACAATCTGTACATGTGCTCCTCCCAAGTCTTGGAACAGACAATAATGTCATCAATATAAATGATTGACCATCCCACTTAGAGTTCTTCAGGGAATATTTCATTCATCATTCTTTGGAAGTGTGAAGGTGCATTTTTGATACCAAAGGGCATCCTCAAGTATTCATACACTCCACAATGAACAATAATCCTCAAGTATTTTCTTGCTCTTGGTGTCACCACATTTTGATGGAATCCTTTAAGGGCATTCATAGTGGTTATATACACTGCTTGAGATATTTGAGTAAGGGCAATTTGGGTTTTTGGTATTGGGTATCTGTCTGGAACAGTGTAAGTGTTCAGAGCTCTAAAGTCCCAAACCATTCTGGATTTTCAATTATGCCATGCCACTATGACTGGTGTAGTTATCTCTACTTCTTCATTGTGGCCTACTTTTCTTATTACACCAAGGTCCAGAAGTTCTTTGATATGAATTTCTAGAGCTTCTCTTGATTTTGAACTTTCTGTATATGCAGGTCTTCTTAAGAGTGGTGGGTAAGGTCTCTCAATGTTAAGAATGATCTCAACTTCATGACCAATAATTTCTCCTAGAGGTTCTTTGTCTGAAGCAAATGCTCCTCTGTGGTCATAGAAAAGGGAAGAAAGTTCATTTTCCTGTTTATCAGTCAGATGAAGGCTTATTTCAGCCTCATTTAACTGTTCAGACTTGAATTTCTCTAACTCTAAGTTGACTGGTGATACTTTGTTTACTGTAATTTGTCTTTTAAATGGTAAGAAGGCAAATTTTTGGCACTTATTTTCTCCAATATTAAAGTATCTGTCTTTGTTGTTATGCAAATCTATCCCATACATGATTAAATAGTCATTTCCCAATATAAAATGGGTACTAGAGCAATTTTCCATAACAACAAATTCAACTGTGATTCTTAAGTTCCCATTTATGTGTGGGAATATGACATTGGTCTCAAAGATTCCTAATGCTTTCATTGGGTTACTTGCACTGTTGAATTTTATGCCATCAATTGGTAACAATTGGTTTTCAAGATTTGGTACACAAGTCTTAAGAAAATATTTTCCAACACAAGAGCAGAAGGCTCCTGGGTCAAGCAAAAGTTTGGTGGGCTTGTTGTCAATCACCACTTCTGTTATACAGGAGTTACCAGCTGTATAACCTTTCCCTCTGTTTGGTTTTGTTTTCATAAGTTGTGCATCTTGAACTTTTGATAAATCAAGTTGACCATTGCTCAATTGTGGCAAGTGGGAATAAGATTCCATGATGTCAAAAGTGGCATTGATATTTTCTATATCTTTTGAAGATTCAGAAAATATGGATGACTTATCATCTGAATTGTTTTCAATTATGTCTTCTTTTTCAACATCTGGTTCCTTTTCAATGTCAATTTCATTGCTTTTTCCCCTTTTTGGACATGTATTGGCTAAATGGGTGGTGCTTTGGCAAATATGGCATTTTCTGACTGTATCTGCAGATTTATATTTAATATTACTAGAATTTTCTTTGGGGTTTTTGTCCACAGAATCTTTCCAAGGTGTATTAAAACTTGTTTTGAGATTCACCCTACTAGAACCAATTTTGGTTCTGGTGGTTACTTCCTCTAATATATTGATAATATTCTCTGCTGAAGATTGTTCAGTAGTCCTGCTTTTTACAGCATGCTCCAAGTCACCTCCACATTGTCTCAGAATTTTTCTATGGATCATAAATTCTGACATGTCAGGATATAATGCTGTTAATCTGTCCTTTTGTTGGCAAAACCATGGTAAAGCTTTGTCTTTATCAGCATTAAATTTGGCATATTCAAAGGCTGTTTCAACTTTAAACCTCCAAGCATCATTTGCCCATTTGTTGATGATTTGGGTTTTCCACCAAGTCCAACTCTGGTGTCCATGTGCTTGTCTTATTTTGATGTACCATCTGTGAGCTGATCTGGTAAACAAGGTGTTAAACCTGGCTGTTACCAATCTGTCTGGTAATTAAAAATCCTCTTTGATCATGTCAATACCTCTAATGAATTCCATATGGTCATACTCTCCTTCACCGCTGAAGTAAGGCCATTCTTTAAGTTTTGGAACTTCTTTCAAGAGTGCTTGGCCCATTGATGGTTCCAAGTTATGAAAAGGAGTGGATAATTCATTTTTTAATTGTGAATTATCAGGATCCAATACTTGTTGATTTGGAATTCTTGTGCCCTCATTTTGATTCAGAGGTGTAGACATTCTTGGTAAGGTGTTCAGTATTTGTTCAATTTCATTCATTTTACTGTTGCTACACCTTTGGGAATTTCTGTATTCATGTTGTAAGCTTTGTATTAAATTTATTACTTCAATTTTATACATGTCTTCTTTATGTGTCAGTTCTTGCCATAACTCTGTCTGTCTTGTATTATCAGCAGTTACTTGATTCAATTTCATTGATAATTTTGATACTTCTTCTTGTGAAGCATCAAAACACCTTTTCAAGGCAATGGTATATGTCTTTACTTCAGTATATTAATTTTAAATGTCATCAAGGACTTTCTTGGCATCTGTTTTGATAATATTTATGGCTTGTTTAAATCTTCTTTCAATTATTTCATCAATATTGAATTTAGAATATTTATCTGTTAATTCTTGAATAATGGCAGATTGCTCATTTATTTTATTGCCAAAAGAATTATCATTATTGGAAATTTTAATTGTTCTTAAAACCTTTTCAAAACACATAAGTGTTTGATTAATTTGGCACAGACTCAGGTTGTTTGTTTTAATGTTGTTACAAATGGTTTCATTTTTATCAGAAAGATGTTTTTTCACATCATTTATAGCATCATACAATTCAGGGATGGAATCAAATATATCAGAAATCATTTCTGGAATCTTAATCTGGCTTCCTCCTTCTTCTGTAATTCCATCATGGTTCTGGCCATCTGAAATACATTTTCCATGGTATCCTACTGAATCTTTGGAATCCTGTATCCTTGGCTGTAAGTTTTTGGGGCTGGTGCCTTCCCTTTGCCCTTGTTTGGAGTTTGTGGCTGCTTTTTCACGTTGGAATTGCTGGTGCTGGCCACTGGGGCTGTTTTTGGCACTGGTTTGGGTGGTGGAGGGTTGTTTTTCCTCCATTCTAGTGTCAAAAGCATCATGTTTTTCTTCTCCATCAATCAATTCCATCCATTGAGCAATTTGCAAGTGTTGGGATGGCCCAGGAATTTTCTCACAGTTAGGTAATAATTCATGCAATTCTTCCACAGGTCTGCAAGGATCTGGTACTCCTTGAATTGAAGTGCATTTTTGTATGCACTGTGGCTGGCTTTGTATATGTCCACAGAGGCTTGTTGTGGCGGTGTCAGCTCTTTTTGAAGGTAAAATGGTATTATCAGCTTCAGAATGACCCATTTTAGTTGTTTGGAAGTCATCAACTGACCCTTTTCCTTCTGTACCTGATTGGCCTCTACCATAATCACGTCTATTACCTTTCTGGGAGCTGCTTGAGGGGTTATAGCTGGCTCCTGACCTGGTTGAAGGCATAATTATGGTTAAAAAGGCTTAAAATAGTATTTTTACGTCAAGAAACTTACTATTGGCCAAATTCTTAGCTTTCTTAAGGGTATTACTTATGTCTAAGTTAATCAATTCAGAAGATATTGGTTCAGGTTGGTTATTTTGAGTCACAATAACAGTACTATTATGGTCTGAATTAATAGTACTGGCAGGAATAATGCTGGTGACTGTTGAGGCTGTTTCAATGTTTTCTTGTCTTACCACGTTGTCAGACACTAAAATTAATAAAAAAACCAATTAATTAAGTAAAAAAAAGGATATTTCAAAAAAGAAATAAAAATATAAGCCTCACTTATAATATGAAAAAAAAAAATATGGATTTTTTGAATTATAAGTATTTTTTATATGTTTTTAAATTTTTCAATATAAGAAAAAAGATTTGAAAATAGTAAAAAAAAAAATATGTCACAGGTAAAATATCACGGCTGGGCCTCCAAATGTAAGGTGTGGATATGAAACTTTGATTAAAAATCAAGTACTTTTCCTGTCCTCAAAATTTGTATAAGGTAAAATTCAATTAAAAATAGTAAAGAATATTATTTTTAAGAGAAAACACACCAAATTTATTGTTTATAACTTTATTAGTATAAAATAATAATATTATAAAGATTTATTGTTTTACCAACAATAAAAATTTATCCAAAAATACTCTACAAGAGATATTTAAGGCTACAAAAGAAATTTCTTCAAGAGCAATTTCAATTGGAATTAATTGAGCAAAGGACTGCAAGCAATTAATTAAAGAACAAAGTCTTTAAAAAGAATATTAAAGAGAAAACACGCCCAAAAGTGACCAGAGTGAATTTGGAAACAAAGTGACAAAGTTTACAGTGATGAAAGATGCTTTAATTCACTTTTGGGGTGGTTCAGGGGTAAAAATGATTATAAAAGTTACAAAAAATGATTATAATGATTTTTTTACGTGGCTAAAAGGTTCAAAATGATTTAAAAAAGGTGGTTGGAATCTTTTATTGATTGGTTTAACAGTGTTTAAACTAATTAATAAAAGGAAAAGATTCTAACATGAAGAGAAAAGTGGGGCAAAGAAGACATTCTTTTATAGCCATCAATTTTCTTACTTCAAAAGTAAAATTTACTCTTGTCAGTCGTGAAAAATAGTCTGACAACAGAAAAGCCAATTATGGCATCATTGAACCCTGATTTAGACCAAAAAGGGCTGGTTTAAGCCATTTTTAGCCATTTTAGACCCTTAAATCAGCCATTACTATAGCAATACCAGGCCTAGAGCCTTGAAAACACGTCAGAATGTGTGTCAGAGGCGTAGAAACCAGTTAAAACTGTTTTTATTATGATTGTTTTATCTTAAGGGTAGTTTTACCCTCTTGGCAACAGCTAAAACTACCCCAGTTGGTATCAAAACCTCATCATCAATTGAGTCCACAGACCCTGTAACTCAATTCCAGGCCAAAAGTGATGAACCTTTGCGTGAATTTTGACATCCCATGCCTGTCAGCAATGATTTTGGGGGTCTAGCTCCCCCTTAGAGCTGGAGTTCCTTTTCCCCCCCAAATTTAATCTTTCCAATTTATTTTTCCTTTAATTCCTCATCATGTATTATACTTATAATTTACATATGTAATTCAATTGAATTGTACCATACAATACAGTAATAATTGATACCTCATATGTAAATCCAAGTTCACTTATGTAATACACGCGCACATTTTGACATTTCAATTGAATTCAATTGAAAATACTTTAATTCCTCATAACTTCTAAACTAAACACAACACCTCAATTTTAACCCAAAAATTGATGGTTAACACCACATGTGGTGTGAATTAAATTAAAGTTGTGAGGATTTTCAACTTTTGTATCAAAAATACTAAAAACTTAATTTAAGCTTATTTAGAGTTGAGTTAAAAGAATTTCACTCAGAGGTGACCCCACCTGATTTTTTATGAGGAATACAATGGTGAAATAATTTTTATATGTTTATTTATTGGAGAAAAAGTTATAATAATTTTTATTTAACTTTTTTCCAAATTTTTTTACAATTTTGTTAAAATTTCATTTTTACTTAATTTTTTCAAGTATAAATGTAATTTTGTAATTACAAAATTTAATGTAATTTTATTTTTAAATTGTAATTAATTTTATATATATTTTTTTTTTATTTTTATTTTAATAATATAAATAAATTTATTTTATTTATATTAATATGTTATTTTTGTATTTGTGGTCTTTTGGGTATATGAAATTACCTCTAAGGCTCACAAAAAAGGTATGTGTTTTTTTTTTTAATTTTTTTAATATTACTATTTTTAAGTACAAAATTTCCACATGTTTTATAAAAAGAATTAGAATGAGGTCTGATTTAATTAATAAATAGGAATGAGGGGTGGGGGGGATAATTGGAATCAATTTTATATAAAAAAAATCAATCAATCTGTTTCAATCTCAAAAATAGTTTGTTTTTTTCTGAGGGAGGGGGTGGAAGATTGAAAAAAATATAACATCCTGTGTTTCTTAAATTTATCTTCCCACTCCAGGGCTTTTGATTTGGAATAAAATTCTCAATTCACAGGAATTTGGGGAACTGGATAAATTTTAGAAATGATGATATTCAATGGAACAAAATTAGAACATCTATCCAAAAAGTAGATTAAAATGGGTTTATTATCATTTGGAGGACAGAAATCAAGGAAAAAAAGGAGAAATATTGGACTTTTGAATAAATTCAAACAGTTCTTTGATACTTATTTGAAATTGGATCCCCCATATCAGGCATGGACATTTAATTTCTCTTTGTATCCTGACCAACATCTTAATACCACTCAATTCTGTCAAAATAAGAGGATTCTGAGGGAATCAAAGTCTTCATGGCTTCATAAAGGTCTTGATTTTTTTTGAATTTCTTCATCCAAGTCACCTCTGAAATAAACACATTGATATTGAGTCTTTTAAATGTAATGGGATACAGCTCTTTAGCCAGAGTTTTCATCATCCTGGATATTTATGGGCTTGAATTTTTATTTCAATTTAAGCTTTAGTTAGTCTTCTGATCCAGGTTCCTGATAAAAATAATTCCAATCTTAATATTAATCCACTTTCATAATTTTAGAGATTTCAATTTACTTTAATCTTTATTTTTTTTTTGTTATGATCAATTTTGATGTGATTCTTCCTCTTCTATTGAATTGAATTTAAATGATTTTAAATCTTTATGGATCTTTTTTTATTTTTATTTTTTATTTTTTTTAAAAACTTAAATTATTTAAAAAAAAAAAAATATATTTTTCAAATTTTAATTTATTTTTTTTTCTTAATAATAATTTTAAATATAATAATTTTATTTAATCTTTAAAATTTTTTTATTAAAAATTAACTTTTTATTTTATTTTTTTTTTTTATAAAAAAAAATTTGTTTAATTTTTATTATTTTTCTTTTTTTTTTTTTCAAAATATCTAAAAAAAAAAAATATTATTATTATTATTATTATTTTTAATTTAATTATTTATTTCTTTTTTAAAAAAACTTTTAAATCATAAACTTAATAATTATTATAATAAGAATATAAAAAAAAAATTATTTAATAAGAAAAAAAAAAAAAAAAAAACTAAGAATTTGAAGAAAAAAAATAATTCTCAAATTCAAAATTCAAAATTTAAATTTATAATTAAAATTTTTAAATATATTAATAATTTTAAACTTTAAAAAAAAAAAAAAAAATCCTTTTTATAGGTTTTTTGTTGTTATCAAAAAAGGAATTAATTTAGAATTTTTTTGTATTTTTTTTATTAATTTTTCATTTTGAGGTGAAAAATTTAGTTTTTAAAAGTTTTTTTTAAATTTTATTTGAAGGGTAAAATAATAAGACACTTTTACATTGAGAGAAAAAATTTATGAAGAAAAATTTATTTAAATTTGAAAATAATTTTATTTTAAATTCTTTTTATTATTTAAATTAATTATTTCTTTAAATCCATTTGAAGATCACTAACTAACTAACTCCAGGAGAGAGTATCATTAAACCTTTGGAGTCAAATTTTCAACATGGAATGGGAACCTTTTAAACTATTAAGGTGAATCTCAAACCTAAAGTTAAAATTTTTTAGTTTTTCTAGTTTATAAAATAATAATCTTTTAAAGGAAACCAAGGTTTTTTTGTTTTTTTTTTGTTTTTTTTTCAAATATTTAAATACTTAAGGATTTTTTTTGATTTGATTTTAAAGTTTCTTTAAGTTTTTTTTTTTTTTTTTTTTTTTTAATTAAATTAATAAAATAAATTTAAAAAAAATAATAATAATAATAATAATAATAATAATAACAATTCCAAAAATTTAATTAATAAAAAAAATTAAAAATAATAATAATAAAAAAAAAAAAAAAAAAAGTTAAATTTAAAATTATATTAATTGATTTCAAAGGCTAATAAAATTTTTAAAATAATTTTTTTAAATGATTTAATTTTCTTTAATTTAAATTATTAAAATATAAATCTTTTTTAATGTTTTTTTAAATAAATAAATAAATAAAAATTAGTTTTTTTTTGTTTTTTTTTTTGATTTTAGTTAAGATAAGATTATTAAATAAAATTTTAGATTTTTTTTTTTTTTTTTTTATAATATTTCAAATTCCTTTAAAAAAAAATAAAAAAAATAAAAATTCTTTAATAAAAAACAATATATATATATATATATATATATATATATATATTTTTAAATTTTTTAAATTATATTATTAAGTTTTTAAGTTTTTTTAAACCTTAATAAAAAAAAAAAAAAAAAAAAAAAGCTTCATAAAAAAAAGGTTTTTAATTTTCTTATATTAATCAATCAAAAAAAAAAAAAAAAAAAAAAAAAATATGAAAAGAAAAAAAGGTTATTTTTTTTTTTTTTTTTTATTTTTATTTTTTTTACTTATAATTAAAAAATTCATGAAAAAGTTTTTATTTATAAGAGGTTTATTTAAAAAAATAATTATTTATTTATTAGTAATTTCCCTTAAGAATTTTTTTTTAAAAGAGGAATAAATAAATAAAAATCTTTTTTTTTTTTTTTTTTATAGGTTTAAATAAGATTATAAATTTAATTTCTTCCTTTAAAATTTTTTTTTTTTTTTTTTTTTAATTTATTTATTTTTTTATTTTTTTTTGATTTAATTTTAAATTTTTTTTTTTTTAAAGATTAAAAGAATTTTTAATAATTTTTCTTAATTAATAATTAAAACTTAATTCTTTTTTTTTTTAATTATTAATATTAATTAATAAATTTTTTAAATATTTAAAAAAAAAAATTTCTTTTTAATTGAATTTCATTTTATTTTATTTTTTTTTTAAAAAGAAAGATTTTTAATAATAATAATAATATTTTTTTTTTTTTTTTTAATTTAATCATAAATATTTATTTTTAATGATTTTTTTCTTTTTTTAAACTTTTTAAGATTTTAAATTATTAATATTTAAATATTTTTCCAAAAATAAATTTTTTTTTAAAATTTTTCATTAAATATTTCTTTTTTTTTAAGTTAAATGTTTTTTTTTGGAGGTGTTTTTTTTTTTTTTTTTTTTGTGAGTATTTTAGTACTAATACCTAATAAAAAAAAAAAAAAAAAACCTATTTTAATTTAATTTTAATTCATATTAAATTTCAAGTTTAACATAAAAAAATACCCATTTTTAACTAAAAAAAAAAAAATTATTCAAATTCTTTCGAAAAAAAAAAAAAGCTTTAATGGTTTGAAATTTACTTTCAGTTGGGTGGGGGGGGGGTTTAAAGTATTATATAATGTAAAAGATTTATAAAAAAATTTTTTTAAAAAAAAAAGAATGGGTGGTTTTTGTGGATTTTTAATGAGGAAAGAACCTTTTGAAATTTGAAAAAGAAGGGGATAAAAAGTTTTTTAAAAGGTTAAATTAAAATGTTTAAATTTAATAATAAAAGAAAAAAAAAAAAGGTAAAAAAAAAAAAAAAAATGAAATTTTAGAGGTTTTGAATTAAGTTATTTTTAAGTAAAATTCAATCTTTTGGGGGAAAAAAGTTTGTGAAAAGATTTTTAAAATTTCTTTAATAATTTTGTTTTTCAAAAAAAAAAAAAAAAATTGTTTAGGGGAGATTATGTGGACTATTTAGGTTCTTGCTTGTTTTTTTTTTAAGGGGTGAGATGTGCAGAAAAAAAACTGAAACAATTGAGTTAGAGGGTTTTTGTTGGGAAAAAAACCTTTCTTTGTTGGTTTTTTGGTGGTTGTAAACTAAGAAAAGGTTTTTTTTATTTCATTTTAATTCAAAATGGGCTCAGGGTACCCCTTACCTTTTTTTTATTAAAAACTTGTGTGTTTTTACCAATTTATATCAAAAACACATATAAGTTTTTAGTAAAAACATGTAAGGGATTATGTGGATATACCAATACCCTTAATTAATTATATTGAATTTTTATAAAAAATGAATATTTTTGAATAGATTGATTAAATCAATATATATATATATATATATTGATTTAAAATTTGAAAAATTAAAAATAAAATATCAATTTTTGGATTTATATTTATGTTTAGGCTATTATTTATTTACTTTTAAAATTAAAATATTTATTTAAATAATAAATAATAAATTAAATAATTTTTTAAAAATTTAAAATTAAAAAAAAAAAAAAAAAAAATATGATTTATTTTTATTTTTTTATCATTATTTTTTAAAAATAATAATAAATTTAAAATTTATTATTATTATTTCTTAAAATAAATAATATATAATTTTAAATTTATCATGATTTTTTTTTTTTTTTTTTAAAAAAAAAAATAAAATAAAAAAATAAAAATAAATAAATTATATTATTTTAAAAAAAAAAAATATGAAATATATATATAATTAATCTTAAAATTAAAAAAAAAAAAAAAAATATTTTCAAATTTAAATACCAAACTTCTACCCTTCCAAAAAAAGAAAATAAAAAATAAACAAACAAACAAACAAAACACAATTATTTTTTTTTTTTAAAAAAAAAAACAATCTTTAAATATTTTTTAAATTTGGTAACCTTTTGTTTTTTTTTTTTTTTTTTAATTTAATTTAATTTTTTTAAGTTTTAAATTTAAAACTAAATAAAACTTTCTTTTTTTTTCTTTGAAACTTTGAATAATTTAAACTCTTCAAAAAAAAAATAAAAAAAAAATGAAAAAGGAAAATGAATTAATTTATAAAAATTTATTAAATTTATTATTTTAATTTTTTTCTTTTTTTAATTCTTTTTTTTTTTTTTTTTTTTTTTTTTTTTTTTTTTTTTTTTTTTTTTTGTTTTGGTTTTTTAATATTTTAAATATTTTTAAAAAAAATTTAAAAAATTTATAATTATCTTTTTTTTTTTTTTTTTTTTTTTTTTTTTTTTTCAAAAATTTTATATCATTAATTTAAATTAAAAAAAAATTAAAAATAAAAAAAATTAAAAGTTATAAATATATATTTATATATATAGTTTTTCAAAATCATTATTTTGATTTAATTAAACTTAATTAATTATTTATAATAAATTAAACTTGATTTTTTATTTTTTATTTTTTTTTTTTGAAAAAAAAAATTTAAAAATTACTTAAAATTTATTAAAAAAAAAAATTTTTTCATTTTCTATAATTACAAAAAAAAAAAAAAAAAAAAAAAAAAAAAAAAATAATATTTTATTATTATTATTTTAATTTTTTTTTTTTTTAAAAAATTAATAAAAATTACAAAAAATTGAAAAAAAAAAACAAAAAAAAAATTAAAAATTAAAAATTAATTAAAGATTATTATTTTTTTTAAAAAACAATTAATTTAATTTTTTTAATCAATATATATATATATATATATATATTTAAAAAGAAAATTTAATTTAATTTAATTTTTTTTTTTTTTCATAAAAAAAGAAATATTTTTGATATATATATATAGTTATTAATAATTAATATTTTTTTTTTATAAAAAAAAAAAAAAAAAAACTTTACATATTTTATTTATTAATTTAAATATATATATTAAAAAAAATTAAAATTAATTTATAATTAACTTTATTTTAATTAAAAATCATATATATATATATATATATATACATATTCTTTTTTTTTAAGTATTAAAGAATATTAAATATATATTTATATATTTTCTTAAATTCTAAAAAGAATGTTTTTTTTTTTTTTTTTTTTTTTTAAATTTAATTATAATATTATTTTTAAAAAAAGAATAAAAATAAAAATAAAAATAAATAAATAAAGTTTTTTCTTATTATTATTATTATTATTATTATTTTTATTTTTTTTTTCAAAAAATCTTAAGTTGTTTTTATGAATTTAAAATTAAATGATTTTATTTATATTTAAATAAAATTAATTTTATATATATTCAAAAGAAAAAAAAAGCATTGGAGGTCAAAAATAATTAATTAATTAATTATTTATTAATTTTATTAAATTGATATAAAAAATAAAAAATAAATAAATAAATAAATTTAAATATTTATTTAATTTAATTTAATTTAATTTAATTTAATTTTTTTTTTTTTTTTTAAAAATTTTTAAAATAGATTAAAATTAAAAATTATATATTAAAATTAAAAATTATATATATATAAATAAATAAATTTTATTAAATTTTTTTATTTTTAGTTTAAAAAAAAAAAAAATCATATACAATTTATGATACCTTGTCTGTTCAGTACTGTAGAGCAATACAATACAATACATAATTTGAAAATCGATTCCCGTTAATTCTCAACTTCAAAAGAAACCAAAGCGGGAGTCCGGAAGATTTTATTTTAAATCTATAAAGTTGTATGTATGTACAACAGGTACAGTACTGTACTTAGTGCTACGCCTTCCAGTTTGTTGCACAGTACAGCAGTATGTGTAGTGCACTACACTGTATAAAACACGCAGTATTTTACGTTTATCATTATACACAGTACAAAACAGGACAATAATAATTCGGAATAAATTTAAATGTTGATCACGAAAAAAACAAAGAAAAACTGTGAATGATGTATAATGTCATAAAATATATAGATTGTGATCACTTTTTGAGTAAAGTAAAAGACAAAATAAAAAGAATTTATTTATTTTTTATATTTTTGATGATGATGATGATGATGATAGATTTAATTTGTTGCAAGTTTTTCCAAAAACATAAAATAGATAGACACACACTCACATATGATATATATAAATTAATTCATTTTAATATTCAAGTATAAAATATAACTCACACATTTACAGTACAGTACAGTACAGTTAGAATCACATAGAATAAATTTTAGTACGATACAATTTTGTGCACTTTTGTATTTAAACAATATATATGCTGTACTGTACTGTACACTGTACTGTATGACATCATTTTCCTTTTGATCAACTTTTTTTTTTTTGAAACAAAAACAATAAAATCAGAAATATATATATAAATTAATTTTTATATTTTAAGATATTAATATAAGATATTTAAAATGTAAATAAAAACTCAATACTGTAATTACTTGGTGAATTTTTTATTTTTAAATTTTTAAATTTTTAAATTTTTTATTTACAGTATTTTGTGTGTGTGTGTAAATTAAAACTGTTTAAAAATTTATTTTATTGAAGATCATTTGATTAATTTACTTTAATGTACAAAGTGAATTGTTATAGAGTAGTACAGTACAGTACAGTGATAAATTGAATACGAATTTGAAGCGCATTAAAATTTGACGCATACAATCAAATTGATATTTTTAGTGAGGGTTAGTGGGCGTGAGGAAGTGAATTACAGTAAGCCATAATTGATGATTGACGATTGTACTGTAGTGTATGAGTATAGTATAGTGTAATGTGTAATGTGTAATGTGTAATGTGTAATGTAGGGCGTTAGGTTTAATTTTGTATGGGTCGCATTTCCGTTCGGAGAGGTTTTCCCTAAAAGTCAGAGTCAGAGTCAGAGTCAGAGTCAGAGTCAGAGCCAGTCTGGTTAATTGAAGTGATGATACACTACTTCAAAATTAAATTTTTGGATACTTTGGCCCAATTTGATTTTCTACAGCGTAAAGTGAACTAGGGTAAGATTGTACAGTAGAGTAGAGTAGAGTAAATTATCAATCTCAAACAACTTGAAATTTAAATTTAAATTTAAATTTTAAAAATTTGACTGTAGACAGTGTAGAGTGTAGAGTAGTCGATTAATTTTCATTAAAAAAATTAAAAATTAAAGAAATTTTAATTTTAATTTTAAACAAGTTTGCACCATACTGTAGGTGTACAATTTAATTCACACTAAAAGATTTTTTATAACTCAAAAACAAAAAATAAAAATAAAAATAAAAATAAAAATAAATTTACAGTATAGTAAATTAGTTTTTTTAATTTTTAACGATTTTAATTTAATTTTAATTTTAATTTTAATTTGACTGATTTTAACGATTAAATTAAAATTAAAATTAAAATTTAATTTGATTTAATTTCTTATTTGGATTATTCTTTAAAATCTCACAAATCAAATCAAATCAAATCAAATCAAATCTTCTTAGTTCTTACAATTAAGAAATTCATTTTAAATTATTATTTCAAGTTAAAGAATTAAATTTTGGTCATAGTCATGGTTTGATGAATACCTTCTTAAATCCAAAAATTCATACAAAGAAGATCTCTTGAATAATAAATCTTGCTTGCTTGCTGCTCAATCTTCAAATTTAATTTAATTTAATTTATTTGGTTTTAGTTTTAATTTAAAAATTTAAAATTTGAAATTTATCATTTTAACCCTCAAAAATTTAAATCTCAAGTTTTAAAAATCTTAAATTAATCTTTCTTCTACAAGTTTTATCTTGAAAAATTTAAAATTTAATAAAACTTTTTCAATTTATCATCTTAAAATTAAAAATCATCAAAAATCTCTAAAAAAATCTTGAATTGATTCTTCAAATTCACAAAAAAAAACTTTTATTCGTCTTCTCGATCTTGATCGATTAGATTTCAAAGTCTCCTAATCTATCAATTTTAATAAATCTTAAACATCATCTTATATCATCATGTACTCCTCTCATTACACTTTAGAGAATTCAAGATCTATATCACCACCATCTATCATCCTTCAATCTAACTCAGATTCAAATCAATCAAATCATTCTAATTCAGACTCAAATCAATCAAATCTATCGCCTTCTTCCATTTCTAATTCTGATGATCCTTCTATCCTTCAGCCTTTTTGGCGTAGCGGTTTAGGAAATGGTAGGTTCACTGTCGATAGTGGTGGCACAACTGATCATCATCCTAATCCTAAACTATCATCATCATCATCATCTAAATCATCTAAATCATCTAAATCATCATCATCATCTACTACTACTACTCCTATCACTATATCAACTAATAATAATGACAATCCTTCAACTATTAATCAAACTTTTTCATCAAACTCAAATTCATCAAAACAAAACATTTCATCCTCTAAATCCTCAAATCATTCTAATCTAAATCAAATTTCAATCAATCAATCAAATCATCATCTTAATCCTCTTAATCCTCTTGATCCTCTTGATCCTCTTGATCCTCTCAATCCTTCAATCAATTCGATTCCTTGCTCAAATTCTAATTCAATCTTTCATCAATCAAAAGAAAATCTTAACATTTCAAATCTATCCAATCAAAATTCTTTCAATCAAGGTCCAAGTAGTCTACCCACTCATTTAGATTCATCTTGCCATCCTCTTCAAAATCCTTGTAATTTTGGTTCAGTTCCTTCTTCACCAATCTTTCAAATCGGTTTAGAATCTAATCATCAAAATATCTTATCAAATTTATCATCAATTCATCAATTTTCTTCATCTTTAAATCATCCTAATCAACTTACTAGAATCTTTTCAGATTCAGATTCAAAATCTATCAACTCAAATCAAAATTTCTTTTTAAATTCAAATTTAAATCATCTTGATCATTTAGATTCTCAACTTTTAAAAAATCTTAACCAATCTTCAAACTTTAATAATCCTTCATCTAATCTTCTTCATCCTTCATCTCTTTCTCAAAACTTTTTTAATCCTTCAAATTCAATCTCTCCTAATTTAATTCATTCAAATCAAATTAAAAATCAAATCAATTCTTTACCTTTTTCTAATTCAAATCAATCAATTCATCCTTCTACAAAAAATCTTAATAATCTTCATTCTAAAAATCTTAATCCTTTAAATCTTGATCAATCTTTAGATTCAAATTCTTCTAATTCAATCTTAATCAATCCTCTTTCATCTAATTACTCTCAATCAAATCTATCAATAAATCATCCTTCAAATCATCAATCAATTCAAAAATTACATCAAGATGCTATTTATATTTCAAACTCATCTTCTTCTTCTAATGATACTAATAAAAAAACTCAAAAAGATTGGTCTCAAAAATCAATTCATCATCAAGATTCAATCATTCAAAAAGATCATGATGGTTTATTAAATAATCCTTTACAATCATCTTCAATTACTTCTTCAAATTCAAATTCAAAATCTCATCTCAATTGGTCATCCTCCTCTTCTTCTTCTTCGACTTCTTTATGTTTAAATCAAGATGAAAAAAATTTAAATCAATCCATTAAAAATCATCATCATCATAATCTTACAACTCAACTTTGGAACTTTTACGCTCCTGGTCATCATCAAGATTTAACTAATAATAATGATTCATTAGAATCTCTTGTTAGACGTTTACAAGAACTTGGTCTAGATGTAAATCAAATTCGTAATCAACTTAATAATTCAGATTGGGAAAATCATTGGAATTCAAAAGATCAAAAATCAAATTGGTTAAATGATCAAATCATCTCAAATCCTTTTCATCATCATCTTAATAATCATTCAAACTCTTTCTCATCTTGTCATCAAAAACAAAATCTTTCAAATTCAAACATTAAAAATCTTTCTCCTCCTTCTAGACCTTCATCCACAACTAATCAAAACTTTAATCAAATCCATCAAACTCAAGTAAATTTAATCTCAAACCCTTGTCTTGAATCAGATCATAACCTTGAACGTAATCAAAGAGTTAATCATTTCACTAGACCTACTTGTAATCTTGCTGGTCGTTGGCAAGAAGTCGCAAATCTTGAACCAAGTTCCCCTTTAGTTGAAATGTAATTTTTTTTTTAATTTTCTCTCTTTCTCTCCTTCAATTTTTATTTATTTATTTATTTATTCATCTTCTTTTCTTTTGATCTTAATTAGGGATTGGAGATCTCGTTCTAATTCTAGACCACCAGAACTTATTTACATGGATTGGAATTATGATCGTCGATCAAAATCAAGGTGTAAAGATCAAAAATCTGATTCATCAATCGCTCATCAAAATTCTTTTGATATAGATTTAAACTCTCAAGCAAGTAATCAATCAAAAATTAAACCTTTAGGTTTAGTATCTGAATCCAATGTTGGTTCTCAAATTAATCATCTCTCCGGAATTGATGATGTTGTTTCTAATAATTCAATTTCATCTCAACAAAAACTTAATACTGAGTTTTATCATCATCAAAACCTTTTTCAACATCTCTTAGGCTCTTATAAAGCTCAACAAATTGAAGAAACTAGATTACAAGCTTTAAATGATGAATCAAAAGAATCAAATACTGATTTTTTTAATCCTCAATCATTTAGTTAGTCATCCCTTTTTTCACAATTCAAATCATCTTTTATAAATGTTTATATTTAACTAGTCGTCTCTTTTCTTAAATCGATTTTCTTTAGATCTTCCAATCAAAATCACTCAAAATTCTTCATTGGCTTCAATTCCTGGACTTACTCAAGATTTAGCTAAAATTGCAAATGCTCATTCTGAATACGGTTATATCCCTAGAGTTGTACGAAAAACAAGTTTTGATGAAATCTTGGCTCAACAACTTCATCAAAAACGTTCAATCTCAACCATCAATCGAAATGATGCTGATAAAAATATTAATAATAATCTTTCTCAAACTGACTTTTTCGCTAAACATATTCTAAATCTTGATTCTCCTCAAACCGATTTTCATTCAAATTTAGAAAGTTTAAATGATAATCTCAAAATTAAAGAACAAGTTAGTTTTTTTTTTTTTGCTTTCTTTCTTTTATAGTCATCTTCATATTTTAAAAATCTTTAACCTAAAATTATATCATTTTTAATAGAATCATTCAATTCTCTCAACTGATTCTGAAAATCAAAAACATAATCATCAGAATCTTTCTACAAAAGTTCTTGAACAAATTAATGATACATTTCCTTATACTAGAGAACGTAGTGATTCAAATCAAACAAAAATAGCTCCTTTAACCTCATATCAATCTTCTAAATTTAACCAAAACTCTAACTCTACTGAAGACTTATCAATTCAAAATTTAATTAACCCTATTGATGATCTAATCAATTCACTTTTTCAAAATAATTCTTCACATCTTGATAATCCTCAAACTTATGAAATCTTAAGCCCTTCAAATCAATTTATTCAAATACCACCAATTCAAACAGATCCTATACAATGGCAAGATAATGTTTCTTGTTTAAATTTAAAACAACTCGAAATTGAAAATCCTAAACCAAAAATCGATCAAAATCATTTAGGTAAAAGTCCAGGTGGTAGTAGTCATTCAAGTAAAAGTTCAAATGAAGTTAATACCACAATTTGGTTTAATAAACCAAATCCTCAAATTAAAAATGATAATAATCTTTATAGAGATCATAATGAAAATATCACTTGCTTTAGTGGTGGTAGGAGTAATCGAATGAGTTCTATTGGTGAAGCTCGAAAAAGGACAAAACAATTACCTTATTCTTCGGGTGAAGTCGGAAATAGTCTTGGAAGTTTACACTCAAATAATCCTCAAACTAGTCATTCGGCTAGGTGTTTAAATTGTAGTACAACTGTGGGTAATTTTTTAAATATAACCTTTTTTGACTTTTTAATTCTAATCAAAATTGGACTTTTCTTTAAGGAAACACCCTTATGGAGAAGGGATTCATCAGGAAAACCATTATGCAATGCTTGTGGTCTATTTGCTAATTTACACGGTATTCCTAGACCTGTAGAATTAAGTACAGGTTAGTTTGTATTTAAAATTAGAAATTCAATCATTCAATTTAATTCATCTTGTTTTAACAGGTATTATAAAAAGAAGAAATCGTGGAAAGAATTCAGAAAAAAATTCCAAATCATCTAAATTCGCTAATCAAACTCAAAATAAATTAAATTCACAAACTAAAAACATTGGTCCTACTATTGATCATAAACCTCAAAAATCTAAACATTTAAATCATTCAATCAACTTATCTGATCCAATTCAACCAGCCCAAAAAACTGACTTGAACCCAAAAATCGGATCCAATAAAACTTGAGAAATTCCTACGGGTCATTTTTTTTTTTGAAAAAAAAAAAAAAAAAACTTTGAAAGTTGTTTAAATAGTTTAAATCTATAACTTTCCCTATGATTTTATCTTTTTTCTTTTAATGATTTTGTTAAATTATAGAGCATTGGAAATGTATTTTTTTTTTCTTTGGAAGTTGGTGTTTAATTGAATGAAAAAACAAAACAAGAAAACAGTTGTTTTATTTTTATTTTTTTCAGTATTTAATTTAACTTGTTTTTGACTGTTTTGTGATATGGATCTTGATAAAAAAAACAAAATTAATTATCATTATCATTATGATCTTGAACCAAAAAAAGCTTGACTGGGCTTTTTATTTTCAACGAAGAAGTGTAAATTTTAATATCTAGCACTGCTCATTATTATTGTATAATTTATAAGTCAACCCATTTGTTAGGTTAAGGTATGAAAATATAGCAACTCATAAGTTTTAAAGATGTACAAACACAGCACAGGCTCTCTGTTGGATTGGCTACGACTTGTAAAAGGTTTTGGATCGAATTGGTATGAAGGAATCTTAGACCAAATTAAAAATGAAATAAAAATACATATTTTGATTTTTACACTTAACTAAACTTTATTATTATAAAACTACCACTAAACTAAATGATTGAAAACATTAAAAAAAGTTGAGTAATTTAAAAATTGATTTTTGAAAAAAATTAAAACAAGATTTTTTAAATAATAATTGATTAGGATAATAATAATAATAATAATAATAACAAGATTTGTAAAAAAAATAAAAAAGAAACAAAAATTAAAGAGATAAAGAATAAATAAAATAAATAAAAAAAATCACAAAAATCAAGAAAATGAAAAAATACAAAAAAAAATAAAAAAAAATTTGAAAAAGATTCTAAACAAAAAATCATAAACAATCATAAAAAATTGAAAAAAAAAAAAAATAAAAACAATTGAAAAATAAAAAAAAAAAAAAAAAATCAAAAAAATAAATAAACAAAATAGAAAAAAAAAAATAAAAAAATAAAAAATTTAAAAAAAAATTGAAAAAAAATTAAAAGAAAATTAAAAAAATACAAAAAAATTAAAAAAAAAATTAAAAAAAAAATTAAAAAAATTACAAAAAAATTAAAAAAAAAATCAAGAAAAATTAAAAAAAAATTAAAAAAAAATTAAAAAATAATTGAAAAAAAAAAAAAAAAAAAATGAAAAATAGAAAAAAAATTACAAAAAAATTTAAAAAAAAGTTGAAAAAAATGAAAATAAAAAAAAGTTAAAAAAAATAAAAATAAAAAAAAAGTTAAAAGAAAAATTCAAGAAAAAAAAATTCAAGAAAAATAAAAAAAAAATTAAAAAAATTTACAAAAAAAAAATAAAAAATAAAATTAAAAAAAAAATTTAAACAAGTTTAGAAAAAAAAGTTAAAAAAAAAAAAAACATAAAAAAAAAAAAAAAAAAATTTTTTTTTTTTTTTTTTTTTTAAAAAAGTTAAAAAAAAAAAAATAAAAGAAATTAAAAAAACATGAAAGAAAATAAAAAAAAAAAAAAAAAATTAAAAAAATAAAAATAAAAAACATTTGAAAAATTAAAAAAAAATCAAGAAAAATAAACAAAAAAATTAAAAGAATAAAAAAAATAGAAAAAAAAATAAAAAAACATTAAAAAATAAAAAAAAAAAGTTAAAAAAAATTAAAAGAAAGTTAAAATAAATAAAAAATAAGAAAAAAAATTAAAAGAATCCAAAAAAAAAAAAAAAATTAAAATAAAAAAAAATCAAAGAAAATAAAAAAAAAAAAAAATCAAGAACAATACAAAAAAAAAAAAATAAAAAAAAAAAAAAAAATAAGGCTTAGTTTATGTTTAGGTTTTTGAAAAAAAAAAAATTTTTTCAAATTAATTTAAATTTAATTTTAAACAAAAAAATCTAATAATTTTTTAAATTCATATTTAATTTTGAATTAAATTTAAATTAATTTTAAAACTAATAACAAAATTTTGAGTGACTTTTTATAAAAAAAAAACAAGCGAAAATCATAGTAAATGTAACAACAACTGATTTAAAATTGTCTGAATAAAAATATTTCAAAAGACAAAATTGAGGTTAATCAGGAAGAAGAGGATGAGAATACATCATTTCAAGAAAGCATCAATATTGAAAACAAAATGAGAACCAAATTGAACAATGGCCCAATCTCAAATCAACCTTTGTTTGAGGAATCTTCAAGTCAAGGCTCATCTCAAAAACACAAAAGAAGAACTTCAGAAGAGGCTCAATTGTATTGACAGCAATTGGAGCATGACCATATACTTAAAAGGCAGCAAAGAGAAAATGATTGAGTAAATGCTGAAGCACAATGATTCAAACAAATAGAAAGGCATGTAGCTCAAGAAAGCCAAGAACATAATTTCAAAACACATTTTTTTTGGAACAATGAAAGTACTCAACAGTTATTGGAGATGATGAGGGAGTTGCAGATGGGACTAAAGCTGGTTTTATACCATGGGCCAGATTTTTCAAGATAAATGAAAATCATAAGAAAAATTTCTTGATTTTAAGAAATCTGTCTTTTGAAACATTAGAACAACATTATAAGGCCTTAATAACTGTATACAAGGTAAGCTGTGTGAGTTATGGAATACATTCTGTGGTTAATGCTTTGCAAATGGTAGATTATTAAGGATTTGTGTGATTCAACTGGTGGTGGCAGGCTATATATGCCACTCCAGCATCATCATATGACACTCGAGGTAAGTCATCTCTTTTGATAATGGTGGCACATTACTTACATGGATAATATTAAAGATGTATGAGTTACTCAAGGAAATAAACATTAAAAATTGTGGGGTGAATGAGATTGGAATGGAATAAGGGGATTTTTCACAAACAAAAAACAGCAAAGACAGAAGATATTGGTGATGAAAATGGTCAGTTGCCTAGTGAATTTGTAGATTATTTACAGAGAAACCCCATAGACAACCTTAATCAAGATGTGGGAAACCATTCAACAAACCAAGAAGGTCCTAGAATTAGAACCAATTGTCCAACACATTCACAATTGGGTCAACCAAACTCCTTAGGCCAATTGTCCAACATGAGTGCAAGAACCACACACCAAGATCAAACTTTCATGAATAATATTAATACAAACTTGAAAAATGTTCTCTCACCATTAATGCTGATGCTACAGCAGAGCCAAGATCACCCGGAAGAAAGAGATAGAATGCAAATATCCCGAGACAATGAGAGGAAAATGTTGATGCGTGAGAGAGAAGAAGAACAACATCTATGCGCAGAGGAGCGAAGCAGGAATGACCAGATGAACATGTATATGATGGCAATGCTGTCAAAAATGACAGGAGTACCTTTGGATGATCCTCCAGCTGACTTGGGGATGGGAGAATAGGTGCACATTAATTTGAGATTCTTGTGCATGTTTTTATTATAAAAATACCTTATAGCCTTGTGTTGATCTATTTTAAAATGGGAAATTGGGAATCATAAAAAGTTATGGAAATTAAAAGAGAATTAATTCTTTTCTTAAGCAATTGGAGTGAAATATTAACTTGTATCAAACATGAAAAATTGGAAAATCTGAATTAATTGTTTTGTAGGTTATTTTCTTAAATATTCATCACCAAGAATAGACACACCGGTCATGCACTGTATGTAGAATACTTATGTTAGTCAGTGTGTTATTGTGAAAGAATGCAATGTGAAAAAAAAATCAAATTGAATACATAAGCACTGAAATCCCTTTGGAGCTGGTTTCCCCCATGCTATTATTTTGTGTTTCATGCTTAGTGAAATTCTCTCGTGGAATTGATTTTTGTTCAAAGCACACATTGGCAGCATACTGTTCAGAACCTTTTTGAAAATATGAGTTTTATATATAAATTTGACCATTTGCATGATCACAAAAATGCGCCCTGGACCTTCCAACTGTTCAGGAAATTATCCTAGTGCAGCCTTATCAGAACACAATGAATCTTACCAACTGTGCTTTTCTTGCATAGAAACCATGATGGCCAAAAAAAATCAATTACTTGAACAAATTGTGGAATTTCAGGAACAAGATCATTCTCAAGATAATGTCATCTATCTTTCAATGGAGAAGCTTTGCATCCAGGATATTCAAATTTCCCAGTTGCAAGCACATGCCTTACATGAGCTAACTGCATTGGAGGCGCGTTTACGCGCATTATTACATTAACCATTGTGATGCTTATATTGTAAGTACAATCTGTCGACTGATTCGTTGTTAAATGATCATCTACTTACTTCAGAAATTGTTTGAAATATTTCTTTTAAATAGAAACCAAATTGAATGCATTTTGTGACATTATTTGGCATTGAGTAACAACATACAACTTTTTAATTATAAAAAATTACCCTAATTGAACCTCTTGTACTGTGCACTGATTCCATTCAGTTAAGAAATTATCTTCATGTAAATTCAAGAGATTGTGCAAAATCATCCACACAATGGTGACTTTGCCTGTTTGTAAAGGAACTAACGCTTGTGGTGATAGAAGACAGCAGAACCTATTATTCAAATGCCTACTCAACTACCATTCTTCAATGTTTATATTTTAGTAGATGTTTGTCATGATTTGACTTTATAAAGCTCTTACCTTGTTGAAGAATGATGATTATTAAATTGTGCCTCTTCTTTGTTTTGAGTATCCCTCATTGGGATTAGAATTGGAAGCCTTGAAGAATATCCCAAATCGCTGATGAGTCAGAAATCAGGTGGGAATCTTGCAACACCATTAATGAGATCTTGACCAATTTTTGACTTCCTAAACACACAAATATAATGTACTGAGACAGGTAGTCCACCATACACCTGAATCATTTTTGTGAGATAAATGGTTAATTTTAAAGTAATGTACTTACAATTACTCACATTACAAAGCTTCCCATGTCCATCCACAATGGAATGCCATCCCTTTCGATTTACATAGGCATTCCATTGATGATTGGTATGTGGGTGCCATCAATTGCCCCAATAATGTTTGTAAGGCCTTGTCTTTGTTGGAATGTCTCCTTGATTGCATCCCATTTTTCTATCTCTTCTGCGGCAGGAAACCCAGACATTTAAAAAATTGTCAGTATTTTTCCTTTTCAAAATAACAATTCTCTTTACTTACATGATGGTTGAGTCATGGAGTGCAACTAATATGGCTTGCACTCCTTCTTGTGATGCTTGATCTGCTGTTGCTTTTCCTACGTTGAACACATGTCCTACTGTCTCATAGGAACTACCATGACCCCTTCTATATAACGTAATTCCTACCTTCTCTTCAATAGTTAACCCTTGCACATCATTTTGAAATGAGTTGGGGATATGATTTAATAAAGCACCAATTAATTGGAAAAAATCGAGTTGTCTCATCCAAAAAAGCCCAATGAACCAATTTTCATTGTATAAATCGACCTTGCACCATGGATTGAAACGCCTTCCACATCTTATAGCTTGACAATGTTGGTGACCACTTTCTTCATACCACGACCTTGTCAAGCTTGTGATGATATACTGTACATCAGATGATGATTTTCCATGGTTTATTTTTTAAAAATAAAAATATTTGTTAAATTAAACTTGGCAAAATTTAAGTTAATTTTTATGTTAATAGAACAAAACTGAACAATTTTTCATCAGTAAATCATAAAAGTTAAATGATTTTGAAACTAATTTTTTTTAATTTTTTTTTTAAATGTTAATTTTAATAAAAAAATAATCAAATTTTTTTTGTTTGAAATTAAATTCATAATAATTTTAAAATTTTCTTCAAAACCTAAACATAAACCATGCCTAAAAAAGTTATAAAAAATTAAAAAAATACAAAAAAATACAAAAAATAAAAAAAGTTGAAAAAAATAAACAAAAGAATAAAAAATTAAAAAAAATATAAAAAGAATATAAAAAAAATAGAAAAAATCAATAAAAATCAAAAAATTAAAAAAAGTTGAAAAAAAAATAAAAAAAGTTACAAAAAAGTCAAAAAAAATAAAAAAAAAGTTAAAGTTTAAGTTTAAGTAAAATTCTAAAAAAAATAATATAATTTTATTTTAAAAATTAAAAAAAAAAAAAAAAAATTTGTTAATTTTTTTTTTGGAGTGGGATAGGTTAGGTTAGGTTAGGTTAAGGTTAAGGTTTTTTGAGTGAGATTTAATAAGATTTCTTGCTTAATATAAAGTGTTTTTTTTTTCTTTTTTTGATTTTTTTAGAGTAAATTTAAGACTTTATGAATAAATAATTATATAAATAGAAAAATACATAATATATATTTAAGAAAATATTTTTAATAATATTAATATATCTTAATTAAAAAATTAAATTAAAATGAATTAAAAAAAAAAAAAGAATTTTCTTTTTTTTTTTTTTTTTTTTTTTTTAATAATAATAATAATAAAAAAAAAAAAAGAAAGAATTTTTAAAAAAAAAATAATTAATAAAATAAAATAAAATAAATAATTAATAATTTATTAATTTAAAAATTTAAAAAAATATTAAATTGAATTTTATATATTAATTAATCATATAATTATTTTTATTTTTATTTTTAATCTTTAATTAATTGATTGGTGGATTATTAAATTAAGTTATTAAATTGAATTTGATTTTTAAAACTCTATCAATAATAATAATAATAATAATATTGATTTATTTATTTATTTTAAAAATTAAATGAAATACTTATCTAAAAAAATTAATAAGAGATTAGGATAGTACTTGCCTTTATAATCAATTCAAAAAAAAAAAGTCTTATGGTAATATGATTTAGAAAAAAAAAAGATTTAATTTAATCAATAATAATAATTAAAATTTCAAAAAAAAAATTTTTATGAAAAATTAAAATTGAAATCATTAGATCAATTTTTTTTTTCATAAAGAACTAATTAAATTAAATTAATAATGGAAAAAATTATTAATTTAGAAGATTGGAATGAATTTAATTCAATTTAAATTGATAATTATCATTCTTTTGATTGAGAAAATTAAATTAATGAAAATAATATGTTTATTTTCAATATTATAAATCAAATTGATGTCCTCAACTTGAACTATAACTATATATCATCTCACAAATTAGTCAATTGAAATCTTAATTAAAACAAAGCCCATCAAAACAAGAATAATAATTTATTAAAATGTCAAATCTAATAATATAGGAAAAAATAAAAATCAGCTTATTTTAAGATTCTAATTTCAAATTTCTTTGAAAGTTTAAATTCCACTTATATAATTAAATTGAATTTGAATTATCCCTTAATGAGAAATAAAATAATTTATTTTAGTCCACTAAATATGAAAAATATCAACTAATTTCTATTTTATTAGAAAAAGTAAAGTTAATGATGAATTTTCTTTAAGAAATTAATTAATTAAATTTAATAATATTTGAGTGGGTAAAGCTCATCCACCATTAATAAAGAATTGCACAATTTTTTTTTTTTTTTTTTAAAAAGAAAAACTGGTCAAAAAAAAATAATTGATAAGTTAGATTTTATTCCTATAAATTAAATTAATATTTAATTTTTATTAAATCTTAATTATTAAAGTCATTTAAAGAATTATGATTTTTCAATAGATTGAAAAAAAATAAAAATAAAAAATAATTTTATTAAAAAGAATAACAAAAATAATATAAAAATTCTAATTTTTTTTCTTTTTTTTTTTAAAAAAAAAAACAAAACAAAAAAAAAACAAAAAAATTTATAAAACCAACCTTAAGACATTTTTTATTAAGACTTAATATTTTTATTTTTATTTTTTTTCATTAAATTAGTCAAATTTCAAAAATAAATTTAATAAATTTTTAATTAAACCTAATCAAATCTTTTAATAAGATGTTTTTAAGTTTTTTTTTTCTTTTTTTTTAATATTTAAACAATAAATAAAATAAAATAAAAAGTTTATTTAATATTTTGATTATTTTATTTTAAATTTCTTAAATTTAATGAATTTTATAAAATTAACAAAAAAAAATATAATAAATATATATTATTATATAATTATTACATAAAGAAAAAAATGTTTTATATTATTTTTTTTTAAAAAAAAACAATATATATATATATATCATTAATAATATTTAATAATTAATATAATTTATAAAAATTTATTTATTTTTTTATCAAAAAAAATAATAATAATAATAAATTAATAAGGAATTTTCATTTTAATAGTAAAAAAAAAGAATTATTATTATTATTAATATTAAAGCTATATATATATATATATTAATAAAAAAAAGGTTATGCTTATGGGAGAAAATGAATAAATGTAAAACTTAAAGATAAACAATTTTAAGTAATTTCATTAATAAGGATATATATATATATATAAATTATTAAAATTTTATTTATAAAAAAGAAAAAAATATATATATAGAGAGAATTACGATATTTTGACTATTCTTATGTGAATTTAGAGAGGATTAAGAGAATTTTAATAAAAAAACAATGAAAAATATTAGATTAATAATTAAATAAGAGTCATTGATCAATATGAATTGAGTCTTTAGTTTTTAATAAGATAATTGTTTCAAATACAAAGAATAAAGAAATTACTTCTGATTTAATATTTTTGGAACATTTGAGGGGAAAATAAAGGAATGAGAGATCCTTTTATAGTAAATATCCTTAATTTTAGTGACTAGAAACCTTTCAGTAGACATTTACTGATGATATACACTGGAATTTATCAGTATTTTAAGTTTTGGTAATGATTACATTATTATTGAACGTATTTATCTTATTATTACTTCATTTTTTTAGAGTTATCACTTCAAATCTAATTTTATGACATCATAATCTTGGAAAATGATTCATTTTAGTGAATGAAAATAGTTTTAATCATAAAACATTAATATTCAGCATTTTTAGCTCATATTTATTTGACAAAATTAAATAAGATTAGAGTTAATAATCATAAATTATTATTTTTAAGCCTTAACTTTGATCATTAATAAATTTCAATTTATTCAAAATAAAAAAAATCAGAGATTGAATTCTGATAGCTTGAAATGTACTCAATAATCTTTAAAGAGGATCTTATTAAATCATCAAAACTATAATTTTGGATTATTTTTCTTGTAAATCATTTTTTTTATCAAAATTTACTATTTTGAACTTCAAACCATGATTTAATAGGGTTTTAATTTGAATATAATGATTAAGATTACACAGTTCTTCATGTATGAAATAGTATAGTCTTGATATATATTTTTTTTAATTTTGGAACACAATTAATTTAATGTGGTCAATAGATATTATTATTTTTCCCAACATCCTCTTATAAGTTTTAACCTTGTTTTTTATAGATTGCCAAAAAACATTTATATATTTACTATCAAAGCTATTTATTGGTAATTTTTTTTCTAATGAACCTTTTCTAATGTATAATTCAAAAGTTATGGCTAAAAACCATGAATATATGCACTGATCCTAAAGGGGAATATATCCAAGTTATCTCAGTAAGTATTGGTTTTGAAGATATTTCATAAAGATGTCATATATTTAGTTTTTGATGGGGAATCTAATGGTTTTACTTTATTTCAAATGCTTATTAGCTTATTTCTCAGATTGTGATCCTTTGAGATATGAACAAATATACAAAAAGGTCTCAAAAAAAACTTTAAAATACTTATTTAAATAAGAAGAATTGAAATTATTATCTTAAAATATGTAAATTGTTTATACAAAGGCATATATAAGTGATGAAACTGATGAATAATATTATATTATGATGAATAAGAATAAAATACACAAATCTCAGGCTTCTTTCAAGCCTATGATGTCAGAAAACTTAGAGTTATAGTGATAACCCTATATAATGGCATAATAATGAGATAAGATGGTTTAATTATGATGTAATAATCACTAAGCCTTAAGATACTTATCAATTACAGTGAATATAATCATCAAACATCTACTAGAAGCCTTCTGGACTATAGGAGGGAGGAGTATACTATATAGAAAGCTCTTTTTACCTCTATTTCCCCCTCAGATGCTTCAAATACAATAAAAACCATTAAATAAAAGGTAACATATTTATTCTGTATGTATAAATATATTATATTATTTAAGACAAAAGATCATATTTATTATAATCACCATCTTTGATATGATTAACTCAATATTTTGTTTTTTTTGTTAAATTCTATCTAAAAATCCTTAATTCCATGTAAAATGGAGAATATTTGTAATTTCTCTTGTTTTTATTTGTAGATAAAATTAAATAGCTTTTATTTAAATTAATTGGTGCAAATTTATTCAAAATTATTATATTAAGTGTTAAAAGTAGGTTATTTTCTCTTTTTTATAATAATTTATCTTTATTATTACCTTTAATAATTCTTTTATTAATATAAATAGTATTCAGATCAATATATAAATATAATTTTGGTAATATAATTTTTGTAAATTGTTATTTATTATTGAATAACAATTTTTCACTCATTTATTATTTGTTTGTAACAATAATAAATGTCCATCAATGTATTTAATATTAAATATTATTATATCTATTTTTATAGTATAATTTATATTATCTCTTTTATTTAAATGATATAAATATTTTTATGCCATATATATAATGGTTCTTTATTATTATAATTATTCTTAATGTTATTCATTACTATAATAAGGAAATCCAGAGTAAAATAAATTAGCTATTAGTAATATTTACTTATTGTTTCATAGTAAAACCTTACACAGATAATCAAGAATTGATGCCTTTTTAAGGAATTTTTAATTATTTCAAAATTAAATTTTGAATCGTATTGTCAAAATGAGTTCTGTGAAGTTGCTTTTTGATCTTTTTGGATATTTGGTCATACCTGAACGGTCACAAGATGATAAAATTAATTTTGAATCAAATAATTACTATAAAAGAAATTAATCTGATGAACGAAAAACAGGAATTTTTGATGAAATGTACCCCAAATTATCACATAAGATATATAAGTTGGAAAATGAGTTAATGTGTTTTATTGTTTAGCTACCTTGAAAAAAGATACTGATATATTACATTTTTGGAATAATTGTGGTAAGGCTTTTCCTACTCTTTAGTTTTTGGATCTCAATTACCTTGAAATACCTGCCACCAGTGCTCCATGTAAGTGTGTTTTCTCTTTCAGAAAGAATATTTTGAAATGAAAACAAGCATAACTCAAATCATTAATTCATTAATAATAATTAGTAGTTGTGAAAGATTGGTCACATACCTTTAGCCCAAGCTAATTACAGTCTTAGAGCTAGTAAATAGGTAAATTACTGATTAATTGTTGTGATCTAATCAATTTTAATGTTTTTATCTTCTATAATTGATATGTTTACAAATCAACAGATATTTCAGGATCCCTTTAAGGGTCTCTACTTAATCCTGTAAAAAATCTCATTAAGGAAGATCAAAAGTTTTTGAAAAGATAGTTCACTAAATTCCAAATTATGAAACAAGAAAAAATATTTAGGGATCTCCTTAAAAAAAAGAAAAAAAACTGACTTTGGGAAATAACTAGGATTAGTTTAAAGGAATAACATGAATGTTTTTTTGAATTTTTGTTATTCAGTTTTAAAAAAGATTTACCTCATTTAATAAATGAAAGACAGTCTTTTTTTCCAAAATTCAATTAATAAAAATATAATATTAAAAAAATGATGTAAAAATAAATATTAAACTCAAAAAAGAATAACTTTATTATATATATATATATATTTAACTTTAAAATTTTAAGAAAAAAAAAGATTTTTTTGTTCATTTTTTTTATTTTTAACTTTTATGGTTCTCCTACCCCTCATTTTATTCAAAAAGAGAAAAAAAGAATTTTTTATTTATTATTTTTGTGACCTTTAAAAACAATTAAAAGAAAGGAAATGGGTAAATAAATTTTTTTGCAAATTTTCTAAATTGATATAATGAATAATGTAAATTGAAAAAGATATGTAATTGTAAAAAATAATTTATGGTGTGTAAAGTGAGTTTAGCCTGTTTTCAAATCACACATGTCCAGTAGACAAATCAAATTAACAGGAAGACTAAATTATTTGAAAAGTTAATTCAGAAATTGAATGGAAATAGTCCAGCTTTCAAGTGAATCTTGGCTGGCTTCCATAAAATTAGCCAAGAAGTGTGTTGATCATTTTTTTCACTGATGCTTTTGGTGCTCTGAGATCTTACATAGTAAAATCATCTGATTCATTTGGCTTCCTTTTTTTGAAAAAGCCAAATTAAAGTTGAAAAATGGTCAAAAGATTTTGAAAACTGGCCCAAACCTCATTTACAATAAGACAAGAGTTCTTTAAAATCAAACAACAGCACATGACCGCTTCCCAATTTTAATTCAAATATTTCCCAAACTCAACTTAAAGACCATAAATAGAAGTAGTAAATATCGACTTAAATTACTAAAGAATTCAGGACTAACTTTTCCTTTTTTTTAAGAGTAATATTCAATATGTATAAAAACTGATGTTTCCAATAAATTATCATTAAGATTATTATTAGTATTATTATTATTATCATTATGATTATTATCATTTTTATTATTGCTTTTATGTTTTATTATTATTATTATTATTCTTATTATCATTTTCATTATTATGGTTATTATCATTTTTATTATTATTTTATTATTATTATTATTATTATTATTATTTTTATCATTATGTTTATTATTTTTATTATTATGTTTATTATTTTTATTATTATTTTTATAATTATTTTTATTATTATTTTTCTTATTTTGTTTATTATTATTTTTATTATTATTTTCATTATTATTTTTATTATTATTATTATTATCATTATTATTATGATTTTTAATATTATTTTTATTATTATTTTTGTTATTATTTTTGTTATTATTATTATTTTTATTTTTATTTTTATTTTTATTGTTGCTTTTATCAATATTGCGATTATTATTTTGATCATTATTTTTATTATTTTTATTCTTATTACTACTATTTTTATTATCATTTTCATTATTATTCTTCTTATTATTTTTATTATTTTTATTATTACTTTATTATTATTTTTATTATTTTGAATATTATTTTTCTTATTATTATTATTATTATTATTTTTTTATTATTATTACTTTTGTTATTATTTTTATGATTACGTTTATTATTATTTTCATTATTTTTATTATTATTTTTATTATTATTCTTATTATTATTTTTATTATTATTATTATTATTATGATTATTATTTTTATTGTTTTTATTATTATTTTTATTTTTATTATCATTTATATCATTTTTATTGTTATTATTCTTATTATTTTTATTATTTTATCTATTATTATTATTATTTTAATTTTTATCGTTATTCTTATTATTATTTTTATTATTATTGTTATTTTTCTTTTATTGTTATTCTCAATATTATTTTTATTATCATTTTTATGATTATTTTATGATTATCTTCATTATTAAGTTTAGTATGATTTTTATTATTTTTATAGGTATTATTTGTATGATTATTATTATCATCATCATAATCATTATTATTTTTATTATTATTTTTAGGGTGTTTGTAAGATGTGACTATGAAACTGATGATAATATTACTATTAATCAACAGTACTATGTCTGTTCTTATGAAATATAATGATAAGATATTATTATAACCACAATAAAGTAATTAAAGAATCATTTCTTTCACATGTCAAATACTACTAGTGATTTTAACAGTGAGCAGTAATTGTCTACAAGAATCAATTACAAGAAGATTTTAATAATAAAACTTCTTTTATTAAGATAATAAAATTATTTTGCAAGAATAATTATAAATATAAGTCTTGAAGAAAACTAATTTTTTAGAGAAAAACTTTAAGAATTAAACATAAATCACTCACCAATATTCCAAAGAGCTCATTGAAAGATAAGATAGAGAGATTTGACGTATAATTGTGGATTTAATGGATCAAAATGTATTTATAAGAAGATTAAAACAATATATAGTTGGATTCTATGATTTCACGTCTTTCTGATTGATTCTTAAAGAATTAAAACACTTAACAATAGCCTTAACTAATACTTACTTGTTGGTAACAATGATTTAAATGGATAATAAGGTGATGATATGGAAAAAACAGCAAGAAGAGGCCTCTTTTAAGTCAAAAAAAGCTCACAGAGGCATGCCATGGAGCAAACTGAAAAACCAGTGTGTGAGAAAACAATAAACCCTTTTGGATTATTGATTGCATCATCTGTTGTCACATAAGATTATCATAATTGCTTAATTGATGCTTTTACATGACTACCAACCCCAATATGGTTAAGAATAAAAGGAGTAACATATGTAAATCTTCTTTTATTACAAAAATAATCATTGATTTATCAAAGTTATCAATGTTATTGGCAATTTCATCACAGGTTGTAATTACTGTGAATTTTTGAAGATTCAGTGTTTCATGTAGAATAGTCAAAAATGGACTGTAAGTAAAACATTCAATTTTACTAGTAAAACTGTAATTCCTTTTGGTTGTACCATAGATAATTTAGTTCTCCATTGTTACTGAAAGCTTCAGAGAGATTCATTCATAATTGTATTTTAAATGAATTTTTGAAGTATTTACCTCATTTCTACGTAGAATTGCAAATATCGGTGTTTAACTGGTTGCTATGAGGTAAATCAATGGATATAAGGCCAAAGAGGGTTTTAATTAATCATTTGGGTTTTATCCATGGAAAATCATTAAGAATTGACATGCTTACAGGAGTCTAAGTAGCTCTTTACCTCCTTGGCACATCAAAATAGCAGGTGACTTGCTATTTTCTTAAGATTTACTGTAGTTGTAACATGGTAACCAAGTTCCGAAAGTGTTTTAGCTTACTAATTGGGCCAAGATCACCCATGGATCCAAGATTTGGAGCTGTCCAGGCCTCTGAGGCCTCAGAAGTTGGGTACCCTGGCTCTCTTTGATGTCTTTTGTCCCGCTTGCTTATTTTTCATGTCACAATAGAAATTTAAGCTTCAAGTGAGATATCCACTATGGGTGTACCAAAGGTCCATGTAAGAATACCATGATATTAAGTGCCCAAAACATGCATAACACTAATCTTGGTGTATATGTAACATGGGATTTCTCACATTCCCATTATTTTGGCGTGAAATTAAGAAAAACAAAAACTTTCATGGATCTTTTATGTGGTATTGAATTATTTTCCATATTACCACCTCAAAGAGTTGATTTGAGCTTATCAACTCTATGGAGCTACCCTAGGTGAATTTTCGTGTGAAATCCAAATCTGGCCTTAAATACATGGATTTACTTACTCAATAAAAAGTTATTCATTTTTTCTGAAATCAAAAAGCATGAATTTTGGATATATGCATGACTTATGAGTTATGCATAATTCAGAATTTATTTTTGAAATAATTGTGGCCTATTTGGGTATGTAAAATATACCTCAAGGCTCACATTCCCTCCCACCAAAAAATAAAATTGTACTACAATTTTATCACTGGTATAAAGAATAAAAGCCCCAAGGGGGGTTTAATGTCCACTTTCCAACCTCTTTACATTACTCAGATCAAGTAACTTAAAGCACATTTATAGGCATATTCAGGCTTGTGGCCTTCTTTCATGTCTAAATCTTCTTAAGAGTTTATCTGAGTCAGGTATTTCTGATTCTTCCAGCCATTCATCTTCATAGACTGGATTTCTATATCTGGAAAGATATTCTCTTTGATTTTTACCCCTAAGTCTCCTTTCTTTATCTTTCTATCTTCATTCTGCTCCATCGGTGGTACAGTTAAAGGAGTTGGGTTCCTCAAAGGAAACAATTCTTTGTCAGCTGGTTGATAAGGCTTTATCAAGCTGACTGGAAAGGTGGGGTCCTTATTTTCCAATTCACCACTCAATTCCACTTGAACTGCATTGGTTCCATGTAAGGCAACAATAACAAAAGGTCCTACATAAGAATCTTTAAGTTTCTTTGGGCCTTTGATATTATTCAAATTCAAGGTTGAAACTAGAACTAAGTACCCTACTTTGAAGTCTGGTACTTTATGATTCTTGCCCCACTTCTGCTTTGCATAATCAAAAGCATCATCCATACTTTGTTTTGCATGATGTTTTAATTTATCAAGCCTTATCTTGAAGCTGGAAGCTGTAGGATGAATGTCAATCAAGTCTTTACTCAGTGTGTCTGCTGAGAGTCTTGGATTCCATCCTTTTTCTAACATAGCAGGAGTCTGTCCTGTGGAAGAATGGAATGATTTCTTATATGCCAATTCTAATGCAGGTATCAGAGTGCACCAGTCATGGGTAAAGCCATCTGAGTCTTTGAATTCTAATCCATAAGCACAGAATCTCCTGATCATGTCTTCCAAAGTTTGAATCATCCTCTCTGCTAGCCCATCTGTTTGAGGGTGATATGCTGTAGAGAATGATAACTTAGTCCCAAACAATCTATGAAGATTAGTCCAAAGTGCCAATGTGAACTTGGGATCTCTATCACTTATGATATTCTTAAATAATCCTGTATGAGAAATAACTGTACTCCATAGAAGAAGAGCTGTATCCATAGAAGTGTCATCTTTATGACATGGTAAGAATATGGGAGTCTTGCTATATCTGTCTACAATGACTAAACAAGCATTATAACTTTTGTCACCACTTGGAGGAAGTGCTGTGACCCAATCCATGTGAACAACTTCCCAAGGGGATTTTGGTTCTTGAATATGGATCATAAGCCCAAATTTCTCACATGTACTCCCCTTTGCTTTTTGACATCTGTCACAGGTATGCCAATATTCAGTGGTTTCCTTTCTCCAAGATGGCCACCATGCACAGTTTTTCACTTTTTCAAGTGTTCTGTCCTCTGACAGGTGTCTAGAGTAGATGCTATCATGGCATTCATGAAGAATGGTATTGATAAGCAATCTGCTGCATAATGTCATTACACAAGAATGTTTGGTTGTGTGGTAAATAATCCCATCAAACAAGTGAAATCTTCCTTCAGAATAGGAGTTTTTCCAAACTTCATCCAGTGAATTGACTAAATATGTATCTTTGCAGTCTTTATCTAATAAAGAAGTTAAGATATGGCAATTATTGTCTTGTTTCTAAGATTCTCTGACTTCTTCAAAGAATTCAGTCCCAATATCAGTTATGTTAATGCCTTCAATTGGAATCTGTGGTTCAGCTTCCAAAGGTACATAAGCTGGGTTATCCAGAGTGTTGGCTAATGCCCACCTGCTAAGTCCATCAGCATTATTGTGAATGTTTCCTTCTTTGTGAACTATAGTCATGTTTACTCTCTATTCTTGAATGGCTATTTGCCATCTCAACATATGTCTATTGGGAGTTTTCATGTTAACAAGTGATTTTACTGCATTACAGTCAGCTATCACTTCAAAAACACTTCCATCAAGATAATAGTCTAATTTATCAAGTGCCAATACCAAACAAAAGTACCCCATTTGACTTTCACCATATCTGGCTTCTTCAGGTTTGATTTGTGTTGAGATATAGCAAACTGGTCCCTCGGTAGGTTTGTCATCAATAATTTGGACTTGATGTAGGGCTGCCCCTAATCCATCTCCACATGCATCAATGTACAATTTAAAAGGAATATTCCAGTCAGGCATGAGGAGTAAAGGTGATTCTGTAAGAGTTTTCTTTATCTTTTCATAAGCTTTAATTCTCTCATGTGTCATCTCAAATACAGTCTGTTGATCACAGATTCTATATAGTGACTTGGCTAGAATTGAAAAGTCTTTCAAGTGTTGACTATAATAACTGGAAAATCCAAGAAAAGACATCATTTATTTTTTATTCTGGGGTATTGGCTTAAGTAACACTGTTGCTACTTTGTTTCTGTCAATACCCAAGCTTAAACCAGAAACAACATGTCCTAATGCTTTGAGTTCTTCAAAACCAAAATTGCATTTCTTAAGTGAAATTTTCATGTTTACTTCCGAAACTTTGTGGAGTACTCTTGCAAGTCTTTCAAGGTGCAAAGACCATGAATAAGAACATATGATAATATCATCAATATAAATGATAAGCCATCCTTCAGACAATTCTGTGGGAAAGATGGTATTCATCATTCTTTGATAATGGGAAGGAGCATTTTTAATGCCAAATGGCATTCTAAGATACTCATAAATACCACAGTGAGTGATAATTCTAAGTAATTTCTTACCTTTAGGCGTCAAAACATTTTGATGGAAGCCTTGTAATGAATCCATTGATGTTATATACTTGGCTTTAGACAATTGAGTCAAGGTTTCTTGAATTCTAGGGATTGGATACATAACTGGAACTGTGTATGTATTCAATGCTCTGAAATCTCCAGCCATTCTCGACTTATCATTATGCCAGGCAATAATAACAGGTGTTGTCACTTCAACTTCCTTATTATGGCCTACTTTCCTTAGTACACCAAGTTGGATTAACTCTTGGATATGATTCTACAAGGCTTCTCTAGCTCTGGGACTGGCTGGATAAGATGGTCTTCTAAGTACTGGAGGATATGGTCTGTCAATATTAAGAGTAATATGAACTTCATGTCCCCTTATAGCACCTAATGGTTCATTATCAGAGGAAAATGCATTATTGTATGCATATAACACATTAATAAGTTCATTCCTCATCTTTGGTGACAATGATGGATTAATTTGTGCTTTAAAAAGTTTATTAGACACAAATTCCTCCTTATAAGTATCATTTTTATAAGATACTATTAATATTTGTTTTGGCAAATTGGAAAAAGCAAATTTTTGTCTTTTGTTCTCTCCAATTGGGAAATATCTGTCTTTATGGTTATTGATGTCAATACCATAAATATTGAAGTAATCATTCCCAAAAATGATATGCTGAGATGTGCAATTGTCCATCACTACAATCTCAGTTTTCACTCTTATGAGTCCTTCTGAGTGTGGAAATACAAGATTAGTGTCTAATATACCCAAGGGGTACATATTGTTACTGGCACTATTAAATTGAACACTTCTATTGGTAATAGATGGTTTTTCCATTAAGGAAGTATAGCTTGGGAATAATCTTTGCCCACACAAGTGAAAAATTCCCCTGTATCTAAATTGACTTTGGCTTCAATATCATTCATCAAAACTGATGTGATACAGGATGCTCCAGCAGTATAACCTTTTCCTCTAGCAGGGTTGTTCTTACCCATCCTGGCATCCTGGATATTTATCAGGTTGTAGCAATCTTCACTGTACTGTGGTAAGTGGGTATGGCCTTCTGTCACCTCAAAGAAAGCTGTAATTTTTTCAATGGGATAGTCCTCCACTGGTGTGTCTTCAGAGATTGCAGAATATTGATCAGATTCTTCTTTTTCTTCAGTACAATGAGCTTCTTCAATGACTTGTAATTCATTGATTTTTGTCTTTTTGGTACAAGTGTTGGCTAAATGTGAAGTACTTCCACATTTATGACACTTCAAGACAGGTTTTTCTGGTCTTCTGTCTTCTCTGGGAATCTTTGAGACCATCTTGGATTCCATAGGGATTTTAGTCCAAGTTTTACCAATTCTTGTCCTGGTAATGATATCTTCCATTGCATTAATGTAGTCCTTTGTTGAACAGGGTTCCACACATCTGCTTTTGATAGCATGTTCCAATTCTCCTCCACACTTTCTGAATACTTTCATATTAATCATGGTGTCAGACATATCTGGGTGTAAAGCAGATAATCTGTCTTTCTGCTTAAAGAACCAAGTAAGTGGTTCATCTTTCTCTGAGTTAAAAATGGCATTTTCAAAAGCATTTTCTATTTTAAACCTCCAAAAATAGCTGGCCCATTTGGTAATCAGTTAAGACTTCCACCAAGACCAATCATGTTTCCCATGATCCATTCTCATCTTGTAATACCATTTCTTTGCAGTTCTGGTAAACAGAGAGTGTAATTTTCCCACTATGATTTCATCAGGTATATGAAAGTCTTCTTGCAAAATATCAATAGTCCTGATGACCTCAATATGGTTATATTCTCCTTCACCAGAGAATGTTGGCCATTATTCCAATTGGGGAATATTTTTTGCAGAGATAACATTTTCTCTTAAGAATGGGGTCAAACTTCCTTTAACAGAACATTTTTCTTTATTAAAAGGTGTAGAATGTCTTGGAATATGTGGTACATAATTCTTATGAATTTGTTCTACATTTGCAATGATTTCATTTTTTAACTTCTACCTTTCACTGTTACTTTTTGCTAAATGTGTAGCAAACTGATTGGTATTTTCAACTATTTCTAAGACATTATCTTTTATAATTGAAAGTTGATCCTTCATTTTAAAAATGGAAAGATCTTCCATTTCATCATTCTGAACCTGACATGTACTTTCAATTCTGTTACATGTATTAATAATTGAATCAATCCTGGCATTTGCCACTTGATACCATTCAGTATATCTTTTATTATTTCCTTTTAATTCACTTATGTCTGATGTAAGTTTATTTATCTTTGCATCAAATTTACCAAGGGCTACATGAATATCAGATTGAAAAAAATGTATCTGATCTATTACTTCTTTGGAAAAGTTCTGTTCATCCTGTCTTTCTCTTTGGCTGTGAATTCCATCAAAGTCCTGGCCATGTTGAATACACTATCCATGGCTGAAGGATCCAATTTGGGGATCCTAAACCCTTGTGGGTAAGGTCTGTGCCAATTGGCTTTGATGGTTCTTGGGACCTCTCTGCTTCTTCTGAGGTCCTTTGGGCTTGTCCTTGGACACTTCTGGAGCTGGTAGACGCCACTGAGGCCTCTGTCTCCAAAGCTGGAGTCATTTCCAACTCTTTCTTCAGGTCTATGGATAAAACACTTTGGTTCTTCAACCAATTCTTTATCTTTTTGACCTTGTCTTTTCAAGACAATGGGCTCCAACCTCCTAAGAGTTCTATGGTCTTCTCCTGACCCAGAAAGCTCTTGATGTGTAAGTAGGAGTTCATGGCCCCCTGCCAAAGGCTTGGGCATATTTCCCACTGCACTTCTTTGGCTGCTCTGAACCAATTTTTGTATTGGAATTGATATATTTCTATTGATGCCACTTGAAAATGGTTCAGCCCTGAAAATATTATCATGAATCAGTTCAGGCTCAGAATTCACGTCAAAATCTGTGGGTACAGACCTTGGGGAATGGGGGGAAACTCTGGCATCCTCCAAATGTGTCTTTCTTGAGGAAGACTTGGCACTTCTGGATTTGGTCTTTCCTCTTCCTTGTCCACATCCATCTGGTTGGACTGAATAGTTTCTTCCATTTGTGGTATGCACCATTTTCATGTCAATTCAAAGATAAAAAAGTGAAAATATAAGATAAACACACCTTTTGGTGGTAATTTATTCTTTTCTGAGTTAAATAAGGTGCCACTTTTAGCAATTTGCACCTCAATACTGTCTTCAGATTCTGGACTAGTGATATATCTTTTACTGTGTCTGTTGCCAGCTGCACAGTATTTGATTAAAGACACTAGGAAAAATTATAAAAGAGAAAAATTATTTTTTATACTTTTTAAAATATTTTTTAAAGATTTTTTATAAGCTTTATATTTTTTGATATTAAAAAAATTAAAATTCAAGATTTTGAATGAAAATCAATTCATAGTAACTCAAAGAATAATTTTATAAGTTTTTGGATGTAAAAAAGCCACATATAAAAACAGTATAAAATTAAACCAAATTCCTCAATGAAAAAGATTTTTAAAACAATTTCAAAAATAAAAATTATTTTAACTTTAAAATGAAAGAAAAAAATACTATCAAATTGATATATTTTAGAACTTAAAAATATATTAATTAAGGGTACAAGGTTGAAAAAACACGGCCAGGCACCCAAATGTAAGATGTGACTATGAAACTGATGATAATATTACTATTAATAAGCAGTACTATGCCTGTTCTGATGAAATATAATAATAAGATATTATTATAACCAGAATTAAATAATTAAAGAATTATTTATTTCATGTGTCCAATACTACTAGTGATTTTAACAGTGAGCAGTAATTGTCTACAAGAATCAATTACAAGAAGATTTTAATGATAAAACCTGTTTTATTAAAATAATAAAATTATTTGCATATATAATTATCTTTTGCAAGAATAATTATAAATATAGTTATCTTTTGCAAGAATAATTATAAATATAATTCTTGAAGAAAAACTTTAAGAATTAAAGATAAATCACTCACTAATATTCCAAAGAGCTTATTGAAAGATAAGATAGAGAGATTTGACGTAGAATTGTGGATTTAATAGATAAAAATGTATTTATAACAGTATTACAACAATATATAGTTGGATTCTATGATTTCAAGTCTTTCTGATTGATTCTGAAAGAATTAAAACACTTAACAATAGCCTTAACTAATACTTACTTGGTGGTAACAATGATTTAAATGGATAATACAATGATGATATGGAAAAAACAGCAAGAAGAGGCATTTTTGAAGTCAACAACAGCTCACAGAGGCGTGCCATGGAGCAAACTAAAAACCAGTGCGTGAGAAAACAATAAACCCTTTTGGATTATTGATTGCATCATCTGTTGTCACGTAAGATTATCATAATTGCTTAATTGATGCTTTTACGTGACTACCAACCCCAATATGGTTAAGAATAAAAGGAGTAACATATTTTTATCTTCTTTTATTCCAAAATAAGCATTTATTTCTCAAAGCTATCAATGTTATTGGCAATTTCATCCCAGGTTGTAATTACTGTGAATTTTTGAAGATTCAGTGTTTTACGTAGAATAGTCAAAAATGGACTGTAAGTAAAACTGTAATTCCTTTTGGTTTTACCATAGATAATACAGTTCTCCATTGGTCCTGAAGGCTTCAGAGAGATTCATTAATAATTGTATTTTCAATGAATTTTTGAAGTTTTTACCTCATTTCTACATAGAATTGCAAATATCGGTGTTTAACTGGTTGCTATGAGGTAAATCAATGGATACAAGTCCAAAAAGGGTTTTAATTAATCTTTTGGGTTTTATCTATGGAAAATAGTTAAGAATTGACATGGTTACAGGAGTCTAAGTAGCTCTTTACCTCCTTGGCACGTCAAAATAGCAGGTTATTTGCTATTTTCTTAAGATTTACTGTAGTTGTAACATGGTAACCAAGTTCCCAAAGTGTTTTAGCTTAGTAATTGGGCCAAGATCAGCTATGGATCCAAGATTTGGAGCTGTCCAGGCCTCTGAGGCCTCAGAAGTTGGGTACCCTGGCTCTCTTTGATGTATTTTGTCCCGCTTGCTTATTTTTCA